>CM067326.1:108990497-109590497 GCA_034376525.1 Nicotiana benthamiana | reverse complement strand
GCATTTGAAAGCGGATTATCTGAATTTTTGTCAAAAAGCGGCATTTGCTGAACCACTGGACAATTGATTATGTCCTGTTTGCTAATCGATTTTCTGTATTTTTCCCAAAACTGATGCTTTACAGAAGCCTGAGATAATCGATTATGTTGTTCTAGATAATCGATTATCCTGATTTTTGCACCAAATTTTTGCAGACGCAGAAGCATTGAATAATCGATTATGGTAGTCTGATAATCGATTATGTGCTTCTGAAATTCCAGAAAATTTCCAATGCAACTCAAAATGGTTTGAATTTGTTCCCCCTGACTTTGTGGCCATTTTGAGACCCACAAAAAAGAGTTAGACGTCTCTGACGCTCAAGTTAGTGATAGTTCAAATAAAGCATTTCACAAATGCACGCATTAGATCATCGTGGAATCAAGTATTCTGAGTTCGCTACGAATGCGAAAAAATGACTCTTTCTCTAAAGGTTTTGTGAAAATGTCGGCTAATTGATATTTTGTTTCCACAAACTCAATCTCGACATCACCTTTGAGAACATGATCTCTAATGAAATGGTGCCTAATTTCAATGTGTTTCGTCCTTGAATGAAGAACGGGGTTCTTCGTCAAGCTTATGGCACTAGTATTATCACACCGAAGAGGGATATGATCAATACTAAGGCCATAATCCAATGGTTGTTGCTTCATCCAAAGGATTTGAGCACAACAACTCCCCGCGGCCACATATTCGGCCTCGGTGGTGGATAACGCAACACTTACTTGCTTCTTACTAAACCATGATACTAAGGAACTACCAAGTAAGTGGCATGTTCCACTCGTGCTTTTGCGGTCCAATTTGCAACCCGCAAAATCAGAGTCGGAATACCCAATGAGTTGGCATGAAGAACCTTTGGGATACCAAAGTCCTACGTTCATAGTGCCAACAAGGTATTTCATTATCCGTTTTACCGCAGTTAAGTGCGATTCCTTCGGACAAGATTGATACCGAGCGCATAAACTAACGCTAAACATAATGTCTGGCCTACTTGCGGTAAGATAAAGAAGGGATCCGATCATACCTCGATACTTCTTTACATCTACTTCCTTACCTTTTTCGTCTTTGTCAAGGTGATCGGATGTGCTCATGGGAGGAGCCATTGCTTTGGCGTTGTTCATCTCAAAACGTTTGAGCAACTCCTTGCAATACTTAGATTGACAAATGAAAGTCCCTTCTTTCATTTGTTTCACTTGCAATCCTAAGAAGAAATTGAGCTCACCCATCATTGACATCTCGAACTCACTTGTCATCATTTTCAAAAATTCCTTGCACAAAGATTCGTTAGTAGCACTGAAAATAATGTCATCTACGTAAACTTGAACCAAGAGGATGTCTTTGTTTTTGCTCTTGATAAAAAGTGTTGTATCAACTTTCCCCCTTTTGAACTCATTGTCCAAAAGAAATTTACTCAAACGTTCGTACCAAGCTCGGGGAGCTTGTTTAAGACTGTAGAGGGCTTTCTTGAGTTTGATGACATGATCGGGGGACTCAAAGTCTTCGAAACCCGGGGGTTGTTCAACATACACTTCCTGTTGAATAAACCCATTGAGGAAGGCACTCTTAACATCCATTTGGTATAGTTTAAAATCCATAGATGAAGCAAAAGCAAGTAATAAACGAATAGCTTTTAAACGTGCTACCGGTGCATAAGTTTCTTCAAAATCAATGCCTTCTTCTTGATTGTAGCCTTTAGCTACGAGCCTAGCTTTGTTTCTAGTTATAATACAGTTTTCATCAAGTTTGTTACGGAACACCCATTTCGTACCAATTACGGTATGATCATTGGGTCTTGGCACCAATTCCCAAACGTCATTACATTTGAATTGGTTAAGCTCCTCTTACATTGCCAGGGTCCAATGCTCATCCTCAATTGCTTCGGAAATGGTTGTAGGTTCAATTTGTGATACAAAAGCCATGTGTCCTACGGTGTCCTTAAGAGAGTTTTGAGTACATACCCCTTGTTCGATGTCACCAATTACCTTATCGAGAGGATGATTTCTAGACGTCCTCCAAGCTCTAGACATCACCGTCTCTTACTCTTGTGGTTGTTTCTCTTTCAAAGGTTGTTTCATGGCTTCGTCTAGGACTTCCTTTGGGCTCTCTTTTTCCACATCGCCTTGAAGATTAATCTTCTCCAATGACTCTGCAAGATCATCACAAATATCCTTTCTCGCCAAGTGAGTATCATTCTTGGAAAATACAACATGAGGGGACTCCTCAATAGTTAAGGCGCGTTCATTAAAGACTCTATAGGCTTTACTACGCAATGAATAACCCAGAAAGATGCTTTCATCGGATTTTGCATCAAATTTCCCCAAGTTGTCCTTTCCGTTATTATGAACAAAACATTTACAACCAAAAACTCGAAGATGGGAGAGGTTTGGCTTTCTTCCCTTGTAAAGTTCATATGGCGTTTTCATGAGTATTGGTCTTATGACGGCTTGATTTAACGCGTAGCTTGCGGTACTCACGGCAAAAATACTTAGGAATTTTTGCCTCATCGAGCATAGTTCTAGCCATCTCCTCGAGACATTGATTTTTACGTTCCACCACTCCATTTTGTTGTGGTGTATGTGGAGCGGAGAAGATATGCTCAATGCCATGTTCGTCACAAAAATCCGCAAAGAGATTTCGTTCAAACTCTCCACCGTGATCACTTCTTATGGAAGTAATTGTGTGCTCTTTTAATTTTGAACACGTTTAAGGAAACTTTTGAAAACTTGAAACGCCTCACTTTTATGAGTTAGAAATAATGTCCATGTGTACCTAGAGTAGTCATCAACAATGACAAAGGCAAAGTAGTTCCCACTAAAACTTATTGTTCTTGATGGTCCAAAGAGATCCATGTGCAAAAGTTGTAAAGGCCTTGTTGTTGAGACAACATTTTTCGATTTAAAAGAGGCCTTTACTTGCTTCCCTCTTTGACATGAATCACAAATGGTGTCCTTCTCAAACTTGAGTTTTGGGAGACCAACTACTAAGTCTTGTGAAACCAGTTTATTCAAAAGGTTCATGTTAACATGAGCTACTCTTCGATGCCATAGCCACATATCGTCCTCTTTACTTATGAGGCATTTAGCAAAGTTTGATGAAGAATTTCAAGGTTAACCATATAAATATTATCAATTCTATCACCATGTAAAATAACCTTATTATCACTAAGGCGTTCAACCGTACATGATTTAGAATTGAAAATCACACGATTTCCCTTTTCATACAATTGACTTATGCTCGAGAGATTGTGCTTAAGACCCTTAACTAATAAAACATTATCAATAGAGGAGGTTTCATCCTTACCAACCGAACCAATGCCGATTATTTTTCCTTTGCTATTGTCTCCAAAGACTACGTTTCCTCCTTTGGCGGGTCTTATTTGTAGAAATTTGGATGCATCTCCGGTCATGTGCTTGGAGCATCCGCTATCAAGGTACAGTACACTTGATGCCTTCAAGCACACCTACATACCGCCTCAATGAGATTTAGGTACCCAAGTCATTTTGGGTTCTTGGGTGTTAGGTGCAAAGTGGTAGTGTGATTGTTTAATCGTGAGATGTCTATGCCTAGTAAAGCAAACCGGAGCTATATGACCTATCCTATTACAATAATGGCAAATGACATTCAGATTATGCATTCTCCTAGGTTGATAATAGCTTCTAGGTGGTCTAAATTCATTTACCCTATTTTGAGAAGCGTAGTTTTGATGCACTTTTTGAAAGCCGTTTCTAGGTGTTCTAAAGTGCTCAACATTTCTCCTAGTGTTTGTTATAGTGTTCCTAGGATATCATTTCTAGGTTGTCTATTAATATTAATTTTATCTTTCCTAGGTTGAGCCTTAGGTTGTTTAGGTTTTGGCTCAACTTTTTCATTCATATTAATATTATTTTCGAAACCTAAGCCATGTTTAGTAGATTTCAAATTTCCAAGTACATCATTGAGGTTTTTATGAGAAGTACTAAATTTGTTCAAAGTACCCTTAAGTTTTTCAACTTGGTCTTTGAGAGATTTGCAAGACTTGCAACTTTCGTTTGAGCCTCCGGGTTTGTCGACGCTTCTTTTGCCAAAAAATTTATTTTCTTCTCTTAATTTTTCATTATCTTGGCTCAATTTTTTCAAAACTCCTTCTCCTTTGAAGAGAGTTGTTTCTTTAAATCCTTAATGGTTTTAGATGCACTAACAAATTCGCCATATAACTCATCAAAGGCGTCTTGCATGTCTTCATAAGTATAAGGATCTTTAGAAGAAGTTTCACATACCTCTTCTTGTTCTTCCTCATGTGCCATGAGACATAAGTTGGCGGTCTCATCTTCATCTCCGTCGCTTGACTCATCGCCGGAGTCGCCTCCCCGAGAGATGTAGGCTCTTTGTTTCTTGACGGTCTTCTTTTCCATCTTTATGTTTGGCATTTAGGTTTGATGTGCCCAACTTCTCCACACCCATAGCATTTGGGTGGTCCTCCTTGCCTCTTTCCCTTCCGTTCATACTCTTTACGCATGAACTTGTGGAACTTTTTAATAACAAGTCCAAACTCGTTATCCTCATCGCTTGAATCCTCAATGACCTGAGGTTGTGATGTGGAGGCCTTGAGTGCAATGCTTCTTTTCCTTTGATCTTCCAAAGGAGGGTTAAGAACGGTGGACTCGTACGTCCTTAGATTCCCCCGGAGTCCGTCTATAGTGATGTTGGTGATGCCAATTGACTCTTGAATGGCATCGGCTTTGGAACGCCACTCCGGGGTGAGGCTCCACAGGATTTTTCGTACAAGCTCCTTGTTCGTGTACGTCTTCTTGAGTGCGTGGAGGTCGTTGACAATTTTTGAAAATCGTTCAAACATGTCGTCGATTTTCTCGTTCTCTTTCATACGAAATAATTCATATTCATGGGTTAGAAAATCGATTTTAGCCTCTCGGACTTGGTTCGTACCTTCGTAGGTGACCTCTAGCTTCTCCCACATTTGCTTGGCCGTGGTGCAACATGAAATCTTCCGATAATCATCAGGGTTTACTACACAGTACAGCATGCTGATGGCCTTAGCATTGTTCTCCACCTTTTTGATGTCCTCCGCATCATATTCGTTTTCCGTCTTTAGGACGACGTTATCCTCGACTTTCTTAGTGGGCAATTGTTCACCATTTTTGATGATTTGCCACAATAGAAAGTTGTAGGATTGGATGAAGATTCTCATCCGCTCCTTCCAATAGGTGTAATTTGTGTCATCGAAGAGTGGATGCCTCGTGGTTTATTGTCCCTCACCAATTCCTGCATAAAGATTGCGAGTAGAAGCCATAGATCGTTTCTCTCAAACTGTTAAGTCTTTCAAAGAGAAGGTCTCTGATACCAAATGTTAGAATAAGTGCCCAACGCTAGAGGGGGGTGAATAGCGTTTAACAAAAATCGTACGAATAAAATCGAAGTAAATGCGGAAATAAAAAGAGTAAGTGTTAGAAAATACGCTTAACGCTAAAGGGGGGGTGAATAGCGTTGTAATAAAATTTAGCGTAAACTTGCGGAAATTAAAATTTGCAGGAAATAAATAAGTGCGTTAAATAAACAAAAAGGAAAGAACGCACCGATATATTCTGGTTCACCACAACACGTGGCTAGTCCAGTCCCCGAGAGACTCTCTCGAGATTTTCCACTAACTTGTTAAGCTTACGGGTGCTCAACAAACCTTTACAACTTAAGGACACAAGCCTTAACACCTTTGCTCGGAGATACAACACTCCAAGACTTCAACCAAGGAAACACAAGTTCCTTACAACAAGAGAATTACAATTCTCTTACAAGTGTATAAAACACTAAACACTCAAACAAAATACTCCTTAATGAGTAGATATGAGTAAAAGAAGTAAGATCTAGATCACAACAACTTTGGACAAGAATATGGCTCTCAAAAGCTTTATGAAATTGAATATAAAATGATAAACAAAAGTATGAAAGCTTATAGCAATGTAATGATCAGTTGTAGTATGTTGTTGTGTTTAAAACACTGAAATGAAGCTGTATTTATAGTTGAAAAACTTGGCATCACCGTTGCCTAATTGCCAATTAAGAGTTGCTGATTTTACTCACTGACAATCGATTGTCAAACCCCAACAATCGATTGTCTGCCAGTCAGATCAAAATTCAATCCCAGATTTTACGCTTGATAATCGATTACTTACAATCCATAATCGATTACTGGCAACGTTCAAAAAATCCTTTCCAGATTTTACCACAAACAATCGATTGTCCAGAATCAACAATCGATTACTCAGCAACGTTCAAAACATCTTTTCCGGATTTTAATCAAAATAAGCGATTATACAAAATCAATAATTGATTACCCAATAACGTTCAAAAAATCTTTTCCGGATTTTAATCAAAACAATCGATTATACAGAATTAATAATCGATTACCTGACGGTATTTGAAACCTTTACGACAACGGTCAGCTTCACAATCGATTGCACAAAGTCAACAATCAATTACTTATCAGTTTTTGAAAAACATTTTAGACACTGTCTCTTTGACAATCGATTGTCCAATGTAACAATCGATTATTTAATAAATTTGAAAATCACTGGAAGACACTGTCTCAACATAATCGATTACCATTAGTTCATAATCGATTATTCTGAGTTTTGAAAAACTTTGATGGACACTGCCTCAGTCACAATCGATTGTCATTAGTTCACAATCGATTGTCATGCAGGTTTGAAAAACCTGATGCTCACTGTCTTACTCACAATCGATTGTCATTAGTTCACAATCGATTGTGATGCAGTCTTGGCTTAAAACAATCGATTATCATAAGTACATAATCGATTATCTTAGTCCAGATTTTTAAGGCATGTCTAAAAATTATTTTGACTACTGCAAATATGCATGATTTAAAATCATTTGACATTAAATTAAATATGCATGATTTTGGAAAATAGTTTTATGAGAGAAGCCATGTTACGAGTCAAGTTGTAGGATCAAGATCACAATTAAGAATGACTCAATTAAACTATAAAACTTTGTCTTGAGCTTGAATCTCGTAGTATATCAATTGTGCGCTTGTTTCTTGAACTTCGTCATATATCAATTTTCGCTTCGTTTGTCATTCATCAAAACCTATACAAAAGAACACACGTTTTAGTATTTTGCATTGAGAACGTGTTTCCAACAATTTCCCCCTTTTTGATAATGGCAAACATTAAGCGGGATATGCAAGACAAGCAATTTATAATGACGATTCAAGACAAGTATATACATGCAACAAGTATGCAATTTGTTCCCCCTCAATTTGAGAATTCCCCCTCAATTTAAGCTTATAATTTGAGAGTGCATCATACCCGTTAACTTCCCCCTTTTGCCATTAGCAAAAATAAAAAAGAAGATGCCAAAGATGTAAATAAAACTTATTTATTGGAAAGTTACGGCAACAGGGAAGACAATACAACATATAAAAACAAACTTAAAAACTACAATTATTCATTCATCATCTTCCGCCTCATCATCCGGTGCTGCTTCATATGGAACAAGACCCTCATATGGATAATGAACGTGGTCAAAATATCCATGGATCTCGTGAGTTAATTGACCGAAAGAGGAGGTCAATGAAGCAATTTGGTCGGAAATGAATTGGAGGGAAGGCTCTTGAGGCGGAGGAGCACGACGGGTTGGAGGAGGAGCAGGCGCTACATGATCACCGTCATGATGAAAGGAGGATTCCGAAATTTCCCACTTTTTGGTACTCTTTTTGAGAGGACCATTTCCAGTGACGAACCCGGTGGCTTCAAGAAAGTTCATGATGAGGAGAGCATAAGGAAGAGGCCTATCATCTCCGATAGCGTCACGCATGTGAATTTTGATAAGCCGACACCAATTGATGTTAGCTCCGGTTATTATGGCATGCATGAGCTTGGTGTCCTCTTGGGAAATGGTGGTATGGTTATGCTTATGAGGCTTGAGGACTCGGGTGATGAAATAGAAAATCAACCAATAATAGGGATCCATTCCCGTAATTGTAGGACGACGGGAAGAAAGATTTGGATCATAAAAGTAAGACCGATTTGGTGTAAGAGGGTTGTTTCATCAAAAAGGGCTCCGGCCTCTCCGGTGTACCGAAAAATGTCTTCACCATTTTGAGGAAGACGGGCGATGGTATGAAGATTTTCATCGGAAAGAAGAATTTGAACACCATTAATGTTGGTGACAAGCTCACCATCATCATCCTCATGGAGGTTGGAATAAAATGCTTGAACCAATGTAGTATTGATGTAAGGATGGGTAAGGAGTAAAAAGTCAAGAAGTTGAGAATTTTTGAGCATATTTGCAGCAGGCCCAAATGATTCAAGATACTTGTGGGTTGAAAAGCGGGGTGGAAGAATGTCGCGCTTTTCAAATTTGGTTAAGAATCGAGTAAGCTCGATGTCGGAATTAAAATATAGAACGGAACCATCTTGATAGGGATAGTTCGGACGAGGAGGGGCAGCAGAGGCGGATGCGCCGTGCCTAGCAGAACGGGAACGTTTTGAGTGACGGCCCGACATTTTTAATGAAAGCTGCTGGATTTTGCAAAGGATTAGAGAGAATTTGATATTTTGAAAGCTAAAATTGATGCTTGAGTGAATGAATATGAACATATATGAAGCCTATTTATAGATGGGAGAGTGGCTTATCATTTATGGAATAGATCTGCTGAGAATTTAAAGCCAAATCAGTCAGAAACGGTAAAATAAATTCATGACCGTTAGACAATCAATTGTTGAGATACAATAATCGATTGTTGAAGAGTTATGACCTGACTTGGAACTGACACAAATCGATTGAGGAGCCAAACGGTAACAAGAGTTTAAATTTCTGACATGAAATAATCGATTGTCAAATGTGGAATAATCGATTGTTTTGGAAAAGGATTGCTGAATGGCTGAGACTGAAATCGATTATGCAATTTAAGGAATCAATTATTAAACAAAACTGCCTAATGAACATAAACCATAAACAATCGATTAGTGATACTGCTAATCGATTTTCAGCACAGTAAAATAATCGATTATTTGCTTGGAACAATCGATTGTTCTGTGCCAAAACTTTATAATTCCCCCTATCTTTTAGGGCGATACCTGCAAAATAGAATTAAACGTCTCCGACGCTCAAGTCAGTAATTTGTAAAGAAGTAATAACTTAAACTAGTGTTGCCAAGTGAGAACGTGAGCTCTTAAGAAGTGTGTCCTAAAGTGTTCTTAAGAGAGTTTCGGGTACTTACCTTTCCTCCGATGTCTCCAATTACCTGTTCAAGAGGGTGATCTTTGATTGTCCTCCACTCATTAGGCATATTCATTTCTTTTTCCAATTGTGGCGCTTCTTCCGTTGGTTGTTCCTCAGTTTCATCTTTATTTTCCTTGGGTGGTTCCTCTTGTATTTTGTCTTTCAAGCTATCTAAGATACCTGCAAGATCAAAACCGGAATCCTTTCTCGCCAAGCGAGCATTATTTTCGGAAAATACAACATGAGGGGATTCCTCCACAATTTGGGTTCTTTTATTAAAGACCCTATATGCTCTACTACGTGAGGAATATCCAATGAAAATACCTTCATCCGACTTAGCATCAAATTTACCCAATTGGTCTTTGCCATTGTTATGAACAAAACATTTGCAACCAAAAACTCTAAAATGGGAAATATTTGGTTTTCTACCCTTATAAAGTTCATAGGGGGTTTTCATGAGTATCGGCCGAATTACTACTCTATTTAGAACATAGCAAGCGGTACTCACGGCGTCTGCCCAAAAATGTTTGGGTATCTTAGCTTCGTCGAGCATGGTTCTAGCCATCTCTTCGAGACACCTATTTTCTTTCCACCACCCCATTTTGTTGTGGTGTACGTGGAGCGGAAAAGGTATGCTCGATTCCGAGTTCGTCACAAAAGTCCGCAAAGAGATTTTGATCAAACTCTCCCCCATGATCACTTCTAATTGAAGTGACGGTTGTTTCTTTCTCATTTTGAACACGCTTAAGAAAATATTTAAAATTTTGAAAAGCATCACTTTTATTGGCAAGAAATAAAGTCCAAGTAAATCTCGAGTAATCATCAACAATCACAAAAGCATATTTATTTCTTCCTAGACTTTCAATGCGAGAGGGACCAAATAAATCCATATGAAGCAATTGCAATGGTCTAGAAGTTGAAACAATGTTTTTAGATTTGAAAGATGTTTTTGTTTGCTTCCCCTTTTGACACGAGTCACAAATAGAGTAATTTTCAAATTTTAAATTGGGAAGACCAACAACTAAGTTTTGAGAAATCAATTTGTTCAAAAGATGCATATTGATATGTGCTACTCTACGATGCCATAGCCAAGTATCATCCTCTTTACTCATTAGACAATCAACATAATCGGGTGAGGAATTAGCAAGATCAACCATATAAATATTATCCACTCTAAAACCACGGAGGATAATTTTGAGATCACTACGTCTGAACACTAAGCATTCATCCGAATCAAATAAAGCAAGATTTCCCTTGTCACACAATTGGCTTATGCTCAAGAGATTATGCTTTAATCCTTTAACAAGTAATATATGCTTAATAGAGGAATTTTCATCCTTACCAACCGAGCCGATGCCGATGACCTTTCCTTTATTGTTATCACCGAAGATAACACTTCCTCCTTCTTTGTGCTCTAATTGAAGGAATTTGGATTCATCTCCCGTCATATGCTTGGAGCATCCACTATCAAGGTACCATAGTACACTTGATTTCTTCAAGCACACAACAAATTAATGTTCTTTAGGTACCCATGCCATCTTGGGTCCTTGGGGGTTAGGCATATTATAATGATGCGATTGAGTAATATGTCTATGACATGTAAAGCATGTAGGAGCAATATGACCAATACTTCTACAATAATGACAAGTCACATTTGGGTTATGCATCCTTCTAGGTTCATAGTAACTAGACGGATGAAAATTTCTTACTCTATTTTGAACACTATGACTATTTCGCATTTCATGAGAATTATTTCTCCTACTATGAGCTCTAGGATGGGCAGCATTTCTAGAGTGATTGTTTCTTGGTTGAAGGCCATTTCTAGGTCTTCTCAAAGGTTCAACATTTGGCCTAAAATATGCATCATTTCTAGGGTAACTATTTCTAGGTGGTAAGTCATTTCTAGGTCTCCTAAAATGTTCAACATTTTGTCTAGCATGCATATTAGTTCTAGGATTGCTATTTCTAGGATAAGCATTTGTTTTATTAGTCCTAGGTTGAGCCTTAGGTGGTTGGGGTTTGGCTTCAACCTTTTCTTTAACCTCATTCTTAAATCCTATGCCATGCTTGGTTGATTTCAAATTTACAAGGACCTCATTCAAATTCTTGTGGGAAGAATTAAACTTATCTAAGGTACCTTTGAGTCTATCTACCTCATTTTTGAGATGCAAGCAAGAAGAACAATTTTTAGTAGAATTTTCGGGCTTATCGGCGCTTCTTTTTCCAAAAAACTTGTTTTCCTCTTTCAGCTTTTCATTTTCTAAAACCAGTTTTTCTAAATCCTTTTCTTTCAAAGAAAGCTATTTTTGAAAATCCTTTTCTTTTAATGAAGCATTTTATTTTATGCCCTTAACAGTTTTTGAAGCCTTAATAAACTCAGCATATAATTCATCAAAAGCAGTTTGCATTTCTTCAAGAGTAAAGAAGTTTTTAGACGAGATTTGACATACCTCATCTTTGTTGTCTTCTTGTGCCATAAGGCAAAGATTTGCTGCTTCGTCTTCTTCTTCTTCGCTTGACTCATCTCCGGAGTCGCCTCCCCAAGAAATGTATGCACGTTGCTTTTTAAAAGGTTTCTTCTCCTTTTTGATGTTTGGGCAATTTGATTTGATGTGCCCGGTTTCACCACATTCATAGCACTTGATTTGTTCGCCTTGTTTTTTGCCCTTGCGTTCATACTCCTTGCGCATGAACTTTTGAAATCTTTTGATAACGAGTCCAAACTCGTTTTCTCCTTCCTCATCAATTTGCGGTTGGCTTGTGCTCGCCTTTAGAGCTATTCTTTGCCTCCTTTGATCATCAACAAAAGGGTTAAGAATAGTAGATTCATAGGTCTTATGGTTACCTCTTAGTGCGTCGATGGTGACGTTTGAAACGCCAATGGATTCTTGAATTGCATCGGCCTTTGATCTTCATGCCGGTGTGAGACTTCTAAGAATATTTCGAATGAGCTCTCTATCCGTGAATGTTTTCTTGAGAGCATGTAGGTCATTTACGATTATTGAAAATCGCTCAAACATTTCGTCCACCTTTTCACCTTCCTTCATGTGAAATAATTCATAAGAATGGGTTAGGAAATCAATTTTTGCTTCCCTTACCTGGTCCGTACCTTCGTACGTAACTTCTAGCTTGTCCCACATCTCCTTTGCCGTTGTGCAACACGATATTTTCCTGTAATCGTCAGCATTAACAGCACAATATAATAAATTAATTGCTTTAGCATTATTTTGAACCTTTCGGATGTCATCCGCGTCATACTCATCCTCGGACTTGGGAACCCATTCATTTTCCACCTTCTTTGTTGGAATTTGGTTTCCCTTCATTATCACCTTCCAAAGGTGAAAGCTGTCGGACTGAACGAAGATCTTCATCCTCTCCTTCCAGTACGTGTAGTTTGTACCGTTGAATAGAGGTGGTCGTGTGGAGCACTGTCCGTCATCAATTCCTGCAAAAGAGTCACGAGTAGAAGCCATGGATGGTTCTCTCAAACTGTTAAGTCTTCAGAGAGTATGGCTTTGATACCAATTGTTAGAAAATACGCTTAAAGCTAGAGGGGGGTGAATAGCGTTATAATAAAATTTAGCGTAAACTTGCGGAAATTAAAATTTGCAGGAAATAAATAAGTGCGTTAAATAAACAAAAAAGGAAAGAACGCACCGATATATTCTGGTTCACCACAACACGTGGCTAGTCCAGTCCCCGAGAGACTCTCTCGAGATTTTCCACTAACTTGTTAAGCTTACGGGTGCTCAACAAACCTTTACAACTTAAGGACACAAGCCTTAACACCTTTCCTCGGAGATACAACACTCCAAGACTTCAACCAAGGAAACACAAGTTCCTTACAACAAGAGAATTACAATTCTCTTACAAGTGTATAAAATACTAAACACTCAAACAAAATACTCCTTAATGAGTAGATATGAGTAAAAGAAGTAAGCTCTAGATCACAACAACTTTGGACAAGAATATGGCTCTCAAAAGCTTTATGAAATTGAATATAAAATGATAAACAAAAGTATGCAAGCTTATAGCAATGTAATGATCAGTTGTAGTATGTTGTTGTGTTTAAAACACTGAAATGAAGCTGTATTTATAGTTGAAAAACTTGGCATTAGCGTTGCCTAATTGCCAACTAAGAGTTGCTGATTTTACTCACTGACAATCGATTGTCAGACCCCAACAATCGATTGTCTGCCAGTCAGATCAAAATTCAATCCCAGATTTTACGCTTGATAATCGATTACTTACAATCCATAATCGATTACTGGCAATGTTCAAAAAATCCTTTTTACCACAAACAATCGATTGTCCAGAATCAACAATCGATTACTCAACAACGTTCAAAAAATCTTTTCCGGATTTTAATCAAAACAATCGATTATACAAAATCAATAATCGATTACCCAATAACGTTCAAAAAATCTTTTTCGGATTTTAATCAAAACAATCGATTATACAGAATCAATAATCGATTACCTGACGGTATTTGAAAACTTTACGACAACGGTCAGCTTCACAATCGATTGCACAAAGTCAACAATCGATTACTTATCAGTTTTTGAAAAACATTTTAGACATTGTCTCTTTGACAATCGATTTTCCAATGTAACAGTCGATTATTTAATAAATTTGAAAATCACTGGAAGACACTGTCTCAACATAATCGATTACCATTAGTTCATAATCGATTATTCTGAGTTTTGAAAAACTTTGATGGACACTGCCTCAGTCACAATCGATTTTCATTAGTTCACAATTGATTGTCATGCAGGTTTGAAAAACCTGATGCTCACTGTCTTACTCACAATCGATTGTCATTAGTTCACAATCGATTGTCATGCAGTCTTGGCTTAAAACAATCGATTATCATAAGTACATAATCGATTATCTTAGTCCAGATTTTTAAGGCATGTCTAAAAATTATTTTGACTACTGCAAATATGCATGATTTAAAATCATTTGACATTAAATTAAATATGCATGATTTTGGAAAATAGTTTTATGAGAGAAGCCATGTTACGAGTGAAGTTGTAGGATCAAGATCACAATTAAGAATGACTCAATTAAACTATAAAACTTTGTCTTGAGCTTGAATCTCGTAGTATATTAATTGTGCGCTTGTTTCTTGAACTTTGTCATATATCAATTTTCGCTTCGTTTGTCATTCATCAAAACCTATACAAAAGAACACACGTTTTAGTATATTGCATTGAGAACGTGTTTCCAACAGTAAGGAGGGAGCACACCAAATTTATGCTGGTTCACCACAACGTGTGGTTACGTCCAGTCTCCCGAGAGACTCTCTCGAGCTGCAACTAACTCCGTTAATCATAAAGGTGCTCAACAAACCAATACAACTTGAGAACTCGAGTCACACGAGCCTCAACAACGTTTGCTTGGAGATACCGCACTCCAAGACTTCAACCAAAGGAATGATTCCTTCCTTCTTACAACAACAAGGGATTAGACTTCCCTTCAAGTGTATACAAACACTTAGCACTCAAGAGCAGGACTCTCTTATAGAGTAGATATGAGTAGACTTAAGAACGCTCAATAACACAACAATTTCTCCAAGATTTTGGCTCTCAAAAGCTATGAAATATGAATGCAGTGAAAGTATAATAGATTGTTGAAGAATTGTTTTTGAAATGAGAGGTTTTGGGGTCTATTTATAGCCCTCAAAGTTCAAGTAACCGTTGCTCAATAGTTCCAAAGGAAGAAGACAAGAAGTTTGAATTAAAGGCAGAATAATCGATTATCTTACTTAAACGTTCAAAAAACTAGTCGTTGGATGGGCACGGTAACTAGATAATCGATTATTCTCCAAAGGATAATCGATTATTCGACCTCTCTGTAGTTTCAAATTCTGGCTGGAAACACAGAGTAATCGATTATGTGAAAATGATAATCGATTATTTGGACCTTCTGTAAGTTGGGGTTTTGCTACAGTAGCATGATAACCGATTATTGGAAACATGATAATCGATTATTTAGTGCTTCTGTGCTGGGTCCAGAAAAGAGGTAATCGATTATCAGAAGGTGATAATCGATTATGCCCTGGTCTAAAACTAAGCAGCGAGCCGACCTTGAAAACCAACCCAAAAATCAAAGTGTTCCAAATCAAAAACCAAGTGTTGGAAAAGCTTGTTTATGGTATAAAAAGTGAAAACCAAGACTTAGTCATTAAAAACCAAGTCTCCAAGGAAATAAACGTCGCGTCACTTTGTCAAAGACGTTTTCCACGTGTTTAGACGACGACCATAAATCAAGTGTGGTTTTTATGAAATAATGATTTGGAATATGTTTAAATATGCCCAGAAGTGAAAAGCAATGATAATATTTCAAAAACCATTTTGGCAAAAATGAAAACGTCAAAAACCATAACGATGTCTAGCCAACGTCTAGCTAATGTCTAGCCGACGTCTATCCAACGTCTAGCCGACGGTAGCCGACGGTCAGAGTTTTGGTTTGGGCATGGTCACAAAATTTTGGTCAACAAAAATATTTATGATATGCATGATTTGATAAAATGATTTTATAGAGAAGCCAAGACTTGAATCCATTGTCGGATCAAGATCACAATGCAAACAAGTCAATAATTTCTTCAATACATCTCTTGGTCTTGTTCTTGACTCTTCTTTACTTGGACTCTTCATTGGTCCGTTAGCCATAATTCTCGCCTTGTTTGTTCAATGATATCTTCGTATTTACGACGATTTGGCATTTGTCAACTTTGCATCCACGTCGGTTTGTCATTCATCAAAAACCTACAAAAACGAACACGACTTTAGTTCAACGTCTTTGCAAGTGTTTTCCAACATACATGTCAAACAGAGAAACGCCTATCAGTGAGTGTGGAAAATGTGTGACTATGGGTGGTTACTCAGGCTTAACCACAACAATGTCACATTAGCCCTTATAACTCCATTGGGGCAATTTCCCAAACACCTTGTAGGCAAGATAATTTTTTTATACATATGATCCATATGGATATATCAAAACTTCCCCCAAATCAAAGATTCTACTACACCATCACATCCCACAATACTTTATTCAACACCAACAAACATACACCTTTCCACCACATTATACACATAGCCCCTTCACCAATAATTCTAAAAATGAATTTCAAAAGATAAATAAGAAAAAGAATAAAAATATACAAAAAAATAATACACAATTGCAAACATTAGGCTAGCTTACAACTACAACAACATACAAAAAAGAAAAGAGAGGGGGAGGTGAGTTACATACCTTGATGGAAGAAGGAGTAAGAGGAATGGAGATGGGGAGGGGTAGGATGAGTGAAGAAGAAGAAGAAGAGAGGGATTTAGGGGGTTAGGGTTTAGAGAGAGAGAGAGAGATATTAAGAAATAGGGGTATGAGGCGTGTGTGTGTTATTTTATTAGGGGGGAGGGGGTTGATTAAGGTTAAATAGAAGAAGAAAAGAAAGAAAAATAAAAAATATAAAATCTGGTGCCCATTGCAGTCGACCGCTGTCCTACCGCGGCCGCGGTGGGTTAGATAGTTTGAGAAAGAATGTTTACGTCTCACCGTGGTTCTTTTCACCATGATTGTGGTGAGCTGCATAATGTCGAGGCAGTATCCCCCATCTCACCGCGGTTCCACTATGGTCGTGGTGGTTTGCCTAATTATTTTTAGCCATAGTTACATACACGAATAAAATACAATAGTCATGGGTTGCCTCCCGTACAACGCCTGATTTAACGTCACGACACGACATAGAAGATAAGCCCATTTACGTTCGCTCAACCTCTGAGGTTCCGTCTGGTGGATCTCTATCACTTTTTTTGGTTCACTCATGCCAACATATAGTTTCAATCTCTGCCCATTAACTGTAAATGTGTGAGAGTCTTACCGAGGAAATTTCCATATCCCTTGAAGGGGATACTTCAGCCACATGAAATGGACCTGACCATTGTGACTTGAGCTTTCTCGGGAGTAACCTTAATCTTGAGTTATAGAGAAATACCTTGTCCCCGGGGTTGAAATTTCGCTCAACAAAGTTCTGGTCATGCAATCTCTTCATTCTCTCCTTGTACAACCTTGTTCTCTCAAAAGCCAGATATCTAAACTCGTCGAGCTCATGCAATTCAGTTATTCTCGTTATGCCCGCAACCTCAATGTCTAAGTTCAGCAGTTTCAGTACCCTCCAAGCTTTGTGTTCAAGTTCCACTGGTAAGTGACAAGCCTTCCCAAACACCAACTTATACGGTGACATACCAATTGGTGTTTTAAAAGAAGTTCTATAAGCCCAGAGTGCATCAGCTAGCTTTTCGCCCAATCACTTCTTGTGGCGTTTAATGTCTTAACCAATATACTCTTTATCTCTCTATTAGACACTTCAACCTGTCCACTTGTCTGTGGATGATACGGTGTTTCTACCTTGTGGCGCACATCATACTTCGCTAGCAACTTCTCAAAGGCTCGATTACAGATGTGGATGCCTTTGTCACTGATGATAGCTCTCGGTGTCCCAAAATGGGTATTTATGTTCTTTTCAAAAGCCCCACCACTACTCTTGCATCATTAGTGGGAAATGCTGCAGATTCTCCCATTTGGACACATAATCTACAACAACAAGTATATACTTATTACCAAAGGAGCTAACAAAGGGTCCATGAAGTCAATTCCCCAAGCATCAAACACTTCCACCTCTTGAATCGGGTTACAGGGCATCTCATTGCGACATGAAATGTTTTCGGTTCACTGACATTCATTCAGCCCTTCACCCATTGGTGGGCATCTTTGAAAACTGTTGGCTAAAAAAATTGACCTCTCACACTTTTGCAATTGTCCTAACTCCTCCAAAATGCCCTCCATATGCTGATATATGACTTGCCTGCAAAACAGAAGATTGTTCTATTTTTGGAACATACTTCTGGATCATATTATCAACACATATTCGAAACAGGTAAGGTTCATCCTATGCGGCAGTCACAATAAACTTTTTCTTTTGTACAAAGGAAAGGTCATAGGGAACTATACCATTGGCCAGGGGATTTGCAAAGTCTGCATACCATGGTACTTCCTCAAGACTAGTAACAAGCGGTTGCTCGTCTAGAAAGGTTTCCTGAATATCTTCAACCTCAACTGAGTTTTCAACTCCCTCAAGTAGTGATAGATGGTCAGTGACTTGGTTTTCTATGCCCTTACGACCATGCATTTCGAGATTGAATTCTTGCAGTAGAATCACCCAACGAATCAGACCCGACTTAGACTCCTTCTTCTCAATCAAGTACCTAAAAGCTACATGATCAGCGTATACAATTACCTTAGATCAAATCAGGTATGATCTGAACTTATCGAAGGCAAACACCACAACTAACATCTCCTTCTTAGTCACATTGTAGTTCAGTTGGGCTCCACTCAGTGTTCTACTTGCATAGTAGATTAGATGCATTAGCTTGTCTTTCTGCTGTCCCAACACTTCCCCCACTGTGTATTCACTAGCATCACATATGAGTTCATAAGATTGCTACCAGTCGGGGGTAACAATGATGGGTGTTGTAACTAGCCTCTATTTCAACTCCTCAAATGCTACCCTATAATTATAAGAAAACAAGAAAGGGTGATCGTTTTCTAACAACTTAGAGAGAGGGTTGGTAATTTTTGAGAAGTCTATTATGAATCTCCGGTAGAAACCGGCATGCTCGAGGAAGCTCCTAATTGCCTTAACTGAAGTTGGAGGGGGCAGCTTTGCTATCACATCCACTTTGGCACGATCCACCTCTATTCCTTTATACCCGATGCCCCAAGACTATGCCCTCTTGTACCATGAAATGACAATTCTCCTAATTAAGAACCAGGTTAGTCTTAATACACCGCTTCAACACACGAGTTAGATTTATAAGGCACTCATCAAATGAGTTCCCCACCATTGAGAAATCATCCCTGAATACCTCCATGATGTCCTCTACCATGTCAGTGAATATGGCCATCACACACCTTTGGAATGTAGCCGGTGAATTGCATAGGCCAAAGGGCATCCTCCAAAAGGTATAAATGCCATATGGGCAAGTGAAGGAGTTCTTCTCTCTGGCCTCTGGTGCAATGGAGATTTGATTGTACCCTGAGTACCCATCTAGAAAACAGAAGTGTGACCTCCCAACCAATTTGTCTAGCATCTGATCAATAAAGGGAAGTGGGAAATGGTCTTTCTGGGTGGCTAGATTTAAATTTTTGTAGTCCATGCGAATTCTCCAGCCCGTGATGGTTCATGTTGAGATCAGTTCATTGTTATCATTTTTATCATCGTCATGCCACCCTTCTTAGGCACACATTGCACCAGGCTAACCCAACTGCTGTCAGAGATAGGGAAAATGATTCACGCATCTAACCACTTTATCATTTCTTTCTTCACCACTTCTTTCATGTTGGGGTTTAACCTTCTTTGGTATTCCCTGGAAGGTTTGTGTCCCTCTTCCAACAGAATTTTATGCATACAATAGGCGGGACTGATCCCCTTAATGTCTACTATAGTCCACCCAATAGCATTCTTTCACTCCTTGAGTACATGGAAGAGTTGTTGTTCCTAGATATCTAACAAAATAGATGAGATAATAATAGATAGTGTGAAGTCAGGTCCAAGGAACTCATACCTGAGCTGGAGGGGAGTAGCTTCAATTCCAGCTTCAGTGGTTCTTCAATGGACGGCTTGGATGGAGGGGTTTCTCTATTTTCTAAATGCAAGGGCTCAAATTCAAGAGTTCTATCCCTGAAACCTCTGCCCTTTAATGCCAACACCCATTCTGCTAGTTCTTGTCCATTCTCCTTATCTAAATTCATCAGACATGCAACAAGAGAGTCCTCAATAGTCAGCATCTCATCATCAGCTTTTACAATTACATCCACGAAATCAATAAAAGAGCAATTGGCGAATTCACTTGGTCTCCTCATAACGTTTTGCACATTAAATGTTATCTCTTCATCGTTCAATCTCATCTTGAGCTCCCTAGTCTCACAATCAATAAGAGCTCTATCAGTGGCCAAGAACGACTTTCCCAAAATTATGGGAATTTCTTCATCCACCTTGCAGTCTAAGAACATAAAATCTGCAGTGAACACA
The DNA here is from genome assembly GCA_034376525.1 of Nicotiana benthamiana. Lineage (NCBI taxonomy): Eukaryota > Viridiplantae > Streptophyta > Magnoliopsida > Solanales > Solanaceae > Nicotiana > Nicotiana benthamiana. The sequence goes on along the minus strand of CM067326.1, from coordinate 109,570,132 downwards.
AATTTCTCTACCTGAATCAACACATCATCCTGTATACGAGAAGGTCTTTTTATAGTCTTGTCAACCAATTGCAAAAACATAGACGTGGGTCTAGCTCTTCCAATCCCCAACCTCTTATAAATCGTCATGTGCATAAGATTTATGTCGGCCCCTAGATCACAAAGTGCCTTGGCAAAACCAAATTCCCAATGGTGCAGGGAATTGTAAAGCTCCCTGGGTCAGATAGCTTCTCAACAATTGGTCTAGTCACCACTACACTACAGGTCTGAGTAAGAGTCACTGTGGCCAAGTCTTGAAAATCGAATTTTTGGGACATTAAGTCCTTCATAATTTTTACATACCCAGGCATCTATTTCAAAGCATCTATTTGTGGAATATTTACCTGAATTTGTTTCAATATCTCCTAGAATTTCTTGTATTGCTTCTCTTTTTGGTACTTGGCCACCCTCTGAGGGAATGGTGCGGGAGGTCTCTTCTACCTAATGATTTTGGATTGCTCTTTATTTCCTGCCACCTCAACTACTTGTTCTTGGGTTGTCTAAGCTTCTTTCTCAGTCTCAATCTGAATATTCGGTTCTTCTTGGGCAAGCTATACTGTCACCTTTGTTAGCTTTGTTGAATCATCCAGCTCAATGAGAACTGATATGAGTGTCTCAACCTGTCTCGTTTCCCGAGCCCTCTCTTGATCCACATCTAATTCTTTGCCATTACGTAGATTTATTGCCATCAGTTGCTTTGGGCCTTGATTTTTGGATTTATTTGGGTGTCTGCGGGTAACGTCCCATGAGTACAATTGCTTAGAGATATCAAAATTTGGCCCATCTGCACTTCAATATTCTTGATAGCTGAATCATGTGCATCTACTCTTTCACTATTTATTGCATTAGACCCAATAACCTACTGCATCTTTTCCTTAAGTCTAGCAAACCCATCTTTCTGTCTTCCACCATGCTGCTGCTGAGGAGGATGATACCCTTGTTGTTGACCCTGATTATTATATCCCTGTGGCCTTGGATAAGGTGCCATATTATTAGGAGGTCTCTTACCTTCCATGTTTCCATTGTTGAACTGTGGCTGGACTGACATGTATGGCTGATTTTGCTGGCCTCAATTCTGACCACCCTATCTTAGGATTCCATAATTAGACACATAATTCATGTCTTCAGGGTAGTGATGATGATCATGTTCTGCATTCCACTGGTTACCAATTTGCTGACTAATGCAAGATGTGCACAAGCCCCAATGGTAGTAATCTACAATGTATACTTGATGCTTCTGCCCTGACTCTTCCACCATATTAGTGAGGATACTCATCTGTGTTATTAACGTGGCCATGTCTTTAGCCAGAGTATTGGACAGATCTAAGGGCACTGAGTTAAACCGCTAGAGTGATAGGTGCATTCCTGGTTGTCCACCCTGAATTATGCCATCTTGTCAAGCAGACTCAAGCCTTCTTTCCATATTTTGCTAAAAAATGCTCCACCACCTGAAGCATCAAAAGTACCCTTCGCGCTATCTGACAATCCTATGTAAAATCGTTGCCCCAACATCAGATCTAGAATACTGTAGTGCACGCATACAACTAGCATCCTATTTAATCGTTCCCATGTTTCATGCAGTGTTTCCATTGGTCTCTATTTGAAACACAAAATTTCATCAATTTTTTGAGAAGTCTTGTTGGGTGGGTGGAACTTGTTCATGAATTTCTTAATTAACTCCTCCCAAGTTATTATGCAATTGATGGGGAGTGAGTTTATCTAGGCCTGGGCAGCTGCTGTCACCGAGAATGGAAACAATAATAGCTTGATTGCTTCCTGAGTTACGTTGGGCTGTCTTTGGGTTTTGCAGATTGACAGGAAATTCTACAAGTGCTGTTGAGGATATTCGACTTGTGACCCCCAAAATAGTCCCTTGTTCTACAATAAGTAGAACATGTTGTTTGTGACTTGAAATGATTCAGCCTGTATTTGCGGGACTAAATTCGGTGTGGCCAGATTTTCAGCTATGGGTTGTGCCTAGTCATATAGAGCAGCCTCTGGCACAAGAGGTGCCACAGGCGCTATTAGTACAACTGGATTTTCTTTGTGATCTCCCATGTCTGGTTTGATTTGTTCAATAATTTGTTGCTATTTTTTTTCCGGTTGGCCCGGTTCAAGGCCTTAAAAACTTTCTCGGGATTAGATAAAGCTTCGAATACTTCACCAGTTCATGATGAGTCTCTAGGCATGCACCTGTACAACCAAGTCAATAACGTTAAAATTTCAATGTAAAGATTGGGTATAGAGAAAACTAACTACACAAAGAATTTTTTGTATTTCCTTCAATTGTAATTGATAACACCGTAAACTCCACAGCAAATGCAACAAATTTTGATCACACCCATCAATACCTTATAAAAAGGACACACGGACGTTGCAAATATAATCTGATTATTTAGTCCAGAGTCGTACCCACAAGAAATTAACCTATCAATTAATCTCTTTAGACTTACTAAATTCCGCGGAATCAACTTCCCAAACTTTGTGAATGACAATTGATGATGTTTCTACTAACTAAGAAAGAATATAAATAAGCAACTGAAAACTAACTATGATTAAGTTGTAAAAAATTAGAAGAAGGATCTAAGGTTAGGATTTCACCTATTGACGGAATCCCTTCCGGTTATGTTTCAAATAGATTTGCAAAATCGTCTCTATCAATCATGAGCTCTCTAGTTACCGTGAATCTCTCCCGAGTAATCACAACAATATACTAGACGCACTCTCCCGAGTTACACTAGCTGGCTTTAATTATTACATCTCGCTTTTGATTGCACCCAAGACTTTGTTATCCCTAATCCCGCCTTTAAACCCTCCATTATTGACCCCTCATATACTTTGGGAATGGTTTTATTCAATAATTACTATATGCACTCTCTCCCAAGTTATACACACTAAATAGGCACATCTAATTGACGATCCTATAAATTAACAACAACAAGTACATAGTTGAACAAATAGAGATTAAACTAAGCAAACTATATTAAAATAACAAGAAGTTCATTCTTCAACGGATTACTTCAAAACCCTAGACTAAGAAATTAGCAACTCATAACAAAACAAGATTAAACTACTAAAATTTCAAAATAAATAATTGCAAGAATTAAAAAGGAGGTAGAAAACTCTAATGTTTGGTTGATCTTCTCCCTCTTGTTCTTGCCTCCAAAAGTAGTCTAAAAACCAGCCTCCTTGTGTTGGATGAGCTTCTAAGGGTTTTTAAAGGGTTTGGAACAAGTTTTCCTCAAAATACACTTTCATCCCCAAACTTTCTGGTATTTGAATAGTTCACCGCGATCGCGGTGAGCGCTAATCATTTTTCCTCGAGTATTAATCTGCAGCGGTTATGCTGCGGTTCCACCGTGGTCGCGGTGGATTTCATCTCAGTCCATTTTTTTGCTTCTTCATGCTTGGGTACTTCTTGATTGGGAGTTCTCTTCATATTATTGAGTGCAAAATACTCTGTAGTGCTTCATCACTTAGATTACTGTCTGCGAAGCAAAAGAACACCAATTAGAGCATTTTGTTATCAATTCGCCTATAAAACAACAATAAAGCATGTCAATATTAAGGTGTAAACATCCTCTATATAGCCTAATATTAAGGGTATTCATGGTTCGGCTTGGATCGGTTATTTCCTACAAAGAAACCAAGCCAAGTAAGTTTGTTTTTCAAATATTAGAACCAAACCAAACCAATTAAGTCAATTTTTCTAGATTCAGTTTATGTCGGTTTTTTGACTTATTCAGTTATTTGTCGGTTTTTTCTTCAATATAAGACATACACTACCAAACACATATTCCGGCGACCACATTTCAATGTAACACTATCAAATCAATTGCCCTTTCTGAAATCTATTATTTACCAAGATATATTGATAATAATTGAATAAAATAGTGATAATAATTTAAGGACTCAATTAAAAATATGCTATTTTTAACACAAAATGGATTCTTACACTAATCAAAAGAGAACTACTAATCAAACTAGAATATAAAGGTAAATAACTATACTAAAAGTGCAAACTATTAAAATTTACCATAATTTTTTTGAAACTTTGTATAACAATGTACATATATATAGGTGTAGTAATAAATTTAAAATAGATACTCCTATAGTCGATTTGGTTCGATTTTATTTCTGATTAAAATTAAAACCAAACCAAATTTAATCGGTTTTTAAAGTTCAAAACAAAAATCAAACCAAACCAAAAAGTATCAATTGTTTTGGCTGGTTTGGTTTGGTTTTCGGTTTTGTTCGATTTTTCAAGTTTTTATGAACACCCGTAACTGCTACGTTATCTAGACAATAGGGATACGTTACCTCACCGATTCAATTGATATCGAGCAATAAAGTTGCCTCTTCTTTAACAAAATTGTTTCTAACTGCGATAATCGAGCGCTTCTTTTGCCTTACCGGTAGGATGCTTGGTTCCAGGATTAGCGTGTGCACGACCACCACTAGCATGATACCTATCATATCTGCATGAGACCATGTAAAATAATCAATGTTAGTTTTAAGAAATTCAATAAATCCTTATATGAACGTGGGGTTTAGTCCAGTCCCTAAGTGAAATTTCCTCTCTAGATACTTTTCGAACAATTCCACTGGGTAGAGTTCTTCCGTCATAGACTTGGCCACGTCCATTTCTTCTGGTACCTAGAAATACATTTGTACCTGGTGGAATTCTGACATCTCCTTCCTTTTGTCGTCTTTGTTAGGTTCTGGAGAAAGAATCGGTTCCTGTAATTTTTATGTCGTGCGTTCCTTCCCTTTACTACTAAAAAGAGAGACCACATTCATTTCCCTTAGTGACGGTTGATCTCCTCTTACTTAATTCCCTCTAGAGTTGGGAATTTCAGAAGTTGGCGATACATTCATGGGACGACCATTATCTCGTGCAGCCATGGTCTGCCAAGAATTATGTTGTTCCCCATGTCATCCTAACTACTTCAAGTAAGGTAGTCTTCATGACCCCTTTGGCATTCATGGATAGAAAGATCTCTCCTCGGGTTGTCACACTTGCTAAGTTGAACTTGGCGAGGATCTTTGTTGTCAGAATGATGCTTCTGGTTACCTTGGCTTACTCTAGCATTCTCCATTGCATGATTTTGGTATACCAAAACACGTCTAATTTTAAAATCTAGAATGTTAAGAGATATTACCAATGCATCATTGTGCGGCAGTAAAAGTCCATTGACGTCCTCTTCCATGAAGGTGATGTCGTCCTCAGTGACTTCCCAGAGTCTCTTGCAATGAGTCATCGATTTTTTTTTCTATCAAGAAGGTTATACCATTGATCTCGTTTCCCGTAAAAATCATATTGATCGTTAACTGGGTATGGTCTTCACCAATCTTCGAGGGCTCTGCACTCCTGGCTGCGGCAATAATTGTCTTAGCATGATTGCTTATGAATTCTCTAAGATGGCCATTTTTCGACAATGTTGCCACCTTCTCACGCAGATGTCGGCAGTCCCCAGTTTGGTGGTTGTTAGTCCCATAATACTCGCATTATTGATAGGGATCCATCAGGATGGGATCAGATCTTATTAACCTCGGGAACCGCACTTCCTTGATGTTCCTCATCGCCAATACCGGCTCCTCTATGCTGATATTGAAATTGTACTTAGATAGCTGATCGGGAACCCGATATATCATTATCTTGCAATGACCTGTTGTTTTGGCCGCGGTAAGATTTTATATCGGGAGTGAACCTATCTGTCGACCTGAACCCTCTGTTGCATCCTTTGGCCCTTTCTTAGAGGAAAAATCGGCCCTTATAAGATCACCGTTCTCTGTCTAAAATCATCCTTTGATTATCCCTGTTCTTTTCTTGATGCCGAAACTCTGTTGATGCTAAGAACCCGAGTTGATCATTTATATTCTTATCTTTGATTCATAACGGTTATGGACATCCGTCCATGTAGTTTCTTGGCACTCGAGTAGGCATTTTTTCAATTTTTGTAGGTGTTAAGAGATCCTCGGGTTCAACCCTTCAATAAATGCCTCAACTTCCCATTCATCAGGTTGTGGTAGAAGCATTCTTTCTTTCTGAAACCTGGTTACGAGCTCAAGCAGCAACTCGAACCTACTTGTAAAATTTTGAAAATGTACGCCTTCTGGGCCTGGATCTTCCTAGACCCGATATGGGCCTTGATGAAAGAGTTTGAGAGCATCGTAAAAGAATCTATTGAGTGTTGGGGTAAGAGTGAGTACCATGTCATGCCCCTTTTACGAGGGTTTCTCTGAGCTTCTTCAGTAGGACTGACCCAATCTCGTGTTGAGCCAAGTCCTTTCCTTTCACCGGTGTTGTATAGGCAGTGATGTGCTCTTGAGGATTAGAAGTCCTATCATATTTTGGTATATCTAGCATTTTGAAATGCATTAGAATTAACTCTAGTGTTGCACTCGGTTTGAATGACAACTAGATATTTTTTTTTTAGTTCAGGCTCTTCAGCACTGGTGGTGCGCACGAAATATGGTTCATTCGAGCATTTATTTCCCTTATAAGCTACACGAGCTCGATTTTTAATGGATCATTATTGTTGTTGTTCCCCAAATCCACTGCGACCCCCCAAGCCTCGCCAAAGCTGACATCACTCCTCAGGATGTTGTTATCAACCCTTTGTGATGTTTGATTTGTGGGAGCACTAGGAAGAATTGGGCTTCTTCCAGTCGCACTGTTGGAAGCACCCAACAATGCTTGCCTTAGTTTTTTCTTGGCCTGACTTGCAGTAAGAGATGGCCATGGTGTCACCATTCTGCAACGTGCTCATCTTCAGCTTATCAAAAGTGGCCTCTTGTACATGTCGGGGATATCGCATGCCATGAGCAGGTGTGTCTATGTCCTCCTGGTTGCCGGTTTCGGTAATCCAATCCTCGTGTTGAGGTATATTTTCTTGTGCCTAAACGTTGTGTGAGAAGTTGACATTGTTGGCTGCACCTTTTACATTTTTTGCTAAGAAACAAGGAAATGCAAGGATCAACTCAATTACGCAACTGTCTATGCCCCACGGTGGGCACCAAACCGTTTATCCATAGAACAATACAATTGAATTTATTGCGTTGTTATAGATAAAGGAATCGATTTTAACCCAAAATTATAATGAAACTAAATAAATTCAAGACTTAGCACTAAAATCGAGATACACTATCAGACAACTTGGTTCCTGGATCAAGGCTTCCGAAGACAGCAATAAGAATAACGTTGGACAGAAAATAACATATTATTGAGCTTGGGATGATGCGTAGCATCAGTTTGTCTGAATTTTTGTGTGTTACATTAGTTTTTGAAGTCACTATTTATAACTATAACTAGGGATCAAGGTCCTAGGATCAAGCCCCTCTTAAATGACAATAATAAGGGCTATTGATCAGAGGCAGATCCACGTGGAGGGGCATGGTGTCCATGCCCCCTTTTTCAAGAGAAATTAGGTTTAGAACATTTAGGAAGACAACTCGTTCACTTTTGGGAATTGGGTTTTTAAATTGAAGAGTCGCCACCAGATGATTAAGTGAATTATGACACTAAAAATGAATTTGATTTAGAAAACCAGAGATTGGGTAGGGATAGAAATTATCTCGAGAGGAAGATGTTAGGCACCCCTCAATATCCACTAATGTGGTTCCCGACCATGCTACAAATGTGACTTTAAGTACAAACAACAAGTAAACAAGCAAGAATTGTAAATACTATGCAGCTTTCACATAAGGGTTGTAAACAATTGAAATACAAGAAGTTAAAGAGAGTGAAATTTGGAAGAAAGCCGTTTTAGAATTCTAATAAAACACACAAGTAAAGGGGAAGGGGTTTGCACATAATTGATGCAAAATAATTAAAGTAGAAGAGGTAAAAGAAGTTAAAAATTGAATAGTTTAAAAAATCTGAGAATATAGACAAATAATGGAAGGGGGTCATAGGTTTATAAATAATATGGATCACTCCACACAACACCTGCTAACCGTTTATACATATGGTATTATCGCATGGTCATCATATCCATATCTACCCTTCCCACCCCATTAAGGTATTAAACGCGGATTAGTCTCGTTACTTATTGCATGCTATTATCGTCCCAATCCTATCAGTCCTGGAGGCACTTGGAACTACTATTCTTAAATCGGAGAGAAATATGGATTTGGTATGGCTTAAAAAGGATAAAATCCTAGGGTGACAAACAAAACACGTAATGCAGTAATGGGAAATACAGAACAATTAAAAGGCTCAAACATGCCTCCTCATTTAAAAGCAGATTGTTTAGAATGACTTACAAATAATGGTTATGGTCTGAATTAAATTTAAAGCATTAAGGAAGGCTAGTTTATCACATATTTCTCAGATAAGATGTCCGAATTAGGCCTACCCCTGGTTGTAATTATCAAAGACTAATGCAATTAATTAATTACGTAATGGCTTGCCTAGGTAACACCAATAGGCATGATATCTAATAATGCAGGAGTATGCTGATTTTAAAGAGGGCTTACTGATTATAGAAAAACATAAGTTCTACGAATATTAAACGACACTACTACTGGTTTAGACTTGTAGGCGAGATAGATGATTCATATTCAGTTAGTTATTCCAATAGGCATGCTTTCTAAGGGTGATTGATTTTAAAACGTTTATAAAAGTGCATGAATCCTATTGACATGGTATCTAGAGTGCAATTTGTTATTTGAGCCTATAAACCGTTTGCCTAGTGATAGATGATATGCAGAAGTGTAAAAAAACCCTATAGTCATGATATCTATATGCATAAGTGCGAAAAACCTTATAGTCATGACCTCTATATGCAGAAGTGCCGAAAAACCCAATACTTTTGATTTCTAGATGAGAAGCAGAAGTGCAAAGCAGGATGTGATTGCAGGAATAAATACCTAGGAACATAATGTCTACCCGTATGCATACATGAGTGACCCTCCCCTTTTTACTAAAACCCCTACAACCAAGGAGCCTAATTCAGACACAAGGACTAAAATATGAGATGAACCAACTCCAAAGATCAAGATTTCCAAAGCCTTTCTCATTTTTTGGGTGTGTCAAAGTTCCCAAGAGCCTCAAGTGGACTCCGGGCAATGCTTATACCCAAATACATTGCAGAATTGAATATAGTGTAGTGTGGAAAAGCTAGCCCACAAATGTCCAAGTTTAGAGGGAACTCAAGGTCCCAAAGCAAGGCTCATAGGAGGGGGCAGAACATAGAATCTAAGAGAAAGTGCAAGTGCATAGAGGGGATTTAGGGAAGTCCATGGCGGGCTGGTGGTCATACCCAGCAATTAAGAGTGTTGACACACCCATAACTAGCCAGTTAGCCACATTTGTTTGGGAGTTAGGATCCACTAAGGATCAGGTTCAGAAATGAGCAGAAATTTGGATACTGTCATGCATGAACCTTAACTCAAACACATAGAAGGAAATAGGGGGTAGGAATTCACAATAGAAGCAGATGCAAGAAAATGCATAGTTACTATTAATCACCGAACATGGACAGTAAAGTAAACAAAACTATAGAAGATGTAAATAAACATATTGGGATGATGGCTGAAACTAAATTAGAACATACCGGTTTCGGGAAATAAGAAGAGAAAAAGCAGTAGTAAAGCCCAAATTGCAAGCAAATAGCCAGAAGAAACTCAGATGAGCATATAAGAATATTGAAATTGAGAGTGTGAGGTCAGTAATGTAAAAAGTTGAGGTGAAGGTGTGTAGAATTATTAAATTTGAAATATGTCAAAGTGCAGAAGGGTCGTGCCCTTTATAGTGTAGAAAGCAAGTAAGAAAATGTAAGAAAATTACATTGAAATCAGTCTCCCATTAATTAAGGGATTCTAATTTCAATCAGGTAAAAGGCAATTAAGGAAAGAGTTGATCAAAATCTTTTCCAAAGTAGTAAAATAAGGGCAAATATACAAGGGTTTATTTAAGGCAAAAGTTCAATGGTACATGGATTGTAACAAATAAGGAAAGGGAATCAATCGAACAGCCAGTAAAATCAAAATTGCAGGCTTTGTCTAAATGAGCCAAGTCTGGAAAAGGTAAATAAGGTTCAATCAAAGAAAAAATCAGTAACAATCAGTCAAACCTTATTAAAAGGGATTCGAAATCAATCAATAGTTGGCAAAACCTTTTTTGAAAGAAGAATTTCTCATATATAAAGCACACAAATATCAAACAAGAAGGATTTGTCATGCTGATTAGAAAAGACTATCATACAAAAAGTTATAAAAAGGTTCAGATCCAATTTATAGACTCAGATTGAGTTTGAGAGTTCATAGTTTCAAAGTAAAACCTCAGTCCAAACACGAAATTAAACTTTCCAAAAAAACTCCCAAATCCTAGGGTTTTAACTTGAATCAGATACAGAGATGAGAAGGCAAGCCATTGAAACAGACTAAGAGGTCTGTTTCAAAGCCTTATAAGGAAACATATAGATATGATTTCATGTTTGAAGCGACAGGGTGAAAGGTTGATTTAAAAGCATAAACAACATGTTTTTGGAAAAACTCATAACTTAAGCTAGTTCAAAAGAGAGAAGAAGGGTGGTATAAACTTAAGAAACAGTCAATGAAGCATGCTTAGAACTCAAACACAAATTCAGTAAGGCAAACAAAATTCAAGAACTCAGCAGGAAACACGTATAGTAGAAGAATATTGGAAAGTATAGCAAAGAACATATATGACATAACAAAGATTAACATGTGAGCCGAATCTAAAGGCACATTAGAGTACAAAGGTACAAAATAGTCACGTATAGTAGGAAGAAAATAGAAGAAGAACACATGCGTGGTAGAAAAGAAAACACACAAGCATAACATAGATGAACACACATAAAGAAAAGAAAAGGAAAATCAGAAAGATGTTTTGAAAACCTTGAAGAAAAATTAAATCGAAGAGAAGTAATTTTTGAAAGAAAGATTGCGGAAAATACTTTAAATATCTAGTAGAATACAAATATATCATAGATCTAAGAAAACAAAGAAAGAAAGACCTCGAATAGCTTAGGATTTTAGAGAAACCCTAGAAATGAGAAGGGCTTGGAAGAAAGTCCGATCTGGAGTCAGATGAGTTAGAAACAGACTCTTAATGTTTTGGATACGCCTAAGCATGGCCGGAAAGGCTATGGAACCATAGATTTGAGAAGATCTGAAAGAGAACCTTCGAGGTCAGACCTCAAAACTTCTAACACCCAGGGTTTAATGGTGGAGGGGGTGGGTACAGACCATCCATAGCCTGAGAAGCGATGGATTCCGGTGAAAGTATGGTGGAAAAAGGTCGAAGACGACTAGGGTTCCGGAGAACCTTCAATCTGTTTTGAGAGAGAAAAGTATTCAAAGGCACTGGACCAAATGAAATGGGGGGAGGATAGGTTAGGGTAGGGGAACTAAAAATGGTAAATGATGATCCTAGCCATTGATCAAAACGATCAATGGCTCAGATTAAAAGAAGGGGCCAGGCGGGTTTTCATTGGGTCGCCGACTGGGTTACAAAATAAATTGGGCCGGTCCAATTGGGGGTTAGAATTGGTTAATTGAGGGCTAAAATTAAAATACTAATAGGCTGTAATTGCAATAATATGAGGCTAAATGTCAAATAGCTAGTTTTCCCTTTTTATTTTATAAAAAATAGTAAACATAATTCTAAAAGTAAATTAAAAGTACTGAGTCAGTTAATAACACATACATATTAATTAAAAAAATATTTGAACCAATTTATAATTATAAAATACTATTAATTTTAAAATAGGCTAAAATCACAATTATATGCAATTTAGCTTTAAAATGCTAAATACATTTGTAAAAAATATACAAAACTTACCTTGACTATATTTTAGTATAAATATGGAAATAAATTAAATTATTCACCAAAATAAATAATTTTTGGAATAATTATGAATTTTGTATGGATAATAAATTTACCTAAAAACTCTTTAAAATTTTTGAGAAAATACTAAAACACTTGGGTATGATTTTATATGCATTTATATGTTATTTTGAAATTATTTTATATATAAAAATACATAGGAAAAAATTGAGTATCAACACATGGGACACGTGCACCTATGCTACCCTCCTTAGGTTGCGTATCACAGGGACATTTTTCGGATAAAGTACTTAATTTTCTACGTGGGAACCCATGGTAGAAAGAGCATTTGGTGCAGTGATAGCTTTGTGCACCATTGACCCCTAGGTGTAGTGTTCGAATCCACTTCCTTATCTTCCATCTCTCAGCCATTTTTCTATTTCTCTTTTTTGTTCTGTTCAAATCCCATACCCTATCTATTTTTTTCTTTTATTTTTTCCCATGCATTCTTATATTTTTGGGTTCATCCTTTAATATATCCTTGAATTAAATATTGAGTTTAATAATTGTAACTATAAATAATGATGCTATTATTGATAGTTCTCCGAGGTAAGTTTTAGAGAATCAAATCAACGGTAGTCTGGTGCACCCATCCTCCTGAAATAATGGATCCGCCTCTGTCATTGATGAATATGTAGCGGTAGGTCATGAAATCCAAAATTCTCTGAAACAGAAACACATTTAATATTAAGAAATATTTTTCATTGAATGTCATCTGGTGATAAATATTTATTTATTTGTTCTTATTGATAATGCTCCATTCGGGGTCTACCCGATACAAACCAAAGTTATTGTTCTCGAATTTGAAAAATTTAGTATGAATCAATTTTACCCTATACAATTATCATTAAGTAATTGCAGTGATGTTATTGTAGTTGTCAAACTTGTAACACTTGTAGTAAGAGCGTAAAATTTATGATAGGATACGAAGTGGGAGAAGAGGGGTCTATATTGAAACTAGTGAATATGATCGCGCTTTGCGCGATAATAAAAGACCTTAATAGATTTAATAATTATTTTTAAATATTTTTAGAGTAATACAAATTTTTATAATTTAAACATTTGAAATACTAATTTTTAATTCAAATGAATTAGATTAACACTTAATTGTGTTTTTCCCTCAAATTTTGATTCTATAATTGTACAGGTTAAGCTTTTTCTTTAAAAAGCATATCCATGAATAAATGAATCTCAATAAGAATTGACAACGATGTGGGTAATGTGTAAGTTTTACATGTATATATGTATTTTACTTTTTCATTTTTGTTATAGAGTTAAATTATTTTCATAATTTTCTCCATTTTCATAAATCAAGACGAAAGATGAATTAAAGGGAGGAAAATATAGCACAAGTCTACGAAAATCAAATGAATTTCTTTCACTCCTTTTGTTTCTATTTTAACATTGTTCTATTTGTATTTTCCTCTTCTCCAACTTTCATACTTTTCTACACATTTATTTTTGATAAAAAGTCCATACTCTACTTCGTTCCTCTTATTATGTTCGTAGCATCACATAACCAATATCACTCCTACGTTATAATATAATAATTTTTTTACCTCCAATATCAATAAATTATTTCCAATTGCACAAAATATATGTTTTTTTTTTGTTGAAATTTCTCCTACAAATCCAATATAGAACTTCATAAAAAAATGGGGTGGCCAGGAAAAGAAAATCCACAGTTCTGTTGAAAGGATTAAAAGTTAAAATATTGGTCTCTTTGAAAAACAAATGAAAGGATTATAAAAGAGAAAGTGAAGATATGTAAGTTCTTCAGAAGTCACATTTATGAATAATATCCTATGCATAAGTTATATTTGTAAATAATTTGTATTCTATATTCATATAAAATATTTGTAAATAATTGATATTCTACGTGCATATAAAAAGTGTTTTTATTCTCTAGAGTAAGGAAGAAAAGTTTGTTAGTTGTGCATCTTCATCGAAGGGAAAAAAGAATATCCGAAAATGAGAAAGCAACACCTGAACTTATTCGAAAAAATATTGAAAGGGCAAGCAAAATGGTAAAGAAATTACTGAAGTCTGCAACAACACTTGCATCAATTTCTTATTGCAAGTGTGCTTTCTGCTGGAAACTTTGGTACAACCATATAAATATTTATATCTAATTATAAATGAATAATAACTAGGATATAAACTCTCAAAAGAAAGAATTGCGAGAGAAATAAAAGATATCGTGCAGAATTTTACCTGACCTTATAATTATTAACTAAAGCTTTTATAATACCATATTAAGAGTATTGAAATTTGCTTAATATTCTAGTCTGGGCTTCCTTCTTGTCCTCATGCTTTAACATGAATTTTCATGGGGTATCTGCAATTAAAAAATACTAAAATAGTTAGTAGAGATACAAAAGACAGTAAACAAATTGATTCTCTTCTGCTACCTTCTTTTGTATTCACAACAATAGAAAATGGGACAATCTAAACTCAACACGAGAATATTATATAAATATAATTTTATCGAATAACGTAGCTCTAAATTCAATAGAAGTACCACCTACAAAGAAATATCTTGTAATTTGCTAAAATCTCTTATGCTAATGAACCAAGTCAACTGTGGGCGGTGATGCTGAGATGCAAAGTACTAAATTCAAACAAAGATTGAAAAGGAAGAAGATAAACAAAGAAGAAGAAAAAAGTGAAAACTAAAATATACACCTTAAAATGTAACAATGACTAAAAACATAGCAGATCGAGAGGAGATCCAGTTTACATGCGTTTCTGCGAAAGAATGAGAGAGAAAATTCATCTTCTCACAAGAGTGAAATGAAAATCGTCGAACTATCTAGAATGAAGACCCATTATTGATAAAGTGGGCTTCAGTTACACCAGACCACCAAAATATCAAAATGGGCTTGTTCTGTTACTGACCCAAGTGAAAGTTATAGCCCAAAAAAACTACAAGCTAATTAAATAAAACTGTACAAGATGGGATCAGTGTTTGTGCTTAGGCTTAGAGGCTAAATAATCCATTAGCTCAACACTCCCCCCCCCCCCCTCAAGTTGGAGGGGGAAACCACCTTCAACTTGCCCAAAAGATCATGATGAACGGTTCCAGGAAAAGGTTTGGTGAGGACATCTGCTAACTGTTGAGAAGTGGGAACATGAGAGAGGGAAATCAGCCCATCAGAAAGCTTAGTCCGAATAAAATGACAATCAACCTCAATATGCTTGGTCCGCTCATGAAAAGCTGGATTCCTGGCTATATGTATAGCAGCCTGGTTATCACAAAATACAGAAAAAGGAAGTGACACAGAAACACCAAGGTTAGTGAGAAGTCTAGAAAACCAAGATAATTCAGCAACCACCTTACTAAGAGCCCTGTACTTTGCTTCAACAGAAGATAAGGACACCACTGGTTGTTTTTTTGGACTTCCAACTTACCAAGCTGCCCCCTAAAATCACACAGAAACCAGTAACAGACCTATGAGTATCAGGACAAGCTGCCCAATCACTGTCTGAAAAAGCATGTATAGAAAAGTCAGGAGAGTCAAAATAGAAAAGCCTCAAATCCATAGTTCCCTTAAGGTACCTAAGAACATGCAGGGCAGCAGACATGTCAGGAATTCTAGGAGACTGCAAGAACTGACTCAAATGTTGTACAGTAAAGCAAATATCAGGTCTGGTATGTGTCAAAAATAGGAGCTTGCCAATCAGGATTCTATACTTGTCAGGAGAAGAGAACAAATCACCAGAATCAGCATATAGTTTGGTATTAAGGTCTACTGGACAAACTACAGGAGAAACAGCAGCACAATCAAATTGTTGCAACAAGTTAGATACAAATTTATTTTGATTAAGAAGTACTCCGCTAGGAACAACAGATACCTCAATTCCCAGAAAGTAATGTAAAGACCCCAGGTCTTTAATCCTAAACTGATCATCCAAGAAATGTTGTAAGGCAGAAACTTCAGTTGTATCATCTCTAGTGATAATAATATCATCCACATATACTGCTAAAAGCACAAGATACCCATGATGACCCTTTACAAACAAAGAGTAATCATTTAGAGAGTTTATATAACCTCTTGAATACAGAGCTTGAGACAAATTGGCATACCATTGTCTTGAAGCCTGTCTTAACCCATAAAGAGATTTTTTAAATTTGCACACAATGGAAGTGGAAATAGA
Source organism: Nicotiana benthamiana (assembly GCA_034376525.1). Taxonomy (NCBI): domain Eukaryota; kingdom Viridiplantae; phylum Streptophyta; class Magnoliopsida; order Solanales; family Solanaceae; genus Nicotiana; species Nicotiana benthamiana. The sequence goes on along the minus strand of CM067326.1, from coordinate 109,554,079 downwards.
TGGAACAGTAGGATCAGAAATACTCAAACCTGGAGATAGTTTCATATACACTTCCTCATCTAGGTCACCATGCAAGAAGGCATTGTTGACATCAAGTTGAAAAAGATCCCAATGTTTCTTAACATCCACAACAATTAAGAATTTGACAGTAGACATTTCAATCACAGGGGAAAATGTTTCTGTGAAATCAACCCCCTCAATCTGGGTGTCTCCTCTGATAACAAGCCTAGCTTTATATCTTTCAACACTTTCATAGGCCCTATATTTGATCTTATATACCCACTTGTAACCTATGGTTTTCTTACCAGGAGGAAGGGGAACAACATCCCAATTGTGGTTGGCATCCAATGCATTAAACTCCTTTCTCATGGCATCCTGCCAAGCTGGAACTGAAGCAGCTTGAGAATAATAAAGAGGTTCATTCCAAAGTAGAAGTAGAGGAAGAAGATCCAGAAAAGGAAGGTAGTTGACACACATAATCTTTGAGATAAGAAGGAGTGGTGTGTTTCCTGTAGGAAATCATTCTATCCATGATATGTGTGCTTTGGTTGTATTAGCATGATTTCCAGGTATAGATTTTGATGAATGACAAACAATGAAGTCAACTGTCAAACAATGTTATTATGTGACAAACAATCAAGATTGAATGCTAAGAAGCATATTGATGAAGGGATTGCACAGAAAAGCCAAGACGAGCTCAAAAGTTCAAGACCAAAGACCCAAGGCGTAGGTCGTTAGGTAGAACCAATGTAAGAGCAACGTTTAAGTTATCTCTTCTTTTGGCTCAACATAGGTCATCATAAATATGTATAAAATCATTTTATCAAATCATAAATATCATAAACATTTTCATATACTTCAAACAAAATAATTTTCAACATTTTCATTTTAACCAAAATGGTTTTTGAAGTAAGTTTTCGATTCTGGACAGAACAGCCAGATAATCGATTATCCTCAAGCTGATAATCGATTATGTTGGGATTCCAGCCAAAACTGGAAATTCCAGCATGGCTGCATAATCGATTATCACTATGAGGATAATCGATTATTTGTTTTTTCCAGCTTAAACTGGAAATTCCAGAGAAGGTAAATAATCGATTATCCTCTAGAGAATAATCGATTATTCACTGACCGTTGCCTTCCAACGTTCAGTTTTATGAACGTTGAGAAGATAATCGATTATGTAAAGTAGATAATCGATTATCTTGGCATAAAATCAGCATTATTGATTGCCTATTAAGCAACGGACATACAACCTCTACCATCTATAAATAGAGGTCTTTGGGACTCATTTCATATGAACAATATCTCTCATTATTCTTGATCATATTGATAACATTTCTACATCATATTTAGAGCTTTTGTTGAGCCATTTGAGAGACAACTTTGTGTTGTTCATAGAGCCTATATTGTATCTCTTTATCTACTCTTCTTAGAGAGTTCTTGTTGTAAAAGAGAAAGGTTCTTGAGAAGACCACACCTTCTCATTGAGCGTTGGGTTCGCTAAGTACCTTCAATCTTAGTGTGTGAAGTCTTGTGGTGCGGTATCCACTGTTAGATAATACACTTAACGCTAGAGGGGGGGGGGGTGAATAGCGTTATAATATAAAACAGCGTAAACTTGCGGAGTTTAAAAATTGCAGGAATTAAATAAGTGCGATAAGTAAATAAATAGGAATGAACGCACTGATGTATCCTGGTTCACCACAACCCGTGGCTAGTCCAGTCCCCGAGAGACTCTCTCGAGATTTCCACTATCTTCGTCAAGCTTACGGGTGCTTAACAAACCGTTACAGTTGCTCAAGGATACCACACCTTAAGATTTCACTTGCTTGAGGATACCTCACCCCAAGACTTCAACCACTAAGACTTTGGGTACTTAGCAAACCCGACAAATGAGAAGATATGTTCTTCTCAAACAACTCTCTTTTACAACAAATACTCTCTCAATAGAGTGGATAAAGAGAAACAAAATAAGCTCTATGAACAACACAAAGTTGTCTATCAAATGGCTCAACAAAAGCTCTAAAATGATGCTTGAAAATGATCAATATGTATATCAATATATGCAAGAGTTTTGTGTTTAAAAACAGCTCAAAAGACCTCTTTTTATAGGTGAAAAAGTGGTGCTGACCGTTGCTTAATTGATAAATAAAATCCCTGATTCTGTGCTTAGACAATCGATTGTTTGGAGTAGACAATCGATTGTTTGACCAACGTTCAAAAAATAGATTCCTGATTTTAGGCTAAACAATCGATTGTATGGACTAAATAATCGATTGTTTTCAACGTTCAAAAATTAATTTAGGATTCTGTGGGAACGGTCAAAATATAATCGATTTTATGAAAATGACAATCGATTGTTTATGAATAATCGATTGTATGACAAAAATAATCGATTGTTTAGATGTTTGAAAACTTCGGTTGCACGCTATCTCAACATAATCTATTGTTAAAAGTAGACAATCGGTTGTTTGCTATTTTGAAAAACTTCAGATCACACTGTCTTAATACAATCGATTGTTAAAACTGTATAACCGATTGTTTGCTATTTTGAAAAACACAATCGATTGTAAGGAGCATATAATCGATTGTTTAGGTCCAGATTTTAAAAGACATGTTTAAAAACCATTTTGACTAAAATACAAATCATTTTGGTTCAGCACAAAGATGCATGTTTATCATAAAAATGTTTTATGCATGTTTATGATGACCTAATGTTGAGCCAAAGGATAAGATAACTTAAATGTTGTCCTTACATTGGTTCTACCAAACGACCTACGTCTTGGGTCTTCGGTCTTGAACTCTTTGGCTCGTTCATGCAATTCCGTCATCAGTATGCTTCTTGCCATTTGATTGATTGTCATATCGTTGTTTGACACTTGACTTCATTGTTTGTCATTCATCAAAACCTATACCTGAAAATCATGCTCATACAACCAAAGCGCACATATCATAGATATACATGATTTCCAATAATTTCCCCCTTTTTGACAATGACAAACAACGGAAGATATGCATATTGAATTCCCCCTAATTAGGTGCTATATCTCAACAAACAGTTTATGCAACCAATTCAATTCAATATAATTCCCCCTTAATTGACTATTCCCCTTCAATTAAAGCATGCATATCGCCCATATTCTTCCCCCTTTTGGCATTAGCAAAAAGAGTATACCAAAAGTTATTTAAACCATTAACGATACCAATCGTTATAGACGAGATCATATAAAAAGTTAGTAAATGGCATACTAATAATAACGATCATTTTTCTCAACCATGCCAATTGTTATTTTAACTAAAAATATTCATCAAAACATGAATCAATCATTTATTATAAAACCAATTGATACTAATTGTTATTCAGAAATAAAACTTATTAAAGCATGTATCAACCAAAACTGATATAGATTATTTGCACATATCAACTCATTGCGTTTTTATTCAAAATACGATAACTAACCGATGTTCCCCCTTAATGCATTAAAGTTTCGTGCTTGGTGCATCCACTACAATATTGTAGTCTTCAAGCACACCTGCAAAAGGAACCTAAAAATAGGTTTTTGGTACCCAACTTCTTTTGGGTCCTTGGGGGTTAGGATAATAACAATTATAATCAACACATAGATCTCTATGTTTAGCAAAACAAACGGGTGCAATGTGTCCTACCCGATTATAATAGTGACATATAACATTAGGATTGTGCATATGTCTAGGTTGAGCCAAATGCGTTCTAGGTGATCTAAAGTTGTTCCCCCTAGAAGCGTTGAATTTCCTAGAGTCATGTCTAGGTGGTTTAAAATTATTCATTCTAGACTCATTTATAAAATTCCTAGAATAGTGTCTAGGTGGTCTAAAACAATTAATCTTAGACTCATTTGTGAGGTTCCTAGAATTCTTTCTAGATGGTCCGACCTCATTACGTTCATCCTTTTTAATACCTTCAATTTTAGGACTATCAACACTCCGTGTTTCTAGTGCTTTTCTAAGTTCCGTGTTCTCTAGTATTAAAGAACTACAAGAAGAACAATTGGAACATTTATCAATAGAAGAGGCTTCATTCAATTCCTTGATTTTATTTTTAAAATCAACAATATCATTTTTCAAAAAATTATTTTCTTTTTCTAAAACTTCAATTTTATTTTTAAGAACATCATTTTCATTAGTCAATTTTTTAAAATCTATTTCTTTCAAAGAAGAGGATTTTTCAAATTCTTTTTCTTGTAAAGAAAGTGTTTTCTGAAAATCTGTTTCTTGCAAAGAAAGTGTTTTCTGCAAAGAAAGTGTTTCTTCAAATCTTTTATCATTTTGGAAGCATTAACAAATTCACCATACAATTCACCATAGGCATTTTGTAATTCTTCAAACGAGTGAGAGTTAGAAGTACTCTTCTTTGTCGGCCATGAAGCATAATGCGGCAGTTTCATCGCCCGAGCTGTCCGAATCCCGTGATACGCGCCTATGGTGTTTCTTCTTTTTCTTGTCCTTCTTCATAGACTTACAAGACTTTTCAATTATATCATTTGAAATATTATCATCATCCCTTTCCGAATCACTTACCTCTTCTCATTTAGAGGATGAGGCTTTGAAGGCAAAATTTGAATTGCTTCTAAGATAAGGATTAAGAATTGTGCTATTATAAGTTTCGAGGTTACCTCTTAGTCCATCAATCGTGATATCCGTGAATTCCATCGACTCTTGGATGGCATTGGCTTTAGAGCGCCATTCGGGAGTGAGACTCCGTAGAACTTTTCGAACAAGATCTTTGTTCGTGTAAAATTTCCCGAGAGCATGGAGATCATTGACGATTCTTAAAAATCGTTCAAACATAACACCAATGGGTTCCTTCTCCATTTTAAAGATTTCATATTTATGTGTTAGAAAATCAATTTTGGCTTCTTGGACTTGAGGCGTACCTTCATAAATGATCTCGAGCTTATCCCACATCTCCTTGGCGGTTGTGCAGCAAGAGATTTTTCGATAAACATCTGGATTCACCACACAATATAATACATGGATGGCCCTTGCATTATTTTCAACTTTCTTGATGTCCTCGGCATCATATTCATCTTCCTTCTTTGGAACCGTGGTTTCTCCAACTTTCTTTGTTGGCATTGGTTCACCATTTTTGATGATTTGCCACAAAAGAAAACTGTTTGCTTTGAGGAAGATTATCATTCGCTCCTTCCAATATGAGTAATTCGTTCCATCGAAAAGTGGAGGGCAAGTGGTGGATTGTCCTTCATTCATCGTTCCTGCGTTCAATAATCTCAACAGAAAAAATATATATTGCTCTCAACCGGTAATGGCTTTCAGAGAGTTAGGCTCTGATACCAATTGTTAGATAATACGCTTAACGCTAGAGGGGGATGAATAGCGTTATAATATAAAACAGCGTAAACTTGCGGAATTTAAAAATTGCAGGAATTAAATAAGTGCGATAAGTAAATAATAGGAATGAACGCACTGATGTATCCTGGTTCACCACAACCCGTGGCTAGTCCAGTCCCCGAGAGACTCTCTCGAGATTTCCACTATCTTCGTCAAGCTTACGGGTGCTTGACAAACCGTTACAGTTGCTCAAGGATACCACACCTTAAGACTTCACTTAAGACTTCACAATCATGCTCATACAACCAAAGCGCACATATCATAGATATACATGATTTCCAACATCCACGAGCAAGGTGAAGTCTTGAGGTGAGGTATCCTCGAGCAATTTGAAGTCTTGTAGAGCGTATATCTACGAGCAAGTGTAACGGTTTGTTAGGCACCCGTAAGCTTAACGGCTTTAGTGTAAACTCGAGAGAGTCTCTCGGGAGACTGGACTAACCACACGTTGTGGTGAACCAGTATAAATTCGGTGTGTCCTCTCCTTACTCTTTTAATTACTGCACTTACTTTACTCCTGCAATTTTAATTCTGCAAAATTTACCGACATTCTCGTGCCTCACTATTCACCCCCCCTCTAGTGAAGGGCATAAATCATAACAGTTGGTATCAGAGCCTAACTCTCTGAAAGCCTTAACCGGTTGAGAGAACGATATGTATTTTTTTGTTGAGAATGTTGAACGCAGGTATGATGAGCGAAGGACACTCTACCATTAGGCCTCTACTATTTGATGGAACCAATTATACATATTGGAACGAGAGGATGAGAATATTCATCCAATCAAATAACTTTCGATTATGGCACATCATCAAGAACGGTGAACAAATGCCGACAAAGAAAGTTGGGGAAATCATGGTTCCAAAGGAGGAAGATGAATATAATGCCGAAGATATCAGGAAGGTTGATAATAACGCAAAGGCCATCAATATATTGTATTGTGCCGTGAATCCGGATGACTATCGGAAGATCTCTTGCTGTACAACCGCCAAAGAGATGTGGGATAGTCTTGAAATCACTTATGAAGGTATGCCTCAAGTCCGAGAAGCTAGAGTTGATTTTCTAAGACATGAATATGAACTCTTTAGAATGAAGGAGCCTGAAAGCATCGATGATATGTTTGATCGATTCTCAATGATCATCAACGATCTCCATGCTCTTGCGAAAGTATATTCGAACAAAGATCTTGTTCGAAAAATCCTGCGGAGTCTCACTCCCGAATGGCGTTCCAAAGCCAATGCCATCCAAGAGTCGATAGGAATCACGGACGTCACAATTGATGGACTAAGAGGTAACCTCAAAACTTATGAAAGCACAATTCTTAAACCTTCATTTGGAGATGAGAAAAGTCCAGGTATTGCCTTCAAAGCCTCATCTTCTAAAAGAGTAGAAGTAAGTGATTTGGAAAGCGATGATGATACTATTTCCAACGATTTATTTGAAAAGTTTTATAAGTTTATGAAGAAGGAAATGAAGAAGGAAGAACCAAGTCCTTCATGCCATAATTGTGGAAAACTTGGCCACACCAAGTCACATTGTCCAAAACCCAAGGACAAGAAGAAGAAGAAACACCAAAGGCGCGTGACATGGGATTCGGACAGCTCGGGTGATGAAACTGCCGCCCTATGCCTCATGGCCAACGAGGAAGAAGAGGTAAGTACTCCTAACTCTTACTCTTATGAAGAATTACAAGAAGCTTTTCAAGAATTATATGATGAATTGAAAACGTCTTCAAAAATTTCCAAAGAGGCCGAGGCTAAATTTAAAGTTTTAGAAGAGAAAAATAAATTTTTGGAAAATGACAATATTGATCTTAGAAATAAAATTAAGGCGATGCATGAACATTCTTCAATTGATCAAAATTCTAATTGTTCATCTTGTGATTCTTTGAAATTAGAAAACATAGAACTTAGGAACACACTAGAAAAACGTAGTGTAGAAGATCCTAAAACTGTTGAAGAAATTAAGAAGAAAAAGCCCATGAAATATAAAAGGCGTAAAAAGAATAAGAATCATGTTAGAAATTGCGATGCACAACCCAGAAATAATTCTAGTATTTTTGTAAATGAGTCTAGAATTAATCATTTTAGACCACCTAGAAATGATTCTAGGAATTTTATTAATGAGTCTAGAATTAATCATTTTAGACCAACTAGAAATGACTCTAGGAATTTCAACACTTCTAGGAATAATGACTTTAGATCACCTAGAACTTTTTTGGCTCAACCAAGACATATGCACAACCCGAATGTTATATGTCATTATTGCAACCGGCTAGGACACATAGCACCTGTATGTTTTGTAAAACATAGGGATTTATCTTTTAGCTATGATTATTATTTGCCTAACCCCCAAGGACCCAAAAGTGTTTGGGTACCTAAAACCTATTTTTAGGTACGTTTGCAGGTCTGCTTAACGACTACAATATCGTAGTAGATGCACCAAGCACGAAACCTTATTGCATCGAGGGGGAATTTCGGTTAGTTATCATATTTTTTGATAAAAACATAATAGTTGATATGTGTTAACGATTGATATATCTTTGTTAACAATTGGTATCAATTATTTTTCTTGATTCATGTTTTGATAACTTTTATTTTGAATAACAATTGGTATCAATTATTTTTGTTAAAAATAATGATTGATTCATGTTTTGATGAGTATTATTTTTGGTTTGAATAACAGTTGGTATAGTATTGAAAAATAAATGATTCATGTTTTTAATACAACTATTGGTTTGTCAAAAATTAACAGTTGATATGTTGTTAAGTAATATGATTTGCTAAAAATAACCGTTATTATGGTTGTTATGTTTTTGCTAACATTTGGTATCGTTTTATGTTGGTATGATTTTTTTTGAAAATCGTCATCATGTATATTCCTCATTGTATTTCCTATCTTATGTTTGACACTAACAGTTGGTATTCCCAAAAGGGGGAAGTGTCAAAACGGGAAAGTAGCCTGTGTATACTCTCTTTTTGCTAATGCCAAAAGGGGGAAAAAATTAGGCGATATGCATCTAATAAGGGGGAATGTCTCCACCTTCTAGTATGCTTTAATTGAGGGGGAATACTCAATTAAGGGGGAATGTTTTGCATAACTTGTATGTTGAGATATAGCATGAACTTAGGGGGAATCCGATATGCATATCTCTTATTGTTTGTCATTATCAAAAAGGGGGAAATTGTAGGAAATCATTCTATCCATGATATGTGTGCTTTGGTTGTATTAGCATGATTTCCAGGTATAGGCTTTGATGAATGACAAACAATGAAGTCAACTGTCAAACAATGTTATTATGTGACAAACAATCAAGATTGAATGCCAAGAAGCATATTGATGAAGGGATTGCACAGAAAAGCCAAGACGAGCTCAAAAGTTCAAGACCAAAGACCCAAGGCGTAGGTCGTTAGGTAGAACCAATGTAAGAGCAACGTTTAAGTTATCTCGTCTTTTGGCTCAACATAGGTCATCATAAATATGCATAAAATCATTTTATCAAATCATAAATATCATAAACATTTTCATATACTTCAAACAAAATGATTTTCAACGTTTTCATTTTAACCAAAATGGTTTTTGAAGTAAGTTTTCGATTCTGGACAGAACAGCTAGATAATCGATTATCCTTAAGCTGATAATCGATTATGTTGGGATTCCAGCCAAAACTGGAAATTCCAGCATGGCTGCATAATCGATTATCACTATGAGGATAATCGATTATCTGTTTTTCCCAGCTTAAACTGGAAATTCCAGAGAAGGTAAATAATCGATTATCCTCTAGAGAATAATCGATTATTCACTGACCGTTGCCTTCCAACGTTCAGTTTTATGAACGTTGAGAAGATAATCGATTATGTAAAGTAGATAATCGATTATCTTGGCATAAAATCAGCATTATTGATTGCCTATTAAGCAACGGACATACAACCTCTACCACCTATAAATAGAGGTCTTTGGGACTCATTTCATATGAACAATATCTCTCATTATTCTTGAACATATTGATAACATTTCTACATCATATTTAGAGCTTTTGTTGAGCCATTTGAGAGACAAATTTGTGTTGTTCATAGAGCCTATATTGTATCTCTTTATCTACTCTTCTTAGAGAGTTCTTGTTGTAAAAGAGAAAGGTTCTTGAGAAGACCATACCTTCTCATTGAGCGTTGGGTTTGCTAAGTACCTTCAATCTTAGTGTGTGAAGTCTTGTGGTGCGGTATCCACGAGCAAGGTGAAGTCTTGAGGTGAGGTATCCTCGAGCAAGTTGAAGTCTTGTAGAGCGTACATCTACGAGCAAGTGTAACGGTTTGTTAGGCACCCGTAAGCTTAACGGAGTTAGTGTAAACTCGAGAGAGTCTCTCGGGAGACTGGACTAACCACACGTTGTGGTGAACCAGTATAAATTCGGTGTGTCCTCTCCTTACTCTTTTAATTACTGCACCTACTTTACTCTCGCAATTTTAATTCCGCAAAATTTACCGACATTCTCGTGCCTCACTATTCACCCTCCCTCTAGTGAAGGGCATAAATCCTAACATTTCCTTCCGGATCTTGTGTTGACATTAGGTAGTGTAGGGGAAGGAATAGCAGGAGGTGGAATATCAGGATTAAATGATGGACTGGAAGGAGAAGGAACATGTTCAGAAAATGTTGAGTCAGGAACAAAAGAAGGAGCAGTACTGGAAGCAGAAGGAAAAGATTCAGGATGAGAAGGAACATGAGAACAAGTTGGGACAGAAATGTGTGTCCCAGAATTCTGGTGATCAGAAGAAGGGACAATAGGAGGTGGAAAAGAGAAAATAGAAGGACCAGAGGTAATATTAGAATTAGTTGCAGAAGGAAAACATGTTTCATGAAACACAACATCCCTGGACAACAAAACACTGTTTGGAAGCTAGATCATACAACTTGTAACCATTTTTGGCAAAAGGATATCCTAGAAAAACACATGAAAGTGCTCTAGGTTTTAGCTTATCTCTTTGTGGAATGGGGACAGTAGCATAGGCAAGACAACCAAATGCTATTAAATGTGAGTAATTAGGAGTCTTACCATATAACACTCCATAAGGGGATTTGTTTTGAAGAGTCCTAGATGGTTTCCTATTAAGCAAGTATGTGGCAGTTAATAAACAGTCCCCCCAAAAGGATATATGCAGCTGGGACTGAAAAAGTAAAGCTCTACAAGCTTTAAGAAGTGTTCTATGTTTCTTTCAACAACACCATTTTGTTGAGGAGTGTGGGGATAGGTAGTTTGATGGATAATGCCCTGTTGGTTGAAGAAAGAAGTACCATCAAGACTAGACCCTAACTCCAAGGCATTGTCACTTCTTATAGTTTGGACAGTAGCACTATACTGAGTTTTAACCATAAATAAGAAGGACTTAATCATGCAAAAAGCATTGCTCTTAGACCCCAGTAGATGTGTCCTGGTGGCCCTAGAAAAATCATCAACTATTGTAAGAAAATATCTTGAGCCAGAGAAAGTTGGTGTGTGGTAAAGACCCCAAGTATCTACATGAATTAATAGGAAAGGTCTGCTTGTACTGATGGAACTATCAGGGAAAGGAAGCCTAGTTTGCCTAGCCATAGGACAAATAGAACAAGGAAATGGTTGTTTAGCAGCAAGGGAAAATGACAAAGCAGAAATGTGTTCCATATTTGCAAAAAGAATGTGAGCAAGTTAAATGCCAAATGAAATTCATGTCATTTGCATCAGCTTTATTACAAATGGAGCTATTTACATTAGAAGGTAAAGCAACAGTCTTAGAGCTAGAAAAACAAACAGGATTACAAGAATCAGAGAAAGAACACACAGAAACAGACTTGCAACAACTAGAAGAAGAATGTGAAGGTGGCACCCAAGCAAGCTTGTACAGACCAGCCTCCTCTTTACCAAGATCCAGAGGCATCCTCAGAGAAGGGTCCTGTAACATGTGAAGAAAATAGGAAGTTGCAGTAAACAAGACTATACAGTGCAACTATTTTACCAGTTTGTGGACAGAGATTAAGTTGTGTTGGAAAGAAGGAACAAACAACACATTATGAAGAGTGATGAATGGAGTTAAAGCAAAATATCCTGTGGAAGTCACTTTTACTTTATATCCATTGAGAAGAGTTACAAGATAAGGTATAGCTAAGGGTGTGATATTAAAGCGTAAATTTTTATTAGATGTCATATGGTCAGAAGCCCATGAATCTATTATCCAGGTGATAGAATTTATTTGAGTAAGCATACAGAGTTTGGAATCAGAAACAGGAATCTTAGTTAGCATAGTATCAGTAAAGTTGGCAGTACACATGGGAGTAAGAGCCTAAGCATTGGAGTCTCCCAACTGAGTCTGTTGTAGCAAAGACATCAGTTGATCATATTGTTGTCCACTCAAACCTGGAATTACAGACCCTTGTGCAACCACATTTGGAACAGACTGATGACCCTCAGTGGAATTACTAGTATGATCAGATGTGTGCCCTTCAGAATGGTTGAAGTGAGCACCAGTAGTTACATGAGCATCAGCAGTTTTCTTTCCTTTGTTAAACTTGGGGCTTTGTGGATACCCATGAAGGTTGTAACACTTATCAATTAAGTGCCCAGACTTCTTGCAGTATCTACAGAATAAAGAGCCCTTGGTCTGGTCAAAACTAACTCTTTGTGTATATTGTCTGAGAGAAGAAGAGTTGGGTACTGCAACTTGATTAATTCCAAAAGAAGACGCAGGATTATTGTTTGTATTAACATTGAAAGATATAGAATCAGGATTGAATTGGGAGATGGATTGGACTTGTCTTTGTTTCTCATCATTGAGGAGTATGTTATAGGCACTGTCAAGAGTAGGGGGAGACTGCATCATCAACAAGTTGCTCTTTACCCCCATATATGTCTCATTAAGACCCATGAGAAATTGGAACACCTTATTCTCTTCATCCTCCTGTATGATCCCATTTTTGGCAGCACAAATGCACCTTTGGCCATGATTTGTACACACTACTCCCAATTCATCTCATAACCCTTTGATTTTGTTAAAATATGATGTTATATCTAGAGGACCTTGAGAAGTATGAGTAAGTTCTCTTTTGAGTTCAAATTTTTTAGTCCTATTAGATGTACCATATCTGGCTTGCAGTTGTGCCCATATACTTTGTGCAGTCTCAGAATACTGCACATTCTCAGCTATCTGAGGAGATAAAGAGGCAGTCAACCAGTAAATCACCATATTGTTGCATCTGTCCCACAACTTTTGTTCAACCACATTAGTATCTGGTCGGGGAAAAGTACCATCAACAAAAGCAATTTTATTCTTAGTGGATAAGGCCACTATCATCTTCCTCTTCCAACCCCCAAATCCACCCCGAAAAAGGAACAGGAACAAGGGAAACACCAGGGACATCGGAAGAGTGGACAAAGAGAGGACTCGTAGGATCAATAGAGGAAGCACTATTAACATTCATATCTACTATCAGGAATAACAGTGAAGTAGAAATCGATTCAATTTTTGCCAACAATTCGACACACAAGATTTTCACCAGAAAGCACATGCAAAATCCCTAACTAGGAGTGAGAATAGATTAACCCAACTTCTTCGCTACCGGAGAAGAACGGCCTTCAGTATACAATCAAAACCCTAACTCCGAGTGATAGAAACCCAAAACTTGTGACTCCGCCGGAATCAAGCTCAAAAAAACGTCGGAAATCTACTCAAAACGCCGAGCTCAGGACAATGTCAACAGATGAAACCAGAATAGGCTTCGATTCACCAGCAACCAAAAAAAACACAGAAACTCGATTCACCAGTAAAACCTCAACAAAACTGAACCGGGTTGACGAAAAATGGAGGAGAAGCGTCCCAAAATCCACGCTCTGATACCATGAAAACATAGCAGATTGAGAGGAGGATCCAGTTTACATGCGTTTCTGCGAAAGAATGAGAGAGAATTCATCTTCTCACAAGAGTGAAATGAAAACCGTCGAACTATCTAGAATGAAGACTCACTATTGATAAAGTGGGCTTCAGTTACACCAGACCACCAAAATATCAAAATGGGCTTAAACTGTTACTGGCCCAAGTGAAAGTTATAGCCCAAAAAAAAACTACAAGCTAATTAAATAAAACTGTACAAGATGGGATCAGTGTTTGTGCAGGCTAAATAATCCATTAGCTAAACAATGACAAAGTAGGGTCTTTATATATTCCAATCTCATTCTATACAAATATAACGTCTGTAGAAAAAAAGGAGGGAGGTATAATTAGTGAAAATTAATGAGAGAATAAAAATGGCTTTATTATCCTCTAATACCATATTTAAAGCATATAAAGATTATGAAATTGGGAAAGAATGAGAAAAATTCAAAAAAAAAAGGAGAAAATAGATAAATAGGATTCTTGGCCAAAGAGAGGTGCCAACTCATCTTTTATTTTCCCTACTTTTATATATATAAAGAGAGATTACTAATGTAATTGTCTCCTATGATCATGCCCTTCTGTTATCAACCGTATTATTAAGGTAATTGTTCGGACCATTATATTTGCAGGATTTGTAACTATTCTATAGCAATAGTGGATCCCGAATGTTTTGGAATTTGCTGATCTACCGTATCAGTGCGTGTGAAGTTTTCTGATGATCATTTCATGATAGTATTTTGGGAAGACAAGAAGAATTGCTCTGGTTAAATAGTTAGCATGACTTTGTGTCAAACTTTACACAGATCTGGTGGCAGTATTTAGCCAAAGTCCTACTAATTGCATCTTTTACCTAAACTTAGCTCGGAAGCCTAGGAAAATGAAATTTAAAGTTTTCTATGACTTCATACATATAGAACAGTCCCATAACGTTGAGGTGGCATAGCATTACATTTTCTAGAAGAAATAACACACAGTTTTGACATTTACTTGGAAATAATAACGGTATTTGATTACGGACTATGTGAAAGACAACTTCAGAATCAACTAAATGATTAAACAAACAAAGGATTTTCTCTAACGAATAGCCCCTATAGCTCAGTGGTAGAGCGTCAGTCTTGTAAACTGAAGGTCTGCAGTTCGATCCTGCATGGGGGCATATACATTATTTGAAAACGATTCTTTAATATTACGAAAAAAAACAAAAAGCAATTGTACCAACTTTTTCTTACTTATAATTCCCCTACTCACTGCTTTCCCTGATCAACAGTATAATTTTTATTGTACCTGTGATAACTAGAAAGTTCTTAAAAATCAAGTTGTGTACTCACACTAATATGTTACTATGGAAATATTTTAACTTCAATTATGCATAAATTTTGTAACTAATTAACTGCGCAAATTTTCTTTTGAAAAGATAAAGTGTGCATCACAAAGTTCTGAATCGTTCATAAATTATGTTTTTCACATTTTATTTCCACTCAAAGTTGAATATCATGCATATTCACTTTTCATTAGCAGATTACAAAAATTATAACGGGCTGGCCGGTTGTTTTGAGTACTAGCTTTTTTTCTAGATTACAAAACTTTTCATATCTCAATTTGATGATTTATGACTTGCGTATGTGGTTCGGGTAAATTTTCAAAAAATTTAAACGTGAATTTTTAAAGAAAATGTGATTTAGAACTTTTAAAATGACTAGACTTGACCACGGTCAACATTTTTGATAAACGAACATGGATCGATAACTAGACTTAGCTCATTTACACTATTTTTCAACCTCAAACTCCACAGAGACGATGTTTAAGAGAATTGCCAAATTTATTGATAAGCATCGTTAACTAGTTTTCAATTCATTTTAACTACCTTTTCATGAATTTTAATATCAAATCTATGATTTTCAAAGTAAAAATATGAGTTATGGGTAGATGTTAGGAATTTTATAAAATTGAGATTTAAACCATAAATTAAGGTCGGATTTGGAAATAAAATTACATATTCGGGCTCAGGGGTTAATGGATAATTAGAATTTGGTCCGAATCTCGGATTTTTACCACGTGGGTTAGTTTGCGTTTTTAATTTAGTTAAAGATTGAATATAGTTTACTTGTGGATAGTTTCTAAAGCTTATTTTGAATTGTCTGAAGGATATTTCACTTGGGGCATGGAGACAATCTGACCCATACCTTGGCAGGGCAAGCCCGAATGGTTTGAGATTGAGGCCTTCTCTGTCACATGCAACCGGTTCTTTTGCAACTATGGCGTTGTCGCCTTCTCTTTGCCTCATTCTTTTGCAGATTTGAGCCTCAATCTTCAACTAGGCTTTGTGGACTTTTTGGACTTGAGCCCAAGACCTTGTTGTGTGGAAACCCATGTCTTTTTTGTAATATGCATGTTGTCTTTGCTGTTGCTGCTGCATCTTCTTCTTTTTCTTATGTTCTTGATGATGCTTGCTGTGTTATCAACCAAATAGGAATAAATCAATGTAGGAAGAGGGAGAATTTGACAAGAGGGGTTGCTCTAATGGTAAGCAACCCTCAATTCCAACCGAGAGGTTGTGAGTTCGAGTCTCCCCAAGAGCAAGGTGGAAAGTTCTTGGAGGGAAGGATGCCGGGGGTCTATTTGGAAACAGCCTCTCTACCCCAGGGTAGGGGTAAGGTCTGCGTACATACTACCCTCCCCAGACCCCACTAACTGAGATTATACTGGGTTGTTGTTGTTGTTGTTGTTGTTGATATTTGGCTAGATTTGATTGATTTGGAGGCTTATTCTAAAGGAAAACCCATGGTTGAATATTGATTGTATTCTGAAATGAGGTAAGTGTCTTGCTTAGTTTTGTTGGTGGAACCTTTTCCCGCTAATTGATGTTGTTTGCTACATTGGGGCGTGATGCACATACGAGATGACGAGCATATATACATGTGCCATGGTCTCCATGCTCGCGAGGGGGAAGTATATGCTTCTACGTGCCTTTGTTGAACTTGATGATCACTTAACCTAAGCTTCATTTAATTCGATGACTAACAAACTCAATTATCTACTATTAGAAATCATGTTAGAACATATGATATCTTAAAACTAATTTAATATGATGTTTTCGAGATTCATTTGCATACTTACACTTGATTGTAGTATCATGGACATATATCTATACATGATAATGTCATACTACTTGAGCTTCTTTATTCGTAATAAGATATGGTTATTGGGGAATTAGGGTTGTGTTTGGTACGATGTGTATTTCTATGCAGTTGATGTGATGTTGACACGATGAGTAATTCTGTGTCGTTTGAAATGAGATTGGTTTGTTGGTATTTATCGTGCAAAAAGAAAGAAAGTTGGATTTTCTGTTATGTTTACTCATTCGTTAAGCACTTACATGCCTTTACTTTGATTTTTATTAATGTTTGATGTTTTATATGATACTTTCCGTTTGGGTTCCTTGTGTAGTCACCTCTGTGTTTTCTCTTTGGCTTATACTGTTATAGTTATGTCTTTACCTTGTATGTTATTAGTACACCTACATTTTTTCTTGATTTACTTCTGCTACATGTCTTCTTCAAATTAATGCATGTACTTGTTATTAGCTCATACCTATTACATTCCTCAAATTGTCACGTGATTTACTTGTTAGATGCCTTAACCTGCTACATGTCTTCACTCACTACATGCTTTCACATGATACATGTCTTCATTTAGTATATGCTTTCACTTGCCTTATGCCTTCACCTATTAAATATCTTTACTTGCTACATGTTGCTACTTGCTACATGATCTCATATATTAAATGCCTTCATTTTATCCATGTTCTTACTTAACAAATATTTTTACTCGTTTCATGTTTTAATATCTTTTGTGTAACCGGATTGGGTGATTTTCTAGGCTGGCTATGTGTTATGCTTTGTGGAATTCTTGTCATTATATATGATGGACTAGCTTTTGATATTGGACTGCTCATCATACTTTATTTAAGTTGTAATACCTAGTTGAATATCACATGCTCATTCTTTAGTGTTACATTGTAAACTTTTCTCGTGTTTGATCATTATTGCGGTTTTAAATTATATTACTATATATTGGGGATCAGGTTGCACGCGCAACAATGCTTATTGATATTTGGATTGGATTGTATATCGTAATAGTATTTAATAATATTGTAATTGAGTTGTACTCTATAATAGTGTTTATTGATATTGGGATCGGGTTGCACGTTGTAATAGTGTTAATTGAGATTGGGATAAGGTTGCATACCGCAACGGTATCTTCTAGTGATGTCAGGTTATGATCCTTGTGCATCATCATGATTATTGTTTCCTTCTCAGAAATGGGTATGAGTTTATGTATGGATTACCATGTCTATTAACTTTCCCCTTAGCTCTCCAGCTGATGCTCTTCCCATTATTCAACATATATCTTGTCTTGTTTCTTCTGCTTATTATATGCAAAGGTACATAGTAAGCAAGTGCCTTAAAATTAAGACATCGACACTACTTCTTCAAGGTTAATCAAGATACTTACTGAGTATATGGGGTCAATTGTACTCATACTGCACTTTTACACCTTGTGTGAAGATTTTGGAGGTGCACAACCATGGAAGACGAATCCATGCATTGAAGACGTACTCGTGTTCCATATTCAAGCTATCTCTTTTTCATGGTAGTTTAGGATTTATGTTCTTTTTAAATAAACCTCAAATAGATATTGTATTTATTCTTCATATCAATTTTGTAAATCTATATGTTGCACTGTTTTCAGCATACCCAATAAACTTACAATTAGATGTTTTAGATCTTATTTTTCTTTTCTTAGGATCGGGTTGTTAGATAATACGCTTAACGCTGGGGGGGGGGGGTGAATAGCGTGATAATAAAAATAGCGTAAACTTGCGGTATTTAAAAATTGCAGGAGATAAATAAGTGCGATAAGTAAATAAATTAGAACAAACGCACCGATATATCCTGGTTCACCACAACCCGTGGCTAGTCCAGTCCCCGAGAGACTCTCTCGAGATTTCCACTAACTTGTTAAGCTTTCGGGTGCTCAACAAACCGTTACAACTTGAGGACACAAGCCTCAACAACCTTTGCTCGGAGATACAACACTCCAAGACTTCAACCAAGGAAACACAAGTCCCTTCTTACAACACAAGGGACTAACACTTCCCTTCAAGTGTACAAAAACACTTAGCACTCAAACAAGACACTCCTTTAAGAGTAAATATGAGTAAAAAGAATACGCTCAATATCACAACAACATTTGACAAGAATTTGGCTCTCAAAAGCTTATGTAATGAATATAAAATGATAAGCAATAAAGTATGCAAGCTTTAGCAATTGTATGATCAGTTGTTGTGTATTGTTGTACTTAAAAGACTGAATTGAAGCTGTATTTATAGTTGAAAAACTTTGTATTACCGTTGCCTAATTGCCAATTAAGAATTGCTGATTTTACTCTGTGACAATCGATTGTCAAATTATTACAATCGATTGTTTGCCAGTTCTTCCAAAAATCAATCCCAGATTTTACGCTTAACAATCGATTATCTAAGATCAATAATCGATTACTGGCAACGTTCAAAAAGTTATTTCCGGATTTTACTTAAAACAATCGATTATAGGAAATCAATAATCGATTACTCAGCAACGTTCAAACAATCCTTTCCAGATTTTAATTAAAACAATCGATTATAGGAAAACAATAATCGATTACCTGACGGTATTTGAAAACATTTTGGCAACGGTCATTTGTACAATCGATTATACTAAGTTAACAATCGATTATATATCAGTCTTGAAAAATCAATTTAGACACTGCCTCTTGACAATCGATTGTTATAGGTTCACAATCGATTATTTAATAACTTTGAAGAAGTCTGGAAGACACTGCCTCAACACAATCGATTTTCATAAGTTCACAATCGATTATTTTGTGACTTTGAGAAATCTGATGGACACTGTCTCTTCACAATCGATTGTCATTAGCTTCACAATCGATTATTTTGAGCTTTGAAAAACTTTAATGGACACTGCCTCATCACAATCGATTGTCATAAGGTTCACAATCGATTGTCATGCAGATTTGAAAAATCTGATGCTCACTGCCTTAACACAATCGATTGTCATAAGTTCACAATCGATTGTCAAGCAGCTGACTTAAAAATAATCGATTATCATAAGTACATAATCGATTATCTTAGTCCAGATTTTAGAGGCATGTTTAAAAATCATTTTGACTAAAGTAAATATGCATTATTTAAAATCATTTTGCTCTAAATTAAATATGCATGATTTGTTAAAAATATTTTTACGAGAGAAGCCAAGTCTTGAGTTTAAGTTGTCGGATCAAGATCACAATTAAAATACCGACTCATATAAAACTTAATCTCGATCTTTGTCTTGTGCTTGAATCTCGTTATATATCAATTTTGCGCTTGTGCTTGGACCTCGTCATATGTCAATTTGCGTATAGTTTGTCATTCATCAAAACCTACAAATATGAACACACGTTTAGTATAATGCCTTGAGAACGTGTTTCCAACAATTTCCCCCTTTTTGATAATGGCAAACTTTATGCGGGATATGCATATTAGGCAATTCATAATGACGATTCAAGACAAGTAAAGATATGCAACAAGTATATAGATATGCAATTAGTTCCCCCTCAATATATGAATTCATATGCAATTAGTTCCCCCTCAATTTATGCCGATAAGTATTGAGAGTGCATACCCGTTATTTTCCCCCTTTTTCCATTAGCAAAAATATAGAATAATTAAAAAACTTATTTATTTATTAAAAAAACGGTTGCATAATGGGAACAATAAAAACATAGAACAATAAAATCGAAAAACAAATAAAGAAATTATTCATCATCATTTCCCGCCTCATCATCCAGCACTGCTTCATAGGGAACAAGACCGGCATATGGATAATGAACATGGTCAAAATATCCATGGATCTCATGTGTCAATTGACCGACAGAGGTGGTCAATGAAGCAATTTGGTCGAAAATGGATTGAAGTGTAGGTTCTTGAGGCTGACGTGATCGACGAGATGGAGGAGGAGCAGGAGCTACATGATCGCCGTCATGGGGAAAGGAGGATTCTGAAATTTCTCACTTCTTGGTGCTCCTTTTGAGAGGACCGATAGAAGTGTTGAACCCGGAAGCTTCAAGAAAATTCATAATAAGGAGGGCATAGGGAAGAGGTCTATCATCTCCGATGGCATCACGCATGTGAATTTTGACGAACTTACACCAATTGATGTGAGCTCCGGTTATAATTGCATGCATGAGCTTAGCGTCCTCTTGGGAAAGAGTGGTATGATTATGCTTCCGAGGCTTGAGGACTCGGGTGATGAAATAGAAAATCAAATGATATTCGAGGAGCATTCCCGTAATGGTAGGACGTCGAGTAGATAGATTAGGATCATAAGCTCCAAGTCCTATTTGGTTTAGGAGAGTTTTCTCATCAAATAAGGCGCTGGCCTCTCTAATGTAGCGAGTAATATTTTCTCCATTTCGAGGAAGATGGGCAATGGAATGCAAGTTTCCATTGGACAAAAGAATTTGAACACCATTAGTATTTGACACAAGCTCACCATCGTCATCCTCATGAAGGTTTGAGTAAAACGCTTGAATCAATGGAGGATTAATATAAGGATAGGTAAGATATAAGAAGTCAAGAAGTTGACATTCCTTAAGCATGTTTGCAGCGGGGGCATATGATTTAAGATACTTGCTTGTTGAAAAGCGAGGAGGAAGAATGTCACGCTTTTCGAATTTTGTCAAAAATCTAGTAAGCTCGGTTTCAGTATTGAATTGTAAAATAGACCCATCTTGATAAGGGAAATTTGGAGGTGGAGGAGCAGAAGAAGATGCACCTTGTCTACCTGAACGGGAACGTTTAGAGTGTCTGCCCGACATTTTCAAAAAGTAGTAATGAACTTTGTAAGAAACTTGGAAGATTTTGAAGGTTTGGGAGCAAAGATTGATGCTTGAGTGAATAACATTGAAGACTTATGATGCCTATTTATAATGGGAAGAATGGCATTTCATTTATGATGAAAATATGCAGAAATTTATGAGCCAAACCAGTCAGAAACGGTAAAAATAAATTGTACTGACCGTTAGACAATCGATTGTTGAAACGAAATAATCGATTGTTGAGCAGATTTTGACTTGAACTCGGAACTGACACAAAATCGATTGCAGGGCCCAAACGGTAACAAATATTTGAATTTCTGACAAAAAAAATCAATTGTTGAATTATGATAATCGATTGTTGTGATACAGTGAGCACGGTGATTTTCAGACTTGGAAAATAATCGATTATATTTATGAAACAATCGATTGTTTTAGGAAAGCAGTACTGAATGGCTGAGACGGTAATCGATTATACAGTTAAAAAATTGATTTTTAAACACAAATGCATAATAAGCATCAAACATAAGTAATCGATTAGTGATACTAGCTAATCGAGTGTCCGCACAGTAAAATAATCGATTATTTGCTGTAACAATCGATTGTTCTATGCCATTTCTTTATAATTCCCCCTGCCTTTAGGGCGATACCTGCAAAAGAGAATTAGACGTCTCCGATGCTCAAGTTAGTAATTTGTAACGAAATAATGCAATGAGAGCGTGATCTCTTAAGAAGTGTGTTCTAAGGTGTTCTTAAGAGAGTTTCGGGTACTTACCTTTCTCCGACGTCGCCAATTACCTGTTCGAGAGGGTGATCTTTGATTGTCCTCCACTCGTTAGGCATTTTCGTTTCTTTCTCCAATTGTGGCGTTTCGTCCGTCGATTGTTCCAAGATTTCATCTTGAATTTCCTTAGGAGTTTCCTCTTGTACTTTGTCTTTTAAACTATTTAGAATACCTGCAAGATCAGAACAAGAATCCTTTCTCGCCAAGCGAGCATTATTTTCGGAAAACACAATATGAGGGGATTCCTCCACAGTTTGGGTTCTATTATTAAATACCCTATATGCTTTGCTACGTGAAGAATACCCAATAAAAATTCCCTCATCGGATTTGGCATCAAATTTTCCCAATTGATATTTTCCATTGTTATGAATAAAAACTTTACAACCGAATACTCTAAAATGGGAGATATTTGGTTTCCTTCCCTTGTAGAGTTCATAAGGGGTTTTCATGAGTATTGTCCTTATGACTACTCTATTTAAAACGTAGCATGCGGTACTCACGGCATCCGCCCAAAAATGTTTGGGAATCTTAGCCTCTTCGAGCATGGTTCTAGCCATCTCTTCGAGACACCTATTTTTCCTTTCCACCACCCCATTTTGTTGTGGTGTTCGTGGAGCGGAAAAGGTATGCTCGATACCGAGTTCTTCACAAAAGTCCGCAAAGAGATTGTGATCAAACTCTCCCCCATGATCACTTCTAATTGAAGTGACGGTTGTTTCCTTTTCGTTTTGAACACGTTTAAGAAAGTATTTAAAATTCTGAAAAGCGTCACTTTTATGGGCAAGAAATAAAGTCCAAGTAAATCTATAATAATCATCAACAATAACAAAAGCATAACGATTTCTACCTAGACTTTAAATGCGAGATGGTCCAAAAAAATTCATGTGAACCAATTGCAATGGTCTAGTAGTTGAAAGAATATTTTTCGATTTAAAAGATGTTTTTGTTTGCTTCCCTTTTTGACAAGAATCACAAGTAGAGTCATTTTCAAATTTCAAGTTTGGAAGACCAACAACTAAATTTTGTGAAACCAATTTGTTCAAAAGATGCATGTTGACGTGAGCTACTCTACGATGCCATAACCAAGAATCATCCTCTTTGCTCATTAAACAATTCACATATTCGGGTGAAGAATTTGCAAGATCAACCATTATCCATTCTAAAACCACGAAGGATAATTTTAAAATCGCTACGTCTAAAAACTAAGCATTCATCCGAATCAAATAAAACAAGATTTCCCTTGTCACATAATTGACTTATGCTCAAGAGATTATGTTTTAAACCTTTCACAAGTAATATATGCTTAATGGAAGAAATTTCATCCTTACCGACGGATCCGATGCCGATAATCTTTCCTTTGTTGTTATCACCAAAAATAACACTTCCCCCTTTCTTGTGTTCTAGTTGAAGGAATTTGGATTCGTCTCCTGTCATGTGCTTGGAGCATCCACTATCAAGGTACCATAGTACACTTGATCCCTTCAAACATACCTACAAAACAGATTAATGAGTTTTAGGTACCCATGCCATTTTGGGTCCTTGGGGGTTAGGCAAATCATAGTGATGTGATTCAGTGTTATGCCTATGTCGTGTAAAACAAGCAGGAGCAATATGTCCAATTCGTCTACAATAATGACAAGTCACGTTAGGATTATGCATCCTTCTAGGTTGATAGTAATTGGACGGACAAAATTCATTTACTCTATTCTTGACAATATAACTATTGCGCAAATCATGAAAATCATTTCTCCTACCATTTGTTCTAGGATATGCGTCATTTCTAGAATAGTTGTTTCTAGGTTGGAAGTCATTTCTAGGTGTTCTAAAAGGTTCAAAATTCCTTCTAGTGTTTGGCCTAGAATGTGCATTATTTCTAGCATGATTATTTCTAGGTTGCGATTGATGAAAACCATTTCTAGGTTTGTTGTATCTAGGACGAACATTTGTTTTATTTATCCTAGGTTGAGCCTTAGGTGGTTGGGGGTTGGCTTCAACTTTCTCTTTAGGCTCGTTTCTAAAACCTATGCCATGCTTGGTCGACTTCAAATTAACAAGCACTTCATTCAAATTTTTATGAGAAGAGTTAAACTTATCTAAGGTGCCCTTAAGCCTTTCTTCTTCATTTTTGAGATGCATGCAAGAAGTACAATTTCTAGAACTCTCGGGCTTGTCGGTGCTTCTCTTGCCAAAAAATTTGTTTTCCTCTTTCAACTTCTCATTTTCTAAAATCTGTTTTTCCAATTCCTTTTCTTTAAAAGAGAGTTGTTTTTTGAAAATCTTTTTCTTTTAAAGAAGCATTTTCTTTTATACTCTTAACAGTTTTTGAAGCTTTAATAAATTCGCTATACAACTCATCAAAAGCATTTTGCATTTCTTCAAGGGAAAAGAAATTTTTGGAGAAATTTGACATACCTCTTCTTTGTTGTCGTCTTCTGCCATGAGACAAAGATTTGCGGCTTCGTCTTCTTCTTCCTCACTTGACTCTTCACCGGAGTCGCCTCCCCAAGATATGTATGCTCGGTGCTTCTTGAAGGGTTTCTTCTCCTTTTTAGCATTTGGGAAATTTGATTTAATGTGCCCGGTTTCTCCGCACTCATAGCACTTTATTTGATCTCCCTGCTTTTTGCCCTTTCGTTCATACTCTTTTCTCATGAACTTTTCAAATCTCTTGATAACAAGTCCGAACTCGTTGTCTCCGTCCTCATCATTTTGAGGTTGGCTTGTGCTTGCCTTGAGAGCGATTCTTTGCTTCCTTTGATCATCAACAAGAGGGTTAAGTATAGTAGATTCATAAGTTTTAAGATTACCTCTTAATGCATCGATGGTGACATTTGAAATGCCAATGGATTCTTGAATCGCGTCGGCCTTGGATCGCCATTCCGGAGTGAGACTTCGGAGAATTTTTCGGACAAGTTCCTTATCCGTGAAGGTCTTCTTAAGAGCATGTAAATCATTTACGATTTTTGAAAATCGTTCAAACATCTCATCGACCTTTTCGCCTTCCTTCATGTGAAAAAATTCATATGCATGGGTTAGGAAATCAATTTAGGCTTCCCTTACCTGGTCCGTACCTTCGTACGTAATTTCCAGCTTGTCCCACATTTGCTTCGCATTGTGCAACAAGATATCTTCCTGTAATCATCAGCATTTACAGCACAATATAATAAATTAATAGCTTTAGCATTATTTTGCACCTTTCGGATATCATCCGCATCGTATTCATCTTCGGACTTTGGGACCCATTAATTTTCAACCTTCTTGGTTGGAATTTGTTCTCCATTCATTATGACCTTCCAAAGATGAAAACTATTTGATTGTACAAATATTCTCATCCTCTCCTTCCAGTATGTATAATTTGTACCATCAAATAGCGGTGGTCGGGTGGAGCATTGTCCTTCACCTATTCCTGCAAAAGAATCACGAGTAGAAGCCATGGATGTTTCTCTCAAACGGTTAAGTCTTCAGAGAGTTGGGCTCTGATACCAATTGTTAGATAATACGCTTAACGCTGGGGGGGGGGGGGTGAATAGCGTGATAATAAAAATAGCGTAAACTTGCGGTATTTAAAAATTGCAGGAGATAAATAAGTGCGATAAGTAAATAAATTAGAACAAACGCACCGATATATCCTGGTTCACCACAACCCGTGGCTAGTCCAGTCCCCGAGAGACTCTCTCGAGATTTCCACTAACTTGTTAAGCTTTCGGGTGCTCAACAAACCGTTACAACTTGAGGACACAAGCCTCAACAACCTTTGCTCGGAGATACAACACTCCAAGACTTCAACCAAGGAAACACAAGTCCCTTCTTACAACACAAGGGATTAACACTTCCCTTCAAGTGTACAAAAACACTTAGCACTCAAACAAGACACTCTTTTAAGAGTAGATATGAGTAAAAAGAATACGCTCAATATCGCAACAACATTTGACAAGAATTTGGCTCTCAAAAGCTTATGTAATGAATATAAAATGATAAGCAATAAAGTATGCAAGCTTTAGCAATTGTATGATCAGTTGTTGTGTATTGTTGTACTTAAAAGACTGAATTGAAGCTGTATTTATAGTTGAAAAACTTTGTATTACCGTTGCCTAATTGCCAATTAAGAATTGCTGATTTTACTCTGTGACAATCGATTGTCAAATTATCACTATCGATTGTTTGCCAGTTCTTCCAAAAATCAATCCCAGATTTTACGCTTAACAATCGATTATCTAAGATCAATAATCGATTACTGGCAACGTTTAAAAAATCATTTCCGGATTTTACTTAAAACAATCGATTATAGGAAATCAATAATCGATTACTCAGCAACGTTCAAAAAATCCTTTCCAGTTTAATTAAAACAATCGATTATAGGAAATCAATAATCGATTACCTGACGGTATTTGAAAATATTTTGGCAATGGTCATTTGTACAATCGATTATACTAAGTTAACAATCGATTATATATCAGTCTTGAAAAATCAATTTAGACACTGCCTCTTGACAATCGATTGTTATAGGTTCACAATCGATTATTTAATAACTTTGAAAAAGTCTGGAAGACACTGCCTCAACACAATCGATTGTCATAAGTTCACAATCGATTATTTTGTGACTTTGAGAAATCACTGTCTCTTCACAATCGATTGTCATTAGCTTCACAATCGATTATTTTGAGCTTTGAAAAACTTTAATGGACACTGCCTCATCACAATCGATTGTCATACGGTTCACAATCGATTGTCATGCAGATTTGAAAAATCTGATGCTCACTGCCTTAACACAATCGATTGTCATAAGTTCACAATCGATTGTCAAGCAGCTGACTTAAACATAATCGATTATCATAAGTGCATAATCGATTATCTTAGTCCAGATTTTAGAGGCATGTTTAAAAATCATTTTGACTAAAGTAAATATGCATTATTTAAAATCATTTTGCTCTAAATTAAATATGCATGATTTGTTAAAAATATTTTTACGAGAGAAGCCAAGTCTTGAGTTTAAGTTGTCGGATCAAGATCACAATTAAAATACCGACTCATATAAAACTTAATCTCGATCTTTATCTTGTGCTTGAATCTCGTTATATATCAATTTTGCGCTTGTGC
Source organism: Nicotiana benthamiana (assembly GCA_034376525.1). Taxonomy (NCBI): domain Eukaryota; kingdom Viridiplantae; phylum Streptophyta; class Magnoliopsida; order Solanales; family Solanaceae; genus Nicotiana; species Nicotiana benthamiana. The sequence continues at coordinate 109,526,991 of CM067326.1, read as the reverse complement.
TTGGACCTCGTCATATGTCAATTTGCGCATAGTTTGTCATTCATCAAAACCTACAAATATGAACACACGTTTAGTATAATGCCTTGAGAACGTGTTTCCAACACGGGTAACATAACGTTAGCAAGGCAACCCCACACTTTCAAATATTTCAAATTAGGTGGATACCCTTTACATAAATCATAAGGAGTTTTACTCGTTTTCTTATAAGGAATTCTATTTTGTAAATGACAGGCAGATAAAATAGATTCACCCAAATATTATCTGAAGCACCGAAACTAACAAGCATGCTATTCATCATTTCCTTTAAAGTCCTATTTTTCCTTTCCACTACACCATTTGATTGAGGAGAATATGACGGAGTTATCTAGTGAATTATGTCTTCTTTCTCACAATAATCATTCAGAAAAGAATTCACCACCTCTAATGGATCTAACTCTTTTGATTTTCTTATCTAATTTATTTTTCATTTCAGATTTATAAATTAAAAACTTATCAAAAGCTTCATCTTTATTTCTCAACAAATAAATTTTTGTATATCTAGAAAAATCGTCTATGAAAGTCACATAATAGTTTTTCCCTCCTTTATTCATAGTTTATTTCAAGTCTCATAAATCAGTATGAACTGAACTTAATAATTCAGATTTTCCAAATACTGAAGAACATAATTTCTTAGTTTGTTTAGCCTCTGCACAAACCTCACACTTATGAATATTCAAAAAATTGTTATTTGAAATAAGACTATTACAACCCATATCCACATGCGTTATTTCATGCCATACGTTAGTTAACATAAATCCAAGAAGGAATAATTCTTGAGATGATATGAAGTTAATCCTATTGATCTTAAGTGATACAAGGGTGTATAAGGGTGATTAACAAGTATTAGAAGTTAAACGAATCAAAGATATTGTAACTCGCATTTTCAGGTACACCTATAGAGTCTTAATACACTAAAGAGGTCGTATTTTATGTAATTCTAACCATATAATATTTATTTCATAGTCTTGAAGTCAAACGAGTTATGAAGCAAAAGTCGACAAAAGTTGTCGCAACTTAGGTTCATGGTTTTACTTAAACTTTAGGTCAAATCTCATTAAGATTTTCTCCCAATCTACTTGTAATTACGGGGTGATCTACCCACCAAATTTAAGATCTATAAGTCTAGTTTCCAACGCATTAAACCGTTTATCAATACGGCATCTGAGTAGAGAGATATAGGCAATTTCGTGAGACTACGCAAGTTGCTAGGTGACAAGTAGGTGTGTCACCTACTTGGTAATTGATGGCCCAAAAAAGGGAAATTTCGGGTCGGCTATTGAGACATCTAAAGGGTTATCTCCTGCAATAAAACCCTCAATATATCTCACAAATATTCATACCTATCTCCTGCAAACCTCCTCCCAAATATCCCACACAAACCCTAATCGATTTTCCCTCTCTTTCAAGTTCTAATTAAGGTTAAAAATCAAGAGTTTGAAGAACCAAGGGAAGGGCTGAGTTATCCAGCGAGTAAGTAAGTTTAATGCACTATTTCATATTTTTTTCTACTGTGAACTCATGGTAATTCGTTCTATAAATGTAAGAACTCACGTGATGGTGATCAGAAGCCGTGAGTTCGAGTTATTCACTTGTAGCGGATTGTTTTGTGGACTGTTTTGTGTTGCTGTTGGGTTGCATGATTTACTACAGTTTTATGGAGTTTTGGAGTTGGAAGGGTTTGGAGAAACACCATATATATGTAGGGTTTTTGGGTGATAGTTATTCGTAACATTTCCGGGTAGTTTGACACGACTATGTTGGTCGTCGTATGTATGAAGTAATTAGATTGTGCTTGGACTGTTTTGGAAGGCTCAATATGTTTATTATAGATGTTGTTTGGGATGTTTGGTGATTTTTTTGGATGTTGTGAAGTCATATATATAGGGGAGGTGCTGTCAGTTTCATCGTAAAATAGGCTGTGATCGACACATAAAAGTTATGACACTTAAATGATAACGATATTATCGTTTCTCTTATTGTAGATTAAGGAGTTGTGACAATTGCATAGCTTGAGATTGTGGCAGTATATACAAGGTATGTGAGGCTATCCCTTTCCTTATTTTTCACGAATCCGATTGTACATAATGTAATGAACGAGCTTCCAAAGATACTCTATTCTTAGAAGCTAGCGGTACTTACATTGTATCCCCTCTTATGGAACGGTTCATGTTAATGTTGCTTCTCTTATTCTTAATGTCATCAATGTTATTGGTACTTCCTGATTCTTATAAGGTTCATAGTGAAGAGTTAGTCCTAATAACGTGTACAAAGGATACCGACCTTATGTCACTCTGTAAGGTCTAGAACGTGTTTCCATGAGTCGAGCATGCATTATATATATATATATATATATATATATATGTATCTATTTTACTCTACCGAGCCGCGCTATTGTCATCCAGGTACGACACCTATTGTGCAACCACTGATTAGTTGGATTTTACCGAGCTCCACGTGGCCGGGTACGATTCTACTGAATATGATGGCCGGGTACATTTTTTGCCAAGCCTATTACGGTCGGGTACGATATGATGATGATGATGCTCACAGAGGCGCATGTTTTAACAGTTTATGCCTTTATACATATGTACCATGCATTTCATGTCAGTAGCCTTCAGAGGTACTCGGATGTTACAGGTTTTATATTCTCTATACATGCTTACATTACTATTCGTATTTATTGTCCCCTGCCTTACATACTCAGTACTTTATTTGTACTGACGTCCTTTTATTTGTGGATGCTGCATGTCGTGTTCCAAGTCCTGATAGACAGGCAGGTGCTGCTCCCCCACCACAGTAGGTTGTCCAGTTCGGCGGTGATTGGCGAGATCCCTTCTCCGGACTTGCCGTGGTCTTGGTATGTATTTTGGTTATAGACATTATGGGTATGTCGGGGCCCTATTCCGGCTATGTTGCAGAACTTATTTTCATTTAGAGGCTCATAGACAGGTGTCGACTCACGTATAGTTTGGTATGCCTTGTCGGCTGGTTTTTGTTGTATAGTTTTTCATGGTATCATAGTAGCTCGTACCTTATATATAGTTTCTTGATTGTCTGGCCACCCCATATTATGTATCTTTATGCCATCATCTTTTATCGTTGGTTGTCCGTGATCCATGGATACCATTTATATTGATCTCATTGGCCCTAACAGATAATAAAGAAGGCTATGTAAAATGTATGTTAGTGCGCGGCAAGTATGGCCGGGTGCTAGTCATGGCCCTCTAGTTTGGGTCGTGAAAAACTTGGTATCAGAGCCGGTATGCCCTAGGTATTGTCTATGAGCGGTGTCTAGTAGACTCTTTATTATTGATGTGTAGCGCGCCACATTTATAATCAAGAGGCTACAGGATATCTACGGTTGTTAGCTTCTTCCTGAATCTAGATCGTGCATAGAGTTGAGTCGTAAGTGTTCGTATCTAATATTTACCTTGTTTTCTTTCAGCAATTCCTTAGACTAGGAAGCAAACAATTAGTAGACGGCTTAATACAGCTGCGGGGGAGGGTACAAGTCAGGTGCCCCAAGCCAGAGTAAGCCAAAGTGAAGCTCAGAGTGAGATGTCGTTTCATACCTCACCTTCTCTGTCTCGTCCAAAGGATATTAGGAGGAACACGACACCTCCAGTTCCTTCATATGGAACTACAGACCAGGATATGCGGAGTGCTTTGCAATTATTGACTAGCTTGGTAGCTGCTCAGGCTCAGAGGCAAAATACAGGTGCTGCTGATAAACCGGTTAGTACGATAGTTCACAATTTTATTAATTTAGACCCTCCAGTGTTTCCCGGATCGGACCCCAAGGAGGAACCCCACACTTTTATTGACCAGGTTCATCGTACATTGCGGGTTATGCATGTCAGTGATACAAAACCAGTAGAGTTGGCTTCTTATTGACTACGGGATTTAGCGGATCTCTGGTATGATAGTTGGGAGAGTTCCAGGGGTCTGAATTCTCCTCCAGCTGTGTGGAAGGAATTTTCTGAGGCCTTTCTTCGTCACTACTTTCCAGTTGAGATACGACGAGCTAGAGCTGATAAGTTCCTGAACCTTAGACAAGGTAATATGAGTGTGTGAGAGCACAGTATTCAATTTGATTCTTTAGCAATGTATGCTCCCCATATGGTGGCCGAGATGAGTGATAGGGCGCATTTGTTCGCGAACGGGTTGGGACCACATCTGATAAATGAGTGAACGACAACCTCCTTGGTGGAGGAATGGATATTTTCCGTATTCATGCTTATGCCCATACCCTAGAGGATCGTAAGCGCCAGCAGAGGGCAGATAGGGAGCAGGATAGAGGCCAGCAAAAGAGGGCGAGATGGGCAAGGTATCCGGATGACTTCAGAGGCAGTGTTAGGCCCATTCTTCGAGGAGTTTGTGCCACATGTAGCTAGTGCTCATCCACAGTTCAGAGGCCTTGATATGATCGATCTTATTCTGGTCCAGGTTAGAGTTTGTGGGCATCTAGCTCACAACATCATAGGGATACTAGTCAGACGAGACCCCCAACACCATGTTGTGATCAGTGCGGTAAGGCCCACTTTGGACTGTGCCGTCGAGGTTCTGATGCGTGTTATTCTTGCGGACATCCTGGTCATATGATGCGGGATTGTCCTAATAGACGAGGTGATTGTAAGGCTCAACCGACAGGATCTGTGTCTGGTTTTTCCTCATCAGTTCGACCTCCAGCACGGGGTTTTCAACAGTCGACAGGTTGTGGTAGAGGTAGAGGTGCAGGGCCGAGTTTGAGTGGTGCTCAAAGTCGAACCTATGCTCTAGTAGGTCGACAGGATCTCGAGTCATCTACAGATATTATTACAGGTATATTGTCTGTGTTTTTTTATGATGTATACGCGCTGATTGATACGGGATCCACATTAACATATGTTACACCCTTTAAGGCTAATAAGTTTGGAGTTGAACCTGAATTGATAAGTAAGCCCCTTGTGGTTTCTACTCCAATAGGAGATTTTGTGATTGCTAGAAGAGTATATAAATGTTGCACTGTGATGATTTTATTCGTCAAACCTCGGAAAATTTATTTGAGTTAGAAATGGTTGATTTCGATGTGATAATGGGGATGGACTGGTTGTCCTCATGCTATGCAAATGTTGATTGTCGTACGAAGATTGTTAGGTTTCAATTTTCTAGTGAACCCATCATTGAATGGAAGGGGAACATTGCTACACCGAAAGATAGGTTTATTTCCTATCTTAAGGAAAGGAAAATGATCTCAAAAGGTTACATTTATAATCTCGTTCGTGTTTGGGATGTGGAGGCGAAGCCGCCTACTCTACAATCAATCCCCGTAGTCAATGAATTTCAAGATGTTCCTAGATGAACTCCCAAGCCTTCCTCCTGAAAGGGAGATTGAGTTTATCATTTATGTGTTGCCTGACACTTAACCGATATCTATCCCTCCATACAGAATGGCCCCGACAGAGTTGCGAGAGTTGAAGGCGTAGTTGAAGGACTTGATGGATAAGGACTTCATTATGCCTTGCACTTCACCTTGGGGTGCGCCAGTCCTATTCGTGTGAAAGAAAGACGGGTCGCTATGGATGTGTATCGACTATCGACAGTTGAATAAGTTCACTATAAAGAACAAGTATCGACTTCCTAGAATTGACGACCTGTTTGACCAACTCCAGGGTGCCAAGTATTTCTCCAAGATTGACATACATTCAGGGTATCATCAGGTAAGGGTTAAGGAGAAGGATATTCCAAAGACGACCTTTCAAACAAGATATGGGCACTTTGATTTCTTGGTGATGCCGTTCGGGCTAACAAATGTGCCAACAGCTTTTATAGATCTCATGAATACTGTATGCAGGCCCTATCTTGATGTGTTCGTAATTGTATTCATTGATGACATTCTGGTGTATTCTTCTTCTGAGGCGGAATATGCGGGCCACTTGCGGATAATATTACAGATGCGTCAGGATCGTAAGTTATATTCTAAGCTCTCCAAATGTGAATTCTGGCTGAACTCAATAGCATTCATTGGCCATTTGATATCTGACGAGGGTATCAGTGTCGACACTCAGAAGATCGATGCAGTAAAGAATTGGTCGAGATCTACAGCACCATCAGAAGTCCGCAACTTCCTAGGGCTAGCAGGATATTATAGGCGATTTGCAGAAGGGTTTTCCTCCATATCAGCACCATTGACTAAGTTAACATAAAAAGCTACCAAGTTCGATTAGTCTGACACTTGTGAACGTAGTTTTTAGGAGCTGAAGAATCGATTGACATCCGCACCAGTGCTCACTCTCCCTGAAGGAACAGAAGGATATTTGGTATATTGTGATGCCTCAGGTATAGGTTTGGGGTGCGTATTGATCCAACGTGGAAAGGTGATTGCTTATGCATCAATACAATGGAAGAAGCATGAAAAGAATTACCCGACCCATGCTTTGGAATTGACTGCAGTAATATATGCTTTGAAGATACGGCGGCACTACTTATACGACATCCATATTGACATCTACATAGATCATAAGAGTTTACAATACATCTTCAAGTAGAAAAAGTTGAATTTGAGGCAGTGTAGGTGGCTTGAATTACTGAAAGACTACGACGTCGAGATATTGTATCATCCCAGTAAAGCCAATGTTGTGGCAGACACTCTCAGTCGTAAGTCAATGGGAAGTTTAGTACACATGGAGGCAGGTAGATGGGGGTTGACTAAAGAGCTACATCAGCTAACCAATAAGAGAATCAGATTGTTAGACTTTGATGACGGAGGTGTTAATGTACATAATACATCATAATCATCTTTGGTAACCGAGGTAAAATCATGGCAATATGAAGATCCTATCTTAGTACGATTGAGAGAGAGCATTAAGCAGTGTAAAATTACGGCTTTTGAGATCGGAAGAGATGGGGCACTGAGATACCAGGGCCGATTATGTGTGCCTAATGTGACAGGATTGCGAGGAAAGATTATGAATGAGATTCATCAATCCGGATATTCCATCCATCTCAGCTCGACAAAGATGTATCATGATGTCAAAGAGCAGTATTGGTGGGATAACATGAAGAAGTCTATTGCAGAACTTGTAGCCCAGTGTCCTAGTTGTCAACAAGTAAAGATAGAACATCAGAAACCCGGTAAATTGCTTTAGAATATAGATATTCCGACCTGGAAATGGGAGGCAATTAATAAGGACTTTGTTATTGGATTACCTCGCTCTTATCATAAGTTTGATTCCATCTGGGTGATAGTTGATCGACTTACAAAATGTGCCCTTTTTTTGCCAGTTAAGACAACTTACGCGGCTGAAGATTATGCGAAGTTATATATCAAGGAAATTGTTAGGCTTCATGGGGTGCCGGTATATATTATATCAGACCGAGGATCTCAATTTATGGCTAATATTTGGAGGTCATTATAGAGGGGTTTAGGCACACAAGTGAATATTAGCACTACATTTCATCTGCAAACTGACGGACAGACTGAACGTACCATTCAGACACTGGAAGATATGCTACGAGCATGTGTTCTAGATTTTAAGGGGAACTGGGATGACTACCTTCCACTCATAGAATTTTCCTACAATAATAGCTACCATTCCAGTATTAAAATGGCCCCACATGAGGCACTATACGGGAGAAGATGTAGATCACCAGTTGGATGATTCGAAGTTCATGAAAAAGAATTATATGGGCCAGATTTGATTCACCAAGCCATTGAGAAGGTGAAGGTGATTCAGGAACGATTGAGGACGACACAAAGCAGGCAAAAGTCTTATTCAATGTCCGGCATCATGATTTGGAATTTGAGGTTGGTGATTTGGTTTTCTTGAGGATCTCACCAATGAAGGGTGTTATGCGTTTTGGGAAGAAAGGTAAACTGAGTCCAAGGTATATCGGTCCATATAAAATTCTTCAACGAATTGGACAAGTTGCTTATGAGTTGGAATTGCCATCCGAATTGAAAATTTTTCACCCGGTATTCCATGTATCTATGTTGAGAAAATGTATTGGAGACCCTTCTCAAGTTGCCCCTATCAATGATGTACAAGTTATAGAGGATTTATCATATGAATAAGTGTAATTACGGGGTGATCGACAAAAGTTGCTACAACTTAGGTTCATGGTTTTACTTAAACTTTAGGTCAAATGTCATTAAGCTTCTCCCAATCTAATTGTAATTACAGGGTGATCTACCCACAAAATTTAAGATCTATAAGTCTAGTTTACAACGCATTAAACTGTTTATCAATACGACATCGGAGTAGAGAGATATAGGCATTATTGTGAGACTATGCAAGCTGCTAGGTGACAAGTAGGTGTGTCACCTACTTGGTGAAATGATGGCCCAAAACGGGAAATTTCGGGTCAGCTATTGAGCCATATAAAGGGTTATCTCTTGAAATATAACCCTCAAATATCTCACAAATAGTTATACCTAAACCCCTGCAAACCTCCTCCCAATAATCCCACAGAAACCCTAATCGATTTTCCCTCTCTTTCAAGTTCTAATTGAAGTTAAAATCAAGAGTTTGAAGAACCAAGGAAAGGGCTGAGTTATCCAACGAGTAAAGTAAGTTTACTGAACTTTCATACATTTTTTCAGCTATGAACTCATGGTAATTCGTTCTATACATGTAAGAACTTACGGAATGGTGATCAGAAGCCGTGAGTTCGAGTTATTCACTTGTAGCGGACTGTTTTATAGACTGTTTTGTGTTGCTGTTGGGTTGTGTGTTTTACTACTGTTTTGTTGAGTTTTGGAGGTGGACGGGTGTGGAGAAACACCATATATATGTAGGGTTGTGGGGTGATAGTTATTCGTAACATTTTTGGGTTGTTTTAAATGACTACGGTGGTCGTCGTATGTATGAAGTAATTAGATTGTGCGTGGACTATTTTCGGAGGCTCAATATGTTTATTGTAGATGTTGTTTGGGCTGTTTGGTGATTGTTTTGAATGGTTTGAAGTCATATATATAGGGGAGGTGTTGTCCATTTCATCGTAAAATAGGTTGTGATTGATACATAATAGTTATGGCACTTAAATGATAATGATAGTATCGTTTCTCTTATTGTAGACTAAGGAGTTGTGACAATTGCATAGCTTGAGATTGGGGCAGTATATACAAGGTATGTGAGGCTATATCGTTCCTTCTTTTTCACGACTTCGATTGTACATAATGTAATTAACGAGCTTCCAAAGATACTCTACTCTTAGAAGCTAGCGGTACTTACATTGTTTCCCCTCCTATGGAACGGTTGATGTTAATTTTGCTTCTCTTATTCTAAATGTTATCAATGTTGTTGGTACTTCCTGATCCTTATAAGGTTCATAGTGAGGAGTTAGTCCAAATAATGTGTACAAAGGATACCGACCTTATGTCACTCTGAAAGGTCTAGAACGTGTTTCCATATGTTGAGCATGCATTATATATATGTATCTATTTTACTCTACTGAGCCGCGCTATAGTCGGTCGGGTACGACACCTATTATACAACCACTGATCAGTTGGGTTTTACCGAGCTCTACATGGCCGGGTGCGATTCTACCGAGCCTTATGATGGCAGAGTATATTTTTTTACCGAGCCTATTACGGTCGGGTACGATATGATGATGATGATTCCCACATAGGCATATGTTTTAACAGTTTATGTATTTATACATATGTATCATGCATTTCATGTCAGTAGCACTCAGAGGTACTCAGATTTTACAGTTTGTATATTCTCTATCCATGCTTACAATACTATTATTATTTATTGTCCACTGCCTTACATACTCAGTACTTTATTCGTACTAACGTCCTTTTATTTGTGGACGCTGCATGTCGTGCTGCAGGTCCTGATAGACAGGCAGGTGCTACTCCCCCACCACAGTAGGCTGTCCAGTTGAGCGATGATTGGCGAGATCCCTTCTCCGGACTTGCCATGGTCTTGGTATGTATTTTGTTATGGACATTATGGGTATGTCGGGGCCCTATTCCGGCTATGTTGCAGAACTTATGATCCTTTAGAGGCTCATAGACAGGTGTCGACTCATGTATAGTTTGGTATGCCTTGACGGTTGGTTTTTGTTGTATAGTCTTTCATGGTTTCGTGGTAGCTCGTACCTTATATATAATTTCTTGATTGTCTGGCCATCCCATATTATGTATGTTTATGCCATCATCTTTTATCGTTGGTTGTCCATGGTCCATGGATACCATTTATATTGATCTCATTGGCCCTAACAGATTATAAAGAAGGTTAGGTAAAATGCATATTAGTGCGCGGCAAGTATGGCCGGGTGCTAGTCATGGCCCTCCAGTTTGGGTCGTGACAAAGACCTTCAGAATGCAATTTTTAATATAAGATAAACTAAAATGTCCTAATATAGCATGCCATAAATTTCAAAAATCAATCAAGTAAGCAGAAGAACTAGCATTTTTATTCATAATATATAAATAGTGATGTACTTCAGTAAAGAAAGTCCCTAAGGGTTCAATTAGTTGGCACGAGGCCCAAATATGGCATCCAGCCCAAAACATAGTAATACTTTCTGTAATACAATAGTATCATTTAGTTTTCAATTAAATACACGACCAAATTGTTGTATGGGAATGACCAAGTCACAATCCCCAATGGTTCATAACCCCACGCCCGTCATCTAGCATGTGTGTCACCTCAAAGTAGTGAAACAATGTGAAATCGGGTGTTTCATACCCCCGGAACAATATTTACAATCATTACTTACCTTAAACCATTCCAAACTCTCGCCTACGATGCCTTTTCCTCATGAATCAGCCTCCAAATTCTCCAAATCTTAGCCAAAACCAAATTCATGCTGTCAATATAAGCTAAATGCGAAAATAATCAAATTATATCAAAATCCCGAAATTGGCCAAACCTAACCCCGGCGCCCACATCTCATAATTTCATAAAAATTTCATCACTTAAATCCTTATCCTTCCACGAGTCTATACATACCAAGAACGTTAAATCGGACCTGAAATGGGCCCTAAAATATCCAATTTAGAAATCTCTAATTTCCAGCCCTAATCCCTAACTTTTAACGATTAAATCCCACTACTTTAAAATATAATCAGTAATGTGTTGCCAAAGATCGAGTATTAAGTTCAAAAACCTTACCTCCAAGAGTTACCTTTCGAATCTGACTTCAATTTCTCTCAAAAAGCTCCAAATCCGAACATAAATTGTGAAACAAGGCAAAAAATTGCGAAGGAAAACATTTTTAGTTTCTGCTCTAGGGATTCCGCTCCTGTGGTCCCATAAGCGCACCTGAACTTTCGCTTTTGTGAAAATTCACCGCTTCCGTGGTTTTCACTTAAGGGGACCAACTTCCGCACCTGCACCCCATGCCTCCCACCCGCGGGCTTACGGGTGCGGGTAACAATCCTAATACGGTTAAGGGTCAAATATATCCTTATACTATCCAAAATAAGCCATATTTATCCTCCGTTTGAATTCTTTTACAAATATATCCCCACCGTTATACATTAGGGCCATATATATCCCTCAGCCGTTAAAACTTGTTTCCACATAATTTTTTAACACGTGGCAGTCAACGATTGGATAAGATTACCCACCCATTCTATTTTTTTAAACCCTCCCGGCCCACTGTTTAAACCTGCCCCGACCCCATTTCTTTATACACTCCAGTCGATATATATTGCTTTTTCTCTGCCATTGTTTTTGAAGGTTTTGAGAAGAGATTTGAAATTGCATTCTTCAAGCCTGGTATATTTTCTGATTAGTGATTTGTGTCGGGAAGTTCGAATGGGATTTGCTTGATTAAGGCTAGAAACGGTAAGTTCCTTCCCCTCTAATTTCATTTGTTTCTAATTTAGGGTTTTGATCTCTTAATGCTTTGGTTAATCCTTTTAAAATAGGAGGTCGTACCTAGGGTCAACACTCTCTTAAAGAAAATGCGAGGACTTAAAATCATGCGGTCATCGTTGAATTCTCAAGAGCATCGGCTTTCCATGTTGTTGAAGTATAAACTTTTAGTTCCATGACAAACTTTTTTTTCAATATTCATTATCTGTTGTAGTGTATTTGGTGGTTTAAGTTTGAATTTGTGATGGGTATTTGGATCGAAGAATTTGAGGAAAAGAAAAAAGCTGGACGTGAAACTTAGCAGAGGTGGAAATTAGAGAAGAATTTGTAAACGAGTCAAAGCTACAAAGTTACAGTTTAAAATTTTCAATTTCCCGCTCTATTATGTAATTAACTACTATTGATTTCCAGGAGTGTGTCGAAGAAGTGGCACGTACCTTCAGAAGCAAAAAAGAATAAGATCAACTACTTGATGGCTATGTTGGAGGAGGTTTCCTGTTATTTTCTTGCACCCATTCTATTTATCGACTGGAGTGTATAAAGAAATGGGGTCGGGGCGGGTTTAAACAGTGGGTCGGGCGGGTTTAAAAAATAGAAATGGTGGGTAATCTGATCCAATCGTTTACTGCCACATGTTAAAAAATTATGTGGAAACAAGTTTTAACGGCTGAGGGATATATATGGCCCTAATGTATAACGGTGGGGATATATTTGTTAAAGAATTCAAACGGAGGATAAATATGGCCTATTTTGAATAGTACAAGGATATATTTGACCCTTAACCGATCCTAATATGGTTGGTTTGCATGAGTTAATTCTTCAGGAAGCGCACAGCTTGCGGTACTCCATTCATTGCAGTACCACAAAGATGTATCAGGACTTTGAGAGAGCATTACCAGTAGAGGAAGATAAAGAAAGACATAGTGGAGTATGTTTCCTGGTGCCTAAATTGTCAGAAGATAAACTATGGTCATCTGCGGCTGGGTGGATTGCTTCAAAAGTTAGAGATTCCAGAGTGGAAGTGGGAATAGATCACTATGGATTTTATTATTGGACTCTGGAAGTTTGATGTAGTTTGGGTGATTATAGAGAGACTGACCAAGTCCACGTATTTCATTCTTATGATGACTACTTGTTCCTCCGAGTAGATGGCTCGAGTTTATATACGCGAGATTGTCTGGTTTCATGGCATGCCGGTATCTGTCATCTCTGATTGTGGTATGCAGTTTACGTCATGGTTCTGGAGGGTCGTACATCGTGAGTTAGGTACTCGAGTTATTTTTAGCATAGCATTTCATCCTCAAACGACGGACAATCCGAGCACACTATAAATTCTTGAGGATATGCTCCGTACGTGTGTGATGGAGTTTGGCGGTTCTTCGGATCAATTCTTGCCCCTTGTGGAGTTTTTCTACAACAACAATTATCACTCCAGCATTGAGGTGGCACCATATGAAGCTTTGAATGGTAGGCAGTATCGGTCCCTAGTGGGATGGTTCAGGCCTGGTGAGGCTAGGTTATTGGGCACATACTTGTTTCAGGATGCATTGGAGAAGGTTAAAGCGATTCAGCATAGAATTGGCATGGCCCAGTGCAGACATGACTGCTATGCTGATCGGAAGCTTTACGATGTGGCATTAATGGTTGGCGAGCAAGTCTTGCTCCGGGTATTTCCTATGAAGTGCATTATGAGGTTTAGAAAGAAAGGCAAAATGAGCCCAAGGTTCATTGGTCCATTTGAGGCGTTGTTGCGAGTTAGGAAGGTTGCTTATGAGCTTGCCTTACCTCCCAGTCTAGTAGGAGTTCATTCCGTATTCCATGCTTCCATGCTCTCAATGTTTCATGGCAATGAATCTTATGTGTTGGATTTCAACCTAGTCCAGTTGGACAAGGATCTATCTTATGTTGAGTAGCTAGTGGCTATTTTGGACAAGCAGGTTCGAAAGCTAAGGTCAAAGAACATTTTATCAGTAAAGGTTCTCTGGCGAGGTTAGCCGGTCTAGGGGTGACTAGGGAGACCGAGCAAGATATGCACATCCATTATCCTCATCTTTTCACCACTTCAGGTATGTCTCTATGCTCGTTCGAGGATGATAAATTGTTTTAAGAGGGAGAGGATATAATGACCAGGCCGGTCGTTTTGAAAGTAATAGCCCTAATCCACTATTAACTACTTTCCCCATATCTATTTTCTACTATTGTGTTTTTCTAGGAGATTTCGTTTTGATTTTTGGAGTGTTTCGGGACACTTATTCCCTAAAAAGGAGCTTAAATCTTAGAATTTGGACCGTAATCTGAATAGAGTGAAGATGGCTCTAGAATGGAATTCTATTAATTTCGTTAGCTCTGTTGGGTAATTTTGGGCTTAGGAGTGTGTCCGGATTGTGTTTTAGAGGTCCGTATCTTAATTAGGCTTGAAATGGTGAAAGTAAAATATTTGGAGTTTTGGACCGGTAGTGGAATTTTGTATATCAGGCTCGGATTCCAATTCTAATTCCGAAAGTTGGAGAAGATCTGTAATGTTCATTTTGGTTTATGTGCAAAAATTTGGGTCAATCGGATGTGGTTTGGTTGGTTACTGCATCGGTTGTTGAATTTTGAAATTTCAAGTTCTTTAAGTTTGAATTGGAGGATGATTCATGATTTTAGTATTGTTTGATGTAATTTGAGGGCTGAACTAAGTTCTTATGGTGTTTTAGGATTTGTTGGTATGTTTGGTTGAGGTCCTGCGGGTCTTGGATGAGTTTTAGGGTTAGTTTTTAGTGAGTACAGGCTTTTCGACACTCTAATGTTGTTTTAGAGGTCTTTTGAACTGAGGACCACACATTTTGGGAGTGCTAAGGCAAAAAGGAAGCGCAAACCTCATGGGAATTGTGTGGACCGCACAATTTTGTGTATGACTACTCTGTAGGCTCTAGAGGGGTGTGTATTTTGGTTGAGGTCTCGGGGGCTTCGGGTGAGTTTCAGGGTGAGTTTTAAGCGAGTACAATCTTTTCGGCACGCTAATGTTGTTCTCAAGGTCTTTGGAATTGCGGACCACACAGTTTGGAAGTGATAAGGCAAAAACAAAGTGTGCACCTCAAAGAAATTGTGCGGACCGCACAATTTTTTGTGTGGCCACACTTCAGGCTGCAAAGGAGTGTGCAGGCCGAACAATTTTATGTGCAGCTGCACTTAGGAATTCTTAGATTCGCTAGTCCGAGTTCAGGAGCTTATATCTTTTTATGTACAATAATTTTTGAGATGACTCTAAAATGAAAATAGTAGCCCTTCGAAGGTTAAGATTAGGCAAAATACTAAAGTGTGGCAATGTGGTCACCAATTGAGTGCGATCGCAAACTTTTTTTGTGAGCACAGGAGCTGGGATATACTGCCGTACTTAGAATTGTGCCGACCGCATATGGTGAATTAAGAGAATGTGCTATATAGCTGAGGCTTAGGTTATTATTTAAGTTTGGACCTTGGGAGCTTGGTTTGAGACAATATTTCATAGGGTTTTCAAGAAATTCATCGGGGAAAGTGATTCTAACTCAAATTTGGTTGATATGTATGAATATATCACTAATTTTATCATTTAATTATACTTTCTTATGGAAATTTGGGAAAAAATTGATAAACAAAAAATCGAGGATTTGAAGGTCAACTTGTAATCGGAATTGGCTATTTTTGATATGGCTGGACTCGTAAATGAATGTGTGTTCATATTTTGTAACTTTTATGTGATTTCGAGACGTGGGCCCGGGGAGGCATTTTGTGTGTTTTTCTTATTTCTTTCTTTATCTTTGACTTCATTAGCTCGATCAGTTTCTTGTAGCTATATTTATTTTATGCAAATGATTTTGGTAGATTTGGGCCACTCGGAGCCGGATATTCATGGGAAAGGCATTGTGACATATTGATTGAGCATGGTTCGAGGTAAGTGACTTGCCGAACCTAGTGCGGGAGAACTCCCCTTAGGATTTGGTACTATTTTGATTTTTGATTGTCTTCTACGTGAGGTGACGAGTACGTACAGAGGCTAATTATAGTAAAAACTTGATTTTCACTGAGCAATGACATGTTCTTTTCATATCTAAGTTATATCATAATGGATAGTATCTTGTTAGCTTAGAATAGCATGATTTCTTGCCTTAATAGCTTATCTAAACTTTGTGTAGCATGTTTAGGGAAATTTCTATTTTTTCCTTGACTGGTACTTAGTCAAAATTGTACGTTTTCTTGATGCAACTGTTAATTATGTTTTTTGCGCTGCATATTTACTTTGGGACTATGCAACAGTATTCCGGTAGATCCCCATGTTCTACATATTTACTTTATCACTACGGAACAGTATTACGGTAGATCCCCTTGTTCTGCATATTAAATTTGGAACTATGGAACGGTATTCCGATAGATCCCCATGTTCTGTATATTTACTTTGGGACTACAGAATGGTATTTCAGTAGATCCCCTTATTCTGCATATTTATTGTAGGACTACGGAATGGTATTTCTGTAGATCACCCCTGCAAATTTATGTTTGGGACTATGAGACGGTATCTTGGGCGATCCCCTGTTATTATCTCTGTGTACTGAGCTATTGTTTTTCTATAATTTCACTCTTGTTATATTTTAGTATTCATCTTTACTACAGTATTTCATTCTTTATTATGTATATACCAGTAGGTCCATATCCTGATCTCATCACTACTTGAGCGAGGTTAGGCTTGGAACTTACTAGGTATCGTTATGTCATACTCATGCCCTTCCTTGCACATGTTTTTTGTGTGCGTATCTAGATATCACTTACCAGCCACATTATTAGTTAGGAGAGCCAGTTGTGGAGACTATAAGGTGTATCTGCCGCATTCGTAGACCTCAGAGTCCCTTTCTACTCTTCTGCATGTCAAACACTTCCTTTATTTTCTTTTGCTAGAAAATGGAGTATAGAGATACTATTTTATTTCTGTAGTTTGTAACTCATAATGTTCCAGGTTTTGGCAATTTGTGTATTTCTGAGTAATTAGATATTAAACATGGCAATCATTATGGCATTTAGTTATGTTGTTCTGTTACAGCTATGTTGGCCCAAGAACAGGTGAAGTTTTGAAGAATGACAAATGAACTCTGTCATGGACCAAGTCCATTATGTGAAGCACAGTCATGATCAACCTATACATGTGTGGTGCACGTGAAGGAGATAAGTCATACTGATCAAGCAGCAATATCTCTTGATCTGATCGAAAAGTTGCATATTAGATAAGGAGATAAAGTCTTCTTATATGAAGATAAGACAATTTGGCATAAAAATTGTGGTATATTTTCAAATCGTTAGGAAATCTTCTGCTGTCGAAGAAAAGAAATTGAGTCTCAATCAAACTTCGATTACTAATAAATTAAATGACAATGATTGTTCTCTTTTACAGGTATTCTACATACACAGAAGTTAAACTAAATTGAGAGCAAAATAGCTAGGAGATTTTGCAAACAATTTATGTGATATTTTAGTGTGCACTCCTGAAGCTACTTGAACGAGATAGAAGAATCAATTCCATTGCGTCTTTGTTTTATTCTAGTTCAATTGTTGTAGGTGATTAATAATTGTACCTTTCAGCTTTTATAGAAGCATTTATATTAGGTACTTAGAGTTTTCAAGTTAGAGTTAACTTGAAGTTGTCGCAGCAATTGAGGCTGCGTGCCACAATGAGATTTGAGTTAATCCTTAGGTTTACAAAGAGTTTATGTAAATGTTGTTTTGGCTTAGATATTTTAGTGGAAGTTTGGGAAAATCCTACTAAGTAGTAGGTCGTGATTTTTTCACTGTTTGAGCCAGGTGTTTTCACGTAAAAATCTCCATGTTATTTATTTTATGTACTTATTATTCCACAAATAGTAGTAGTTAGAACACCTAAAAGAACTAGGTTCTTCTAGAGCAAAAATAGGGTACCACACAAATCACCCCATGTCTTGTGTGGTATTGCCGGTTAGAAATTCAATTGGTATCAGAGCGGATTATCCTTGAAGGGGCTAATACCTTAGGAAAAGATAAATGAGTGCACCACTTGGGAACTGGGAAGGGCAATCCACTGCTAGGCCTCCACTCTTCAATGTTCAGTACTATTCTTGGTGGAAAAACAGGATGAGGGATCACATCATAGGAGAAGACTATGCAGTTTGGGACATAGTCACTGGTGGTCCTCTAGCAACTACAAAGAAGAATACTGAAGGAGTGGATGTTCCAAAGACAAGAGTTGACTGCATTGCTGAAGACCTGAAGAAAAGGGAGAAGAACGTCAAGGACAAGAAATGGCTGGTGTGTGGACGGGGTCTAGATGAGTACATTGGAATTCAAAGTTATACCACTGATAAGGAAATCTGGGACACTTTTCAAGTGGCTCATGAAGGAACACCTCAAGTAAAAAGTCGAGTGGAACACTGATGTATTCTCAATATGAGAATTTCACATGAAAGAAGGAGAAACCATCTAAGAGATGTATACAAGGTTTACCACATTGACAAATGAACTTAAGTCTCTTGGAAGGATTATTCTTGAATAAGACAAAGTTGAGAAGATTTTGACAGGGGTTCTACTAGTTTCTTGGGAAAGCAAAATCAATGATATTCAAGAACCAAAGAATATTGCTACCCTCAAGCTGGATGAACTTATTGGAAACCTCACTGCCTATGAACTCAGAATCTAAACCATGAAAATAGATGCACCCAAGAAGGAAAGAAGTCTGGCTCTCAGAATTGCTGAAGGTTCAGATCTAGAGGCTGATGAAATGGCTATGATCACAAGAGATTTCAAAAAATACCTGATGAGAGGAAAGGGTTTTTCAAGAGGTACAACCTTCAACAAACCAAGGGCTCCTAAGAAACAAACAAATGATGGATACTACAAATATGGTAAGACTGATCACATGATCAAGAATTGTCCTGAATAGGAAATTGAGTGGAGGACAGAAATGGCTGAACAAAGGAACAGGAAGAAGGAACAGGTTCAACCAAGAAGGAATAAAGTATCAACAAAGGCTATGGTTGTTGCATTGGGAGAAACATCGTATGAGGACTCAGATGATGAAGTTGGCGATGAACAAAAATTTATGGCCATTGGAGAATCAGATGATGAACAAGAGGTCCAAGTGAAGGAAAGTAGCCAAATATTGTATATGGATAGTGGTTGCTCAAAACATATGACAGGAAGCAAGAACGAGTTCTTTCACTTGAAGACTTAAAGGGAGGTAATGTCTCATTTGGAAATGGGAAGAAATGTGAGATTATTAGGGTTAAAAAGGTAGGTAAGAAAGACTCTCACTCAATTGAGAATGTCTACTTGATAGATGGCTTGAAATACAGCCTGATTAGTGTGCCATAACTATGTGACAAAAGTAACCTTGTAGTACTCACCTCTACTAAATGCTTTTTAGTTAACCTTACCACTGACAAGATTGTTTTGTAGGGAAAAATAGATAACAATATTTCTATTGTAGATTTGTCTACTATTTCAGAAGATGACCTCACATGCTTGAGTGTGTTGGATAATGATCACATCCTATGGCATAAAAGACTTGGTCATGCCAATCTGAATCAACTAAATAAACTAGTCTCTACAGACTTGGTGATAGGGTTACCTAACATCAAGTTCAAGGAAGACAAAGCTTGTGAGGCCCATGCAAGGGGGAAGCAGGAAAGATCATCTTTCAAAATCAAGAAAATGGTAAGCACAACAAATACGTTGGAACTAGTCCATATGGATCTCTGTGGTCCAATGAGAACCATCAGCAGAAGTGGAAAGAAATATGTAACGGTACTTGTTGATGATTATTCTAGATTTACCTGGGTATTATTTCTAACATCTAAACATGAATCATTTTACATGTTTACTTCTTTTGTTGGAAAAACTCAGAAATAATTAGGAAATCAAATTGCATCCATTAGGTCTGATCATGAAACTGAATTTGAAAATGCTAAGTTTGCTGAATTCAATGATGAAAATGGTATATATCATAACTTCTCTGCTCCTAGGACTTCTCAACAAAATGGAGTAGTTGAAAGAAAGAATAGGACTCTTGAAGACATCGCTAGGACTATACTTCTTTCTAGTAAACTACCCCACAGCTTCTGGGCAGAGGCTGTAAATACTGCATGTTACTCTATCAATAGAGGCATGACTAGACCTTTTGTAGAGAAGACTCTCTATGAGTTACTTAAAGGTATAAAACCAAATATATCCCATCTTAGGGTATGGAAAAGACTCCCTAATTAAGTTTGATCCCAGAAGTGATGAACGAGAATTCTTGGGATATTCTTCACATAGAAAAGCATATAAAGTGTTCAATTAAAGAACTTTGTGTGTAGAAAAAAGTGTGTATGTAGTGTTTGATGAAACTAACATTCTTCTTGAGAGACATGAACATGAGGATAAATCCATTAGATTGGTAATGGAATTGACTAAATCCTCAACACAAGTTAAAGTGGCACCAAAAGAAGGAACAAGATATAGAACAGGTTTTTCCATTCAGGGCAACCTGACAGGGTGAAAAAATCAAAGAGGAATTGAAATAAATCCCCTAAAACAACATGTCCACAACACAGTTTCTCATAAGCAGAACATGGGAGAAACATCTAGTAGAAACCAGTTGGTTGTGAAACCTCACAAGTATCAAAGTTATCATCTTATGAAGAACATTATCACCTATCCAAAATCTGGAGTCAAAGCTAGATAACAAGTATAGAATATGTGTGTTTTTTATGCCTTTTTATCTCTTATTGAACGTAAAAATATTGTTGAGGCTTTGCAGGATACAGATTGGGTGAACGCAATGCATGATGAACTCAATTAGTTCCAAAGAAGTCAAGTTTAGCATCTAGTTCCAAGACCCAAGGACAGATCAGTTATTGGTACAAAATGGGTCTTCAGAAACAAACTTGATAAATATGGAACAGTTTCAAGAAACAAGGTAAAACTGGTGGCCCAAGGTTACAGCCAAGACAAGGGTATAGTTTATGACGAGACTTTTGCTCCGGTTGCAAGACTAGAGGTAATAAGACTGCTCATAGCCTTTGCAGCAGATATGGAATTCACTCTTCATCATATGGATGTCAAAAGTTCCTTCTTGAATGGCTACCTAAAAGAAGAAGTGTTTATGAAACAACCTCCAGGATTTGAGAGCAAGGAATGTCTTGAGCATGTGTACAAATTAGACAAGGCTCTCTATGGACTCAAGCAAGCTCCAAGATCATGGAATGAACGACTGTCCAAATTTCTACTTGAACATGGATACAAAAGAGGTAAAATTGACAGCACCTTATTCCTAAGGGGAAAAGGTAGGGGTCTCCTTGTGGTAAAAATATATGTGACAACATAATCTTTGGGGCCACCACTGATAAACTAAATAAAGATTTTCCAAAACTAATGGGGAGTGAGTTTGAAATAAGTATCATGGGTGAGCTTAACCTCTTCTTAGGCTTACAGATCAAACAAAGTCCAAATAGAACTATGATCCATCAGTAGAAGTATGCAAAAGAGTTTATGAAAATTTTAAAATGAAAGAATCAATAGAAATAGACACACCCATTGCAACTGCCACTAAATTAGACATTTGTGAACCTAGTTCATCAGTTGATCAAAGGTTGCATATGGGAATGATTGGTTCACTTTTACATCTTACTGCCAGCAAAACTGACATTGTTTTCTGTGTAGATCTTTGTGCTCGCTTTCAGGCTAATCCAAAAGAGTCTCACTTAACTGTTGTTAAGGGATACTAAAATATTTGAAAGGAACCATTGATTTGTGTCTTTGTTATCCTAAAGATAGTAATTTTTATCTATTAGGATATACTGATGTTGATTATGCAGGGTTCCTAGTGGATAGGAAAAGCACCTTAGGTATGGCTCAATTTCTTGGTTCATGTCTTGTATCATGGGCTACTAAAAAGCAAAATTCAGTGGCTTTATCCACTATTGAGGCTGAATATGTTGCTGCTGCATCTTGTTGTGCCCAACTACTATGGATCAAACAGCAGCTGGTATATTTTTGCATTGAAGTTGGTTGCATTCCAATATTCTGTGATAACATTTGCGCTATAGGTATGACAAAGAACCCTGTTCATCATAAGATGACTAAGCACATAGATGTTAGACACCACTTCTTGAGAGATAACTATAAAAAAGGATTGATCTCCATGGAATATTATGCTACTAAAAAAATTGCTTACATCTTCACTAAAGCACTGAGTAGAGAAATATTTGAGAGGAACATGTTGGAATTAGGGATGATTAAGATCACCAAATAGGTCCCACTCAGAATGCAAAATGGAAAAAAATGAAATGAAAAATTTTTGCTAGGAATTCTAAACGTGTAAATATCTAGATTAATTCTTGTTCACCTTTATACTTTAATTAGTATACTCCTATGCCATGTGTTTATACGACTCACTGATCTCTTACAAAATTTTCTCTATTATGCCATTTGAGGCATGTTCATGAGAGTTCTAAATGAGAACCTGGTTCATCAGTAAGGGTTCATATAAAAGCTCAGGTATGTTTTTATACTCTGCACAATTAGAAAGATTAATACTTAAATCATGAGCAGAAGTCCTATAGTTGTCAAATTCCTCAAAAATTTCTATTTGTTAGAATTGAACCAGTTCAATCCATCTAGAACTCTAACCCATAAATTTGGCCTAATATCTAGGGAAGCCATATATATCATTCAAAATCTAGATTTCAGATTGATTAGACTCTTCTTTGACAACTGCAACAGGCTGCCGTTACTTATTAAATGTGTAATTCACTTTAAATACACATCAATTTTACAACCTTCATCATAGCTCCAAACTGTCAAAAACTCGTCTTTAATTTCACTTACTCTCTTCTCCAAAATTTCTAAATTATTTCAAGAAATCGACAATCATGTCTAAGCCACCAGAAAACCCTACAACTCCTCTACCACCATCTCTTCAAATTCATCCTTATCTACTCCTCCCAATGTATCTCCAAAACCTAAACTACCAAAGCAGAAAATGCTTGCTCGAAAGATTGTAGCATCTGGGGCTTTGATAAAGGCTTTAAATTAAAGGTTGAAAGCAATCCAAATGAATGAAAGTCAAGCTCCACATTCCGAATCCAGCTTTGAGTCTGAATCCTATCAATCAGCAACTGATGGGGAAGGACATGGGCCTTTCGACTCTAAGAAGACTCAAGAATCTCCTACTGAGATAAGTTCATCTATGATTGAAAACTTGGAGACTAGGTTTGCTCTGGTTGGACAAATTAGTGATGTTGAATTGCTTGAGAAACGTAGGAGTGGAGGTAAAAAGAACTATGATAAAGAAAAAGAGAGAGAGGGTACATGTGGTGAAGAGAAGGGAGTTGGGATTAGTGTAGTACCTGCTATTTGTGATGTTGAACATGAAAGGGTAGAAAAGAGTGGAATGAAGTCAGGTGGAAGTGGTTCTAGGGAAGCTGCCGAGGGATTGGTTTATTTGACCACACAACGAGATGAACCTGTTTCATCTATTGAAGAGACCCTAGCCGATCTACTGAAAAAGGTTAGGGCAAGCTATGACCTAAAGAAATCAGAACTTCCACAACAAAAGCCCCAAATATTCCCAAGCCTTCAAAGAAAAGAAAATCTTTACCCCCAACACTTACTGCCTCTTCAGCGCCTAGGGGTAGATCCACAAGAAGAAGGGTAAAACATAGTGAAGCTAATCTACAAAAAACCCTTAGAAGAAAGTAAGAAAAAGAAAATGGATAGGGGAAGGGAAAGATTGAAGAATCCTCAAAGGCAGTCGAGGAAGAGGTGATGGAAGTGGTCCATCAAGAAAGGGGTACAACAGTGGAGGTTCCTACACCCAGGCCTAAAAAGCCCAAGACTACCTCCAAGAAGTCTTCATCTGTGCATATGGATGCTGAACCCGCACTAGCCAAGAGGACAAGATCTATAGTGAAAACCAAACAAACAAAAGTTTCTGATGATGATGATTGGAGTGGAGAAGAAGAAGAAAATGTTTCTGAGAAGGAACATGACAAGCTTGCCATTTTTGCCGAAGAAAGATTTTAAAAGGTAGACTATTAAAGGACCTGATGGTACCATGGATGATGATATTGGTGGATGCTTTATCTGCTCAAGGATGGAAGGACATGGTTCTTTAGATGGATACTAGGCTAGCCATAAATGAACTGATGGAATTTATGGCCAATGTTGTTGTTAAGGATGGAGTTGATAAAGACTGGTGAAAGGAGTCCAAGCGCAGTTTGATGCAGAGAAATTGGGAGAGATCCTGGTCATACCCTCTGAAAGGTTTGATGACTATACAAGGCAAAGGTGGCCATGAATGGGCTCCCTCCCTACTGACCTTAAAATCACCTAGAGTTTTTGTGATTAAAAAGAAGTGAATGAAGCCAGGCTGTGCAGAAAAGTGAGATGAGGCCTGAGCACAAAGTTGTGTTTGAATTTTTTAACAAGTGCTTATTGCCCAGACAAAAGAGAAGATGCACTCCTAGCTACATGAATCTGGTTCTTATAGAGTGCATTGAGAGAGGAAAGCAAATCAATTGGCATGTTTTCATTATCAAGCTACTAGATAGGGTCATAAATGGCTCCAAGGCTCATGCTACTCCATATGGCTTTGTTCTAACCATAGTTCTGGACAGGCTGAATGTGCCTCTAAAGAAATGGCAAATGGCCTCAAGCAAGGAACACTTTGGCATCAATACTCTACTTGCTTGTGACTATCCAGTCAATGCCATCCCAAATGAACCTGGTTCATCCTAGAGGATACCCATCAACAGCAAGGTTTGGTGTCTGGCTTAGGAATGTGTAGGCAAGTATGCTGAAATAGATAGGCTCAAGGCATGTGTGATTGAAGTAGAAGCTGAGAGGGATGGTCTCAGATCTGAGCTTGCCAAAAATAAGAAGAATGATAGAAATCTTCAAACCCAATCCCCGCTCTCTAGTTCCTCCAAGCCTTAGGATCCTATATCCTGTCTCCTGCACTTGTTTAGCACTCCCGGTGACACAGATTAGGGATTTCTATGTCTTTTTTTATTGTTGTTTGAATGTTTTCATTCTTTTTGTGGATTGTAGGTGGAAACATATCTCTATCAATGATAACTACTGCTTTGCTCTTGTTCAATGATTAATTTGTCCTTGATAGTTTAAATATATTTGTTTGATTACTCATGATTGCACCATGATTGTACTTATAGTTGCTCCAGTGGCCATGAGTATTTATAAAAATGTGGTATTCACATTGTGTATGCAACTTATTGATGATGCCAAAAAGGGGAAGAGATATTGTGCTTTACACATTATTCTAAAATAAGTGATATTTATAACCTAATTAACCTGGTCATTGATGATAAGTGAATTTTGTAGGTTTAGTGTTGATAGTTAAGCTGAGTTTTTAAAGATTCCAAATTAGTAAAAGCACAAGGTTGTCATCATCAAAAAGGGGGATTTTGTTGTCCCAAGAACAACTGAAGTCTTGAAGAATGACAAATGAACTCAGTCATGGATTAGGTTCATCGTGTGAAGCACAGTCATGATCACCCTTTACATGTGAGGTGCACGTGAAGGAGATATGTAATACTGATCAAGCAGCAATATCTCGTGATCTGATCGAAAAGGTTGCATATTAGGTAAGGAGAGAAAGTCTTCTTATATGAGAAGAAGACAATCCGGGATAAAGATAGTGTTAGAGTTTGATATTGTTAGGAACTCTTTTGCGATAGAAGAATAGAAATAGAGTCTCAATCAAACTCCAATTACTAACCTATTAAATGACAGTTATTGTTATCTTTTGCAGGTATTGGACATATGCAGAAGTTAAACTAAATTGAGAGCAAAAGAGCTAGGTGATTTTACAAGCAATATATGTGAAATTTGAGTGTGCACTCCTGAAGCTACTTAGACGAGATAGAAGAATCAGTTCCATTGTGTCTTTCTTTTATTATAGTTCAATTGTAGTAGGTGATTTATGATTATACCTTCCAGCTTTCATAGAAGCATTTGTATTAGGTACTTAGAGTTTTCAAGTTAGAGTTAACTTGAAGTTGTCATAGCAGTTGAGGTTGTGTGCCATAATAGGATTAGAGCTAATCCTTAGGTTTACAAAGAGTTTTTGTAAATGCTGTTTTGGCTTAGTGATTTTAGTGTAAGTTTGGGAAAATCCTATTGAGTAGTAGGTCGTGGTTTTTTCACCTTTTGAGCCAAGTGTTTTCCACGTAAAAATCTTTGTGTTCGTTATTTTATGTACTTATTATTCCACAAATAGTAGTAGTTAAAACGCCTAGAAGAACCAGGTTCTCCTAAAGCGAAAATTGGGTACCACACAAATCACCCCCTCTTATGCGGTATTGATTCTTAGAACTTCAAGATAGTTGTTAAAATTATGTTATCATTTTATTATTCTACAAATGTTAGGCTTACCTAGTTGTACAGACTAGGTGTGTCACGACGGTTCACGGAGGGAGAAATTGGATCGTGACACACCCTTTGCTCGACTTCCTTTTACACGAGGCAAGAGCTTGTGGACAAGAATCCTTAAGTTATATCTTGTGTTTTCAACTCCTTTTTACGTAAAATTATCTTTTCCATTCATCTTCCATTACAATAAGTTCATATACATATGAATCACGTAAGGAGCACTTACTACTCCAATAACCATTTTATTTGCATCCAATCACACAAGAAATGAAGTGTAACAATACTCAAAAATATGTACTTTTTGTTGATAATTATCATACAATACTTAGACTCTTACTCAACCTCAAGCAATATTATAATTCAATGCAATGGCAAGAAATACTTTCAATATGCACTAAAGCATCAACTAATGACAATGATTTATATGGGCAACTAGAACCTAGAATATGCAATAGTGATACTATTTCTCAAGTTTTGATCATGTCAAGACTATTTAAAATATTCAAGTTTCTTCTTCTAACATTCGAGGCTAATAAATTGACTCTAGTACCTTCCATTTTATGACTCGCTTCCTTATGCCAACTAAAGAACTAAGGACTTTACCAATTCTTTAAGAATCACGTACCCTCGCGAATAAGCCAAGAAAAATGTAGTCATCACACTGAAATATGAATTCAAAAATAATTTATGGACTCAAGTATAGAAATATTTCTCTCTTTTTTACAAAAAAATACAAATGCAATCCAAGATCTTAACATAAGTTTGCCCATAGTGTAAAACTCGAATAATCTAAGCTCGCAAGATCTAGGATCAACTAAGACTTTAAGGATTGTAATATAGTGTAAGGGAGGGAAGGATACATTTGAGAAAATAGTCACTAATCCTCCCAAACACTTCAATTCAATATTCATCAACTTTCAGGCACACGACTCTCATAGTCAATTTCAACATCTTGCCAAGACATCATGGCAAAAATTAGGCCCTTTTTTTTAAAGAATTTCAGACATAGAGTATTCACCAGTATGGATCAAGGCGGATGGGAGCTATATTTTTCTATTATTATATTTCTTTCTCTCTTTTTTACTCCATATTTTTGTAATCTCAGCTAGTTGTTCTATGACAACACATTTGCATCTTCCAACTTGTCTATGGTAACACTTAAAAGCTATCCAATCTCTTTCCTTAGTCTTTTTAGAGACATAGTGATTTCGGAGGTAAAGGTTCAGCAAGATTTTATTAAGAACAAAGGGAGCATTAACTTGTAATGTGTGTGCTAACAAAAAAGCCTACAAGCTCAAATGGGCTAGCTAAGGATAATGGTAGTTATGTTAGGCACAAAGGCTCAACAGATAATTAAAGAAGGGACTATACAATTTGCTGGACTCATAAGACTTATTATTTTACTTTGACTAACACACATGTGTAATTACCAACTTATCATTTTGAGCAATTGCGTTGGATTTGTTAGCTTGAGGTCACAAGTAGCTTCATACAGTATTATGACTTGCGTGCATCATCGTTTGGTTTTTTGCGGAGTTCAGAAAGGATTTTTAGGAGTGACTCTCATTGAGAAGCTCGAAGTTGAAAAAATTAATCAAGGTTTGACTTTTGAGTATTTGACCTTGAATCAGAGTTTTCACTATTCTAGTAAGTCTAGATGGTGATTTTGGACTTGGGCGTATTCACAAAATTTTATTTGGATGTTTCTAAAAGTTTTCGACATCATTTGGTGGAAGTTGGCAATTTGAAGGTTTAGAATTTTCCTAGGTTTGACTATAGTTTGATTTTAAGGCTATTAGGTTCATATTTTTGATTTGGAACATGAATAGGTCTGTTTTGTCATATGGAACTTTCCTGCAAAATTTGGGATAATTTGGAGTTGATTTGATATGGTTCGGACGCTTGGTTGCGGTTCTAGATGTTCTTGAAGTTCATTTAGATTTTCATGTGTTTTAGCGTCAGATTCGTGGTTCTAGAGGTTATTTCAATTTTCCGATTATGCAAGCTGGTTTGTATTATGTATTTATACTTGTTTCCATGTGTTGGATTAAATATTTGATACTCAAATGAGTTTCGTATGTGTTTTAGAGTGTTGGAAGGAGGTCCAGCTTTACCGATGTCTCCATTGTCGCATTTGTGACGTTTTCATAGCATTTGCAAGATCATTCTTGATTTTGCAATAATAGGCTATGGCAGGAGAGTTTGAATTTGTCAACTATTTCATCGCTCTGCATTTGTGACACAAACTATGGCTTTTGCGAAACTCTGAGCTCGCTTTTGCGATTCTTGTGTCGTATTTACGATTTTGACAGAGATGGTCACCTTGCACTTTTGTGTCACTTCTGCCGCTTTGCAAGAATCTAGTTTGCAATTTGTATGTCACAAATATGACATTTGATGCTGGTATTAAGACTTCCATTTAGGAACTTAGCTTCATTTTATTAACCCTAGCCTCGATGGGAGGCGATTTTGTGGAAAGATTTTCATATCAAGTCATTGGGTAAGTACCTATAATCAATTTTAAATTATATTTTGTGTTTATACCTTAGAGTTAAGATCAAATTAATAAGAATCTGAAGTATTTGGGAGCATAGTAAAACATTTCAAAATGTAAAATGATAATTTTAAGGACGAATGGATGTCAGAAATTAATAATCTTGGTATGGTTAAACTCGTTTCGGAATGGGTTTTTAGGTTTTATAAATTTTATCAGGTTTTAAGGTGCGCGTCTAAGGGGTTGAATTTTGTTGAGTTTTTAGAAAATTTTATAAGGATCATAGCTTTGTTAATTGAAAATATTTTCTCTTGCGTTGTTTGATGTATTTAAGTCGCCTTTGGACAGATTGAGCCGAGTGATGATAAATTGGAATGCGGAAGCTAAATTGAGTATTGAGTTAGCCTAAGTTTCTTGTCTAACTTTGTGTGGAAGAACTTCTCCTTAGGAATTGAGTTAATTGTGCTATCTTATTATGTGAAAGCCATGTACGCAAGGTGACGAGTGTGTACACGTCTATATGTGGTATTGACCGGTTTAGATTGTCCAGTCTCTTCTCCTGCCTTTGATTAAATTGTCATAACATGTGATATCTCTTTGTTAGGATACTCTTACAAACTCTATTTGACATTGTTAGAACTTATTGTACCTCTTACTCATTATTTGGCCCTTATATGGCTTAGTTGAAGTTATTTCCTTACTTATTATCTTATTACCTCTTAATTGTTGAGTTTTTTATGACTTTGTGCATCTGCTACATGTCTAAATTCTTGTGATTGCATACTTAGTTGTCACGTGCCTTACACGTTCTGTCATTTTCGTAAAAGGTTGTTGTATTCCTTTGATTTTTATGTGATTCCTTTGTTGTCGTATACTTATACTCCTGATTATAGAAATTCTTGTAAATTCAGTTACTGAATTGTTGTTGTCGATTTAAATTTTTGTACAGGAGATCTGGTTGCACGCCAACAGGTAAACTGAGAGAGATGGTGAAATGAGGGAGGATATTTGTATTGTGATCTTTTTGTACGGTTGGATCGGATTGCACGCCCTAATCGGTGAAATAAGGGTCAATTATGATATTTATATTGTACGGTAGGATCGGGTTGTGTGCTGCCCCATATTTTATTTATTATTATGATATTGACTCTGGGTATTTGGTGGGATCGGGTTGCACAGCAACATACATGCTTTTATTATTATTTACATTTACATGGTAGAATAAGGGTGAATAGTATTGTACGGTGGGATCGGATTGAGCGTCGCAACTATTTATGTGTTTTGTATTCCTTGTTGTATTGTGTTTGCTTCGATTCTTTCTGTACGGGACTCTAAATGCTTTCCATGTTCAACTTCCTCTTTGCAATAAACTAGGATATCATCAAAGTAGACAATAAACTTCCTAATGAATGGTCTAAAAACTTGAGTCATAAGCCTCATGAATGTGCTAGGAGCATTCGATAAGCCAAAATACATTAGCAACCATTTATATAAGCCTTAGCTAGTTTGGAAGGCAGTTTTCCATTAATTAGTTTCTGTCATTTGAATCTGGTGGTGCCCACTCTTCAAATAAATCTTGAAAAGATCTAAGAATCATGTAATTGGTCAAATAGATCATCTAATCTTGAGATAGGGAAGCGATATTTGATAGCGATCTTGTTGATTGCTCGACTGTCATCACAAGTCCTCCGAGTGCCATTTTTCTTAGAAACAAGCAAAGCAGGTGTGGCACAAGGACTAAGGCTCTCCCTTGTTAAACCCCTCTCCAATAGTTCTTTGACTTGCCTTTAGAGTTCAGCTTGTTATGTAAGATTCATCCTATAAGATACTTTGTTTGGCAACGATGTTCTTGGTATAAGGTTAATTTGATGTTGGATATCTCGCATGGGTGGAATTTCTAACGGAACATCTTCAGAGATAACATCATCAAACATTGTCTCATGTATCTAACTCATGCTCCTCATCTTTTGAGTCTTTCATGGCTACTGCTATGTGCAATGGCTCTCCTTTACTGATGTGGCCAATAATCTTTGATATGGTCATTAGCGTATTAGACACGATCTTTGTTTTCTTTGAATTTTCTTTGGGTACAATGTCATCAAAACGATCTGATGTCCATCAATGAATAGGTGTTACGATAACCATCATGAAAAAGCACCCTTATCATATTCCCATGGTCTTCCAAGTAATAAATAGAAAGCATCCATCTTTATCACATCACACTAAATTTGGTCTTTATAGATCTTACAAATAGAAAAAGAGACCAAGCATCTTTTAGTGACTTTCATTCCTCTACCATATTGCAGCCACTATCGCACCCCCTTTTCCTCGTGAAATCGGGTTTTTTACATTTGGGAAGACAACTCATTCCCTTTTAGGAATTGAGTTTATGAGAATTGAAGAGTCGCCACCTAATGATTATAGTGTATTGGGACACTAAAGAGGGTTCAATTTTGGATGACTAGAGATTGGTAAGGGCTTGAAATTATTCCAAGGGGAATGTGTTAGGCACCCCTTAGAATCCACTAGTATTTTCCCGGCCCAGCTATTATTGTGATTTAAAGTACAAATAACACATGGGCAAGTAAGACTTCAAATAAGAGGGGATTTTTCAGATAAGGGTTAGAAATAAACAAAGTTGGAAAGCACGGGAGAGAGTTGATTTAGAAGAAACATTTCAAAATACTTAAAGAAACAAATATCAAAGGGAAGGGGTCCTAGGTTTCATTAATAATATGGATCACGTCAATGCAATACCCGGTAATCACCTCTAAGAGTGGGGCTACACATGGTATTAATGCACCGGTCATCATAACTACATCTACCTTTCCAACCCTGCGAAGGTATTAAAGCGGGGAATGGTCGTAGTTACCTATTGCATGCTACTACCCGTCCCTATCCTATCAGCCTCGGAGGTGCTTGGGACTACTAATCATAAAAGAGGGAGGAACGGTTGGGCTTGTTTGTGATTTCAAAGGTAAAAATACTGAGGCAGCAAGCAAGAACACATATGACAAGTTTGGGGGAAACATATAACCAAACGAAAGGCTAAAACAGACCTCCTTTAAAATAGAGAAACCATATAGTTTAGCATGTCTTGCACCTACTATTTCGGGTCTGATTTAGTTTTGAACGTGGAAGAACTTAAACGTTGAGGAAAACTGATTTACTACATAATTCAAATAAGAAGCCTCAATCAGGCCTGCCTGCTGGTTGTAGTAAATAAATCTGATTCAGCTTAGAAGTTTATCCTAAGGATTGCGTAATTGTTGGAAAAAGCTCCTATAGGAATGATATCTAGTGTTTTCAAAAAAGATGAATTGTACTAATTTTAGAAAAGGTTGTCAGTTATTTAGCAAAGGCGAGTTTGGCAAAAATCATACGTTCTGCAGTCGTTAGACATTGTTGTTACTTGTTTGACTTATAAGCGAGTGAAACGTTTCAGACTTGGTTATTAATTCCTA
Source organism: Nicotiana benthamiana (assembly GCA_034376525.1). Lineage (NCBI taxonomy): Eukaryota > Viridiplantae > Streptophyta > Magnoliopsida > Solanales > Solanaceae > Nicotiana > Nicotiana benthamiana. Next base: position 109,494,769 of record CM067326.1, on the reverse strand, counting down.
TAGGCATTCTTTCTAAGCGTTGTTGATTTTAAACATTTTTATAGAAATGGAAAGAGTGCAGAAATCCTATAGGCATGGAATCCAAATGCAATTAGTTATTTAAGCCCTATAAACAGGTTCACCTAGTGACAAATGCATATGCAGGATTCCGATTTCTAGTTAATTATGAGCATGGTATCTATATCAGAGATGCATAATTTTATTATAGACATGGTATCTATATGTGATAGTGCATATACTTATAGGCATGATATCTATATGAATGCAGAAGTGCAGAAAACCATAGGCAAGGATATCTATATAAACAGCGAAATGCAAAAAACTCTAGTCAAGATATTTATAAGAATGCAGAAGTGTAGAAATTATAGGCAGGATGTCTATATGAATGCGAAGTGCAGAAACTATAGGCAGGATATCTATATGATATGCAGAAATCAGAAGTTTCTTATGAACAAGATATTTATGTGATATGCAGAAATCAGAAATTCCATATGAACAAGATATCTACCCTTTTTCACATGCATGATTACCCCTCCCTTTTCACTAGCCATCCCCAAAGGTTTTCTTACAAGTTATTACAGTCCAAAGGAAGGAAAATACATCATAAATTTAAAATTACAACCAAGGAGGGCCTGATTGAAACTTTCTGTCTTATTGATGAAATAAACAAACTCTAAAGATCATGTTTAAAAGCCTTTCTCTCATTTGGGAGTGTTAAAGTTCCTTAAGAGCCTCATATGGACTCTAGGGAGTTCTCAAACCTAAATGCATTACAGGTTTAAGACATAGTGAAGTGCGAAAGGGCCATCCCTCAAGTGTCCAAGTTCAGAGGGAACTCAAGGTCCCAAGGCAAGGCTCAAAGGAGGGGGACAGAACTTAAAGACTAGGAGAGAGTGTAAGTGCAGAGTTCTGAAAAGGGGAAGGAAAACAATACACATATATACGCATAGGGGTATAAGAAATGGGGAAGTGGTAGAGAAGCAAGGACGGGCAGTGGGCATACCCAGCAACGGGAAAAGGTTGCACACCTCACCATCCTGTTAGAACACATTGTTTCAGAGGTTAGGATCCTCTAAGGGGTCAAGTTCAAACCATGGACAATACCTTTGCATATTGCCATCTTTTAAAACTTTAACCGAAAGCACGTAAAGGAAAATAGGGAGTAGGTATTCACAGTAGAAATAAGCCGAAAGGAAATAACATACTAGTTAAATATTTAACTCTACAGTAGTAGAAAGTAAACATAGATACAAAAAGCTATAAGTAAACACATTGTGGAGATGTTGAAGCTTAAATTAGGAAATTACAGTTTCCAAGAAAGTAAGTAGAAAAAGCAGTAGTCTTGTAAAAGCCAAAGTGCAAACAAGAAGGTAGAATAATATAAGTGTGAGTTCAAAAGAGATTGTGAAGTTACGAAGTCTAAAGTGTGTGATTGTTGAAATTCTCTCTTTGTGAAATAAAGGGTCATGTATTTATAGTGCAGAAAGCAGGCAGAACAAAGGTAAAAAAATATTTAAAGAACTGACTCTCAATCATTTACACAAGGCTTCCCTTAACTAAGGGATTCAGATTCAAACAGGTAAAACCATTTAAGGAAGGGAATTAAATAAACACTTTGTGTAAAGCATAAAATTAAGGGCAAATGCATAAAGGTTATTTAAGGACAGGGTCTTGATTATACACGGTTTGTGCAAATAAGGTAAGGGAATCAACTAACAGCCAAGAAACTAGAGGTCAAAGATTTGATATGAATGAACCAAGTCAGAAAGGTGGAAAAGGTTTTAACTTAAGGAAGATCAACAGACAGTCAATAAGACCTATTTAAAAGGAATTCTGAATTAGTCACACGTTTGAAAATCCTTTTAAAGGGAGACTCGTCACATATAAAAAGCATACAGACACGTTATGCATGAAAGAAACTTCTTATAAAATCAGTAAAAATTCCTGTATAGGAGAGATTAACAAAAAAATTCAGAATTGTATGAAAATAAAGATTTCCAGACTCAGTTCAGAGACTCAAAGTCAGTCTGAAAGAATTAGGGGGTCTTTGAAAAAAAGCCCTAGTTCGAAAAAAACAGAAAGCAAAGAGGAGAATGCAAGAAAATTGAATCGAGACATGTGTAAAGGTTTCAGAAGAGAACTGAAGCTTCTAGCATGGCATTTTCAGAACTCATGATGCAAACACAATAGAGGAATTCAAAGAGCATAATGGCAAATAGTAGAAGAAACATGCATTTTAGAAGAAACTTAACCAAAGTTCAGTAGAGAAAGAATAATAAAAACACTTAAGAATACAGTAGAAGAAACATGCTTAAGAAGGTCTTTTTATAAGGACTCAACCAAGGTTCAGTAGAAGAAAAATAGTAGAACGCTTAAGAATACAGTAGAAGAAACATGCTTTAGAAGAACTCAAATAAGGTTCAAAAGAAGGCAAAAAATTAACTTAAGAACTTAGGAAAAAAATACAATAGAAGAACACAAGAACACTGGAAAAGAATAGCAAAAGAACATATAGGAAAACACAGTAGGATTGACATATGAGAACATGGTATAGAAAACACAGCAAAAGAACGGAATATAGAAAGCACAATAGAAGGACATATGTGGTAGAAGGTAAGCATAAGAACACAGTAGAGTCAAATACACACAAAAGAAAAGGAGAAGAAGATTAGATAAACACTTAAGCACATTTCAAAAAACCCTAGATCGTAAAAGAAAGACTTTGAAAAGTAAATTTTGAAAGAAAAGTTAGTGAAATTGTTTGAACAACTCAAGTAGAGCATAGATACAAGTCTAAAAAGATCGGAGAAAAACCTCGAAGGGTTAGGGTTTTAGAAGAACCCTAGAATAACAAAAGCTTTGAAAAGGTCACCAAACTAAGTCGAAAAAGCCATAACCAAGCTCAGAAAACCATGTTACGATGGTGCAATGTCGGCGATGACTCTAGAACCTTGAATCAGCAGAGGTCTAAGTGAAAACCTTTGTTGTCAGGTCTCAAATCTTCAGGTATACTGTGTGTAATAGCAAGGGAAGGTGAGCAGAAGACTCTCATAGCTTGAGAAGCCATGGTTTCCGGTGGGTTTCGAGTAGGAAGACGATGAGAGGCTGCTAAGGATTGGGAAGGTTTGAGAGAGTTTGAGAATTTAGAGGTAGTGGTTGGTGAGACATGAGATAGGGTTGGTGGGGTTGATGAATTAAAAAGGAAAGGGGAAATCGTGGTCGTTGATCAAAATGATCAATAACCTATATCAAAAGGAGAAGTCGGGTGGGTTGGATAATCGGTCAAGGGTCAAGTTAAATTGAAATTGGGTTGGGTAATTTGGGGTGGAAATTAGGCTAATTTGGGGGGTGATTTGGGCTAGTATTAAATAGCCACTTTTTCCCTTTTTATTTTATAAAAATAGCAAAAAAAATTTAAAAACAAATTAAAGGTACTGAATTAATTAATAATCTATAAATATCAAATTAAAATAATGAAATAAATTTTATAATAATAAATGCAATTAAAACTTAAATAGGCTAAAATTATAATTAAATGCAATTTAGCTTTAAAATACCCAATCAATTTATAAAAATTGTGAAAAAATTACATTAGCTATATTTTGTTATAAGTATATTTTGGTATAAATATGAGAATAAAATAAATTATTCACTAAAATGATAATTTTGGGAATAACTATTGGTTTTTGTCCTGCTAAAATAAGGCAATAAATAGATTTAAAAATACTATAAAAATTAGAAAAAATACTAAAATATTTTGACACACTTATATATATATATATATATATATATATATATATATATATATATATGTGTGTGTGTGTGTGTGTGTGTGTGTGTGTGTGTGTGTGTATTTACTATCTGAAAGTATTTGCATATATAAAAATATACAGGGAAAAAATTGGGTATCTACAGCTGTCCCTCTTTACCCGGGAAGGATGAAAGAGTTGTCGGGTAAAGATATGATGGCCAATTTTGACCGGGCGGAATAGTTTGAAAAAGGTTGACAATGCTCTAGTTCTTGAGCTGCCCACATATACTTGGTCTTACAAGAATCAGGCCATATGTAGTTCACGATCCGCCGGCGGAGTATGCCAATTGAATTTTTCCAAGAACGGAAGCAAAGTTTAGGTTGGGATGGATGGTTAACATCTGATAGGGCTGGGGGAACTGGATTGGGATGGCTCCTGCTAAGATGGCTATTGCTCGCCATTTTATAGCAAATAATCAATACAAACATACATTGTGCATAAATTTAAACATGAGGCAAGTTCCCGTCGGACCATGAATGTTGTCTTTGGAAGGTTAGGATGACGTCCTCAGACCATGACGTCCTGGTCCATGAAGCGTATAATAGAGGATTCGTGGGCCATGAAATGATACTCCTGGGCTATGAGAATGATGCCTCCAAGCTATGATGCCTTTTAATAATGATATGCAAAAGATAAAAGCAGTCCTCGGGCTATGTCATGGCATTCTCAGGCTATGCGAATGGTGCCTCTGAAAAATGACGCCTTAGGGCAATTTGGCAATCTTTCAGCACATGAGATGCACAAGGTGGCGATCTTTTAGCTGATGCAATATGTGAATGATGTGGCAATATTTCAGCCATGCAATATGTAAATAAAGGTGGCGATCTTTCAGCCATGCAAGAAGTAAATGATGTGGCGATCTTTCATCCATGTAGGAAGTAAATGATGTGGCAATATTTCAGCGATGCAGGATATAAATAAAGGTGTCGATATTTCAGCCATGCAAGAAGTAAATGATGTGGCAATATTTCAGCCATGCAAGATGTAAATAAATATGGCAATCTTTCAGCTATGCAAGAAGTAAATAAAGTGGCAATATTTCAGCCGATGCAGAGGTAAATAAAGTGGCGATCTTTCAAGCGATGCAAGACGTAAATAAAAGGTGGCGATAGATTAACCGATGTAAGATGTAAATGAAGTGGTGATCTTCCAGTCGTGAAAAGAGTAAAATAAAGTGGCGATATTTCAGCCATCCAAGTGCAATATAATGTTGCAATATTTCAGCCGATGCAGGCGTAAAGAAAGTGGTGATCTTCCAGCCGATGTAAGAGGTAAATAAAAGGTAGCGATATTTCAGCCGATGTAAAATGTAACTGAAGTGGAATTCTTTCAGCCATGTAAGGAGTAAAATAAAGTGGCAATATTTCAGTCATGCAAATGCAAAATAAAGTGCGATATTTCAGTCATGCAAGTGAATAATAAAGTGGCGATATTTTAGCGATGTAGGAGTAAATAAAGTGGCAATCTTTCAGCCGATGCAAGAGGTAAATAAAGGGTGGCGATACTTCAGCCAATGCAAAATGTAAATGAAGTGGCGATCTTTCAACTGTACAAGGAGTAAAATAAAGTGGCTATACTTCAGCCATGCAAGTGCAAAATAAAGTGGCAATATTTCAGCCATGTAATTGAAAAATAATACGGCGATGTTTCAGCCATGCAAGATGTAAATGAAGTGGCGATCTTTCAGCCATGCAGATGGAGACAGTTCTTAGTCTCAAAAGGTAGAATGGTAGCCTTTTGCATTGCAAAAAAATACAGGTGGAGGTAAAGCTTAATCTTATAAGGCAAAATGGTAGCCTTATACAATGCAGAGTAATGCAGATGGAGGTAGAGCTTAAGCTCGGAAGGCAAAATGGTAGCCTTATGCAATACAGAGAAATGCAGATAGAGGTAGATCTTAACCTCGGAAGGCAGAATGATAGCCTTATACAATGAAAATAAATGTAGATGGAGGTAGAGCTTAACTTCGGAAGGCAAAATGGCAGCCTTACGCAATGCAGAGAAATGCAAAAATGGATGTAGAGCTTAACCTCAAAAGGAAGAATGGTAGCCTTATGCAATGCAAACAGAGATAGAGCTTAGTCTCAAAAGGCAGAATGATAGCCTTATGCAATGCAAGAACGCGGACAGTGCTTAGTCTCGGAAGGCAGAATGGTAGCCTTATGCAATGAAAAAAATAAAAGGTGGATAGTAATAAAATTTCTTAGCTGATAGTTGATAGCTAGTTGTGATATTATAGTTGCTGGGGATATTGTGCACGGATAGCGACCATGAATAGGTGTGATGTTTCTTAGAGTTGCATTCTTGAACAGTACGTATGATAGGATTTTACGACTTGAATGCTTGCATCTAAAGAAAATCATGAGTTCTATAAAGGGGAAAGGTTAGTTCGTTTCCCCTCTAACCTTGCTTGACCTGATTGGCCCTGTTCTGATGATGCGGTATATATCACTTGGGTAGCGTTGCTAAACAGATCAGACATGCATGAGTTTGTAAAGAAAAATATGATAAGAGTATATCTTTAATATTTAGTTTGTGGATGAACCGATGATTGTTACGTGGTTCAGGACATTGCAACATCTCTCGCTTCGGAATTTTAGGGTCCTCCTCAAAATTCTACCCCAATTTAATTGGGTTGCCGCTCCTGATGGTTGCTTGTGATGATCGGCTGGAATTACTTTAGAATATTGCCCCAGTTTCCAATAGCAGGGGGAAATAAAAAATTTATTAAATTATGACTGAAGCCATAGGGCTGCCTACGTATCCCCTCTTAAATGAGAATTAGTTCAAGCGTAATTCATGCATCATTTATGAAAGCATAAAGATTACACACAGCAATGCTTGACTACATCTGAGTTGATTGGTTTTGGCCAAAACTCCCCATCCATTTCTAAAATTATGAGGGCTCCTCCAGTCAGAACCTAGTGAACCATGTAGGGACCCTGCCAATTGGGAGAGAATTTCCCTTTGGCTTCATCTTGATGCGGGAAAATTTTCTTTAAAACTAGCTACCCTGATGTGAACCGTCTTGGTTTGACTCTCTTGTTGAAGGCTCTGGACAATCTATTCTGATAGAGCTGACCGTGGAAAATTACATGCAATCTCTTTCCATCTATAAGAGCTAGCTTCTTGTAACGACTCTTTACCCACTCTACCTCGTCGAGCTCATCTTCTTGTAAGATTCTTAAGGAAGGAATATTTACTTCAACGGAGATGACTGCTTCTGCACCATAAACCAACATATAAGGGGTTGTCCCGGTTGATGTGTGGATTGTGGTGCAGTACCTTAATAAAAAACGGTAACTTCTCATGCCATTGATTATGCTTCTCTATCATTTTCGTATTATCTTCTGATATTCTTGTTGGCGGCTTCTACGACTCCATTAATCTGAGATCTATAGGTTGTAGAATTCTTGTGTTTGATCTTGAAGGATTCACACATGGAACTCATCAAGTCACTATTGAGATTGGAACCATTATCAGAAATGATTGAATCAGTAATTCAAAATCAATAGACAATATTGTCGTGGACGAAATCCACCATAACTTTCTTAGTCACTACCCTGGAAGATGTTGCTTCAACCCATTTGGTAAAATAATCAATTTCTACTAGGATAAAATTGTGCTCGTTTGATACGGCTGGTTTGATTGGTCCAATAACATCCATTCCCCAAGCGGAAAACATCCACATGGAGCTTCTTTCATTAAGCTCGTTTGGAGGTACCTATGTCATATTTGCATGTATCTGATAGCAGTGGCACTTTCGAACATACTGGATGCAGTCTGTTTCTATATTCATCCAAAAATAACCGGCTCTAAGTATTTTCTTGGCTAAGACAAAACCATTCATATATTGACCGCATGTCCCAGCATAGATTTCTTCTAGTAGCCTGGATGCTTCTTTTGTGTCGACAAACCTCAATATTCCCAAATCCATAGTCCTCCTATATAAGATTCTACCACTATAAAAGAAATTATTAGATAACCGTTGAAGTTACGCTTCTGAGAAGGGTTTGCAAGTTCCGGATATTCTCCTTTTGCAAAATATTCCTTGATATCATGAAACCAAGGCTTTTCATTTGCTTCTTCTTCCACGTGACACAGTAAGCTGGATGATCATGGATCTTCATCCAGATTCGGATGCTATATCATGGATGATAGGGTAGATAATGCATAAGCGAAATCATTCTGGATTTTGGGAACATGCTAAAACTCTGTCTTTGCGAACCTCTTTCTCAACTCATGTACATGATGCAGATAAGGGGGTATCTTGGAGCTCTTGGTCGCACATTCTTCTCGTACAAGATGTATGAGCAAATCTAAATCTCTTATTGCTAACAACTCTTAGATGTTCATGTCAATGGCCATCTTAAGCCCTATGATGCAAGCTCCGTACTCAGCCATGTTGTTGGTGCACGGGAACTTGAGTTTAGCAGACACTGGATAATGCTGGCCAGTTTCTGACACTTGGACTGCTCCTATGCTAACTCCTTTGAAATTTGTCGCTCTATCGCAAAACATTCTCCAACAATCATAGGATTCTGCAATATCCTCTCTTATGAGTGATACCTCTTCGTCAAGAAAATATATTTTTATGGGTTCGTATTCTTCGTTCACGGGATTCTCAGCAAGGTGATCTACTAGTGCATGTCCTTTGATTGCTTTCTGAGTCATATAGACAATGTCAAATTCACTCAATAGGATTTGCCACTTGTCCAGCTTGCCCGTCGGCATGGGCTTCTGAAAGATGTACATTAGCAGATCCATCCTTGATATGAGATACGTGGTATAGGCACAAAAGTAGTGCCTCAGATACTGAGCTACCCAAGTCAAAGCACAACATGTGCACTATTATAGAGAATATCGGGCCTCGTACTAGGTGAACTTCTTGCTGAGATAGTGGATAGCCTACTCCTTCCTCCCTGTTTCATCATGCTGACCCAAAATGCAACTGAACGCTCCATCCAATATTGCAAGGCAGAGTAATAGGGTTCTACCTGGCTCGGGTAGGACCAAAACTGGTGGTGTAGATAGGTACTCCTTGATTCTATTGAAATCCATTTGGTAGCAGTGTGCTTATTCAACATCTTAAAGACGGTTCACGGATGACAGTAGATTGTGCTATGAACCGGCTGATATAGTTAAGTCTCCCCAAGAAACTCATTATGTCCTTCTTGTTCTTTGGCAGTGGAAATTCTTAAATAGCTTTGACCTTTGATGGAGCCAGTACTATTCCTCGGCGACTCAGGATGAACTCAAGTAGTTTTCCTGCAGGAACCCCAAATGTACGTGTTGCTGGATTCAGTTTTAGGTTGTGCCTTCTCACTCTATTGAAGAACTTTCTCAAATCTTCCATGTGATCAGTAGCTTTCTGGGATTTTATGATGACATCATCTACATACACCTCAATCTCCTTGTATATCATATCATGGAAAATAATAGTCATGGCTCTCATGTAGGTGGCCCCTACATTTTTTTACCCTAATGACATCATCTTGTAGCAGTAAATCCCCCATGGTATAATGAAAGTTTTTTCTCAGCATCCTCTCCATCCATCCAGATCTGATGATATCCAATGAAATAATTTACGAGTGACTGCAACTCATGCTTAACATAGTTTTCAATCAGGATATGTATGTTCGGATAGGGGAAGTCATCTTTTGGACTGGCCCGATTGAGATCCCGGTTGTCGAAACAGACTCTGACCTTCCCATCCTTCTTTGGCACTAGCACAATGTTGTCCAACCATGTCGGATATTCTACCACCCTGAGAACCTTAGCTTTGACTTTCTTAGTGACTTCTTCCTTGATTTTCAAACTCATGTCAAGCTTGAATTTTTTGAGTTTCTATTTTACCGGTGGACATGTCGAGTCAGTCGGCATTTTGTGTGCCACAATAGACGTACTCACACTAGTCATGTCATTATATGACCAGGCGAATATGCCTTCATAATTTCTCAGAAATTTTATGTACTCCTCTTTTTAATGACGGTGATAAGTGAATGTTGATCCGTGCTTCTTTGATGTTTTCTGGTTCTCCCATGTTAACAATCTCAATCTTGTCCAAGTTGGACTTAGTTCTATTCTCAAAATTTGCAGCTTCTTTAATAATCTCTTCCAGTGTATCATCTTTCTCTGGATCTATGTCCATTTATTCCGTTGTCTCATTGCATGTCAAAGTCACTAGTTCATCAAGACAAGTAATAGTAATGTTGTGTAAATAAATTAATGAGAAAGAATAGTAAGATTACAATTTATAAGAAAATTGAAATGCTTTGATAAATTCCATGATTGGTGTTGAACATTGGAGCTCTTCCTTGCGAAAAATTAAAGATGCGAAAGTAAAATAGATCATGATGCTTGTTCAGGCTTGCTGCCCTGAGGCTTGCCGAGCTCTAGTGGTTCTGATGGTCTAGTTATTGAGTCATACCCCTCTTCTCACAGCCTGTATAGAAGGGCCTTCTCTCCCTCCTCCTCGAAAATGACACATCAATCCATATCATCGTTTTCTAAGAACAAATTCCTCACTACTACCAGTGCTTCCTCTTCTTCTGACACTTAGATAACTTTGGCCAGTTGGAAAGTCAGCTCTAAACGGTGTATTGGCTGCTCCAAAGGATAGTAAGTATCGCTCCATGGTGGCGACCAGTGATTGAATTCCTCGCAAGTATACTCATTCCCCAATTCGAAAATGGTGCCACGTTTCTTGTGCGTGATGGGCTTAGCGATTCCTTGGAGGTTCTTGCCAAGTCCTTTGCCAGGTTCATATTCGCACCAGTTCAATATGCTTTCAATCTTATGTCCCACCATTGTCCTTATCAACGGCATTGACTCGCTGATATGGTGGTAAGTTTCCCCATCTGTCCATCTTCTGCCTCCTATTGCTGGGATAGTCTGGCAACTGTATATGGGATTGCTACCGTTGTTGTGAATGATCTCCTCTTGGTGATTCCACTCAAATTTCACTGCCTGGTGTAGTGTTGATGCTATATCCCCACCGGGATGAATCCACGGTCATCCCAACAACAAATTATAACATGACGATATGTCTATCACTTAGAAATCGACATCAAACTAGGTAGGCCCCATTTGCAAGCACAAACTGATTTCCCCAATAGTGGACCTTTGGGAACCATCGAAGGCTTTGACGTTAAATGGCCCCCTCGTTGATCCTATGCAACCCTTTTCCCAATATTCTGAGTGTTACCAATAGACAAATGTTGAGGCTGGACCCTCCATAGATCAGGACCCTGGTGATAAATAATCTTCGGATTGCACGATAATATACAATGCCTTGCTATGACTCAACCCTTCTTGTGGCAGCACATCTTCATGAAAAGTGATCTTGTTACTCTCCAATACCTGCCCTACCATGTTTGCCATTTCTTCTCCGGTGATGTTGCTCGGTATATATGCCTCACTCAACACCTATGATAAAGCATTGTTATGTGCATCAGAACTTTGTAGCAAAGCCGGGATGGAGATTTGTGCTGGTGTTTTGTCTAGTTTATCAATCACTGAGTATTCCTTGGCTTGTATCTTTCCCCAAAGATAATCAGGCCCAGTTTCAGTGATGGTTGGCCGTCCAGAGGCCTGCTTACTTTATTTAGCCAAATGTTTCGGGGTATATACCCTACCGAGTCTTGTCTTACCTTGTGCGGCAACAGTTTCCTCGAACTTGGCTTTCCCTTTTCTTCTTGCCTCGGCTATATAATACCATGGTATAGCCTTTGTGTGGAACGGTGTTATGGCTGACATTGCTACTGGAATGGGCACTTTTACCCCGAATGGAACATATACTTTGGAAGGTAATACAACAACTTTAAATGGTACAGGTGCACTTGGGGACCCAAAATTGACCTCAATTGATATTGGCGTCTTTGCAGAGGATGGTTCTTCAAACTCAACTGGCATGGACATGTTTACCTTTGCGTCCCTAGAAGGCCAAATCTGGACTACAATTTGATTAAGGGTGACTATTGGATTCTTTGGCTCGTCACATTCTGTGATTAAACCGACTGATCCTTTGGGATCCCAATCATCCTCTATTTCAATCATGTGTACACCTCTACCCTAATAGTCTGGTAGAGGGATATTGCGGATATTCGGAGCATGCTCTTTTGACACGATGATTTTGTTATCAATTAAAGCCTGGATCTTATCCTTCAGAGAGCGACATTCATCAATGGTATGCCCTTTCATGGCGGAGTGGTATGCACGGGTTTTATTTGGGTTGACCCATCGAGAATTGTTTTCATGAGTTATAGCATGGATATGTGACATAACTAGCAAGTTTGAGCCTTTTGTATAGCTCGTCAATTGGTTCAGCAATGGCGGTATATATTTGGGAGGTCTACAGTCGAAATTTAGTGGAGGTATAGGACGATTTGGTGACGGGAAGGTGACTAATAGTAAGATGGTTGAGTATTGTAGGCTTGGTAGACCTGTGCAAGTTGGGAATATTTGGGTGAAGAAAGTTGGTATGTGAGGGGTGCAGATGATTGATAAGTGGGTGGTGGAGTATGATAAGAGGGTGAGGGTGCTTGGTAATTTGGGGTAGGCTGATATGTGATTGGAGGTATTGGGTATGTTTTGTATTTGATATGGGACTTAGTCCTTTATACAACCATTAGAGTGCTTACGTCCCTTATCTTGTACGTACCACCAGACTGTAAAGCCTTGTTGGTGGCTTGCAAAGCTTCAAAGTTTGTGACCATACCACTTTTAATGCCTTCCCTAATCCTCTCACCTAGCTTGATGATGTCGGAAAATTTCTGGCCTTCAATCAACATCAGTCTTCCATAGTATTGGTGGTCTTGAGCCCGGACGAAAAACTTGTTCATTTGTTCTTTATCTAGAGCAGGCCTGACTTTAGTAGCTTCTGACCTCCAACGAGTGGTATACTCGCGGAATGTTTTCGTGGGCTTCTTCTTTAGGTTTTGAATGTAGAACACACCTGGTGCATTTTTTGTATTGAACCTGAACATGTCCATGAAATCTGATGACATACTCACCCAATTTGACCATTTCTTCAGTTCTTGGCTAATGTAACAATATAGAGCATCTCCTTTTAGGCTTCTAATGAAAAGCTTCATGTGAATCCTTTCGTCTTTCCCTACTCCAACCAGCTTGTTGTAGTATGTTCTCAGGTAAATTCTCGGATCCCCTATACCATCAAACATCTCGAACTTAGGAGATTTGTACCCCTCGGGCAATTCAACATCTGGTTGTATGCAAAGGACTTCGTAGTTCAACCCTTCAATCCCTTTACTTCCTTCGACACCCTGAATTCGACTAGTCAATTTCTTGAGTTCTGCAGCCAGGTTCCTGATGAGTAAGTCTTTATCATCAGACTCAGGTGTTCTTGAGATTGGTTAGATGGAGGGTGGTATGGTTTCCACATAGATAGGGGTGTTATGGTGGGCGTGGAGATGGTCATTGGTGGAGTTCAGAGGCTCCGCGATAAGTAGTGGAGTATTGCTGGAAGTGTGGCAAGTGTTGTAGTGGTGGTGGGGAGCGGGATGGTTTTGCTGCTTTGGGATGTTTTGCGAAGGTACAGGATTCTGAGTATTTGGGAAAGTAACCTCTGGAGTGGTGATGGAAAATGAAAAAGTTGCAAAATTTCGGACTTGATCAAGTTCCTCCTAGATCTTCAATAGCTTTTGTTCTAGTTGGGATGCACTTTTCATAGGAACCAGAGCACCATGAGTGGCCTCTACCTGTTCAATTAAGTTGTTCAAGACTTCCCTATTTCTTTTGTTTTTGTTCTAAAAGGATTGGGAGGAGGAGTAGGTGGAGAGCCCCTGGATCTCGTAAAATATGATGATGTTGCCAGAATTCACGAACTAACTTTTAGGGAGGGGAATAAACAAAAACTAAAAACCAAAAGGTAACAAGTTAGTGAGGATCATTAGAAATAATGTTGCAATATTTAAACATGTAATGCTAAAATATAAAGCACGTCCTAATTTTGGAGACCTCATTCAGCCCGAGGTAGGCCTAGAAACAAGTTGATTTGGAGATCTTAGAATGCTAAATGCCTCATTTCATTGATAAAAATCAAATGAATCCCAAAATGACACGAAATAACAAGGAACTAAAAATCACTAATGGCCACTGGCAACAACAACAACTACCGAGTATAGTCCCACAAGGTGGGGTCTCGGGGGGGTAATATGTAGACGGGCCTTACCCCTACCCGAAAGGGCAGAAAGGCTGTTTCCAATCTACCCTCGGCTCAGTTGTGGGAATGGAAATTCCTATCTTCTTGGTCCTAGAGGGACCTTCCCCAGAATCAGCATCATCAGCTCTATCAAATATATTCCCTATCTCACGCAGTCCTAGAAATAAGTAGGCTCTTGCCAAGTGTCCGCCTTTATTTCCTTCAGCAGTCTGGCAGTCTTTGACCCTCTTCAAAAACTTCTTTTCCCACCCTACTATACCTTGCTCAAAATAGACCAAAAGTCTATTGGCGGTGACGGCAATATCCTTCCGTTCTTCAATTAGCTTTTGATTTGTTTCGTATATCTCCTGGTGCTCACTTTCGCATTCTCAGATTCTCTTGCAAACATGGTTGTAATTAACCTGTGCTTCAGCCTTTTTATCTATGATTCGGTTACCTCGAACAAACCCAGGTTGACCTATACCATTATGATTATCTTCCAACCTACCTGAATAATATGGATCATAACCCGCGTGGTATCTGTCTGGTTCAATGGTGTCCCTTCCAAGAAAATTTTGCAGTGCCACATATGCTGAGCCTGCCATCAGTAAGGGCAATTGTCATTCTGGAAGTCAGCCCAGAAGTGATTCATCTTGTCGACTCTTGGTATAACTGGCTTCCTACCCGCTTGTCTTATAACCCGAAGAGGTGCTTATGGGTACGTTCCTCTTAAGCCGATCAATATTAAGAAAGGTGCATCCCTGGATCGGATGATGAACTCCTCAATTGGGAACCACTCTAACATCTATTGTACTCGATCCTCAATCAGATTTACAAAGAGTTCGACCCGTTCTCTAGCATTCTCGTGTTGTGAAACATGTTGGGCATGTAATTCATTCACTTTGGGAGATGGAAAGCGATATGATCATACCAGTCCCTTCGATGGATTTCCTGTCAGTATTCACCATTTTGGAGATGTTCTATGAGCCAAAGTTGAAGTAGCAGATTACAACCCTCGAAGTGTTTGGCTCTTTGTTGACACTTTTCCAAGGCTCGGTATATTTCTGCAATGATAAAAGGCTTTTCCAACGCTTTTCCAACACTTTTCCTTGTTGACAGATCACAAGGCTTTGCTTAATTAAGGGACGCAGATTCAAACGGGTAAAACCATTTAAGGAAATGAATTAAATAAACACTTTGTGTAAAGCATACAATTAAGGGAAAATACATAAAAGTTATTTAAGGACAGGGTCTTGACAATAGACGATTTGTGAAAATAAGGCGAGGGAATCAATTAACAACCAGGAAATCAAAGGTCAAAGATTTGTTATGAATGAACCAAGTCAGAAAGGTGGAAAAGGTTTTAACTTAAGGAAGATCAATAAACATTCAATTAGACCTATTTAAAAGGAATTCCAAGTCAATCACAAGTTTGAAAATCCTTTTAAAGAGAAACTTATCACATATAAAAAGCATACATATACGTTATACATGAAAGAAACTTTTCATAAACTCAGTAAAAATTCCAGTATATGAGAGTTCAGCAAAAATTCAGAATTGTATAAAAACAATGATGTCCAGACTTGGTTCAGACACTCAAAGTCGGTTTGAAAGAATTGAGGGGTATTTGAAATAAAAGCCATAGTTCGAACAAAATAGAAAGAAAAGAGGAGTGAGCAAGCAAATTGAATCGAGACATGTGTAGAGGTTTCAGAAGAGAACTAAAGCTTCTAACATGCCTCTTTCAGAACTCATGATGCAACCATAGTAGAGAAAGTCAAAGAGCAGAATGGGAAATAGTAGAAGAAACATGCTTTTTACAAGAAACTTAACCAAAGTTCATAAAAGGAAAAATAGTAAAAACACTTAGGAATACAGTAGAAGAAACATGCTTAAGAAGATATTTTAAAAAGAACTCAAACAAGGTTTAGTAGAAGAAAAATAGTAGAACGCTTAAGAATACAAGAGAAAAAACATGCTTTGGATGAACTCAAATAAGGTTCAGTAGAAGAAAAACAAAGAAACTTAAGAACATAGTAGAAAATACAGTAAAAGAACATAAGAACACTGGAAAAGTATAGCAAAAGAACATATAGGAAAACACAGTAAGATAAACATATGAGAACATGGTATAGAAAACACTATAGAATAACGGAATATAGAAAGCACCAGTAGAAGGACATATGTGTTAGAAGGAAAGCATAAGAACACATTATAGTCAAATACACACAAAAGAAAAGGAGAAGAAGATCAGATAAACACTTAAGCATATTTCAGAAAACCCTAGATCGTAAAATAGAGACTTTGAAAAGTAAATTTTTGAAAGAAAAGTTAGGGAAATTGTTTGAAAAACTCAAATAGAGCATAGATACACAATAGATCTAAAAAGATCGAAGAAAAAACTCAAAGGGTTAGGGTTTCAGAAGAACCCTAGAATGAGAAAGGCTTTGAAAAGGTCATTGATTGAGTCGAAAAAGTCAGAATCAAGCTCAGAACACCATGGTACGCTAGATCAAGGCTGGCGACTACTCTAGAACCTTGAATTGACAGAGGTATGAGTGAAAATCTTCGAGTCCGGTCTCAAATCTTTAGGTATACGGTGTGTAAGAGCAAGAGGAGGTGAGTATAAAACTCTCAAGGCCTCAAAAGCCATGATTATTGGTGGGTTTCGAGGTGGAAGACAATGAGAGGTTGCTAGGGTTAGGGAAGGTTCGAGAGAGTTTGAGAATTCAAAGGCAACAGTTGGTGGAAATGAGATAGGGTTGGTGGGGTTTATGAATTAAAAAGAAAAGGGGAAACGATCAATGGCCTAGATAAAAAGGGGAGCCTTGCGGGTTGGATAAGCGGGTCAGGGGTCGGGTTAAATTGAAATTAGGATAGGTAATTTGGGATGGAAATTGGGTTAATTTGGGGGGGAGGGGGTGATTTGCGCTAATATTTAAATAGCCACGTTTTCCCTTTTTATTTTATATAAATAGTAAAAAAAAATTTAAAATAAATTAAAGGTACTAATTAATTAATAATTTATAATTATTAAGTTAAAAAACTAAAATCAATTTTGTAATTATAAATACAATTAAATCTTAAAATAGGTTAAATTGTAATTAAGTGCAATTTAGCTTTAAAAATACCCAATGAATTTATAAAAATTGTTCAAAAATTATCTTAGCTATATTTTCGTATAAATATGAGAATAAAATAAATTATTCACCAAAATGATAATTTTAGGAATAACTATTGATTTTTGTACTGCTAAAATAAGGCAATAAATTGATTTAAAAATCCTATAAAAATTAAAAAATGCTAAAAAATTTAGACACACTTACATATGCATATATATACTACTCTGAAAGTATTTTGCATATATAAAAATATACAAGGAAAAAATTGGGTATGAACAACCACCCGATTTTGTAAGGTTTGGGGTGTACCTCAGTCTCCAAACCTTGTTTAGTCACCATCTCTTCCGAAACAGAATTATTGCAACTTCTACCATCGATAATTACTTAACATACCTTGCCATGTGATGTACACCTCGTATGGAAACTTCATCTCGTTATTCATTTTCATGTTCAGCATGTAAGATCCTCTGAATAACAAGCATGTCACATTCATCAGGTTCTACATAGGCTTCCTCATCTTCCTCATTAACTTCCTCATTTGGCTGGTTATCTTCATGATTGGAATTATCTTCTTTATCAAGCAACATAACAGGCTATCGGTAGGGACAATCAGCTTGTGTATGCCCAAAACCTTGACATTTAAAACATCTTTTCCTAGTCATATCCTCCTGAGGTTCTTTTCATCACCCTTTTAAGATAAATTAGAAGAATTACCTCTATAAATTTCCTTGGAATTTCCACCACGGTCACGAATAATCCCGTGGTTGGAGTAATTTTATTGGAGTATAATTTCTTTGGCTCTTTTTTTGTTGTTCGATGTTGATAGCAAGCTTTCATACATCATTGAATGTCTAATAAGGTTGCAGTAGAATAACATCGGGGATGGCAACCCATAAGCCACCAATATATCCTGCTATAGTCTGTTCCTTAGGTTCTTAGATATGACACTTATCATGAGATATTCGAACTCTCAAGTATAGTCTTTCACGGTCTGCTCTCCTTGGCGAAAGCTATAAAATTTAAGATAATTCTCTTGTTTGTACGTATCAGGAAGAAAATATCTTCGAAGTTCTCTTTTCATCTTCTCCCATGTTTAAATCTTACCACGACCTTCTCTTTCTTTTTCTTGCTTCAACTTGTCCCGCCAAAGTGAAGCATATCCCTTAAACTTGATGGCAGTGATCTTAACTTTTTTATCCTCATAACAATCTTTGAACTCAAAAATTCATTGTACAGTTAATAACCACTCCATAAACGCATCCCCTTGTGTTTTTCCATAAAAAATCAGGAACATCAACCTTCACATCATCCTTTTTCTCATAAGTAAGGTTCCTCCTTCTCCGTGGGCGATCAAAGTCATTTTCTTATTGTCTCAAAGGAGGATCCAAATTTTCACTAGATTTATCTCCATCAGCGATATGAAAGGGGTAAATATCAGAGTCCCTTCATCGTCTTCCTTTGGCCTTCTACATCATTCTTTCCTTTCCTATTGTTGGAGTTACCTCTGTAGTTGTTCTATTGTCCTTATCATCTCTTCCATCTCCATGTCAAGGTCAGTTTTTCTTCTTTTACCTTCTTGAACCCAATGACTTTTTCTTTCTTGAATATTAGGTTCACCATCTGCTGCTCTGATACCAAATTGATGTGATTCTTCGACTTAGCAAAGAACCAACCGACCAGGATCAAGATCTTAAAAGGAAAACGTGGTTTGTAGGCCAATTTCAAGAAATATCGTATCTCAAGTTTTTGGATTCGAAATCTGATTATTCAAAAATAAGGTGAAAGATGACGATCTGAACTATAAGAAAGACTATTTACTCATTCAAAACAAGTAAATAACGATGCTTCACCACTTTAATGAAAGTTATGAATCTATGATATCAAAAGAACAAATTTATATCAAGAAACGTATTCTTCAAAGATCAAGAACTAAACAAGTTCCTAAACTTACCACTTGGAATCAATTAACGTAATAAAGAAATACCACATGCAATTGAGAACAAGATAAAGACTACGACCACCATGGTTAGAACCAAAAACAAGGATAAAGAAGATAAAATAGAGAAAAACACTTGTAAACAAAGCAAACCTTAAAAACATGAATTGTATTCTACGAGGAAATATAACCCTTTATATAGGCCCATAGTCTCTTCTTTGATTACTACAGTTCCTATTCTAATAAGAAAATTAAATAATTAAAGACAAGGAAACTAAAATTCTTATTTTATAAGGAAAAGAAACTAGAATCCTACTAAAAGGAAAAATCTTATTCTATAAAAAATAAACTAAATCATATTTTAAGAATGAAAGGGTCTTGGCTTCTTGAAATTAATCTTGGGCGTTTTGAACTTGAAGACACGTCCCCACACCTATTCCTAGGCATATAATAACTTGTTTTTGCGAGCTAAATAACAAAAGACTAATATAGCTTCTTGATTTTCATCATATGTCGCCAAAGCTTATGATGGTTGGAGATTATTCTTCGACGGGGCTGCAAATTTCACAGGAGTAGGAATCAAAGATGTTTGATTTATTGACTAGCAGGGTTTATTTTGCTTGTGAGATTCCTTCGACACCTCGCTCGCCTATTCAAGCCAGTCTAATACTATATATTTGTAGAATTAGAATTGAATAGAATGCATGTTTAATTCTGGCGATAGTAATCGAGTAAAGCAACAGCATATGTCTATCGAAACTGCGAATCGATTCTCGAATACCGAATTTAAGAACTTAGTATATTCAATCTTATATGCAATCAATAATTCTCGCTTTCGAGTTCAATTATAAATTCGTAGATGATATTCTGCTATTAGCTGCATAGTAGATTGAATAAATAAATCAATATAATTAAATTAGATAATCTCAACAATTATTAAACATAAATAATAAATACTATCCAAAATCCCAGAATAAGAGATCGTTTAGCCTCTCATAATTATATGATCAATCAAAATATTACTTTGAATCATAAAAACTATAAATACTAGATGAAGAATGAAAGATTAGATGATTTCGTGCTTTAGTTGTGTTCCTTATCCCTCCTTGCCTAAAAAAACCTTCAACCCCTTTCTATGACAAGTTTAAGGGGTATTTATAGGTTAGTGTCGGAATGTTATAATTGCAAAATCAACAAGAAGGTAATAGTCTCTCGGATAGGGGCATTGGCGCGAGGCGCCATGTGAGCCGCCATTTGAATCTCGCTAAGTGCCATGTGCAACGCCACTTTCCTTTGTCGAGGCGCCATTTGAATCTCGTTAGGTGCCATATGAGGCACCAATTTCCTCTCGTGAGGCGCCAATTGGAGCGCGGTCTGCATTGGGTGGAGGAGGTTGCGCCTGGGGCACCACCTATGTAGTGCCTGGTAGCGACTTTCCTTTCGCGCTCTACTCTAGATTTTTCAATGTTAATTAGTGCAACTTTTTTTTCACGTGCATTCAATTATTCTTGCACATAAACTCAACTTAATTAAACAAAAACATCGCTCAATTATCATTAAAATACTCAAATGCGAGGCAAGTAATGTCATAAAATTATAGATATATGGCCAAACAACCGTCCTTTTATTTATTTTTTCCAATACACGATTGACATAATCTCTTTTAAAATGTAATATTCAATTTACCTTAAATAACAAAGTTAAATTGAAACTAATAAAATTCCACGTTCTCAAAGAGTGAAAAGGAAAAGGAAAGAAGATGGGATCGTGACGCTAGATACTAACAGAAAATCCAATTGTTACATGCCAACCAAAATTTGAAAAATAGTGAAAGTAATATAGGAGTTTGGAAGATTCAGCAATTAAAAATTCAATAAACATACTTGTAAATTGTAGAGTTAGTTTATCTACCAAACCCCTTGCATTGAGTTAGTCAAGTCGACGCGTTCGGAGACCTGGACAATGTTAAAGGGTATCGTAAACAGTAAATTACTCAATTAGCCATTGATATTTTCAACAATTTGAACTAACATAGAGGTAATCAACAAATAATAATAAATTCAGGATTGTTATAAATAGAACTCTAAATAGAGTGAATGTCTATCTTATAGAAGAGTTTTACTTTGAGGATAAGTCTTTTCTATGTCTATAAATAGAGGGGTCTTACCCCATTGTAAATCATCCCAAAGTATCAATAAGAATACTCCTCTCTCTACTTTTCTCTCTATTGTTCTTGTTCTTGTATTATTGTTCTTGTTCTTATATTATTTCATAACACGTTATCAGCACGAGTCTCTAACCAATTGAATTTGATTTCTTCCTTCTTCCAAAATTAGAGATGCCCTAAAGTAATTCATGGCGGTGAGAGATTGAAAGGTTCATGCCAGATTAGTTTTTGGAATAGTTGTTAACAGATAGGAAAATCTACTGGAGGAGCCCCAATGATTCCAATTCAGTAACTCCGTTTTCAACGATGAACGCCATTGCCAGACCCCAACCAATGTGAACATCCAAGTGACCATGCATTATCCACACTCCTGTTTACGTGAACATTAATTTCTATACGGAAAAATAGAAGAGATGGTATCATAATGCAACGGGATGGAAACTCAAGAGGTATATTCGATATCACAATATTTATTGGTATACCTTAAAGGTAAGTAATTTATTTTTCCTTTCAAATTCTTGAAATTCTACGATTTGATTTCATATACAAACAAAGACAAAATCCGTCCAATTGAATTCGCTCCATTTTCTTTGGAGAATGTGGTAGCAGTATGTGATAAGTCTGAAAGAAGACAAAATCCGTCCAATTGAATTTGCTCCATTCCCTTTAGAGAATGTGGTAGCAGTACGTGATAAGTCTGAAAGAAGACAAAATTATTACCATGAAGGTATCAATGAATGTGGACGAGGCAATAGACGAAATTATAATCGTCATTATTGTGGTAATGAGAACAATAATGATTCTCAAAATAATCTTTCACTTTATGAAAGTAATATTTGACATGAGATTGTGTATAGCACATACAGATGATTATGATCCATTCCCTGAAGTGAATGTGATAATTGTAATAAAGCCCGTAAGTATGGACACGCTCTTGATGTAATTTTGTTTATGTCTAAGAAAGTTCATTGCCCTTGAAAGTTCGGGCAAGAACTATATAACATGGGTGTTGGATGCTGAAATCCATTTGGATGCAATGGGTCTTGGAGACGCCATTAAAGACAGAAATAATGCATCCACCCAAGACTATGCTAAGGCCTTGATTTTCTTGCGCCATCACCTTGATGAAGGTTTGAAACTGTGCTAAGGCCCTGATTTTCTTGCGCCATCACCTTGATGAAGGTTTGAAAATTGAATATATCACAGTCAAAGATCCACCTATCTTGTGGAATGGCTTAAAGGAGAGATATGACAACCTGAAGTTGGTCACTCTGCCACAAGCACGATATGATGAGAATCCAAAAGCAAATAGTTCATAAACTATATGTTATCGTTGCGGTGGAAAAGGGCACTAGGCGAAAATTTGTCGTGTACCAAGACATTTGGTTGAGCCTTGTCAAGCATCTCTAAAGAGTAAATGCCCTGAAACAAATTTTGTCTCTGACGACAATTTTGACATCACCCACTTGGATGTGGCAGACTTCTTTGAGCACCCTGAGGGGAAAATAGACCACCTAATCGGTGATGGATCTGTGATGAAAGAAGATGGAATTGTTTGATTTTATTTCACTTGTTTGTAATAGTTAGTGAATAAACTAATAGTCATTAGTATCAGCTCGTATTAGTTAGTTTATGATATAATGTTAGTATTAGTTCTTTAGAATGTTTCAATATGCTTAAATTTCAATAATATTTTTATTTTCCAGTAGAGGTAATCGACTAACCTAACAGTTAGTTGATTATCTAATATTTCGTATTAAAACTGCATAAAAATCGATTATATTAAGACACAATCGATTGTGTATGTTTAACAATCGATTATATTAAGACGGTGTGATCTGAAGTTTTTTCAAAATAGCAAATAATCGATTATGTATGTTTAACAATCGATTGTATTAAGACACAATCGATTGTATTAAGACACAATCGATTGTGTATGTTTAACAATCGATTATATTAAGACAGTGTGATCTTAAGTTTTTCAAAATAGCAAATAATCGATTATGTATGTTTAGCAATCGATTGTATTAAGACACAATCGATTGTGTATGTTTAACAATCGATTATATTAAGACAGTGTGATCTGAAGTTTTTCAAAATAGCAAATAATCGATTATGTATGTTTAACAATCGATTGTATTAAGACACAATCGATTGTGTATGTTTAACAATCGATTATATTAAGACATAATCGATTATATATGTTTAATAATCGATTACAGTGAAACAAACGAATTGAATTTGTTTATTCTCATGTTCGTGTATTTCATTTGATTAATTGATTCATGTACCACACATACGATGTTCAAAGAGAAGAAATATTACTCTCATTTAAGTATGTGTAAGGCAGATGTTACTACAATTTCTGGTAGTAGTAAATTGATTAAAGACTCCGGAAGAGCAACTATAACTCAGCCTAAAGGAACAACATTTGAGAGAATGCAATGTTCTCCTCCAAGTCTAAGAGAAACTTGTTGAGTTTTAAAGATATCACTCAAAATGGATATCATGTTGAGACAATAGATGAGAATGATCTTGAATACCTCATTTACTCATGAAAACGAGGCTGCCCACTTCGGTTTGGGGTCACGCCATTTTGCATGCAGCAATGCTAGTTCGTCGGCTACCCACTTCAGTTTAGGGTCACGCCATTTTGCATGCAGCAATGCTAGTTCGTCTCTGACTGACGAATTGTTACAAATATTCCCTGTTGCAATTAGTTTTGGGTCATGAACCTAATATATCCCACTTAAGAATTTGTGGATGTGCAGTATATGTGCCTGTAGCACCGTCATATTGCACCAAAATGGGTCCGCAAAGAAGGTTAGGAATATATGTTGAGTTTGAATCGTCCTCCATTATTCGCTACCTCGAAACATTGACAGGGGATTTGTACACTGCACGATTTGCAGACTGTCAATTTGATGAGACACTTTTCCCAAAATTAGGGGGAGAAGTTGGTGAAATCAAACGGGAAATTTTGTGGAAAAATGCATCATTATCTCATCTTGATCCACATACCTCCATTTGTGAAAATGAGGTGCAAAAGATTATCCATTTGCAAAGAATAACAAATCAAATGCCAGACGCATTTACAGATTTGAAAAGGATAACAAAATCACATATCCCCGCAGTGAATGTGACAACATCTGATTCACGAATACATATTCATTATTGGAAGAATATGAACATGAAATTGGTATAGAATATACCACACTCACCCCTAGAAGGAGGTTTGAGATGATACCACACTCATCCCTAGAAGGAGGTTTGAGATGATATATGAAAATAATGTCATTGTTATGGCATGAATAATCGTTGGTCACGTACCTATTGTACGCCAAAATATTTTGGAAATATGACTATTAAAGGACAACGATAATGCAAGAAACCTATCTTGCATATAAGTTTGACATGACCATAGTGGTATAACTTTCTCTTTAAGAAAGATATTCACCACATGGATGTTGATGAATTTGTGGTAGTACAAAATTAATTGAGAGCTCTAGAAGAGCCAATTATTACTATGTTGGAGAAACACAATTGAGTATTGTGCTGTAGTAAGTCTCAAAGAAACTTATTCAGTTTCCAAAGTACACGCGAAAGCGCTGATTATATTGAGACTATAAATAAAGGAAAGATTTGATATCTTCTATTACTACAACTTGTAGCGGGATAATTTGTATATGAAAAGCTGCCCGCTTTATTCTCCAGTTTGTACTACACAAACAAAAGAATGCCACAATAAAGTGGATATCTATTGGTATAAAAACCCATGTCATAATAAACCTGAAGTTTATTGATAAGTGCACATGTCATGGTGTAAATTTGAAGTTTACCAATATTGATAATTTATTCAGTTGGCATTCGGGTTAGCCATCTCATTTTAAGTATGATGTGCAATAATAGAGAATTCACATGGGTGAATATTAAAGAACTAGAAAGTTCTTTACAAATTCTCTTGTATCACTTGTTCTCATTAATGAACTGACCAACTAAAGAATTCGGGTTGAAGCCCATAAATTATGGAAATATCAAAGGTGAATATGGGCCCATTCACCTGCCATGTATACCACATATGATGCATCTATGATATGGTTACATGTGCGATTGTTATTAACCGGCAGCCTGGCCGGTGCTTGCGAGGTAAATTGCTCAGTAATCTAACTTCGAGCATAATTTCCACATTTTCTATTCAAGATAGTTCATCTTGATAAGTTGGTATATATCATAGTTGGTTTAACAAGATAATTATTGAGTGCCTCCACTTAATAACTAAGCTGTTTCATATGAGAACAAAGTTATATATATCAGTTTGATATACGTTATATACGAGAGTATATTATATTCTCCCCTCACAAGTGGTTTAGGGTCAGGAACCAAATAACTCCATCTTATTATTGATGTGCAGTGTATATTTTTATTAACACCATAATGCACAAAGATGGACTCTCAAAGTTGAGGAAACAAGTTAGCTTTTCTAACATGAGGGGGAGACATGATAAACACTTGAGAAAAGGTTACATGGGATGAATTATCATTTGTATATATAGATCCTCGAAAATCATAATATGAACCTGAAGTTCATAAAAGAATAATTCAATTGCAACATATTGCAAAGCATGCTATACGCATTTGCTGACCCAAAGAAAGTAACTATATTCTCACTGCAAAATGCTCATATTAAGTCCTAGAAGGACAAAGTCTTTGATACGCTTAAGGCGTATAGACGAATCGGTTTCAAAATAACTTCTTAATAAAGAAGATGAGCAAATGATCAAAGTGATCATAATAAAGTCAATGGTATGTGTAATCAGTTTTCTATATCTTATTTGTTTAGCATGACATGAAAACTTGATATGCATCTAAAGTCTATTATATGGCTTATATGACTTAACTTATATGTCAATCCATGAAAGATTGAAGTTGCTTGAAGCATATACAATTCTTGGTCCTGAAGTACCACATCCTAAGTGCAACTTGTGTACATATGTATCTTGCTATAACTATAAGCATGATGGCATCGAGAATACCTCTATGGAGATATTGAAGAGTCATTCCACGACATTTTATGAAAATGTTCATATCTATCAAGAATGATAATTTCAAGGTGCGGATATTTATTCAAATCAATATGGCTGATTTATTTATCAAATCTCTACCAAAGATCGTTTTGAAGATGGTGCACAAGATTGGAATTCAAATGCTCAAGGATGTGAATTGATGCTCTTTTCAGGGGGAGTTACTGCGCGTTGCACTCTTTTCCCTTACAAGGTTTTGTCCCACTGGGTTTTCCTTGCAAGGTTTTTAACGAGGCAACCAATAGGCGCATATTTAAACATGTGTACTCTTTTTCCTTTTCTATAATTTTTCCCCATTGGGTTTTGTTTTAGTTAAGGTTTTAACGAGGCACATTATTGAATAGACATTCAAGGGGGAGTGTTATAAATAGAACTCTAAATAGAGTGAATGTCTATCTTATAGAAGAGTTTTACTTTGAGGCTAAGTCTTTTCTATGTCTATAAATAGAGGGGTCTTACCCATTGTAAATCATCCCAAAGTATCAATAAGAATACTCCTCTCTCTACTTTTCTCTCTATTGTTCTTGTTCTTGTATTATTGTTCTTGTTCTTATATTATTTCATAACAAGGATAGTGTAATTTTATCGAAAAACTATTACCTTTGGCTGAAAAAAAAATGATAAAAGAGCAGAATAGCAAGACAAAAAAACATAAGGGTAATCATGTCCAATAAAAAGAATATGCTGCACTGTGGGAAAACTTTATATAGAGCCAGCAAAAAGTGGGGGCAGAAGAAGAAAAGAAAACGGCTTTCTTTGTATAACATATATTCTTTACAACTGCTACCCATTAACCAGTTAAGCAAACCCTTCACCACAAACAGCTCTCTGGCAATTTCGTCGCCCAACAAATCATTTCAATATATATACATATTTTGCCAACTTTAAGGGTCTGAAAATCTAGGGTTGTTTGTCTTGAAAAATCTTTATATTATTTTTCACCCAACTAGGTGGAAATATCAAATTGTTTTGATTTGGAGTTTGATCTATATAAATCAAGAAGTTTATATAAGAACAGAAATAGACTTAAAGAGGAAGATGTGGGGTATTTCTAAATGTTGTGACAAAATTTACACGGTTGCAGAAGGGGGATCTGGTTATTGTTCCAAGAAGAAGGATGATTTATGTAATGAGGTGAGATTTCTTATTTTGACTTATTTGAATTCATATATGTCTCTAGCCATTTGATTTCTTCTGTTGTTATATTACTACAACAATAACTACGCAGTAATGTCCACAAAGTGGGGTCTGGGAAGCATAATATGTAGACGAGCCTTACCCTTACCCGAAAGGACAGAGAGGCTGTTTCCGGTCGAGCCTCTGTTGTTCTATTCTTTTTCTTTTTTGGATCTTTTTATTTCTGTGGTCACACTTTTGGTAGAGTTTTACTTTGTAATTATTTTAGGCATCAAGGCGGAAATTTTAAGTATTGGGGTTTATATTCTTGGGACCCTGATAAAAATTAGCATCTTTAGTAAATCTATCTATCTAAGAAAGTTATCTATGAGATTTTGCCAAGTTTCACGTGAAGAAAATGCCATGTCACAACTTTAGAACAAACTTAATTAGTTTGTTAATAATAAGTTATCTTTTAATTTGAATTTAAAATTAAAATATTTAAATATCTATATGGTAGTTATTTGAATTTTGTAGGTAAATAAACGTTTTGCATTAAAAATGAAAGATAACTTAACTGATTTTTTCTTATATCTTCAAATACAAAAAAAAAAATCAACACAATAACTGTATTGTTTATACTTGCAAACGCTTTGTACTTGCAATTAATAAAGATTAATTGGAAGGAAAAAGAATTTCTACATAGCAAGAAATAATATCATTCGTACACCAAGAAGATCATTTCTACTGCATTTGAAATGATAAAACCAAAATAAATGACTCCTCAATAGTAAGTCGGTATTGTTACTGGATTATGGCTGATCTTTGGTTATTATCAATGTGATGTCATGTGGTTAATTGTGATACACTCAATAATATATGTTGTCATTTGATTATAGTTTTTCAATTTTGTTAATTTTTTACATTATAACAACTTGGGTAAAATTTGATGCCAGCATTCCCTACCGAAGTGCTATATATAAGTTATGATGACTCAGTTGGTTTAAATTAAATATTAACGTAGTAGTATTTAAGAGAGGAGAAAATGTTTTCGTTGTAATTCTTTAACCTTTTTATTGTCTAATAAACTTGATGTTAACAAAGAAGTCGTCGTGGATTAACAGAAAACATAGCTTGATTGAGATAAAGTGTAATTTCAGAATCATATATATATATATATATATATATATATATATATATATATATATTGCATTTTGTTACAAAGTTTTCCTTAATTATAATTCAAAATAAAGGACAAATAGAGAAAAGATTAAAATAACAAAAGTTTCATCATAAAGAAGAAAAAGAAAAGAAGGCTTTAAGTAATTTAAATTTGAGATGAGAAAGTTTTTTTGTTTATTATGATAAAAAAAGGTCATATTG
Organism: Nicotiana benthamiana; assembly: GCA_034376525.1. NCBI lineage: Eukaryota > Viridiplantae > Streptophyta > Magnoliopsida > Solanales > Solanaceae > Nicotiana > Nicotiana benthamiana. The sequence goes on along the minus strand of CM067326.1, from coordinate 109,465,990 downwards.
TGGATAAGGCCACATGATTCAAGTCTAATAGATAAAATAAAAAATATTTTTTTAAAATAATTAATAAACTAGAGCTAAAGAAAGGATATCCATACAGAAATAGCTCATAAATAAAATAAAGCAAATATACAATATTCAAAAATAGTATTGATAATTTAAACCATTTATGAATTTTGAAAAATATTTTTAAATAAAATAAATATTTATTTTAAGATTAAAATAATTATGATATTTATTTATATTATACTAAAGGATAATAATGAATCATAATATTAAATAAAATAATAAGTTAATAAAGAGTCATATGAAAACATGAGAATACTATATATTAGTTGATAAAAAAAGTGGTAGCAAAAATTTTGTTAAAATAATATGATCGAATGTATTCAAACAACACATATCACAATATAACATATTTAGTATTATAAAGACAAGTGGCATAACCACAAAACGCGAAGCGGCATTATTAAGACAAAATAAACTAACTTTATAACTAAAAATACCTTCTTAAAATTTGAATTAGTTGGTTACTCTATTTGACTTAATAAATATAGATATCTTATAATTAGCTATTTTAGAAAAAAGAAGACATAAAATAAAAAAACAACTAATTCAAATTGGGGAGTAGTTTCAAGTTGGAGTTTTAAAGTTATTGTTAAAATAAAAAAAATAATAAAAAATTAAACTAGCTGCAAAAAAATATTAATAATTAACAGTGGCATTATGATATTTATATTTTAGACTAATTAAAAATAAAAGATAAATAAATAACACTCAAGAAAATTATCAATAGTACTAAGTACTTACTAATTCAATAATAAAAAATAAAAATGATCAAACAATTTATTTGATTACTATATGATGTATATCCTTTAATTTTGTATATATTGTGTTATATTTTTGCACACTATATTAAATAATAAAATACAACTAATATTTATTAAGTTAATATAATAAATTAGATCATAATTTATAAGATTAATATTCTGTCAAATTATCCGCGCATCGCGCGAGTTCTTATACTAGTTTTTGTTGAAACAGAAAGCTAATTGACGTGTGATCTGATTATAGTTTTTATATCCTGTAGCCTTTTATAGTTTGCTTTTCTGTTTTATTTTCTATTTTCATATTTTTTATATGAAACGAACATATTTTTCTATTAATTTCAAAGGAAGTAAAGGTTTGTTGGAAGAGGATGCTTTCCATGGATTGTGTACTTGTATTTTAATGGAAAGTGGCACAGCACCAGGTACATATTTGACGTTGTTGATCTTGAAAGTGGAATGACAAAAAGTTCACAGAAAAGGGCTAAAAATCCATTGCCCCCTAAGAGATTTTATTTTGCTTTCGGGTTTGAAGCCTTCGCTTGCTTGTACTCGATATTTGATATTCATACTCAATAGTGTATATTTGAAGTTCTGTGGCATAATGTAATAATGGATGTAGATACATATTGTGTATACGCTCTCTGAGTATAAAATGCTGTTCTTATTTTATACCTAACAAAAGATTCTGTTGAATGCAGGAAACTGGACCAGCCTTGAGCATGTCGAGACTAAAATGTATTTTGCGTGGCTTGGATCTTAAAACATATATCTTTCTCTTTGTTCTGATACCAACTTGTGTCTGGGGTATATACGTACATGGGCAGAAAATCACTTACTTTCTACGGCCTTTATGGGAAAAACCACCAAAGCCATTTAATGAAATTCCTCACTATTATCATGAGAACGTGTCAATGGAGAATCTCTGTAAACTTCATGGCTGGGGAATTCGTGAGTACCCGAGGCGTGTCTTTGATGCAGTGTTGTTCAATAATGAGGCTGACATGCTTGCTATACGGTGGAAAGAGTTGTACCCTTATATTACAGAATTTGTTTTACTTGAATCAAATTCAACGTTCACTGGGTTGCCAAAGCCTTCTTACTTTGCTGATCACAGAGATCAGTTTGAATTCGTTGAGTCCAGATTGACGTATGGACAAATACCTGGGAGATTTAGAAGAGGAGAGAACCCTTTTGTTGAGGAGGCTTATCAAAGGCTTGCATTGGATTATCTTCTAAAACAAGCGGGTGTTCAGGATGATGACTTGTTGATAATGTCAGATGTCGATGAGATACCTAGTAGACATACAATCAATCTCTTGAGGTGGTGTAACGACATCCCTTCAGTTCTTCATCTTCGGTTGAAGAATTATCTTTACTCTTTTGAGTTCCTTGTGGATAATGATAGCTGGAGAGCTTCTGTCCATCGCTACCGATCGGGTAAGACAAGATATGCTCATTACCGACAGTCAGATGTCATATTGGCAGACTCAGGGTGGCATTGTAGCTTTTGCTTCCGCCACGTAAGTGAATTTATTTTTAAGATGAAAGCCTACAGCCATTTCGACAGGGTCAGATTTTCACATTTTCTCAACCCTAAGAGAGTACAAAAGGTTATCTGCAATGGGGATGATTTATTTGATATGCTACCAGAGGAGTATACATTCAGGGAAATCATTAGCAAAATGGGACCTATTCCCCACTCTTATTCAGCTGTTCATCTACCGGCTTATCTTTTGGAAAATGCAGAAAAGTATAAGTTTATGTTGCCGGGGAATTGCTTGAGAGAAAGTGGGTGATCGATATTTTAGGGTTTATGATATTTACCCTAGGTTCGAGTCTCCCCAAGAGCAAGGTGGGAAGTTCTTGGAGGGTAGGATGACGGGGGTCTATTTGGAAACAGCCTCTCTACCCAAGGGTAGGGGTAAGGTATGCGTATACACTACCCTTCCCAGACCCTACTAAGTGGGATTATAGTGGGTTGCTGTTGTTGTATTATATTTACTTTTTGTGAATGTCAAAGGGTGCAGTTCTGCAAAAGACGATCCTGTGAAATGGAATGTTGGGATGAATACTCAGATTTGGGAAGTCAAGGATTTTTGTATATAGCTTCTCAGAGAGATCAAGCATGTCTGTTGCAGAACTGCTATTAGTTTGAAACATGTGCATAACTCTGTATCCTGTAGTATATCAATTCCTGATTATGGAAAATTTTGGATCAGTACTGATTTATTTCCATTTCTTGTGTTCCTTATTCCTTCTGACCTACTACTTTCATATCCCCTAGCGTTTAGACCACAAACATGTCCCTTTTCTTAATTGATTAATTAACTAGCTATCTAGTATATGCATCAAGTTGGTTTTGTCATCTCAAACGGCGATTATTTCAAGCGAGAGGTTGTGACTTCGAGTCTCCCCAAGAGCAAGGTGAGAAGTTATTGGAGGGAAGGATGCTGGGGGTCTATTTGGAAACAGCCTCTCTACCCAAGGATAGGGGTATACTACCCTCCCCAGACCCCACTAAGTGGGATTATACTGGGTTGTTGTTGTTGTTGTTGTTGTTGTTGTTGTTGTTGTTGTGTGTTTACACTTCCATCCTCTTAGATTTAGGGATGTTTCATGTTAAATATTGGGTGACTAATATATTTTAAAAATATTAATCGACTTTTTAACTATTAACTATTCATATTAATTTTGAGAAGAACTTATAAGGGAAGAACACAACTGCAAATATACATGTTAAGATGAAGAGTTGTAGTAGAATAGGGACTTAGCAGTGGAAGAAGTAGAATTATGAATGGAATAAGAAAAAGTAAATACTAAAACTAAGTATTCTAATCTTCCATCTAGCTAAACGGGGAACAAATGCATTAGAATTGAAGTAGTTAGCTCAATTGTACGTTGCCAGGTATTTTTAAAGTACTAAAATTAAAATAATTACTAATTTACAAAACTGAAGAAAGTTTGTTAGTTTTTTGTTTTGAATTCCAAGACGTGAAACGCAAAGGTTTGATTAATTTTGTTTTCTTAAAGCCTTTGGACTCGAAACTAACAAAGCATTGTTATTCAAAAGAACTATTGTTATCCAATGTACTTAAACGGTTTTGTATTTGATTTTATAGTTTTAGAAATAGGATTATGACCATTTTTCCAAGTTTCAGATATTAATACTTTTAATTTTTTTATTAATAAAAATAACTATATTAAACTAAAGCTCTAATTAAGACTAATTCCCTACAATATCGTTAAACAATGGTAAATTATCCACTCATTGATTCAAATTAATTTGCACAAGGATTTGTAATTTTGATGGAACTTTCGGTAGTAATGTTTGAATAAGATGTCTAATCACTTAATTACTTTTCAGAAACAAAAACTTAATTTTTGGTTGATAGTTGACAATGAAAGGATGTGTTTCAATGATCAGCCGTTGAAGGTGCTATTCTTGAGGGCTCTACAATAAAGATTTTATATATATATATATATATATATATATATATATATATATATAAATATATATATATATATATATATATATATATATATAAATAAATAAATAATAGGGCAAGACGACAAAGGTCACGTTATATATTAGAGCATCATAATTTTCTACTCATTAGTTCTTTATCTTCTTCGGTTCTTATATCTTCTAATTTTTCTTTTCCTTTTCCTATTTTTTGTATTCTTTTTTCTAATTTATTTATTCTATTTTCTAATGTAATTATTCTTAAAAAGATAAAAAAAATAGGTTGTATAACAAGGGTTAGAGAGTTTAATTAGCATTCACAAGATGTTGGAAAAATTATAAGGGTTCATAAATGAGCTATTACTAAGCATACTTTAGTAGGTAATCTTTGAGAAAAAACCATATTTATTGATTTGACTAACAACTACTGAGAATGATTTGAGAATGACTCGTTGATATTACTATGTTTGAAGGGCTAAAAGTCAAACGAAAAAGGTGGTAAATAGTAGGAGTAATTAATTTATTGGTATTTTGCTCTTTCGGTCATTTAATTCCCTTCCGTGGCTCTATATACGTATGCTTTGGATTAAACTAGATGATAAGTTGTAAGGAAAATAACAACATTTGTATAGCTGCTCTTATAATAATAGTCATATATAGAATAGAGCAAGACGACAAAGGTCATGTACAAAAATTGAACAAAGAAACATTTGAGAAAAACATATGACCTTTTACCCACTTTTAGTAATAAATCATGGGTATTTTATAAAATTAGGACATATACTAATTCGATAGAATATAGTTTTTCCAACTTAATATATAGGGTGCATATTTTTGTATTATTGGTTTAACGGTAAAAAGATAACTTTCTTATGAAATTATATCTATTCATATAATAAGAAAAAATCTCATTTATAAAGTTCCTCATATTACTTGTGTTGACACTAATTTTTTCCTATATATTTTTTAATACATAAAATACTTTCAAAATAGTATATATATATATATATATATATATATATATATATATATATATATATATATATAAGTATGTTTAGATATTTTATTATTTTTTCCATAACTGTTTTTAAGGTTTTTAAACTGATTTATTTCCCTTTTTTATCCATAAAATCCTAATAATTATATCTAAAATATTATTTTTGATGATTCATTTATTCAATTCTTATATTTATACTAAAATATAGCTAAGGTAATTTTTAATTATTCTTACAATTTCATTTAGTATTTTAAAGCTAATTGCACATAATTGTAATATTAGCCATTATTCCGTTTAAATTTGTCTCATATTTATAAAATGGAATCCTATATTTTTAAATCATAAATTATATATAATATATTATAAATTATTTTAGTGCTTTCAGTTTATTTTCAGAAATTTATTTACTATTTTTATAAATTAAAAGGCAAAAGTGGCTATTAAATTTTAATCCAAATTGGGTTTTAATTATATCCCAAATCAAGCCCTAATTTCCCCGTCAATTTCAATTTTAACCCAACCCCTAGCCCAATTAAACCAATCCAACCCCGATTTTCCACCTACCCTTTTAAATCTAGGCCGTTGAACATTTAGATCAACAGCCATCGTTCCCTCTTTCCATTTTTAACCCCAATGACCCCTTACCCTAACTCATTTCTTACCACACGCCGCCTCTGAACTCCTTCCCTCTCGATTATCTCTTCAACCTCACATGAACCCTAGCCGCTGCCATCTAATTCCATCATAATCCATCTCTATCCCTACTTAATCCATGGCCTCTCATGGCTATTTGTAGTGTGTATCGGCTTTATATGGATCTTGGGTGTTTATTTTCGTAATTTTATGGATAAATCTCGAAGAGGTCTGGTCCATTCCTTGCTCGACTTTGATCGTTGGTCCTTTTCCGGCCATCCATGGTTGTTCAAGTCAGATCCTTGACTTTTCCAGCTAGATCAGTATTTTTTAAAGCCTTTCTCACTTTCTCTAGGTTCTTTGAAACCCTAGCTCTGAGAGCTGTTCGATTTTTCTTTCAGATATGTGCTTGTTACAAACTTTTTAAGTGTTTCTCGAAGGTTCATTGATTTTTCTTTCAAAATGACTCTTCATTTCAACGATTAGGGTTTCTCTTAACTTCTTTTAAAGATCTTTTCTTTGATTTTGGTGTTGTTTCATGATTTTACTATATCCAAATAACTTGTTTATGCTTTTCTTCTACTTGATTCAGCATATTAAAAACCCTAGTTCCTTTTTGGTCTTATCCGAGTTCTGAAACTATTGGTTTAAATGTGTACTTGTTCTTTGATTTCGACTCTCTTTCCCTTGTTTGACTTATCGTATTTGAGTTCTTATCATCTCTTAAACTCGACTATCGTTGAAGCCCTAATTTCTTAAAAGGGTTTTCTTCACTTATTACTACTGTAAGACCATTCCTTGTTTCTGATTTTTCTTCCTGTTAGGTTGGTTCTCTGCACTTTGGATCTATGTGACTGCTTGACTACTATGCTTCGAAAGTTTTCTTTTAGTATTGGATCCTAGCTTACCCTGTTGCTACTATATGTTTGTGTTGCTTCTTTTTGTCAACATGTTTGACTCTGCATGCTTGTTCATTCCTTGCTATTTATATGTTGAGGTGCAGAATCTTGACCCTCTCTTGATTGATTCTAACTAAATGTTGTGACTGATTGCAAAAAATATTTTCTTATAAATCCTAATTGTATTCGTTTGTTTAAACTAATTGATTCACATCCTTTAATTACTGTGGTGTTTTACCTTGCTGAATCCTTTCCCAAAAATAAGCCTATTTTGTACTTAGACTTGTAATAGATATGCCAGCATCTTACAACCTGCTGCTAGGACGACCTTTGATTCATGCTGCTGGGGCCGTAGCATCAAGTTTTGGTAATCAGGTGCCCACCTAGAGAACAAGGGAATACTTTTCAAGTTTGTCCACCTGGATAACAAGGGAATACATTTTAGTTTTATTCAAGTTTTGGTAATTAGGCATCCACCAGGAGAACAAGGGATACAGTTCAGTTTTATTCAAGTTTTTGCAATCAGGCTCCCACCTGGATAACAAGGGAATACTTTTCAAGTTTTGGCAATCAGGCGCCCACCTGGAGAACAAGGGAATATATTTCAATTTTCATTTCAAGTTTTGGCAATCAAGCGTCCACCTGGAGAATAAGGGAATACATTTCAAGTTTTTGGCAATTAGGCGCCCACCTGGAAAATTAATAGAATAATTTAATTTGGAGTTATATTTTTAGTTGTGCTTTCTTTGAAGTGGTTAAATTCATTACCTAAAATGAGTAACGAGTTATTTTGAATCAGACTTCGCCCATTTTACTCATCTGAGGTCGTTTGAGGTCCGCCTGGTTGTTATTGGCTTGTGAATCGACTTGTAGCCATAAGGATTCGATCCTAGGGCTTCAAGATAGCAGACTGCATATTTTTCAGCCTCTTTTGGGCTGGTTTTTTAGTCCAGTTCCCCCCCCCCCCCCCCGATTAATTTAGACGTTCTTGCACAATTTTTGGAGTAATGGTTAGCTTAGGCCCAAAATCCTGAAGGAGATTTAAAACAAGACTGGTACCCTAGTTAATTGTATTTGGATCCCACGACTATTAATTAAAACGAGCTGCATCAAATACCATGTACCCACCTTATGGATTTTAGTTTAATTCCATTTTTATATATATAATAAAGGTGTGCCAACGCCAAATAAAATTGAACAATTGCAATGCCCCCATTTAATTAATCTTATATTGATCCTTAATTCCATGGCCCTCGTCAACATGCAAACGCGTATTCATTTTAGGCGTGCTAGTTAAATAACTTACTTTCCCTAAATTCGGGTGCGCATTTATGTGACCCAAATCCAAATCCCAACAATGTTGAAACATGTCAAGGATTAGGGATGCATTTATGTGACGTGATTTAAGATGCGTTTTAACAGTGTTGCAATATTCTTAGAAAACTAAATAAAAGCGGTTTAAAAAGTCAAATTTTCCACAAAGGTACAAAAATTTATTAAAATCAGAAAATTGAGCCGAATATAACAGTTGAGCAACCTTGCTAGAACCACGGAACTCGGGAATGCCTAACACCTTCTCCCTGGATAAAAGAATATTACCCTGATTTCTGGCTCGCGGACTGTATATAGAGTCAAACTTTCCTCGATTTAGAATTTAAACCGGTGACTTGGGACACTATTAATTATACTAAGTGGAGACTATAAAATCTCTAAATAAATAAATCTCATTTTCGATTGTCCTTTGATTGGAAAAATGACTTTTAAGTACGCCCTTCGCAGAGGTGTAGTGTGAAAAAGGAGGTGTAACAACCTATACATGTGAGATGCACGTGAAGGAGATAAATCCCATTGATCAAGAAGCAATATCTCCTGAACTGGTCGAAAAGATTGCACATGAGATAAGGAGAGAAAGTCTCCTTATGAGAAGAGAACACAATACAGATAAAAGATTGGGTTGAAATTTGTGTATTTCAAGGACTCAACTTCGATGGAAGATCAGCAATTGAGTCTCAATCAAACTTTAATTACTATCTCATTAAATAACAGTGATTGTTCTCATTTATAGGTATTGCATAGACACAGAAGCTAAACTAAATTGAGAGAAAAAGAGCAAGGTAATTTTGCAAGCAATTTATATGAGATTTGAGTGTGCATTCCTGAAGTTACTTGGACAAGATACAAGAACCAATTCGATTGTGTCTTTCTTTTATTCTAGTTCAATTGTAGTAGGTGATTCAAACTTGTACCTTTCAGATTTCATAGAAGCAATTGTATTAGGTACTTTGAGTAATCAAAATAGAGTTAACTTAAAATTGTCGCAACAGTTGAGACTATGTGCTACAAAGGGATTAGAGTTTAATCCTTATGTTTACAAGACTTTTGTAAATGTTGTTTTGGCTCAGTGATTTTAATAGAAGTTTGAGAAAATCCTACTGAGTAGTAGGTCGTTGTTTTTTCATCTTTTGAGCTAAGCGTTTTTCATGTAAAAATCTCAGTGTTCCTTACTTTATGTATTTATTATTCCTCCAACAATAGAGTTAGTACACTTCGAAGAACTAGGTTCTTCTAGAGCAAAAAATTAGGTACCACACAAATCACCCCTCCCCCTTCCCCTCCCCCTTGTGGTATTGACATTTAGAACATTACTGTGAAGCTAGTGACTTCCTCAAGGGTTGGTGTCAATTCATAATCGACGAACATGAAAACAACTTAGCGGTGTCCAAAAACCCTATGAGCAATCTTTTAAGGACATTGTCAGCTGGAATATTCACCATAGCGGTCAGTTCTTCCAAGAATGTTCTGGTCTCAACTCCATGATCTCGGTGAATTTTTCTCCACCACTGTTTCAGCTTGTGCGGTGCACCGATGACTATGTTACTTCCTTTTTGTGACTTTAATTAGTAATACTTACCTTATTTGAACTATCACTCTAACTTAGTGATTTGATTGATTCCTATATGATATGAGAATGATCTCTTACCTTATTTGAGCCCTAATTTTGTACCGTTAACTGATCTCTTCATTCTAATGGGTCTCTTTCGGATTCTTCTATCCCGTCGATGATTTCGACTGATGGTCCATATCACTTGTGTTTGTCTTGTGAGTGGAGGGGGCGGATGACGTGGCACAATTGTATTGACACTCAAGAGTTGGCATGGATTGCCAAGGTTGATGGGAGGGGGTAGTTCCGGATCGGGTTGAGTGATTGGGCATGTGTTTTTAGGATGAAATAGATTTAAAAACAACCACATTGTGTTTCATTAGGCTTTGCAATTATAGCCTTTTTATCATTTAACCCCTTTAAAATTAACTGAATTAAGCTTGACTAATTCTAATTGAATATGATAAAAATATAATCATCAAATTTACTACAAATTACTGTAATTATTTCATTATTTATTAAAATACTTTATACACCAAATTATGAAATTAAATTTTTGATTAATTTAAATAATGAGAGACGTAATCAAAATCAAAGATCAATTTATTGAATTAATTATAAAACTTGTGTATCAGAATATAGAGGTTGTTTTAATAATTTTAAAATAGTAAGGGTAACATATTTTATAAGTATTTAATACCAAACTATTAGTTTAACACTATTAATTACTAATTTCCTTTTACATTTATATGAAAGTAGGCATTATTGAGTAGAAAATACTTTTGCCACATTTATTGCAATGCATCAAGTATAAATAATATAATTTTGAAAGGAAGAGTCAAAGTTAATCGTCAACACTTATATCTTGTCCAAAATAACTATAAAATCGTATATTAAATACGCTATTATTTTTTATGACTGCTAAAAGCGCGAATAAATTAACATGTTTCTAATAAATGCCGACTAATCAGAGGTATGGGATTCCTTAACAGTATGATTGAGCAAGTCTTCTCAAGCAATATATCCATATATATTCGGTCATGCAGATAAACATCTGATCCGCAAATTCAAGGTATATGGATATATTGCTTGAGAAGACTTGCACAATCATACTGTGTATTGGGGGAGGTTTATTAGTGATGTAAATAGCAATTCTGATTCCAAATGCAAGGTGGTGTGCAAATCTGATTCCATACGCAAGTTGGTGTTTGGGGATAAAGTCAGGAGCATTTTTGAATGCCCAAGTGTTCGAGACGACCACCACTAAATGTGCGACATTTCAGAACCTCCATAAGAGGAATAAGATCCTCACTTATCTGATTGGAATCCTTAATTCCTCTGGCCATAGCCCTATAAATCTGACCAACTATACAGAGCATTTATACAAGCAAATTAGCTCAATATTTTAGTACGACTCCTCTTCTTTAGACAATCCAAAATGGTTCTCCAAACTGAAAGCTACCCTGCTCTTGGCTTCAAGCAGCAACAAAGCTACTATAACGGGAACGACTTCTACTCCTCTGAGGACAAATACAACAGCAACTACAGCTCAAGCATGCAAATGACCAAGCCATATGGTTATCCCAGCGTAACCACTCCTCAGCGCACCCAACATCACATGATGATGAGCCAAGGCGGCTATAGCCACGACGATGATAGCTGGTACAACAAGGACAAGTACCAAACTGGCTATGGTTACCACAATAGCCATGGCCAATATGGGCATATGTCCCATGATTCCTCAAACTTTTCAAGCGACAATAGTGGCTATGGAAGTGGAATGCAGCTCTCTAGTTCACACATGGACAGTGGCTATGGGAGCGGAATGCAGCACTCTAGCTCCCGCATGAATGGTGGCTATGCGAGTGGAATGCAGCATTCGAGTTCCCACATGAATGGTGCCTATGGGAGTGGAATGCAGCATTCTAGCTCCCACATGAATGGTGGCTATGGGAGTGGAATGCAACATTCTTCCCACATGAACAATGGCTATGGGAGTGGAATGCAACAATCTTCTTACTCTCATATTCCTAGGGGATTGGGACCAACAGAACACGGTTCTCCCAAATACTACGGACAGGATTCCGATAGGGCCCCTGGTTACTATGAGCAGCACAACAAGAATACTGATATGTGGAATTTGAAGAGTTTGGATGATTAAATTCCCAACACTTTTTTATAAGGTGCAACTGTGTGCTTTGGTTGAGGCTTTGGCTATATCACAAAGGCCTGTAACCTAAATAACAAATATAAACAACCCTGCTGCTATCTACTTATCCATGTATTTGCTTATTTATAACAAAACTAAGAATAATTTGAGTTATACGTAGCTATAATGATCTTGGGCAAGTCATTTATAATCGTAGTTTTTGTTATGTTACAGTTCCATAACAAGGCCTAAATAAACCATGTGGCTGTCACGACCCAATTTATCTAAGCCTTGACGGCATCTAACCCGTCCTGTTAAGCAAACCAAATAACACAAGAATATTGATCACGCTCAACTAGGCCTATAAAAAGAACCAAGCGGTCGCTGCAAATATAATTCGGTCTATGAGTTCGGAGTCGAAACCCACAGAGAACTAAGGTTTAGCTCCAACTGTTTACTAATACTAGGAAGACAATCTTGAAAAATTCTTAAGTTATAAATATTAAGTTTATGTTTTCTAATTAAATAACAAATTGAAATATTAAATTAACAACTAAAAATACTAAGGGTTGCAGATAAGATTAAAGAGAGTTCTAGAGTTATGTTTTCCCAGCTGTCAGAATTCTCCCCACTACGTTTCTTATAATTTCACCTAAGTATCCTCTACAGATTGTGAGTAATTCAGGTGTCGTATTTCCCTTCCAAGCAAATACCACAATTTACTAGACATATTCTTCTTAGCTACGTGGCTAGCACTAGTTAACCGCTCAAAAAGATTGCACCAAGGTTTTGTTATTTTTAATCACGCCTTTAAACCCTCTGTATTGATTCCTCACGTATGTTAGGAGTGATGTTGTTCAACAACTACCTAAATATGTACCATTTTCCAAGCAATATAAACTAAGTAGGCACAATCAATTGAGGGGCCTTTACTCAACTAAGATAATCACATAGTTGAACAATTAAAAAAAATCCAAAGGCAAAATTATATTAAATGCAATATAAAATCATTCTCCAAAAGGTTCCATCAAATCCTCGAAAAGAATTTGGATACTTATGACCACGCTAACAATCATGATAACAGTTTAAAGCATTAAACTATAGATTAAGGAAAAACAAGAGAGAAAACTCTTCTGATCCCTTGCTTCAAAGTGTTTCCATAGTCCTTTGCCTCTCCAATAATATCTCCTATTTTTGATGGTAAGAACCCCGTTTTATACACATTGGGGGCGTGTAGTGTCCAAATTATCAAGTCCTTGCCAAATTAGGACGAAACTCACCCTTGGGCGTTGCCTTTTGTGCCTGGCGCAAGACTGGACACCAAACTATTTTCACTTTTATGCTCCGCTACCCTTGGCATTTTGGTTGGTGCATGGCGCAAACCTGGACACCAAGGTCACAATTCCTCCAAATTCATGCAATTTTTACTTTAATTTCATACAAGCTTTCCAAATCACTTCCAATTGACTCCTACACATTAAATCCCATTATTAAGCTCGAGTCACAAATATTCACACCAGAGTTAACAAGATCGAGGCATAATGCAAGGAAAATTATATTCAAAAAATAGATTATTAACCAAATATCACCATCCCACACATAAGCTCTTGCTTATCCTCGAGCGACCTAAAACATCCTTAACCAAATAATGCACGCAAGACATCATACAATAGAGGAAACTTTGGGAATTCAATGCACTACACCTATGATTATGGTTGACATCTACAATTAAGCTCTTGCATATGCATTCATACATTTCACAACTTTCACATGTCTGAATATTAGTGACCATTTTAAAACACTCAAACAACCAGACAATAACCACCCAACCTCAAAGATTGACTCGTGGCCAATAAGCATTATCAACTCGTGCACTCACCAAACAAGAAGTGTTTTATAATGTCACGTATATGTCATGGAATCAGGTGCCTCATCAACGATGAATAGTATTTTCGTCCACATATTCGAATATAATTTAAAGACATCATATATATGAACAAAGAACCACTCACTCTCGCATGAAAATTCATATGCGTTCTATGGTAGTAACATAGACTTTCCCATAGTGTGTATCTCCACTAATCTAAGCTTGCACAGTCTAAGATCAATTAGGTCTTTTTATAGGTTGTAATGTAGGGTAAGGAGCTATTAGGATATATTATGGGTATAGTGACTAACCCTCCTTAGAGTATTAATATACCACACATAACTATCAAATGCACACTCTTAATGACCAATTCAAGATATGCCATGAAACCATATACAACTTGGCCTTTCTTCTTTAAGCACAACTATGCATTCACTAGCCGGGATTAAGAGCAATATGAGGCATATTTTCTATATTTTTTTCTTTTCTTTTCAATCACACTCTCCATAAGTTAGTTTGCCTGGCTAATGGTCTTTTAAAATATACATTCACCTTTTGGCCTTTCTAGGATTTCACTCAAAAGCTACCCCAACTCTCACCTTACCGTTTGAGCGACTTAAGTAGTTTTTGAGGTAAATGTTTGAAAATATTTGATTAAGAACAAATTGGAATCAACTTGAAATGTGGGTGTCAAAGAAAAGGTTCATAGGCTCAAATGCACTATCTGAGGATAAATTTATTTAGGGTGGCAAATGGACAATCAAAGAAATACATACATCATCTCCTAGACTCGCAAAGGTCACTTATTTTGCTTCAACTAAAATACATGGAAAGATCTACAGAAACATAAGATAGTACATAGTGTAATTAAAACCTCACATCACACAATGCGCATGAGCCCAGTCAGCACAGCTACATTTTAGGAAAGTAATCACAAAGTCAATAAGTATTAAGCAAAAAAAGAACTATATGAACAATGAGCCAAGTAACTGAGAGAAACCACCACATACATGCTATTCAATCTTTCACGTCATGAATTTTCATCAAAACATTTTAGGAAGGTAATTTTCATGCCAAGGCCAAACTATGCTAGCATCAAACAGGTCAAAAGCCATATAGAATAGTCAAGTTTTGTTCCCTCAATTTCCTTAAATATATATAAAAAAAATATAACTACCTGATTCAAGTTGCATCCGTCGGTAAAAGAACCGTTGCAGAATAAAACCAAGATGGGTTATTATCTACCTACGCCTAAATAAACAAAAAAAATTTAATTGTTTTACCGGGCTGTAATCCCTTAAAAAGCTATCCAAGAGATTTATCATCAGGAAAAGTCCTTTTTTTTAAAGTTAAACCGACACAACTAAAATATCATTGAAAATCACCTAAAAATCTCCTCGCTCCATGCTTAAATGCGCATTGTCCCCAATGCACACCATAAATAGAAAGAGAGTGAAAAAAACTCCCCGGTAGGCCAAAGGACGAAGTATTAGCAGCTCATAGGATACTCACACTTCTTCCAAACTTGATTCTTTGTGCAGACACCCCACACTTAGTTCTAACCATCGCACTTGCTTTTTCTTTCTTCCAATGGCCTTGCTTCCCATGTTCCCATGGAAATAAAAAAGACAACACCACAAGAATAATACAAACATAAAAAAATAAAACTAAAAATAAAAACAATAAAGCTAGATTGCTTCCCAGCAGGCATTTGAATTAACGTCGCGACACGATGCAAATCACTTTTACCTCCACCTCGAGCTTTTGAATTGAACACCAAGTTTTTGTTCAAGATTATGATTACGCTCTTGGGATGGTACAAATTCTTGCAAGAAAAAATTTATTAAATTTACATGCACTTTTTGGCTTTCGGCTGAGGAGTGTCACCTTGCCCAGACGGCCTTGAAAATTTAAAAATATAAGGCTCGTTTACCTCTTCCCTTGACTCCTTTTTATGATCATACGTATTAATTCTCATTTCATAATCTGAACATAATGTAGAGAAGTGCATAGAATGAGGTCCAACACACTCAAATACATGAACATCAAGATTTTCAACCTCCTCAATACCAATCACTCTACAGTGAATTAAATCTGTATTTTCAATGTCCTTGGCTGACTCTAGTATTCCTTCCTCAATATCGGTATCCTCAAATTCTAGTTGGATATATTGTTGGTGTTCTACTCTAATAGCCTCCATCAGCAACTCAATTCAATATATGATTCATACTCTTCTTCGCTACTATACCCAATATTGGCTTGTTGAGCATTAAATTCTTCAACCAATTGACTCACTTGTGCCTCTAGGTTGCAAATAGTAGCAATTTGCCTTTGTATATGCAGTTGTTTCTCATTATTTTGTTTCACAAAACACCTTAGGATATCTTTGATCTCTTTCAAGTCATCATCCCTAGCTTATTTGTTTCTATTAACTTTACAAAAAAAAGTAGAACCATCATAGGAAGGAATTGGAGAAGGATAAGAAATATAAGCACAATAATGAAAATGATCATCTTGAACACTAAAAATATCACACACATTCCACATATAAGCTTGAGTAGGGGCACATAACTCGCTCTCAAAAATATTTTACACTGGGTGGTTTTCTCCATAATATGCATAAGAAGGATCAAAAGTAGAATTACCAACATAAAAACTCTTATAATTCAAAGATTCAATGTATCTCAAATTAAAACTAAAAATAATAAATATAAAATTAATTAAATGTTTAAACCTAACACAAAGCAATATGTAAAGCTATAAATACACTGTTAGTTGCCTGGCAATGGCACTAAAACTTGGTCACACCTAACTATTGCCTTATAAAAAGGACTAAGCAGTCGTTGCACATATAATTTGGTCTAAGAGTCTGGAGTCGAACCGCACAGAAAACTAATGTTTAGCTACAACTCTTTACTAATACTGGGAAGACAAGCTCGGACAATTCTTAAGTTATAGATATTAAGATTATGTTTTCTAACAAATTTATATAGTAAATTAACAAATAAAGACACTAAGGGTGGGAGATGATATTAAGGAAAGTTCTAGACTTATGATTTTCCCAATTGCCTGAATTCCCTCCCCCTCCAACATTTCCTATAATTTTGATCGTGAGTACTTCGGGTGTAGTAATTCTCTTTTGAGAAACTACCACAATTTACTAGACATATTCTTCTTAACTATGCTAGCTGGCACTAGTTCACAAATCACCAAGATCACACTAAGATTTCGTTATTCTTAATCTCACCTTTAAACCCTCTGTATTAATTCATCACGTACGTTAGGAGTGATTTTGTTCAACAACTACCTAAACGTGTACCATATTCAAAAAAATACACACTAAATAGGCACGATCAATTGCGGGCCCTTCAATCAACTAAGATAATCACGAAGTTGAACAGGAAAAGAAAATCAAATGACAAAATTACATTAAACGTAATAGAAAATAATCCTCCAAAAGATTATATCAACCCATAGGCAAAAGAGTTTATCTATGCATAACCACACCAAAAATCATAATAACAATTGAAAGAAATTAAACTATAGATTAAGGAAAAACGAAGAGAAAACTCTTGTGATCCCTTACTTCCAAGTATTCTCGTAGCCTTTTGCCTCTCCAATAATGTCTCCCCTTAATAAATAGGTTTAGAACCCCGTGTTACACATATTGGAGCATGTTTTGTCAAAACTCCCAAGTCCAAGCTGAATTAGGACGAATTCCGCCCTTGGGTGTCCCGCTTTGCGCATTGTGTGAACTTGAACACCAAACTTTTTCCACTTTGTGTTATTATAGTGCTGGCAACCAGGCCCCGGTTATATCTCAAAATGCTATGTACAAATGACAAAAGATACAAGACCTCGAAATAAAGTAGGGCTCACCAAGTCAGCAGATGAGAGGGTGTACTGCTATCACTGCTCAATGTCACCCCCTATAGAACCACTTACATCTATTAAAGATGCAGTAACTCTTGAAAAAAGGGATGTTAGTACATAAGGGATAGTACTATTATTAAACCTAAACACTCTCTCAATAGAAAGAGAATTGCAGCATCATTAAAATATGCCTCGAACCACGTCACATAAATGCACCCACGGATTTTGACACATTCCAACTTCGTTTGATTTGGATTTGGGTCACATAAATGTGCACCCATATTTAGGAAAGTGAATTATTTAAGAACGTGCTTGAAATGAATATCCGTCTAATGTTTTGAGAGCCACGGAAATTTTCTAAGTGGCATTTATCAATCTTATTCTAAAGGAATTTCATTATTACAACTAAATATTAAAAGCGATGACCCCTCAGACCTGGGCCCAATGAGCCCAGTGGTTTATTATCACTTTATGAGGGCTACATCTATTCTCCCTTGCGTTTAGTGAGCCCAAATGGTACTGGGCCAAGAGTAAGGATCATGGACCTAATATCAGGCCACCAACTCATGCTAGCTTCAATCGATACCGGTTTTAACGTGTAAGCTTGTAAGACTATATTTTATTTGCTATGCCAGGTATTTGTGTACAAAGGGACTTAAGAATCCCCTTCGCCAATACACTTGTAAATACCTGCAGATTTAAAATAAAATTAGCAAATCAACAATGAGTGGAAGAGCACACACGTTAAACCCCAAACTTCAACAGAAGCGAGGCTATATGTGAAAGGGCCAAGTCATTTGATACTATGGCCCCTACATAGGCACATCAGGACATGTAGTGCACCTTTACAATCAATAATTAATTCCAATAGGCCAAATATCAGCTATAGCAAGATTGGACTTAACAACAAGACCTAAAATCAGGAAGGTAATAAAACTAACACATGGATCCTAATCTAGCACAATATATGGAGCTACATCATCAAGCAATAAAGAAAACTGAGTATAGACTCATAAATATTAAATTAATAGACCCTTGTCACTATATGGTCATTACATGATATAAAACAACAGTGACAAAAGAAGGGATGATCTAATTCGAACAGCTTGTATTGCTCCAAATTTTGCTTGACTTTACAGTCTTGACTATACAGTCTACATAAGCCAGAGAAACACCTGGAAAGTGCAAAGATAAAATGGGTGTGAGCAGTCAACAAAGGTAGCAGGAATTAGTAATGAGACAACCCAGGTGAACCCAGGCCCAGTAATTTATCACAAAGAGATCGGCAAGGAAACAAAACCAAAATTAACTAATATCAATGCACACTCAGTCTCAAATGAACCATAGATTATTTCTCAGCTTGAAATCACCAGTAGTCGGCAAAACCAATAGAACAATAGCAATTCCTAGTAATTATATATATGTTTAACTCTGGTTTTTCCAGCCTTTTCATCAGTGATATCCAATCTCTTTTATAGCCAAATAGCTAGGGAAAAATTACTATTTTTTTTACTGAAGGTCCCCCCTTCAATTTCATGTTTTTACCTATATGGACATTCATTTTTTGCCTTGTTTCCCAAGTTATCTACTGATTTTATGCTAAACACCCCTTCTAGAAGGGCATAAACACTTCTACCATCATCTATCTCTCATGGACTACCCATATTATCATTATTTGTCCATAATATTACCAAAGCAAAGTTGAAAGTTCTATATTACCCTTATTTGTCCAAAAATTATCAGAAAATAAGTAGGAAAATCATGTACTACCCTTGAGCCACTAACTTGGTATTAACCCTCTTAATTAATTTCAATTCGATACTAAACAAAGGCACATGCTAAATAATCTTCAGCAAATAATTGCAATCAATCAAAATCATCTCTAAGTGGACTCAGACTAGTCCTTAGGTAATCATATGAGGACTAAAGAAAGCATGCCGAATCTCAGATTTAAACTAGGAACAAGTATGATAATAAATAGGCCCGGCTAATTTTGGCTTAACAAAACAGACATGCTCGCAACCTAATAACATGTTTTTTTAAATTTTTTAATCAAAAAGAAATAAATCCAGATTTTTTAAAAGAAACACAGAATGAAATCAAAGTGAACTTACGGATTCTATCATTAACTTTGCTGAAACGAATTCGAGTCGAAAGTTCTCTAAAAAGTGGCGTGAATGCAGCCAATGTCATTGCCAACCTTGGAGGTGTCTGGGTTGCTTGAGAGGGCTTGGGGGGGTTTGTACTGGGTGAAAGATATGAAATGATTTTTAGGTGTGGTTCTATAATGATTTGTGGTGTTTTGATGGTGTTGGGTGGCAGTGGACGACGTTGGGTGGCAGTAGACGGCAGTCACCGCTGTGCATGGTGGTGTTGTCATCTTCAGGTGAGTATTTGAGGCATTGGGGATGTGTTCGAGGTCAGATACTCGAATGGTGAGGGTGGAGGTGGTGAGAGGAATCACTGGTGTTGGTTTGAGTGCGGTTTGCCACCCTCCGCCGCCGTAAACGGTGGAGCTGCCATGCTTTTATCAAGTATTCGAGCATCCTGGCGAGGATTTGAGGTATGATTCATATGGGAATGGTAAAAGGAGTGTGGGAAGCTTCTACAGTGTAAATTTGGAAGGTATTAGGGTTACGTTGCCAACGGTGGTGGACAGTGGGTTTTCCACGGGTTATGCCGGGATTGAAAGAAAATTCCTAGCTTATTCTAGGGAGATCCACGGGCTATGTCGGGATTGAAAAGGGATTTCTTGGGTTATGCCAGGGGAATCCGCGGTTTCTGCGGGATTGAAAGAAAATTCCTAGGTTATTCTAAGGAGATCCACGGGTTATACCGGGATTGAAAGAGAATTCCTAGGTTATGCTAGGGAGATCCACGGGTTATGCCGAGATGAATGGAATATTACTGGGTTGTGCCGGTATTGAAAGAAAATTCCTAGGTTATACTAGGAGATCCACGAGTTATCCCGGGATTGAAAGAGAATTCCTAGGTTATGCTAGGGAGATCCACGGGTTATGCTAGGATGAATGGAAAATTCTTTGGTTATGCCAAGGGAATTTGAGGGTTATGCCGGGATTGAAAGAAAATTTCTAGGTTATGCTAGGGAGATCCACGGGTTATAATGGGATTAAAAGAAAATTCCTAGGTTATGCTAGGGAGATCCATGGGTTATGCCGGAGTTGAAAGAGAATTCCTATGTTATGCTAGGGAGATCCACGGGTTCTGCTGGATGAATGGAAAGTTCCTGGGTTATGCCAGGGGAATCCGCGGGTTATGCCAGGATTGAAAGAAAATTCCTAGGTTATGCTAGGGAGATCGATGGGTTATGCCAAGATTGAAAGAAAATTCCTAGATTATGCAAGGGAGCTACTAGGAAGTGAAGGACAACAAAGATCCTTTTGACTATGCTGGGGATAGAGAATAGAAGGAAAAAGCCTTGGGTTATGCTAAGGATAGGGGAGCATTAACTCTTAGACTATGGTGGGTAGCAGAAAGCAGGAGAAAAGGGGTCCTCATGTTATGCTGGGGATGTAAAGAGGAACTTCCCAGGTTATGCTGTGGAGTAAAGGAAGGAAGTTTCTTGATCTATGCCGGAGGGGGTGGAATGAAATCCATGGGTCATGTCGAGGAAATCCACAAGTTGCACAATGGGAAGCTAAGGATTGGAATCCCGTGCTATCATGCTTATTTACGAGTTTGGAGGAAAAGAATGAAAGAAAAACTTCCCTTTTGTTATTGATGCAACACCATTTTTGGTCCTGCGTCATTCCTTTGGTTGTGTTTTACATGTGTTACTTTTGTTTTTCTATATTACACCTGAATCTATTTCAGTTCAGAAACAAAACAAACTGTTAGTTTGAACAGTGATTGGGTTTGCGGCCTTGTTATACTTTATTTCAGCTTCCTTTCTGTCAGAGGACAAACCCTTGACTTCCAATATTTGCTTCGTAGGTTGGATGGGGGTCCTCATTTTCGGGTTTGTTTTTGTTTTCCAGGCCTTTGGTTATGAGTTTTGTCCCGACTTTGATTTCAGGGCTTGCCTTTGGGACCTTTGATAAGAACCATTGTCCTGCTTGGCTTAACACCTTCCGCTTTGGCTTTACCTTCGTGGACTTTTTATTTTTGATTCCCCTTTATTTTATTTCCCTGATTTTGAGGCGTTAGCCGTCATGATTAATCAGGATTGGCTAAGCGCGCTTGACAATACCGGGCATTCCTTTTGTTCTTGCCAGGAGAAACCCGTGAGATCAGCCCTGCTACCTTTCTTAGGGAATGGTCAGGACATCAAAGTTAAGCGGAAAGGAATGAAACGTGGATTTTAAAGAGGTATATTCCTTTTGGAGGGAAAAAGAGGGGACTTATCTTGAAGTATGAACCGGCTTTAAATGGCAACGACATGCTTCATGGACTGAATACCCGGCCCAGATTCATTTCTGCTTTCTGATTTCAACTCTTTCAAAATCAAAGAAACTCATTTAGACTTGAGCAGCAATATATCCTCTTTTTGGCCAACGACGCTCTTTTTGGGTTTTTGCCAATTGGCCTCTATCATTTCTCTTCTCTCGTTGCCTGATAGCGCTCTTTGCGAGTTTTCGCTAAACAGACTCTCTCATTTTATTTTTCTCTACTCGCCGTCACCTTAGGGTGCCCGGAGGTTTTCACCGATAAGACTCTCTCATTTTATTTCTCTTAAAATTGAGTGTCTCCGAATCCCAACAAAGGTATTTTTCACGTCCCTGTTTTGGTCAACAGATCGAACGGACTTGGACTAGGCTTTTGAATAAAGTGAATTGGATAGGAATCTACAACTTTGGAACCATTCGGAAGGATTTGTAACTGAACCAATACATTTCTGCCCCAGTTTTTGGTTTTCTTGGGTAAATGGGGTTTTTATTTTGATATAACAGAACCTCAAGGAGAGGCTGCCTACGTATCCTTTCGGAATCAAGTCAGATGTAGTTTAGGAAGTGTTTCCTAAACTAATTTTTTTGGTAGTTTCTTCTCTTTTTTTCATTTTTCTTTTCTTTCCTTCTTTCCTCTATTTTTTTTTGAAACGAATTTCCGAGTTCCAAAGAGGTTGATCTAAGAAACGCAACCGGCTCAAAGGGTTTGCGAGGGATTGATAGTATTTATGGTAGCGGGAAATAAAAGCCTTCGTCATTTCAATAAACTGTGGTCATTGCTATAGGGAGTTCAAACGTAATACCTTTTTACTGCATCTGTATTTACTGCTGCCTCACGCTCGTCTCCTTCAACGTCACCCAAGTACAATGCTCCTTTAGGCAGTATCTTATTGATAATGTATGGACTTTTCCAGTTTGGCCAGATTGGAGCGAATTTTCCTTTGGCTTTCTGATGATGAGGAAGTATCCACCTCAATACCAGCTACCCAACCTCAAAATTGCTAGGGCGCACTTTCTTATTGTAAGCATGGGCTATTCTTTGTTGGTACAACTGCCCGTGGCACATCGCAGCCATTCATTTTTCCTCAATTAATGCCAGCTGCTCCAAATGAGTTTTAACCCATTCACTATCTTTAATTTCTACTTCGACAATCACTTGGTGCGATGGGATTTCTACCTCGGCAGGTATGAAATCTTTAGTCCCATAGACCAACAAATAAGGAGTTGCTCTTATCGATGTGCGTACTGTAGTACGATATCCCATCAATGCGAAAGATAACTTTTCATGCCATTGCCTCGAGCTTTGAATCATTTTCCTTAAGATCTTCTTGACGTTCTTGTTAGCTGCTTCGATAGCACCATTAGCTTTGGTCCGGTAAGGAGTGGAGGTTTTATGTGTTATCTTGGATTGTTCACATATTTCTCCCATCAGACGATTGTTTAGATTAGCTGCGTTGTCTGTAATGATAGTAGAGGGAATCCCAAAACGACAAATAATGTTGGAATGCACAAAATCCACCACTGCCTTCTTGGTAACAGACTTAAGGCTAATGACCTCAACCCATTTTATGAAGTAATCAATAGCGACCAATATGAATCTGTGTCCATTTGAGGCTTTTGGCTCAATCGGCCTAATGACATCCATTCCCCAGGCGGCAAATGGCCAAGGTGCTGACATAGGATGCAATTCATTTGGCGTTGCATGAGTCAAATCACTGTGCACCTGGCATTGGTGACATTTTCGAACAAAGCTGAAACAATCTTTCTTCATGGTCATCCAATAATACTCGGCTCGGAGTATCTTCTTTGCTAGTACGTAGCCATTCATATGGGCCCACATACTCCTGCGTGTACTTCATGCATAATTCTTCTGGCTTCCTCGGTGTTCACACATCTCAGAAAGTTAAGATCTGGGTCCTTTTACAAAAAGTATCACCGCACAAAAAGAAATTGCTTGCATGTCGTCGGATGGTTTTCTTTTGTTCCCCAGTGGCTTGCTCGTGATACTCTTATGTTTTTATGAATCTCTTGATGTCATAATACCAGTGTTGTGTGCTTGACTCTGCTTCGTCCACATTACAATACCAATGCCTTTATTTGATTTGGATTTCCAGAGGATCGATGAAAGCGTTTCCGGAGTAAGGCAACGTGGAAGCCAAGGTGGCTAGTGTGTCTTCTAGCTCATTGTGACAACGAGGAATGTATATAAATTGTACCGACTTGAACTGTTTGCTGAGATCTTCCACATGTTGTCTGTATAGGATGAGCTTAACATCTCTTGTTTCCCACTCCCCTTGAGCATGTCGAATGATCAGATCAGAATCTCCCATGATTAACAATTCTTCAGCATCTTGGTTAATGGCCATGCTCATGCCCATGATGCAAGCCTCATATTTAGCTGTATTATTGGTGCAGAAAAACCGGAGCCTGGCTGTAGCTGGATAGTGTTGACCTGTTAATGAGATTAAAATTTCCCCAATCCCTACGCCTTTTGCATTTACTGCTCCGTCGATGAACATTTTCCAGACGGGGATGTCTTCAGCTGATACTTCCACCGAATTCACTTCTTCATCAGGGAAATAGGTGTTTAAAGGCTGATATTCATCATCAACGGGATTTTCAGCCAGATGATTTGCCAATGCTTTAGCCTTCATTGCAGTACGAGTGACATAAACTATATTCAACTCGGTGAGTAAGATTTGCCATTTGGCCAGATATCCTGTGGGCATTGGTTTTTGGAATATGTACCTCAGTGGATCCAGCCTAGATATGAGGTAAGTGGTATAAGCTTGCAGATAATCCCTTAACTTCTGAGCCACCCACGTCAAGGCGCAACAAGTTCTTTCTAGCAGTGTGTACTTGGCCTCGTAACTGGTAAACTTTTTCCTCAGATAATAAATGGCTTTCTCTTTCTTTCCCGTGGCGTTATGCTGCCCGAGAATACAACCAAAAGAGCTTTCTAAGACTGTTAGATAGAGAAATAGTGGACTTCCTGGTTCTGGTGGAACTAATATTAGAGGGTTAGACAAGTAGTGTTTGATTTTGTCAAAAGCTTCTTGACACTCGACAGTCCATTTAACTGCCGCATCCTTTTTCAGTAGCATCAATATGGGCTTGCATGTGGAAGTCAACTGGTTGATGAATCGGCTGATGTATTCAATCTTCCTAATAGCCTCATTACATACTTTTTGGTCCTCGGCAGAGGCAGCTCTCGAATGGATTTTATCTTGGTCGGATCCAACTCAATACCTCTTCGACTGACGATGAACCCCAGAAGTTTTCCTAATGGAACCCCAAATGCGCACTTGGCTGGATTCAATTTCAAATCGTACTTGCGAAGCCTTTCGAAGAACTTTCTTAAGTCCTTTACATGATCATCCCGAGTCTTGGATTTGATAATCACGTCATCCACGTATACCTCTATGTCTCGATGCATCATGTCGTGGAAGATGGTGGTCATGGCCCTCATGTATGTTGCCCCGACATTTTTTCAGTCGAAAGACATAACTCTGTAGCAATAAGTTCCCCAAGGTTTGGTAAAGGTGGTTTTATCAGCATCTTCCTCATCCATCAACACTTGGTGATATCCTGCGTAGCAGTCTACAAAGGACTGAATTTCGTGCTTGGCACAGTTATCGACGAGGATGTGGATGTTGGGTAGATGGAAGTTATCCATGGGACTCGCCTTGTTTAAATCTCTGTAATCCACACACACACGAGTTTTTGCGTCCTTCTTCGGTACCGGGACCACATTGGCCAACCATGTGGTGTACCAAACCACTCAAATTACCCCCGCCTCTAGCTGTTTTGTGATCTCCTATTTGATTTAATCGCTGACATCGAGATTGAACTTTTTTTTTTGTTGGACCGGAGGGCATTCAGGGTATGTGGGCAACTTATGAACCACCAGATCCATACTCAAACCAAGAATATAACCGTAAGACCACACAAATACTTGTTTGAATTCCAAAATGAGTTGAATCAGTGAATCCCGCATTTCTTTATTCATGTGAATGCTTATTTTAGTTTCTTTTATTTCATCGGGATTGCCCAAGTTAACCGGTTCAGTATCGTTTAAGTATGGCTTAGGTTTGTTTTCAAAGTGTTCCAACTCTCGGTTGATTTCCCTAAAAGCCGCTTCTTCATCGTATTTCGGTTCTTGATTCATTATTTCACAGATGGGCAACATGCTTGGGTCGTGGCATGAATTCCGCGAGCATGTCATTTTATTTAAAGCCGCATTATTGGGACTGAAAGAAAGATGAAAAAATAAAAGAAAGATAAAAATAAAAAAAAGACAGAGAAATGCAAATGATGAAATATTTATTTCATTTCTTGTAAGATAACAGGGTTTACAACTGAAATTTAAAGGACAAAAAATGCTAAAGAAAAACAATCGAGCTACACCCTGAAAGAGCTCGTGATGCAAAGAAGGGTAGCACGGCGGGACTACCGGGCCTCCTGCCTGACTGGGAAAGGCGTGGCCTTCCTGTTTTGCAGCTTGGCATGCAGTCCCATATAGAGTAGTTCAGCAGTGCTTGAGACTTCTCCCAGCTGGACCATGTTGGCTTCGTAGAACAACTCCCTATTGGCTCCACATATCTCATCAATTTCTTCTGCTGTGAAGGTCTCTTCTTCCTTTTCCTCACTGTACTTTGGCTTTACAAATGTTTTGTACATGTCGGGTAGGGGTTGTGGCAAAGCCCATCCATGACGCTTTTTGCGATTGGCCAACGTGATATCTTCTAATGTTGGATCAAAGCCTAGCCCAAAGAACTTTTCTGCGGCAGGCAAAACGACTGGCTCAGTTATGCCTTGTAGGGAGCTTCCAAGTCCCTTGCCTGTCTTAAAACCATGGCGTGTCATCTCCCTTACCACCATGATTGAAGTATTTGAGAAGAAAGGCTTGGGGAGTGGCTTGCCTTCTTCGTGTTGATCGGCTACCACAATTTCAAAAGCTTGGTAAACTATGTGCTCACTTCCCGCTTTAGCTTCGAGTCAGGGAACAGAGGGGTCCCGGTAAATTGTTTATTCGTCTTCTCTGTGAACTACAATCTCCTCGTTTTCATGTTCGAACTTCAGCATTTGATGTAGAGTAGAAGGCAGCGCTCCTGCTGCGTGAATCCACGGTTTTCATATGAGGTAGTTATAGGATGTTTCCATGTCTAATACTTAAAACGCCACTTCAAAGTTGAAGGGACCCGTTGATATCCCTAGCATAATCTTGGAATTTTTCATTCATCCCGGCATAACCCGTGGATCTCCCTAGCATAACTTAGAAATTTTTCATTCATCCCGGCATAACACGTGGATCCCCTTGGCATAACCCAAGAATTTTTCATTTATCCCAGCATAATCTGTGGATCTCCTTAGCATAACCTAGGAGTTTTCTTTCAATCCCGGCATAACACGCGGATCCCCCTGGCATAACCCAGTAATTCTTCCATTTATCCTGGCATAACCTGTGGATCTCTTTGTGGGATAGCCTTTTTGAGTTTCCCTGATGATTTATATGCCTATGTGTGTGGCTATGGTTTCTTGGTATTTCCAAGGGACTTCCGAAGGGTTTGTCATGGGATTCTGAAGTGCGCGACTGATTACCACGGACTCATTCAGCACTGGTAGTTCAATCGATCCCCGTACCACATAGGCTTTCTCGGGTACATACATGGTTTTTTTTCAGCTCGAACCTTCTTGGGGGACTCAAAGTGGGATGTTTTTCTTGACTCCCAAGTGGGATGTAAAGTATTGTTTCCTTGGTAGGGGTCATCTCAATTTTGAATTCAGACTTCTTCTCCGCTTTTGGGTACTTCGCTTCATTAATTTTCTTTTCTTCAATCTTCTTGGGGGTAACTTTTGGTTTTCTGTCTGCCTCAGTGTTGGCGATTATGGCTTTCGAGGCAAGATCAAATTCTTTATCTCCACAGATCATTCCGATGACCAGCCCATTGTTTTGAGTCGGTAACGGGTTATTGGTTACATTTGGGACCTCTTCATCTCTTAGTACTATCTTCTTTTTGTCTATCAAATCCTCCACCGCTCGTTTTAGAGTCCAGCAGTTTTCGGTGTCATGTCCTTCTGCCCCGGAGTGGCAAGCACAACTTACGCCCCTTTGATCGCAAAGTGACTCGGGGTTTTATCTGTTCGGGGGCACGGGCTGCAGGAGACCCATGTGGACCAACTTTGGGAATAGGTTGGCATAAGATTCCCCTATTGGAGTGAAGTTCTGTCTCCTGGGTGGTTCCTTGGGACGGTAATTATTTTGGGGAGGGAGGGGATTATAGTGATTCTGAGGAGGCTAATTTCTTGGGGCTTGGTTTCTGTTACCCTGATGTTGTGGTCGAGAAAAGGGCTGGGCATTCATGATTTCATAAGGTCGAGGAGCATAGTACATGTCTTCACGGGGATAGTAATCCTTAGATGCCCTTTCTGAGAATACAGGTCTCTGAGCATGATGTTTTCTCATCCCGGAGGCTGCCATTGATGCTTCCTCTTTCTTCTTGTTTCTTGGGATCCCTCCCGCCCCGCCTTGTATGGCCTGGGAGGTTTCTCTTATGGAGGATTGACTTAGAATTCTCCCTGTCTTCAGGCCATTCTCTACCATCTCCCCGATCTTAATTGCCTATGCAAAAGAATTGCCCATTGCTGACATCATACTTTGAAAATAATCTACCTCTTGCGCTTCTAGGAAGACAGTGACCATCTCCATCTCGTCCATGGGTGGCTTTACTCTCAACACTAGCTCGCTCCACTTAACGGCATATTCTCTGAAGGTTTCTTTTTCAAGTTGGCTAAAGAGTTCCAGTCCGGGGCAATATCAATGTTATACTGGAATTGCATTCCGAAATCTCAGGCGAGGTCATCGCACAAATGTCATCAGGTAATATCCTGGTCCATGTACCATTCAGAAGCAATGCCTACTAAGTTATCCCCAAAATACGCCATCAGGAGTTCTTCCTTCCCTCCTGCTCCACGCAGTTGATTGCAGTACTTTTTCAAATGAGCGATGGGGTCGCCGTGGCAATCGTACTTTTCAAACTTCGGCGTTTTTAACCCCAGAGGAAGATGTACGTGTAGGAACATGCATAGATTTGAGTAAGATGCACTCCTCTGCACACCTAATCCTTGCATGTTGTTCACTTTGTTCGAGATTCTTCATTCTCCTTGTTATTTCATCTTGTTCGGGTGTTTTAAGGGTTTTGTCTTGCACAGGGGTGAGTTCGTATGCTGGCTGAGGGTAATTGTATGTGGGGTATGGGGGAGGCTCGGTTTTGTAGTTGGTAGTTTTGAATGTAAAAGCTGTGGGGTCAAACATGGGCCTCGATACTGCAGGCTGTGTGGTGGCTGAGCACGGAGGGGCCGTAAAAATGTCGGGAACTAGACCAGATGTAAACATCGGAGGGCGGGTTTCAGATGGCGCTCCAACAAAGTTGGTTGATATGGTGGGCTGCCCCAGGAGGATATTTGGGTGACTGATAGCGATGGTGGAGGTACCCCCTGACCTTGGAAAAATCTCGGGATCTGGGGATAGCACTTGGAGGTTCTTTCCCATTTGTCCAGGCGTCCCACATCTCCATAACTCCGAGCTGAAAGATCCTATTCTATTTAGCCGCTGCAGATTCGGAGGCTGGGATTCCTGCAGTTGGGTTGTCCTCTGGGATAGGGACTGCTTGTTGAGTCATTTCGGTCGACATCTCTATGCTTCCTTTTGACCAAGTGAAGTACCTATGCGAAGCCAGCTTACCGCAAACTAATCACTGTTCTTAAAACACCTGGACTAGACACTCGAATTCAATGGTTAGGTCGGGACACATAATAAACACAAGAAATCACACATTGGATATGATGCACCAATGAAGTTAACGGGTTCCTATATGCTTGCAATGGTCGCATGTGTCATCCCAAAATTTATTTCAAATTTCCTTTTGTTTCCTACTTCTTATTCCTTGTTATCTTTCCTTTTTTTAAGAATACGGTCGAATCCTATAGAGATTGCCTACGTATCATGACATTGCATGAATCAGACCGAGCGTAGTTCATGGAAAAATGTTATGTGCAAAACAGAATATATTTTTTGGATTTTCAATTTTTATAACGACATAAACTTTGATTACAAAGATAACAGAATGAAAGGCAACAACCAAACTGGGAGTCAATAATCTTACAGACTCGAAAGGTGAGCAAAAGAACATACAGACAGACTCGTTTAAGAGATATACAAATCTATGAGTGCATTAAAACTTCAAGTGTTTTTGGAGCTTGCGGGGCATCGTCCCGCCTTGCCGCAAGTTTGCGCGCTAAACTTCCCTGGAGGTAGTGGAGATCCTCCATCACTTGATGGACAAATGTCATGGCGCAGAAAAGAACATAGATTTTTTCATGTCCTCACAATGGTTGCACTTTGTGGTAATATATTCTGCGATCGCCCGCACCCTTTCCCTGATAACCCTTTTTCTTGTAGTAGACGTCCAATTTGCTCGGCCCGTGCTTCTAAAGTTTGTTTGGCGTTCAGCTTTTGGAATTGCCGCAAATCCCTTTCTAATACTGCTATAACTGCATAGCAATGCTCTCTTTCGGCTTCAAAATCCCTGGCTTGTTTGGCCATTTTGTTTTCTACTATGACAACCCTCTGTTTTAAACCGACAATCTCATTGCTACTTCCTTCTTTTAATTGCTCCAGTATGGGGGCTTGTTCCTCTACACTTTTAATTAATTGTTTCCGAGCCCTAGACATTTCACCCTCTACCTTATTCAGGTCGAACCCATATTCGGTTGCTTTCCGCCGTAGGTTTTCTATGAGCTTTTCATCTTTTATAATCCTCGGAGGATTTTCTGCGGCTGCCTTCATTTTCTGGATTTGGGCTCGTAGGGCTTCGTTGTATTTGGTTAACACCTTCTTTTCTCCTTCACTGGCTGCAGCTTGCAAACTGTTCTCGAATTGCAATTCTTGATTTTTCTTTTCCAGCTTTCCTATAGTAGCCTGGTATGCATTTTCTTTTGCTAACCAATCACACTGCTCTTGTGATGTCTCAGCAAATTCCTGGAGATGAGGTCTCTTTTCCAGCCTCCCAGGCTCTATATCTCTCTTGTACCAAGCGATATACCCTGCTGTAACCTCACAAATTTATATACGTCATGATCTCGGGTTTTGGCTGTCATGTATTGACACTCACTCCAGATTTGGCGTACAACAGCTTCAGGGAACTGACCATTCGGGCCTATCTCAACTACATGGCGGCTGATATCCTCGTCTCTGGGTATCATTTGGAATCTACCCAATTGTCTGAGTACTTTGTACGGCGCATAGGGCTGGATGCTTTGGATGCCCATCACAAGGAAATGAGGTCCAATGGCGAGCATATACACAAATTCGTCCATAAAGAGCCAACCGAATGTCCATTCTATTTGATTTGCAATGATGACCCGAAGATGCGGCATCCATTCTGCGACACCATCTTTAAAACCATCAACCCTGTTGCCAAATTTTTCTATGCAGCTTTTTGTTGGCGACCCATAATTCATGAATCGAGGCCGGTGACATATTTGCACAATCATCCATATTTGTAGCAGCAAGGTACAATCCTCGAAGAAATCTCCTCCTGCTTTACAGATGGTAAGAGCACAGAAGATGTCACACAAAATCATTGGAGTGAGAGTACTTTTAGCTTGGGTCATTAAAGTGCTAACGACCCCCGCTATTTATATGTCGATGTTCCCGTCCTTTCGCGGGAATACTAAAAGACCCAAGAAAGACACCATGAACGCAAAACATCGATGCTCCTCCTACTTGAGCGATTACCCTTGCTACAAATAAGATTTTCAGGGTTGTAGAATCCTCCAATGTGGCCATACCTCTGATATATAAATTGCAGGGTGCAAAAGCCAGCTGATAAGTTGGGATTGTGATCTTTTCTGCTGATTTTTAAGAAATCTAGAAATGTGTGCACATCGAGGGATCTGGATGCAATCAAGTATTGATGTCTCAAAGGGATTGTATGGTTCCCGATATATCCAGTTATTTCTTCATAATTCGGGGTGAGCTCAAAGTCCGAGAAGTGGAAGACATTGTGGGTCGGGTCCCAGAAAGTGAATAAGGCCTTTATGATGTCTCCCCTGGGGTTAATTTTCAATAAACCAGTGAGGCCTCCCAGATGTGCATTGACCCTTTCCTGCCCTGCTTCCCCGAGATCATTCCACCATAGTCGCAACTCCAAGGGAGTTTTGTTCATTATCGTGCTCATTCTGCACATTTATTAGGAGAATTAGTATTCTCAAAACATTAAAACCGACATTTATGAAATTTATTTTAAAACAAGGACCGGCTTTGCAAATACGGCCTCTCAACACTTCGGAGAGAAGGTTTTTCAGGTTGTGCTTGCTTACCAGTCCGAATAAAATTCAGAGGTGGCCATTTGTGCAAGATTAGCCTTCCGGCGTCCCTTGCGGTAACGTTCGGCTATTACCGGCAGTAATGGTATCACCTGATTTATTTCAAAATAAGTGAATCAACTCGGACCTTTGTTTTGGAGTTGTTGCAAAAGGGGTTGGATTTGGAAAAATAATTTATCAAAACCCATAAAAAGTTGTTTCTTTTTTTTGAAACAACCGGCAGCATTTCGGCACTATTTTATGCATTTGTTTTACAAGTGATCACCCTAGCACTGCTATATCTCAATTTATTCTCTTTCTTCGCAAGACGATAAACATGCAAATCCAAGGCAAATAAATGCACAAGTAGCACGTAAAGTGCATTAGGATGGTCTTTTATTTCAGGTCACCTGCCCAAGACAGAGCCAACCCCTGCGTTGAGTCCCCAAAGTTAAATGCATGATGCAAATAACGTTCCTACTAGGGATCCGGTATGAGGTTTCGTTATACTAAATTTAGAACCTCGGTATAGGGTCTAGATTCTGCACCCGAGTGGACAACTCGAGTTGAGGAGGGGTCTACATACCGGGAACCAAAAGGCCATCCGGCTTAGTAACTTGTCCAGCCTCTTTCTTATTTTAGGGTAAGACACTAACAGAATAGGGAGTCTCAACCAGTAAGCACATACGCAGAGGTGAGAAATGAAGGGTTTTATAGTAGTTTTTATGCACAGTTCAGATAATATCAAAGCGGTAACACATGTGGCATTTAGCACAGAACATGTAAGCAAATCAGAAGAAGCCAAATATAACAGTTATTGTAAGATCGAATTCTTGAACCCTGAACCAGAGATTCTGGGTTCTTATCCCCAGCAGAGTCGCCAGAGCTGTCACAACTCCTTTTTGTTACACGGATACCCTGAAGGATAGACGTATAATGGAGTTTTTCCAATTAAAGTGATATTATTCGAAATGGGATTAATTATTTATTTAAGAGTCGCCACTTGGGATAGGCTTGGATTTTGGTGTCCCAAATCACCGTTTTGTTTAGAATCCCAAATCAAGGAAAATTTTGACTGCCCGATTAGAGTCTACGAACCTGAAATTCTTGAGTGAGGAATTTTTTTAATCCGTGGGAAGTTGTTAGGCACCCTCGGATTCCGTGGTTCTAGCACGGTCGCTTAAACTATTATAAATGGCTAAGAATTTGATTTTTATACCTATTCAAACCTATGTTCTTCTTAATAAACAACTTTTGTTGTTATTTTTAAATAGGATTGCATCATCATTAAAATATGCCTCGAACCACGCCACATACCCGCGTATTTTGACACATTCTGACTTTGTTGGGATTTGGATTTGGGTCACATAAATGTGCACCCGTATTTAGGAAAGTGAATTATTTAAGAACACGCTTGAAATGAATATGCGTCTAATTTTGTGAGAGCCGCGGAAATTTGCTAAGTGGCATTTCTCAATCTTATTCTATAGGAATTTCATTATTACTACTAAACATTGAAAGCGATGACCTCTCAAACCTGGGCCCAATAAGCCCAGTGGTTTATTATCACTTCATGAGGGCTACATACATGCTCTGTTGCGTTTAGTGAGCCCAAATGGTACTGGGCCAAAAGTAAGGATCATGGACCTAATATCAGGCAACCAACTCATGCTAGCTTAAATCAATACCAGTTTTAACGTGTAAGACTATAAGCCTATATTGTATTTGCTATGCCAGGTATTTGTGTACAAGGGAACTTAAGAATCCCCTTCGCCAATACGCTTGCAAATAGTTGCAGATTTAAAATAAAACTAGCAAATCAACAATGAGTGGAAGAGCACACACGTAAAACCCCAAAATTTAGCTGAGGCGAGGCTATACGTGAAAAGGCCAAGTCATTTGATACCATGGCCCCTACATATGCACATCACAACATGCAGTGCACCTTTACTATAAATAATAAATTCCAATAGGCCAAATATCAGCTATAGCAAGATTGGACTTAACAACATGACCCAAACTCAGGAAGGTAATAAAACTAACACGTGGATCCTAATCTAGCGCAATAGGTGGAGCTACATCATCAAGCAATAAAGAAAACCTATCCTACTACTCATAAATATTAAATTAATCGACCCTTGTCACTACATGGTCACTACATGATATAAAACAACAGTGATAAAAGAAGAGATGATCTAATTCGAACAGCTTGTATTGCTCCAAGTTTTGCTTGACTTTACAGTCTTGACTATACACTCTACATAAGCCCTGGAAGGTGCAAAGATAAAATGGGTGTGAGCAGTCAGCAAAGGCAGCAGGAATCAGTAACGAGACAACCCAGGTGAATCCAAGTCCAGTAATTTATCACAAAGAGCTCACCAAGGAAACAAAACCAAAATTAACTAATATCAATGCACCTTCAGTCTCAAATGAACCATAGATTATTTCACAGCTTGAAATCACCAGTAGTCGGCAAAACCAATAGAACAATAGCAATTCCTAGTAACTATATATATGTTTAACTCTGGTTTTTCCAGCCTTTTCATCAGTGATATCCAATCTCTTTTATAGCCAAATAGCTAGGGAAAAATTACTATTTTTTTTTACTGAAGGTCCCCCCTTCAATTTCATGTTTTTACCTATATGGACATTCATTTTTTGCCTTGTTTCCCAAGTTATCTACTGATTTTATGCTAAACACCCCTTCTAGAAGGGCATAAACACTTCTACCATCATCTATCTCTCATGGACTACCCATATTATCATTATTTGTCCATAATATTACCAAAGCAAAGTTGAAAGTTCTATATTACCCTTATTTGTCCAAAAATTATCAAAAAATAAGTAGGAAAATCATGTACTACCCTTGAGCCACTAACTTGGTATTAACCCTCTTAATTAATTTCAATTCGATACTAAACAAAGGCACATGCTAAATAATCTTCAGCAAATAATTGCAATCAATCAAAATCATCTCTAAGTGGACTCAGACTAGTCCTTAGGTAATCATATGAGGACTAAAGAAAGCATGCCGAATCTCAGATTTAAACTAGGAAAAAGTATGACAATAAATAGGCCCGGCTAATTTTGTCTTAATAAAACAGACATACTCGCAACCTAATAACATGTTTTTTTAAATTTTTTAATCAAAAAGAAATGAATCCAGATTTTTTAAAAGAAACACATAATGAAATCAAAGTGAACTTACGGATTCTTTTATTAACTTTGTGAAACGAATTCGAGTCGAAAGGTCTCTAAAACGTGGCGTGAATGCAGCCAATGTCATTGCCGACCTTGGAGGTGTCTGGGGTTTCTTGAGAGGGCTTGGGGGGTGTGTACTGGGTGAAAGATATGAAATCATTTTTAGGTGTGGTTCTACAATAATTGGTGGTGTTTTGATGGTGTTGGGTGGCAGTGGACGGCGTTGGATGGCAGTGGACGGGAGTTCCCACTGTGCATGGCGGTGGTGCCATATTTAGGTGAGTATTTGAGGCATTAGGACTGTGTTCGAGGGTAGATACTAGTGTGGTGAGGGTGAGGGTGTTGAGAGGAATCACTAGTGTTGGTTTGAGGGCGGTTTGCCACCGGTTGCCGCCGTAGACGGCGGAGCAGTCACGCTTAGATCAAATATTCGAGCATCCTGGATAGGATTTGAGGTATGATTCTAATGGGAATGGGAAGAGGAGGGTGGGACGCTTCTACGGTGCAAATTTGGAAGGTATTAGGGCAACGCCGCTGACGGCGGCAATTTCCGGCCGGCGGCGGACGGTGGGTTTTTGACGGCTCATGGGTGGTGGTGATATTCAGACGTGAACTTTATGAGGAGGAGGAGAGCTGTTCCCTAGCATTATTACCTACGTTTGTACATATTTATTTGTTTTAGGGAGGGAGTTTAGAGCCGTTGGATGGTTTGTAATAGACGGCCAAGATGGATGGGGACCAAACTACATCGTTTGGCACCCGTGGGATTGGACCGGGTCAGGGAATGATGGCAATGGGGTTTGGGCTAGGGTCTTGGGTGTTTTTACAATGTTTAGAATGACTTTGGCCACCCAGGTCTGGCCCAATTGTGGCAAACCTGGGTGATTTGTTAGAGAACCCCCTTTTTTTGTTTCTTTTTTATTTATTTTGTTTTATTGATTTAATTCCTAATTGTGTTTTAAAAATTCTAATTGAGCTAAACAAACTGATAACTACCTATTATGCAAAACAAATAAAAATTCAACAAATTAAAAAACAAAAAGTGCAAAACAATTGAAATGCTGGAAATACTACTTAATTTTGTGATTTTTGTATTCGAAAAAATAAACCTAATTACCCAATTGATCTAGCAAAATTATGAAATTAGGTCCCAAATGCTTGTGTGATTTATCATTATTCTTTTTATATGATTTTATGCATGCATTAATGAAAACACAGTGATGTGCGCAATTAAATCCTTAAAATCAAATCCTTAAAAATAAATATTTATAATGGAAAATGCTAAACTTGAGAGTCCTGTAGGAGTCATCTCAACGGGGCAAAAATCATAAACACACAGAACTTGTAAGCCCTCAATAAGGCAACACCAAGTTTACAAAGATTGATTTTCGATGTCTCAGGGACTATCGTCGATTGTCATCCCATAGAGAAATTAGAAACTCAAGCCTGAAGCGAGCAAACACGAGTCTAAAAGCCCTCCATGTGACAATACTAGAAAATATAAGACCTCTACGAGGCATTTAAAAATTGTATGACCTCAAGCAAGGCATGAGTTATACTTGTACCGAGTAACTAAGACTATAAGACCTCAAGTAAGACATCATCAAAATTTACAAGACCTTACGAAAAGCACAATCTTGATCTCAAAGTTAAGGCTATATATCGAACTTGTAAGACCCCTAAGAAGGCATACCCTCGATTAAAACACCAAAACTACTTCACTCGGTGAATAAAAGGCTACAGTCAAATACAATGACTTCGATCATAGGTTGTACCAACCAAACTAACATGACTCGAGGACGCCCGACTGTCGCTATAAAATCATAGGCCTTCAATCACTTTGAATATACTTCGAAAAGAATAGGTTAATCCAGCATTCCTCGACATAAGCAAAAGAGCTTCTGTCATATCATCTCTGAACAACAGGCTTTGAAATAATTCAGCCATCGGGAAAAACCTCTCAATGTGCCTATTTATCGCTACATAACAGCTCACAATCGAGGCTTTTATTGAGCCGTCGAAGAGTTGGGCGAACACAAAACTTCAAGAAGTCTTTAAAGAGGGAAAATAAAGCCTATATTAGAGGTTGTACCGACCAATGTGTAAGAGCCACTGTTGTCAGCCCATATTATAGGTCGTACCGACCCAATGCATAAGAGCCAGTGTCGCCAGCCCATTTTAGAAGTCATACCGACCCAATGCAAAAAATCCACTATCGCCAACCCATAATAAAGGTCGTACTGACCCAACGCATAAGAGCCACTGCCGGCCAACCTATATTATGAGTTGTACCAACCCAACGCGTAAGAGCCACTATCACCATCCCATATTAAAGGTCATACCAACCCAACGTGTAAAAGCCACTACCGCCAGCCCATATTAAAGGTCATACCAACCCAATGCATAAGAGCCACTATCGCTAAGCTACATTTAGGTTCATATTGACCTGACGTGTAAGAGCCCAATCACCCTCCTATATTAGAGATCATACCGACCTGATGCATAAGAGCTCAAACGCCAGCTCAAATAGCCTCAGGGCAGATACGATAGACCTAAAGGTCGAGAAATTTAGGTAAACTTAAAAGTCAGTAAACTCAAGTCAAAATGTGGCTTAGGACTGAGCCCCAAATGATTGACTTTCAGCCATTACAAATCGCTCAGCAGTAACAAAAACCTAAGAGATTAAATTTAAAATCCACAATGTCAAATCAATTTTCAAATGAGTGTCACAATTTATTCCTAAAAAGCAAAGGGAAAACGGAAAACAATGAAAAATGAAAGTCCTTTACATATATGTTGAAAGGATTACAAGGTACATTTGCAAGGCCTATGCCTGAGGCCATTGCAAGGGCAGAGAGCAAATAAAACCCTAATCTACCACCAGTATTATGCCTTTCGACATCTCTCTCAGAAATTATGCTTTCAATAGCACGTACATAACCTACAGGTTTTCAACAGCCTCTCCCCCTTCAGGGACTTTGCCTCAATCTTCATCATCTCCTGAGCCATCACTTGACTTGCATACAGAAGAAAGCAGGGTCAAAGCCTCATCTTCTAGGGTCTTAATCATCTCAATATAAGTGGTTAAATCGATGCCCCTGCACATATATGCTCGAGAGCCTGCATTCGAGATTCTAACCAGGCATGTTCCACAGCTCAGGCCAATCGTAGTTCGACCTCCTCAGACACCTTCTTGGCCTCAACATTTGTAGTAGCAGCATCGTCTTTATACGAGGATACAAACTTCTCGGCTTTAGCCCTAACCTCGGATAACGCATAAACCAACTTGGTGTGAAGACCCCAGTACTTATTGCTCTTAGCTCGTGCATCGTCTAGTTGATGTCCAACTATTACCATCTCCCTTCAAGGGTATCTCTCTCAGAGACTATATCACAAATGTGTCGTTGGAGTTTGAGAATTTCAGAATCTCTAGCTCGGAGTTCCTCTATCATAAGGAAATATTTTTCTCAAGCTACAAAGATCGGCCCAAATATGGTAAAACACTAAAGTCAGATAAGTATGTAGACGAAAACAAACAGGAGATGTATAATTTTCTTTGTGAGAGGAACACTTTCTCGAGATGCTGCCACCAAATAATTTCGAAGGTCACGGAGTTCATCCTCCCTATTGGTAGAAAGAGTTTTAAGTTCATCAACTTCTAAGGTGGCCTTCCAATGCTCACTGTCGTAACAAGTCAGCTCCATTTCAAAGTTGACAAAAGTTTGATTATAAAGCACGTTGGCCTGGAACCAAGAAAGAAACAAGGTTAACAAGACAAAGACCGGGGCACCAGGCAGAATTTATGAAAAGATTACCTGCTCATAGATCTTGTCGATTTCACTAAAAATAAACAAAATGTAAGGCTCAGTATTCTCCTAAAATATAACAAAAAGCCTTTCAAATACATTCTCATATCTCGAAGGAAAAACCGATACCAAAGGAGAATCGCTCACTTCAATAGCCCCAATTGGATCAATCGGGGTTGTCTCTTGTTTTTGAAGAGATATAGAACTAGGTTCCTCCGGACTTCCTACCAAATGCGCCTCAGCTCGAGGAATATTTTGGCTGTCAACCTACCCAGGGACATTGCCCAATACGCCCCCGAAGGCCTCTTTATCCCAAGGAAGGATGACAATAGAATCAAGTTCCAAGTTGGAAGACACTGTCTCTACACTATGATGGGCGATCAGGCTTTCCCCTCTCTCAAATTCTATCAAGGAATCATCATTCTCCCTACCTTTAACTCGGGGATTCCCCTTTACTCCTAGAGTTAAAACTATTGAATCTACCTTAGGTTTTTCCACTTTGGCCTTCTTGGATTTCAAAGGCTCGGTCGATGATTCCCTTCATCTTTTCTCTTCTTTGTCAGGTTTTTGGGGTATCCACTTCGCCAAACGGTGCTTCCCTCATCAAAGAGGCATGTCCCGGACCTGCATAAATGCAAAGTGCAAACATAGGAAATGAGGACGCTATGAGCGATAGTTCTTTAATGAGATACAATTGCAGCATAAGTAAAGGCTCATCGTGGTCCTTGGCTTCCCATCGAGCCTGGGATAGATTGCGCCCCACATGCTCAATATATAACTAAATCAAATCTAGCTAGTTGACCCAGCCCGAGAGGTCCTTACCCGCATTAGTGTATACTATGATAGCTGTATTAATGGAGGAAGTTAGTTCGTACCCAAAAATATACAAGAGAACATTTAATTAGCATATCTACTCACATTTCATATTAAACCTTTCAGGGAACGACATCATCTCTACTGAAATCAGGTTCAAAGTCCTAACTTGGACAAAATGGACCATCCACCCTCTGTTCCTAACCTCGTTGGTACAAGCAAAAAGGGATCTCGAGGGCCAAAAGTGGAGCCTAATATCACGACCCTAAATCCGGACCCGGTCATGATGGCGCCTATCGTGAAACAAGGCTAGCCGACACAAACCCCTCCCCTCAATATTAATTTAACAATTATAAATAATAATTCTAGTCATTAACATGTTATAAAACACAAAATATAAGTAGAATAGAACAATTTTCGGAAACAACACAGCCCGACATAAGGGTGTCACCAGTCATGAGCATCTAAATGGTCTACTACACAATCTAGTACAATGGAAATTAAAGATAATAGGGAAACACTAGGCTGCGAACGCCGAGCAACTATCTAGTGGACTCTGAATAGCCTGCAGAAAGCAATAAACCATCAATAGCGTGACCTGAGGCTTCTGAATCTGCACACAGGGTGAATGGAGTATAGTGAGTATGCGAACGCATTGAGTAATAAAAGTAAAGGCAACTGAGTGATAAGAAAATATGTAAAACACAACAAAATGCTACAGAGAGGCAGTATAAAATCAATACGATGCAAATGAAAAGTAATAATTGTAAGAAAACACCTTATTTCAGTGAAAACCTCTTTAAAGCATCTTTTAACCGTTAAAAAAGTAAATGATAAAACAACGAGAACAGATAAACACATAAAATCAGCCCCTCGGGCACAATATCAACAGAATCAGCCCCTCGAGCAATAACAGTAACATCATTTGCCCCTCGGGCTATATCATATATCACACAAGATACTCGTGATCATTAGGGGTGTGCAGACTCCGGGAAAGGCCCCTTACGGCCTAAGCACAATATCAATCTATCTCATGTCATAAAGAATAGGCTCTCAACCTTATAACAAGCCACTTTGTGGCATAACAACTCAGGCCCTTGGCCTCATAATCATAAATCTGTACAATACTATTCCGGCGTGCATCCCGGTCTATAATAATCCTCGCTACACAGGCCCTCGGCCTTACTCAGTCAGAAAATCTCAAAAAGCCACTCAGGCATTGTAAAATATGATGCTCAGCCCAAAATATTATTTAAATGTTAAAACAGAGTAAATATGGCTGAGTTGTGAAAAACAGTAGAACATAGTATGACTGAGTATAAATAGAAAGTAAAAACAGTGAGGAAATAATAGTAATAATCCCCTAAGGGTCCAATCAGTTGGCACGAGGCCCAAATATGTTATTTAGCAAAAAACATGATGATAGCAAATAGTTTTTGATCAAACACGCAATTCAAAATAGTCATCCTAGATGGACTAAGTCACAATCCCCAATGTTGCAGGATCCCACAATCATCATCTATTGTGTGTGTCACCTCAAAATAGCACAACGATGTGTAATTCGGGTTTTCATACCCTCAAGACAACATTTACAATCATTACTCACCTCAATCCGGCATTAAGTCTATCTCGCGATGCCTTTTCCCCTCGAATCGGCTTCTGAATGCTCCAAATCTAGCCAAAATCAGTACATAACCATCAAAGTATTCTAAGGAAACAAAGCCTACTCAAAAGTAATAAAAATACCATTCAAATCCCGAAATTAACCAAACCTGACCCCCGGGTTCACGTTTTGAAATTCGATAAAATTTAAATCATTAGACTCATTATCTCTCTATGAGTTCATACATATAAAAAGTACTAAAATCCGATAACAAATGACCCCTCAAACCCTTGCTTAAAGGAATCCAATCTCAAGCCCTAATTTCCCCAATTTTTAACACCTAATATCCATTAATTTTCAAGTGAAATCAGTAAAATAACATCATAGACATGAGTTTAGGGTCCAAAATCCTTACCTCAATGAAATCCCTCTTCAAATAGCTCCTCACGCTTAAACCCGTATGAAAATGATGAAGAAT
Source organism: Nicotiana benthamiana (assembly GCA_034376525.1). Classification (NCBI taxonomy): domain Eukaryota; kingdom Viridiplantae; phylum Streptophyta; class Magnoliopsida; order Solanales; family Solanaceae; genus Nicotiana; species Nicotiana benthamiana. Next base: position 109,423,726 of record CM067326.1, on the reverse strand, counting down.
AACTCAAAAATCGCAAAGGAAATCTTTTATACCTTCTGACACAGGCTTTTTGCACCTACGGTCCACCTTTTGTGGTCCAAGACACCGCATCTACAGTCCTGACTTGAAGCCCAGGCACCGTATCTGCGATGCAAATCCCAAACCTATGGTATCGGAGGTGCGCTTCCTCAACCACTTCTGTGGTTCCAGCTAACACCTCCTTAGCCGCATCTGCAGCTCCGGTTGCGCTTCTGCGAGACCGCACCTCCACTCCCCTAGCCGCAGTTGCGTTTATGACAGCAATAGGAAATCTTCAGCTGCAAAAACCCAACTCAAATTTTCCGCCACCATTCTAAATCAGCCCGAGGCCCCCGGAACCTCAACCAAAAGCAGCAACTAGCCATATACTAACTTATACCAATCTTCAAAATACCTCAAACAACATCGAATCAACCAAAACACATCGGATTCAAGCATAAGGTTCCGAAAATATTCTAAATTAATCATAAAGTCTGTCTAACCACGTTCGAATAACCTAAAATTTTGAACACACATCCTAAATGACACAACAAACCTATTGCACCTATGTAATTCTATTCAGACCCCTGAATCAAAATCTCACCTATCAATTGGAAAACGCCAAAATTTCAATTTAGCCAATTCAAGCCAAAATCTACTTCGGAACTCCAACACACATTCTGATCATGCTCCTAAGTTCTAAATCACCTTCCGAAGCTATTCAAACCATCATAATTCACATCCGAGCCTTTTAACATGTAATTCAACCTCCAGTTGACTTTTTCAACTTAAGCTTACATAAAAGAGACAAAGTGTCTCAAACCTTACCTAAAGCATTCCGGATTCGAACCGACTAACATGATACCACATAACACGAATAAACAAAGCATAAAGAAGTAGAAATGGGGGAAACAGAGCGGTAACTCATGAAATGACCATCCAGGTCGTTACATCCTCCCCCTTTTACAACAAACGTTTGTCCTCAAACGGGTCAAGAAACATTCCTGAAGCAAATAGGTGAGGATAAGTGCTTCGCATCTCTCATTCGGACTCCTAGGTAGCCTCCTCCAAGGGCCGACCTCTCACTTTTCTTTCACTGAAGTTATATCTTTTGATCTCAATTTTCAAACTTGACACTCCAAAATAGCCACTAACTCCACATCATAAGTCAAATCAAAATCTAATTGGACCGTGCTGAAATCCAGAATGTGAGACAGATCCCCAATTTACTACTAGAGCATAGAAACATGAAATACCATATGTACATTTGACAAGCTGGGTGGCGAAGCAAGCTCATAAGCCACCTCCGCAATTCTTCGAAGTACCTCAAAAGGCCCAATGAACCAATGACTAAATTTACCTTTCTTCCCAAATCTCATATCAATGGTCATGGGTGAAACCTTCAACAAAACCTTTCACCAACCATGGAGGACACACCTCGAACCTTCAATCACCATAACTCTTTTTTCTTGACTACGTTGTATGAAGCCTCTCCCCCATCACCTTCACCTTGTGAAAAGCATCGTGCACCAAGTCTGTCCCCAATAGCCTATCCTCGCCTGGCTCAAACCAACCAACTAGAGATCTACACCGCCTCCCATACAAAGCCTCATATGGAGCTAACTAAACATTCGACTGATAACTGTTGTTATAAGAAAACTCTACGAGCGGTAAAAATTGATCCCACGACCCTCCGAATTAAATGACACAAGCACGCAACATGTCCTTCTATATATGAATAGTGCACTCGGACTACCCATCCGGTGAAAGTTATGCTCAATTCAACTTGAGTGCCCAACTCTTGCTGCAAAGACCTCCAAACCTGTGATGTAAACTAAGTGCCTCTATCAGAAATAATGGAAACTTGGTCACCAGGCAACAAACTATCTCCCGGATATAGATCTCTGCCAATCGATCTGACGAATAAGTAGTACACATAGCGATGAAGTGTGTAGACTTGGTCAACCGACCCATAATCACCCAAATAGCATCAAACTTCTTCAAAGTCCATGGAAGCCCAGCCACAAAGTCCATGGTGATCCGCTCCCACTTCTGCTATGGAATATCCATCCATTGAAGCAAGCCACCCGGACTCTGATGCTCATATTTCATATGTTGACAATTGAGACACCCAGCTAAAAATACCACAATGTCCTTCTTCATTCTCCTCCACTAATAATGTTGTCTCAGATCCTGATATATCTTCAGAGCACCTAAATAAATGGAATACCGCAAGCTATGGGCCTTATCCAGAATCAACTCTAGAAGCCCATCTACATTGGGCACATATATACGACCCTATATCCTCAAAATTCCGTCATCACCAATGATCAGATCTCTGGCATCATCGTGCTGAACTCTATCCTTAAGGACAAACAAATGAGGATCATCATATTGGCTCTCCCTGATACGGTTAGATAAGTAAGATCGAGAAATCATACAAGCTAATACCCGACTGGGCTCCAAAATGCCTTATCCAGAATCAACTCTAGAAGCCCATCTACATTGGGCACATATATACGACCCTATATCCTCAAAATTCCGTCATCACCAATGATCAGATCTCTGGCATCATCGTGCTGAACTCTATCCTTAAGGACAAACAAATGAGGATCATCATATTGGCTCTCCCTGATACGGTTAGATAAGTAAGATCGAGAAATCATACAAGCTAATACCCGACTGGGCTCCAAAATGTCCAACCTCACAAACCAATTGGCCACGGCCTAAAGATCAACTGCAAGAAGTCTCTCCCCGATGGGAATATTTGCCAAACTCCCCATACTCACCGCATTCCAACTCAAGGCATTGGCCTTCCCCAAATGGTACAAGGTAGTAATATCATAATCCTTTAGCAACTCCAACCATCTCCGCTGCCTCAAATTGAGATCCTTATGTTTGAACAAGCATTGGAGTCTACACTGAACAGTAAGCACCTCATAAGACAAACCATACAAATAATGCCTCCAAATATTCATTGCGTGAACAATGGCAGACAGCTCCAAATCATGAATAGGATAGTTCTTCTCATAGGGCTTCAACTTACGAGAAGCATAAGCAATAATTCCACCCTCTAGCATTGACACACACCCAATACTAACTCTCGAAGAATCATAATACACGTATATGAACCTGAAGCCGATGGAAAAATTAACAATGGCGTTGTTTTGAAGGTAGTCTTAAACTTCTGAAGACTCTCCGCACACTCGTCCGACCACATAAATGGAGCGCCCTTCTGAGTCAGCTTTGTCAAGAGCGATGCAATAGATGAATATCCCTGAATAAAATGGCAGTAAGAACTTGCGAAACTAAGAAAACTGTGAATCTCTATGGCTGAGGACGGTCTTCTCCAACTCTGAACCGCCTCTATCTTCTTCAGATCAAACTGGATATCCTCACTGTACAGCATGTGCCCCAAGAATACCACTGAACTGATCCCGAACTCACACTTGGAGAACTTTGCATAAAGTTCCTCCTCCCTCAATCTCTGCAGTACAACTCTCAAATGCTTCGCGTGCTCCTCCTGACTACGCGAATACACCACAATATCATCAATGAAAACTATGACAAATTAGTTGAGATACGGCTAGAACATGTTATTCATCAAATGCATGAATGTTGTTAGGGCATTGGTCAGCCCAAAAAGACATCACCAAGAACTCATAATGACCATAACGGGTCCTAAAAGTCGCCTTAAGAATATCCGAGTCCTTGATCTTCAACTAGTGACAACTTGAGCGCAGATCAATCTTGGAGAACACTCTCGCTCCCTGAAGTTGGTGGAATAAATCATCAATGTGAGCCAAAGAATTCTTGTTCTTAATTGTTGCTTTTTTCAACTGCCTGTAATAAATGCACATCCTCATAGTGCCATCCATCTTCTTCACAAATAGAACAGGCATACCCCAAAGAGACATACTAGGCCGAGTGAATCCCTTATCAAGGAGTTCCTGAAGTTGTTAACTCCTTTAACTCCGTTGGTGCCATACGATATGGTGGAATAGAAATGGGCTGAGTGTTCGACACCAAATCAATACCAAAATCAATATCATTGTCTGGTGCCATGCTCGGTAGGTCTAAAAGAAACACATCAAGAAAATCACTCACAATTGCAACAGAATAAATATTGGGAGTCTCTACACCGACATCCCTCACAAATGCTAAGTATAAAGACAACACTTCCCTCCCATACACTAGGCCTTCAAGAATGAAATCACCCTACTAGGAAAATAATCGGTCGAACCTCGCCACTCGATCCGTGGCACACTCGGTATAGCCAAAGTCATTGTCTTAGCATGACAGTCCAAAATAGCATGAAATGGAGATAGCTAATCCATGCTAAATATAACATCAAAGTCTACCATACATAAAAACAAGATATCCACTCGGCTCTACAGACCTCTTATAGTCACCACATATGACCGGTACACACGGTCTACAACAATAGTATCGCCCACCAGAGTAGATATACGAGCAGATAAAATAAGAGACTCAAAGGGTGTATCAAATAACGAGCAAAGTGTGATGACACATAAGAATGTGGAACCGGGATCATATAATACAGAGGCATCTCTGTGGTATTCTAAGACAATAGTTATGATCACAGCATCTGAAGCAATAGCATCGGGTCAAGCTAGGATTGCATAGAAACGGGCCTGACCGCCACCTGATTGACCTCCCCCTCTACGGACCCTACCCGATAGACCTCCACCCCTAGCTGGCTAGGTAGGTGGTGGTGAAGTAACTGGAACTAAGGCTGATGGCTGACTCCTCTACTGAGATAAACCCCCAAGACAATGAGGACATTGCTTCGACATATGGCCCAACTATCCACACTCATAATAGCTCCCTGGTGCTGGAGACGGAGACTAAAGGGAACCTCTAGCACCGGAATAACCAGTAGATGCACCTGGCATAGAAGAGCCTTGAACTGATAGGGCACGAGATGAACTCTGGTTTGGGAGGGCACTAAGTGATGACTGGCCTTGATGAGAACTGTGAGAACCATGACCTAATAACGCCCCACGATAACCTAGGTGAGCTAGATGGGCATGCCTGGATGAACAGCCTCTGTCGTGCTGCAACTGACCTCTCAAAGAGCACCACCATAACTACCTGATCCCCGAGGCCTCTTGGCCTCCCTCTCATCTTGCTCCTTGTGACGATCTGACTCAATATTGCAGGCAATATCAACAACCTCCTCAAAAGTAGCACCAGACACCCTCTCCCTGGTTATGAGAATACGAAGCAGGTACGTGAGGCTATCAACGAATCTCCTAATCCTCTCTCTCTCTCTCTCTCTCTCTCTCTCTCTCTCTCTCTCTCTCTATAGGAACCAACCAAACAGCATAACGATCTGAGAACCTCATATCATGTTGCGTCATAATCATCTCTCCTTGACACAACCACCTGAAATTACTATGCAGCTCCTTTCCATGGTTATGGCATATACTACTCCAAAAAGAGAATGGAGAATTGCTGCCAAGTAAGGGGTACTTCACCAAAAAGCCTACGCCTCTCATATGCTTCCTACCAAGTAAAGGCGGCTCCACAAAACTAAAAAGTACTGAAAGTGACCCTGCTGGTCTCCAAAATACCCGATGTAAGAAGAATCATCTGACACATGTCCAAGAAACCTTGGAAAGAATCACCCTCTGCACCATAAAAAATAGGACGCAAAAGTCTACCAAACCTCTCCAATCGACGATGCTCGTCCTCTAGCATGGCAGGAGCTACATAGTCCAGACTGGGCTAGATGTGGCCAGTATCTGAATTCCCTGCACGACCTTCTCAGATGTGCGAGCGGCGGGAGTCTGAGTGCCTCCCCTGACCTGAGAAGTAGCCACGGCTGTAGTGACTGAGACTGCTTGAGCTAGGCAAGTGCATACTCATGGAATCTGAGCCAAGGCCTCCTGAAGACCAAAAATCATAATGGGCACAGCTGATGCCTGAGTTGGTAGTGTTGGAGAGGCCACAACTCAAACCTGATCCTGAATTGGGGCGGCTAGTGAATCTACATACGCTGCCCTAGCTGCTGTGTGGGCCATACCTCTGCCCCTACCACAGCCTCGACCGCATCCTCGACCTCTAGTGGCTACAACCGGTAACTAGTGGTCGTCCATCCTGATCGATTGCTCGTGTCCTTACCTTTTGTGAGAGAATAGAATAACAAAAGTTTAGTACTCGGATAAAAAGATTTGGATGAAGAGAATCTCAAGAATATGAAATTTTCCTAAAGGTTTTGCAGCCTCTCAAGGATAAATACAGACGTCTCCATACCAATCCGCGAAACTCAACTAAACCTGCTCATGACTTGTGATACATATGTAACCTAGGCTCTATTCCAACTTGTCATGACCCTAAATCCAGACCCGATCATGATGGCGCCTATCATGAAACTAGACCAGCCGATACAAACCCCCAATATTAATTTAACAGTTATATATAATAATTCCAGTCATTAACATGTTATAAAACCTAAAATATAAGTGGAATAGAACAATTTTCTAAAATTACACAGTCCGACATCGGGGTGTGACCAGTCATAAGCATCTAAACATCTGTCTAAGTGTTAGAAGAAACTACATAGTCTACTACAGAATCTAGTACAGGGGAAAATAAAGATAAGAGGGAGAAACACTAGGTTGTAAATGCCGAGAAGCTACCTAGTACGCTGTGAATATCCTGCTAGGAGCAATCAACCCTCACTAGCATGACTCGAGGCTCCTAAATGTGCACAAAGGGTGCATGGAGTAAATTGCATATGCCATCTTAGTGAGTAATAAAAGTAACGGCAGCTGAGCGATAAGAAAACATGTAAACCACAGCAAGATGCTACACAGAGGTGGTATAAAATCAATACGGTGCAAATAAAAATTGAAACTTGTAAGAAAACACCTTATTTCAGTGAAAGCCACTTTAAAGAATCTTTTAACTGTTAAACAAGTAAATGATAAAATAGCGAGAATAGATAAACATATAAAACCAGCCCCTCAGACACAATATCAATAGAATCAGTAACTCGGGCAATAATATATAACAATATCTGCCCATCGGGCTATATCATATATCACACTGGGTACTCGTGCTCTCGGCCTTATATCAAGCCACCTCATGACATAAAAACTCAAGAACTCGGCCTCATAATCATAAATATGTACAATACTGCTACGCCGTGCATCCTAATCCATAATAATCCTCACCACATAGACCATTGGCCCTACTCAGTCAGAAATATATAAAAGCCACTCGAAAAAAATAAAATATTATGCGCAACCCGAAATATCATTTAAATGTCAAAATAGAGTAAACATGGCTAAGTTATCAAAAATAGTAGAATATAGCATGATTGAGTATAAGAATAAAGTAAAAATAGTGAGGAATAGTAGTAATACTTCCCTAAGGGTCCAATCAGTTGGCACGAGGCCCAAATATAGCATTTAGCCTAAAATATGATGATAGAAAATAGTTATCAATCAAATACGTGGTTAAAATAGTCATTCGGGGAAGACTAAACCAAAATCCCCAAAAGTACACGACCCCACGCTCGTCATCTAGCCTGTGTGTCACCTTAAAATAGCACAATAATATGTAATCCCGGGTTTCATGCCCTCATGACAACATTTACAATCATTACACACCTCAATCCGGTCCAAACTCTAGCTCGCGATGCCTTTGCCCCTCGAATCGGCCTCCGGATGCTCCAAATATATCCAAAATCAGTACATAACCATCAAAATATGTTAAGGAAACAAAGCCCACTCAAAAGTAATCAAAATACCATGTAAATCTCGAATTTAACCAAACCCCACCATCAAACCAACATCTCGAAATTTGATAAAATTTGCATCATTAGACTCCTTACCTCCGCACGAGTTATTACATATCAAAAGTATTAAAATCCGTCATAAATGACCCGTCAAACCCTTGTTCAAAGGTCTCCAATGTCAAGCCCTAATATTTTGTAAGGCCCTATGAAAATTTGAACTCAAAACATAAGAGCTCGTAGTGCCAAATTACGAAAATGTGTTAAGGAAAGCTCGCTGCGATTCAGACCCTTTTGTATTGATCTATGCATTTAAAAATCAAAAATTAAAGCTTTCCAGAAAAGTGCAAATATGCGGTCCAGAATGCAGTCGCATACGAGGTATGAGGACCGCATATCTGCCGTAGAATGAGTCAGTGGTTGACAAAACGAAAGTCAACTATGTGGTCAATTATGCAATCGCATAATCAAAATGCGGACCGCATAATCATCACACAATTTCCTTGGGATTTTGTAAAGGTTAGTTCTACGGTGTACTTACGACCGTAGAACGTAAATGCGGACCGCATTTCTGCTATAAACATAGCCAATGTGGCAAGTTTTGGGAAGCATTTTGCGGTCCATTATGTGGACTGCATGTCGACTTTGCGATCGCAGATCCGACTCTGAGCTCCAATTTTCTAAGTTTTAAACCCGACCCCCCATCGATATATTTAGTGTTATTTCTCATTTTGAGCATTTTTCCTGATGTATTTAGAGAGAGAGGGTCTTAGAGAGGGAAAGTGATTCCCATCAACATTTCTCCATGAAAGCTTGCTAAATCATTGAAGATACTCAAGTGAAGGAACCTAAATCTTCATCCCAAGAGGTAAGACTTCATCACCTTTGCTATTATTTCTATACTCAGCTATAAGGGGTCGTTTTGTGGTAATTCATGGGTATAAGGATGGATTCCTTGCATGTATATCAAACCTTAGGGTATTGGTAGGTAGTAAACTAAACAAAAATCAAATGTGGTATATAATGATAGAGAGTTCTCTCAAAAACGGCTTAAGATCACAATGCCCATTTAGTGTTTGATTATATGCTTGAAACATGCTATAATCTCAATCTCATCTCTAATTCTCAATTCAATTTGTAATTTCTTACATAATAGATCGAAGTGCTAAGAGTTCCGGAATTTTGTAAAGAGCAAGGAAAGCTATATTGAGCTATGTATGGCTAAAACCCACTTTTTATTAGAAATCGAGCTCTGTTGGTGTTTATGCAAATGTGGTAAGACTAGAATTTGTTGATGTACTGATTGTTATTTGGTTTGCAATTATATATATATATATATATATATATATATATATATATATATATATATATATATATATATATATATATATATATATATATATATATATATATGTATATACACACACACACACACGCACGCACACATATCTACATGAAGGATGTGCCTCAACGTGTGTAATGAACTATCTTTGATATTTAAAGATTTGTGAATATTTAAAATCATGTGTTGACATGTCTAGGCTATAAGCCAAGATTAAAATTGAGATTGACATGCTAACTATGTTAAATCTTACTTATGTTTGTTGTGAACACGTGGATTTTGCCTCGCATAAATTACTACTACGGAATTCCAAAAAATAGGATTTTTTCTTTTAGTTATTTGGTTTTTAGGAATTAATTGCATAATTTTCATGTTTCTTTGCATTTTTGTGTGCATGCTTAAATTATTAAATTCACAAAAGTACAAAAAAAAAATACATTTCATGTGCATTTAGGATCTAATTTTATCTTTTAGGCTAATTATTTAATTAATGTTACAAAAATGAAATAAAATAACAAAAATAGTTTATTTTGCATTTTTAACTTTTAATTTTCAAATTTTTTTCTATAGTTCTCTTTTAATTTAGGACTTAATTAATTTTTGAGAAGAAATTAGTTAATTAATTAAGTTTTAGAAGTTAAACCAGATTTTATTTTTTAATTTGTAATTAACAAAATTTGAAAATGAAAAAAAAAAGAGAAAGAAGAAAAAAAGGTTTTAATAAAAAAAGACCCCAAATTTGAGCCAAATCCGCAAATAACCATCCAAAAACCCCAAAACCTGACCTAAAATCCATCAAAACCCCAATCTGGTTCCCCCACTACACAAACGACCTCGTATAGGTTAGGACTAATCTAGGTCGTCAAGGTTCTTTTGATCAAACGGATCTAATGTAAGGACTAATAGGTATATAGTTGTCCTAACACTCCTACCCCCCTGCTCACCATCTCAAACATCCATAAAGCCCTGATGTAACATCGTCCTATGACACCATCCGCAGCACACTGAAAATCGCCCATGGCAGCAGCTGGAGGTCAAATACAATCAAAATCATACCAAACGTTCTCCTTAATCTCCCCATCTCAAATGTCCATATGGTTCCCTCAAATCCGCCCAGATTTCCCCATATTTCATATCATAGAAGGTGGAAACCTAGCGCCGCCATAGTTTCTCCGGTGGTGGCGCCACCTCCAATACCAGCCAAATCAATACCAAACCACCACCATGCTCCCCTTTTTCAAAATCTCCACTTAATTCCCCTCAACTAAAGCCAGAACTTCTCGAATCTTAGAATTTAGGGTTGGAGCCCTAGAAGATTCATTCATGCAAGGGTCTTCCTCCAGGGATTTCTTGATGTTCAGAATCGATTTGGTCTCCAAATGACGTTGTTCGCTTTGTTCTTAACAAAGACTAAGCGATTGACATTATTTGGAGGTGAAATCAGAGGGTCCAGTCTCGGGTTCGAGTTTTTGGTCGGTAAGTTTTTCTTTCTGGCTTTGTTCATGTTTGGTGTCACTTTAACTGTCGTTCTTCCTCATATATCCTCTTGTTTTTCTTTTTCTTTTCTCTGGTCAATTCAAATGAAGTGTGATCAAAATTTCTGGTTGAAGGATGATTTGTGTAGTTCTATTCCTTGTCAGCTTTATTTTCCAAGTCCGTTTCTCTAATTTCTATAGTTTGATAAGCCTGGCTGCTAAGTTGTTATTTGTTATTTGATTTAATCTTTTAGTTTAATTTAATTAAGTCTCTTTGACAGTTTATTTAATTCCCTGCACGTTTGTGTTAATTAATCACTAGCTTAGTTAGATTGTTGATTATGGAAGTCGCTTCGATGTTTAGGTCATGCTTTCTTCGGGATGCATATAGGACTTAGCTGGGTCAGTTTATTGGTTTGGGATTTGGGTATCTGGCCCATTTAAAAGAGAAAGGAAGCATATACATTCAGCCAAGTGATCGGGTCATATTGACTCAAGAACTTAATGGTAAATTTCAAGGGTACAAAGGGTAACTTGGGTAGTTTACATAGGAAATCTCTGAATAACTATCTCAGGAAGCTTCTTAGAAGCTGAAAAATGGCATTACTTGGCAACCAAGATAGTAATTTAGGGATTTATAAGCGAAAACGAAAATTCAAAAAAGGGTTAAAGTGAAAAACTGAACATTTCTAGGTTTTCCTAATAGTTTGCCTATAAAGGAATTGCTAAGGAAAGCTCATTTCAGATTTGAAGATATAGAAAATTTTAGAAAATCAAAAACGCTAAGGCTTTGGATAGAAAACTACTGTTCCATTAAATTGCTCTTATAATTCATAAAGTTTGAATTCCTAAAACACTCTTTGATTCAATGGGGTTAAATATTGTTAATTTGGTTTTCATAAACTGATCTTTAGTTGAATGTGTGATTGGATTCTGGTTTTCATTCGAAATTGGGGTTTATAAAGTGAATTTGAGGTTGATTTCTGTTGTTTGTCTACTGTTGCTCGACCACTTATCACCCTACTTTGTTCTTATCATTTTCCAGGTACATTTTAGCCTATAAGTAAAGAATGACCAATGAGCATGTAATTCAAGTGGACTTCTAATTTAATGAAAGCTGCCTTTAAATCTGATTTCTCTGTTCCTTCTACTAGGTTCGATATTTTGTAATTAGACTTTGAACTACATATGCTAGTTAGGTGTTCTTTTTTTTTTTTAAATCTGTGCATGTGAGAGTAACCAGCAGTAATAATTTGCATTTGTATTGATGAATGAAATGTGACTCTATCTATTCAGTTTTCTTTTAATAAAATCTGAGTGAGTACTAGGTAAAAGATCTGTGAAGACTTTGTGATAGGATTTAATGTAATGCTTTGGTTTGTAGACTCTTGTTTAGTTTATACTGAAGACCAATGTTATTTTAGTAGTGATAGCCATTTGAATTCATTGAACTGTTAAATAGTGGCATGTATATGTATCGACTTACCTAGATTCTTCCTCGTCAACATGACCATTTTTGAAGGCAAAGTTTATATTCGTGTTTTAAAACTAGTTAAAAGTTTAATCTAGCATGCTTGCTTAACATTGACTTATAATGTCCTCTAGTCATATAGTGTTGACATAATTAAAATTAGAAAGCTACGCAGGTAGTTACTGTTTGATGTCTAAAAATCAGAATTTATAGTGCTAAATCAATTTCAATGCTCTTATTTTATTATTAGTTGGTTGGTATTTTGACTTGGCATAATAATTTGGAGCCTGATTTTCTATGTTGAATTGTTTTGGGCTCACAGGTACTCGATCCTTAGTCTAGACTCTTCAGTAGCCATGTTTTCGGATTGGGCCTGTTCTGGGATTTATTTCAAGCCATCACTGGTGTTGTGCATTTGCATTTGAAATAGGTTTTTGGGCTCATTTGGTCCAAGTTTGAAAGTAGCTGTGATTGTAATTCGAGTTAATTGCCACCTTTAGTTCGAGGTTTGCTAATTAATTAGTAGGTTTGAGATTTTTTTTTAAATGAGTACAAGTTCCCTAGTTTTTCATTAGTTAATTAATTGGTTTTCTTTTCAAAATAGATTGGAGGTGTGCTATAATAACCAATAGAATAAAGTATTGCCCTCGTAATTTAATTTAGAAACCTCTTGATTATAGTAAATCGAGGTGCTCCGTGTCAAACAAAAATGATAATTTCTTGGCCTCCATTTGACTATTCCTTAAAAGTCCTTAGAATTCGAGGCGTCCCATTTAGCAAATTTTCATGGCCCTCGCAAAGTGAAAAATGCGTAGTTGCTTTAGGCGCGTTAGTTTAATAATATTACCTTCCTAAATTCGGGTGCGCATTTCATGTGACCCAAATCCAAATCTCACAACGTTTAATAAATTATGTCTTGGACTAAGGGTGCATTTCATGTGGCGTGGTCTAATGACGTGTTTTACATGACGTTGAAATCTTCTTAAAAATAATTAAAAGTGGTTAATAAGTTTAAAATGAACCATAGGCTAAAACATGTGTTAAAATTAGATAATAGGCCAACTGTAATAGTTTAAGCGACTATGCTAGAACCACAAAATCCGGAGGTGCCTAACACCTTGCCTAGGGTAAACAAAATTTCTTATCTTGAATTTCTGGTTCGCGGGTTTCACAAGGAAAATCGAATTTTACTCAATTTGGGATTTAAAATAAACTGGTGACTTGGGACACCAGAAAACAAACATATCCCAAGTGGCGACTCTGAAAATTAAAATAAAGAATCTCATTTTGAATAATGTCATCTAAATTGGAAAAACTCCCTTATACATTATCCTTTCGGGGTTGGTGTGCTAAAAAAGGGAGATGTGACAGTTCTGGCGACTCTACCGGGGAGCCAAACCCAGAACTTCAGTTCAGGGTTTAAGAATTCGAGCTTAGAATAGCCGTTATGATTGGCTTTATCTATTATCTGATTTTTCTACATGTTTGAGCCTAATATACTAAATGTTTTTACCGCATTGACATTTTGTGAACTGTATATAACCTGCTGCAAATCCCTTCTTCTCTCTGAGTCTTCTAAATGATTTGGGAAGTGTGCACTTCGTGTAACTTCTTTTTTGTTAGAGTCTTATCCCAAAATTTTAGAACGAAGTTCGGACAAGTTGCAAAGCCGGTGAAGCTTCTGTATTTCCGGTACGCTGCCCCGCCCTCGACTCGAGTTGGCTGCTTGGGTAAGCCAGGTCTAGAATAATAAACCCATGTTTTAAACCTATTATTACAAAACATCATGCTGGATCCCTAGTAGGAACATTTGTTTGCATCACGTGCATTTGACTTAAGAGACCCAACACAGGGGTTGGGTCTGTCTAGGACGGGTGTACCTGAAATAAAAAGACCATCCTGATGCATCCTACTTGCTACTTGTGCATTTATTTGCTTCGGATTTGCATGTTGACTGACTTGTGAATAATAGAAGAAAATTAGGAATAGAAAATAACAAGTGTTAGGGTTATGAGAGATAATTATCCGTATTGAGAAAAACCAATGTCCAAAAAAATGTACTGAAACTCTGCGGATTTTAAAAAAAAGGTGAAAAGTTTTCAAAAAATAGTTATTTTATTTAACAAAACTTGCCTAAACTACGCCAGTTTGATTCTCATCGGATGAGGGACACGTAGGAAACCCTCATTGGGTCCAACTTTCCTCTTGCAAAAATGGCCTAAAAATAACAAAATTTTATTTTATCACAAATAAGCAAGGTGATGCCACTCTTGTCTAAAATAAGCCGAATGTCACCAAAAGGGCGCTGGAAGGCTGTTTTTGTAAGAACAACCACATTAGTCATTTTTTCATTCTTTGGGCGGTTGGCAGGCACAAAATATTCATCCCCAAAGTGCTGAAAGGCCGTATTTGCAAAACTGGGTTTTATATTTGAAATAAAATTTTGAACAGTGGTGTTACTCTTTTTGAGTGAAAAAGATTTATTAAATCACCTTAACAAATGTGCAGCATGAGCACAAATGAAAGTGAACCCTTCACAGCCCTTAAAGAGATCCCCTTACAGCTCCATATGTGGTGGAATGATCTAGGAGAAGGCACGACAGAAACTGTGGTAAAGGTTTTAGGAGATCTCATCGGATTGTTGAACATCAAACCCAAGCTGGACATAATTGAAGCTTAATACCTTTTTGGGATCTAACTCACAATGTGTTCCGCTTTTCTGACTTTAAGCTCACACCCGCCCTGAAGGAAGTTGTGGGTTATGCGAGCCTTAAAGGAAACCTTAGAAGTCGATATCTAGTGTCGCCAAGACCGGTATCTCCCCACAAATATTTGGACTTTCTGAGTATTAGTTGGGATATTCAGGACAAAAACTCATCTAAGGGGTATTGCACTTTCCAGTTCTTGTATCAACGCTATGGCAACCCTCAAGGTTTTGAAGCACCAAACACCGGTCTAACTCACACCGGAAATAAAGACAAATGGGAGGCAAGGCAGGGTTTGCCCTTTGTAACAGCATTCTTGGATATTGTGGTATGTCCGCAAGAAAATGGTAATATATAAATGGGTCTCGTAGGAATGGTCGTTGTTGCAATCAAGAAATCCAATGGCACTGTGGTTCCCCTGATCCTATCTGAAATTTACTGAGCCTTGACTATCTATGGAGAAGGGGGAAAGTTGTTTCAAAGTTGCAATCTGCTACTACAGTTGTGGATACAGGAGCATCTCTGCCACCGGGTTGGGCATATAAATTATGGTATGACCGGTTTAAGTTGCATTGTAGAATTTGAAAGCCGAGTAGTGGGTATTGAATTCTCCAATGGTACTGAAGCTTGGCTTGCACATTTGAGCTCTTTGACCGCTGATAAATTGAGTGGGCATTTGGATGGCTTCCTCTCACTGAAGCAGTATACACGTTGCTGAAGTGTGTTATCTCCTCCTGATGGGCATCCGGAGAATCCAGCCATATGCTCCCCATAGAGTCTTGTTCCAGGTAGATAGATTCCAAACCGTTCCTCTTGACGTAGATTTGAGTAAACATGTCATTGAGTTGGGCCCAAAAGCCGTATTTTTGGAAGGAAGAATTCGCCAGGTGTGGAATGAATGTAGATTCCTTGAGCCTAAAACCATGGTGCGAGATCTAGCTAGAGGCGAAGTGGACCCTAAATACATCTATTGGTTTGTTAAAAAAAATTCTAGATTCCTGAAAGACCTACTAAGAGAGCCCACGTTCAATAATTCACTGACGACTCGTAAGAGCAATGGGGCTAGTTGGAAAAAGAAAAAAGTTACAGGGCTAGAATAGGTAAGTAGGAAGGAAAAACAAGGGACCTTGAATTTTCCAAAAGCATCCAAGCTACCACAGACTAAGGGGAAAAGAAAAAGCGAACTCAGGAAAATGAAGCCCTCAAGGCTCAAATCTAGAAATTGACAATAGCAGCCAGAAACCCAAAAAGAAGCCGAGCAGACGAAAGCTTATAAGTAGTTTGAGGAAGAAAGTACTTGAGAGTCAAGATGATCTAGAAAAGTCTGAAGCCAATCTAGCAAAGGTCCGGGCCTAGTTGACAAAGAATGCAAAAGGGAGGACCTAGTTTGTGAAAGAAATGAAGAGAAAATATGAAGGGACAATCACCAACCACAGAAGAAAGTTAACCGCCTAGGGAAATAAAGCGGCTAAGCAAGCCAAGGACTTTAAAGGTGGTAGGGAACGGTGTTATACTCTAATAGCATGGATGGAGGAGGAAATGCAACAGCTGCAAAACCAAAACCATCATGACGTTCGGGTGTTAGAAGCCAGAAACCAGCAAATCAGACAGCTGCTTCAGGAAAAGGGCAGGATTCGAGAAAGGATTAGAGCTATTTCTGACTATATTGTCGCAAAATTCCAAGCATGTGCGGATATGACCCGAACCACCTTCTTCGTTGTAATGATGTCATTCGTCTTCCAGGTAATGAGTAACTTGGAGCGGCTACACGGGATCTCGCACATAGGCCTGTGGCGAGGCCGAATGATGCCCTGCGGGCCCCAGGAGTTAAAGCTTTAATATATTCCTGATTTTTCATTTATCGACTCTGTAGTTTGGTTTATTGTGAGTCTGTTATTAGTTTTTCATTACTCAAAAATGATTAGTTTAAAATCTTTTGTAATAGAAGTTTTATTAATGAAAAATCAAAAGTTCCCAAAAATTGTTTCTTTACTTTTAGCATTTATCTTTTTCAAGAACTACGTAATTATCTGATTCACACGACGTCATGATACGTAGGCAATCCTCATCAGATCTGGTCATAATTTTATGAATAATTCCAATAAGAAAAGAAATGAGATAAAAAAACAAAAAAATAAGAGAAGAAAAGCAAGAAAAGAAAAGAAAACAAGAGATGAAAGGGAATGAGTGGAAGTGGAAAGAAGAAAATTTGAAAGAATAAGTAAAACTCGGATGAAGCATGCAATCGTTGCAAAACATGTAGAAACACATTTAACTATATAGGTGCATCACACCCCCAATGTGTGATTACCTATGTGCTATTTGTTTCAAACTAATTGTTTTGTTGTTGTTCATCCAGTCCAGGTTTTATAGAACGGCGGTTGGTTTTTGTGGTAACCTAGCTTCGTATCCATACTTTACGAGATCAAAAGGAATTATCCAAAAGTATTCAGAAATGACTCTGCCAACAATTCCCATCATGTATGGTAGTTCCATCTCAGGCATCCCAACTTCAAAACTGGAAGTTGCTGAAGAAAATAGAATCATGCGTCTTCGGGTTATGGAAATGTGGGATGCTTGGTCAAATGGAAGAGAGTTGCCAACCGCAATCCCGGGGTTCCCTGAACTTTTTCCTAGAGCACACGGTTCCTCCACCATCCCTATCAGTCACCCAAATACACCACTAGGACACCCAACTATTTCAACTCACTTTGGGGGAACGCCTTCTGAGGTTCACCCCCAACTGTTAATGTCCTGTGCAGCCTCAAATATCTTGACAACTCCCCCTTTCTCGGCCACTGCACAACCTACATTGCCCAGGCCCAATTTTGACCCATCAGCTTTCACCTTCCAAACACCCTCCTTCCAATGGAACCTCTGCAATTTCCAACTTATGCTAACTCTCAACCACCCCAATATGAGTTCACTGCGGGGCAACAAAAGACCACCAAAACTACCGAGCAAAAAGAGATTGCAAGAAAGATGAGGAGTATGGACCAGAGCCTTAAAAGCATACAAGGCTTGAGTGGATAGAAAAGTGTATCCTATGCCGACTTATGTATGTTCCTTCATGTGCATCTACCATTGGGATTCAAAACCCAAAAATTCGAGAAATATGATGGTCACGGTGATCCAATTATGCATCTCAAGAGATATTGCAACCAGATGCGAGGAGTTAGTGGAAAGGAAGAACTCCTCATGGCCTATTTCAGAGAAAGTCTGGTTGGCAACGCCTCTGAGTGGTACATGGACCAAGATATATCCAGATGGCACATCTTGGATGATCTTGCTCCGGATAGGAACTCATTTACCAACTTGAAGAAGAAATCCTCAGAAAGCTTCCGAGAGTATGCAGTTAAATGGCATGAGCAGGCCTCTAGGGTAAAGCCTCTGATGGGTGAGATCAAAATGGTCATAGTTTTCCTCCAACCCTAAGAAGCCAACTACTTCCAAAATATGATGGCCATAATGGGTAAACAGTTCGCTGAAGCCATCAAGATTCGTGAAATGGTTGAAAATGGGTTGCAAATAGGTCGCATTCTGAGCCAATCTGCTATCACAACTACCTCCCAAACCATCCAGAGTAGGTCTGGAGGAGCAAGAAAAAAGAAGAAACATCAATGGTAGCGTCAGGTGCGAGAAAACACCATACTCCCAGATCTCTTTTCCTAGAAATAACCCCACAGCACTATTACCCCCACCAAGACTTGGCTTATGCTTCTCAGGCATACACGGTCAGGAATGCTCAACCTTATGTCCGGCCACAACAACAAGCCAACTGGAACCACGCCTCATTTCCTAGAAACCAGCCTCCTTAGCAAACTCATTATAACCCCCGGCCTCCAAAAAATAATTTCCACCCTTGTGAGCCACGCAAAAGGCCAAATTTCACTCCCATCGGTGAATCCTACTCCAGCCTATTACCAAAACCTGTTCAGATGGGTCTATTGTAGCCTGTCCCTTAAACCATGCAGAACCCAACATCACCCACTTTCAGAGCCGGTGCCCAATGCGCCTACAATTTGGGGGAAGAAGGGCATGACACAGATGATTGTTTGACTCTGAAGAGAGTCGTAGAGAATTTGATAGAACAAATAAAGATAGTGCTAAAGGATAAAGATATTCCCAATTGTTCGGAATAATTTGTGAGGATAAGGAATTTGACCCAGTGTTGAAGGCTATCATTGCCATCGCTGACATAGAAAAGAAACCAAAAGTTGTCCAGAAGTAGGACAGGGGAGAGAAAAAGAACAAACCCACCCCTCCAAAGTCGAAGAAGAAAATTGAAGTTGAAACTGGGGAAACGCCCCCCAAAGATGTTTTTACGTATGACCCTCGAGGTTGCAAAGATAAGCATATGACAATGAGTCCTTCCAGGAGATTTGAGCTGAACAAGATAACCCAGATGTATATGCCTAAGGGAGCTTATTTGATGCGAGGGCCAATTAATCAACCAAGGCTGAGTAAGCCCGTGGTCATTGGCTGCATGCCGCACAAACCCAGAACAGATCTCGTCGTTGTGCCCTGGATTTACAATAAATCAGTGGTGACCTAAAAGGGCAAAGAGATCTCATGAGAAATTCAAGAAAACAACCTGGAGGAAAAGATTTTTAATTTGGAAGAGGTAAACAATGCCAATAGAAAGCGCTTCCCATCTAAGAAGCCGGTGAGCGCCAAAGAAACACAATTTTCTTTCAAAAGATGAAAATGGCGAATTATCAGATGATCGACCAGCTTCGGAAATCTCCTACTCAAGTATCCATGTTATCTCTATTGATGAGCTCCACCGAATATCAAAGGATCAAGACCCTTAACGAAGCATATGGGCCTGTTGAGACCTCTGTAGAGCAGATGGAGAGAATGGCAGAAAGATTTTTTGCAGTCAACCAGATCTCCTTCAGCAAAAATGACTTGCCCCCATAAGGGGCCGCAAATAACAAAGCCCTGAACCTGATAGACAAATGCGAAGGGTACTACATGAAAAAGTTTATGTTGGACGGGGGCAATGGAGTTGATATTTTCCCACTCTCAACACTGCAACACATGGAAATAATTACCGAGAGAATCCGACCCAACAAGGTCTGCATACATGCTTTTAATGGTATCAAAAGGGACACAATTGGAGAGATTGATCTGATCCTAACCATCGGACCAATAGACTTTGAAGTAATCTTCCAGGTTTGGACATGGAAACTTCTTGCAGTTTTCTTTTAGGGAGGCCATTGATTCATACAGCGGGAGAGGTACCTTCTACTCTTCACCAGATGGTGAAGTTTGAGAATGAGGATCAAGAGATTGTGGTCCACAGGGAAGATGCGCAATCTATTTATCGGCACTCGTCGGTCCCATGTCTTGAAGCAAGAGAAGTGAGTGAGCACATAGTCTATTAGTCCTTTGAAATCATGGTCGCAGATCAGTAGGAAGAAGGAAAACCTTTCCCTTAACCCTTCCTTTCAAATGTATCAATCATGATCGTTAAGGAAATGATCAGGTGTGGCTTCAAACCTGGGAATGGGCTTGGAAAATCACTATGAGGAATAGCTCAACCTATCACCCTATTTGCTGTGAAAAGTTCTTTGGGTCGACTTCAGACCCACACCAGATGATATAAAATGGGTGGATAATACAAAGAATGACGGATGGGTCTTTCCGCAGCCAGTGATGCATCTGTACAAAACATTTGTCAAGCCCAAATACAATGAAAAAGAAGAGGATGAGGCCTTTACAGCCAAAGAGATTGAAGATATTTATGGGAAAATGAAGAAGATACTATATGAAACCTACATGGTGCAGCCAGAGGAAGAACCAAGCACGGTGAGATGTTGTACATGGGACCTGAAGCCAAATTGCAAAATTGGAAGGCCATGCCATTCCTAATTGGGCGCAAGTCTCCATAGACCTGTCCTGCCACCTTTTCTACATCACAAGTTATCCCACCATATAACTCATATGTTTTTCTTTAGTTTTATGTCTTTTAGTTTCCAGTGTAAACTCTGTTATCTTCCAAATTCAATGAAATGAAATCAATGTTTCATCGTCCATCCTTCTTTATTTCTTCTTAATTTGTTATTTTATTTTCTTCTTTCTGTTCTCATAATGTGGCTTTAAATAACATTACATGCTTACGGACTTAATGCCCAGATACAAACACGGTGTCTAACTGTGAAATAATGAACCAAGAGCCGCAATACAATGAAGAACAGGCTTTTAGCAAAATAAATTGAGAACTAGAACATTTCGAAAATAAACCTAAACCGAACTTAGATGACACTAAGCCAGTTAACTTGGGTAGTTCCGAAGAAATCAGGGAAACCAAAATAAGCATTCACACGGATGAAAAAACACGGGATGCATTAATCCAACTCTTGTTTGACTTCAACGATATGTTTGCTTGTTTATATGATGACATGCCAGGACTGAGTGTCGATTTGGTAGTTCATAAGTTTCCAACTTACCCCGATCACCCCCTATCTAGCAAAAGCAAAGGAATTTTAAAATTGATGTTAGTGACAAGATCAAAGAAAGAAGTCACGAAACAGTTGAAGGCAGGGGTGATCCGAGTGGTCCAGTACACCACATGGCTACCCAATGTAGTCCCATTGCCAAAGAATGATGGGAAGACCTGAGTGTGTGTGGATTATAGAGATCTGAATAAGGCAAGTCGTAGAGATAACTTCCCCCTACCCAACATCAACATCCTTGTTGATAACTGCGCCAAACATGAGATACAGTCCTTCGTGGCTTGTTACGCATGATATCACCAGGTGTTGATGGATGAAGGCATAGAGAAATAGCTTTTACCACACCTTGAAGTACATACTATTATAGAGTCATGCCATTTGGTTTGATGAATGGTGGGGCAACCTACAAGAGGGCCATGACCGCCATTTTCCATTATATGATGCACCAAGAAATAGAGGTGTATGTGGATGATGTAATCATCAAGTCCAAAACCCAGAATGGTCACGTTCGAGATCTGAGGAAATTCTTTGAGCGGTCGCACAAATATGATTTAAAGCTGAAACCGGCCAAGTGTGCGTTTGGGGTCCCATCAGGAAAACTTTTGGGCTTTATAGTCAGCCGGAGAGGTATCGAGTTAGATCCAACAAAGATCAAATCCATTCAGGATTTCCCTCTTCCAAAAACCAAGAAAGATGTGATAAGCTTGGTAGGAAGACTGAACTATATCAGGCACTTAACTCATAACCAGGTTGGATCCTTTCAAATACATATTCCAGAAACCAATGCCCATGAGAAGATTAGCAAAATGGCAGATCCTGCTCACCAAATTCGACATAGTCTATTCACACACACGGCAAGGAAAGCCCAGACATTGGCAGATCATTTGGTTGAAAACCTGGTTGATGATGACTACCAACCTTTGAACACTTACTTCCCAGATGAAGAGGTGAAATCAGTCGAGGCAATATCTGAGGATACCACTTATTGGAAGATGTTCTTTGATAGAGCAGTAAATGCAAAAGGTGTGGGAATTAGGGCAGTCTTAATCTCACCGACTGGACAGCATTACCCATCCACAGCCCGGCTTCAGTTTTTTTGCACAAACAACACTGCCGAGTACGAAGCCTGAGTTATGGGTATAATCATTGCAATCGACCGAGACATCAAAGAGTTCTTAATCATGGGAAACTCAGATCTAATTATCCGGCGAGCCCAAGGAGAATGGGAAACTCGAGATGTCAAACTCCTCACTTACAGACATCATGTGGAAGATCTTAGCAGGGGATTCAAGTCAGTAGAGTTTAGGTACATCCCTCGTTTTCACAATGAATTGGCCGAAGCACTTGCTACTTTGGCCTCAATGTTGCCGTATCGAAGCAATGCCCATATAGATCTTTTGGAAATCCAAATCCGGGAAAAGCATGGTTATTATAAAATAGATGAAGCAAAAGAAAATACCCAACTGTGGTGCCATGACATTAAAAAAATTGAAAATGCAAGAATACCCTGAGCAAGGCAGTGGAGACCAAAAAAAACCATTAGACGGCACGCGAGTGGTTTCTTTTTGAGTGGTGATATCTTGTACAAAAGAACTCTGGACCTCAACTTTTTGAGATGTGTTGACGCAAAAGAGGCTGGAAGAATCATGCATGAAGTGCACATGGGAGTATGAGGACCCCACATGAACGGGCATGTCTTAGCAAAGAAGATCCTTAGAGTAGGCTACAACAGGATAACCATGGAAAAGGATTGTTTCAGCTTTGTCCGAAAGTGTCATCAGCTTCAGGGGCACGGGGATTTGATTCATTCACCCCCACAGAACTACATCCCATGTCAGTGGCTTGGTCATTTGTTGCTTGGGGCATGGACGCCATTGGGCCAATCGAGCCAAAAGCCTCAAATAAGTACAGATTCATACTGGTTCCCATTGATTACTTCACGAAATGGGTTAAAGCCATCTCTCTCAAATCTGTCACCAAGAAAGTTGTGGTAGATTGTGTGCACTCCTATCTAATCTGTCGATTTGGTTTTCCTGCAACTATCATCACAGATAATGTTGCAAACTTGAATAGTCGTTTGATGGAGGAGATATGCAACCAATTCAACATAAGGCATAGGAATTCTACTCATTATCAGCCTAAATCCAATGGTGCCGTCAAAGCAGCAAATAAGAACATCAATAAGATTTTAAGAAAGATGATTCAGAGCTCCAGGCAGTGGCATGAAAAATTGCCTTTTGCATTTCTGGGATATCATACTAGGGTACGCATATTGGTAGGAGCAACCCAATACCTCTTGGGCTATGGAACTAAAGCCATAATACCCGCGGAAGTCAAAATCCCTTCCCTCCGGATCATTGTTAAAGCTGAAATTGAAGACAATGAGTGGGTCAAGACTTGTCTGGAACAGCTGACCCTGATTGACAAAAAGAGAATTGCAGCACTTTGCCACGGGCAGTTGTACCAACAAAGAATAGCCCGTGCTTATAATAAGAAAGTGCGGCCCAAGAATTTCGAAGTGGGGCAACTCGTGTTAAGGCACATTCTTACCCATTATCAGGAAGCGAAAGGAAAATTCGCTCCTAATTGGAAGGGCATGTATATCATCAGAAAAATATTTCCAAAAGGAGAATTATACTTGGGAAATGTCGAAGGAAATGATCCTGAAGCAGTTGTGAACGCGGACGCAGTAAAAAGGTACTATGTTTAGGCTTTTTGCAGCAATGACATTGTCTGATTGGGATTAGGAAAGGCTTTCATTCCTGCTACCCAAACACTATCAACATTTTGCTAACCCTTTGAACCATTTACTCTTCTTTAACTACCCTCTTTGGAACCCGGAAGTGTTATTGGAAAAGAAAGATGAAAAAATGATGAAAAAAAATGAATGCAAAAAAAAAATGAAAACTAAAAAAAAAGCATTAAAACAAAACAAAAAAAAATCAAAAGGAAAAAAAACAAAAAAAAATATTTTTTCTCAACTACATTCGACTTGATTCTGAAAGGATACGTAGGCCACCTCTCTCTACCTGGATATGGTAAAAAACTAGCTATGCATGTATACTTGTCACCTCGCATATACTTTGCTCCCAATAGGCAACGTGTAGTAAACAGTTCGCCTATGGAAAGAATTTTCTCTTATAGGGATAGATAAGAGACTTACCTCTTCCCAGCTAGCGTCTATCAACAACCATCTTCCCTTTCAAACCCAACTCCAAATAACTCAAATCTAGTCAAATATTACTTAGATGAGTCACTACAATCTTTAGGAATTGATTCCATATATAAAGAGTCAATATTTAATCCAAATCAAAAGGTCAACAAAAAGTCAATCTCGAGCACCAGGCCCGAATACTGAAATTGATCATAGATATAGATTACTCATAACCACATGATTAAAAAAAATATGATTAGAATCAAAATCGGCTTCCAATTTCCTGTTCAAAGCCCCAAATACCCCAATATTATTCTCTTAAGTAGAAAACACTAACTCTAATGCCTTGGATAAAACTCTTTTTGCAAATTCTCCCATCTCAAAGTCTATTGTTCAAAATATGAGAGAATAGGCAAAAATATTGCCTAGTGATACACCATGCGATCTCGGCAAGGGCCATATCCATGGAACACCATAGTTGGCCGTTGCTCAACGCGATCGCGGCCCTCAACCTCACCACTACAAAGGCCAAAGATGGCTCCCCACTCTTGCTCCCTTTTGCAGAGGCAGAAGCTCCCTCACAAACATGATACCTAACTCCTCAACATATGCGATCACATCACCTCATCCAAGAATGCGAAGAACAACCAGTCCCATCAGAAATCTTTCTCCATGATCGTGTAGGTCCTTCCACAATCATGAAGTACAACTTCACCAACCACTTCATTCTCTGCAATCGCGAGCCTATACTTCGCAATTGTAAAGCACTGCTGCTCAGCAGCAGATTAGCTACTACAAAACAAAGAAAAATGTTATAAAACCACTCAGAATCATACCAAGCGCCTGATACCCTATCCAATCATTCCAAAAACTCCATATACTTCATAAACATGTGCCCCAGGGCTCGAAATATAAAAACAACAACAAAACCAAAAATGGAAGACTAAATTCATTTTCTTAAATTTCAAACTTTCCAACTTCGTCGAATGTGTCTGAATCTTAAATAGACAATCTGGATTACAACAAAATTTCATTTCATCCATTAGGAACTATCCAAGGTCTCACGACTACAATCAAAGCTAATTAGCCCAAAAGTCGACTACAAGTTAGAACATAAGAACCCCCACTTCTTCAAATTGCCAACATTCGACAGATAGAGTCAATATCTTCTAGGATCATCCAAAACCAAATACAAACCTACGCCAAAGTTGAAAATCACCATACAACCCTTTATGAACACTTAAATCCCGATTTCAAGGTCAATTACTCAAAAATCAACCTTTGGTTAACCCCTACAATTTAAGCTTCCAAATTAAAACTAAGTATTCCAATTCACACCCAAACCTTCAAGAAACTAAACCAATCATACCCTGATGCATCAAAAGAAACTACGGTGAACATCAAATAGGAGAACAAGGCTTTGATACTCAAAATGACCAGACAGATAGCTACGTTCCCTCTCTTAAACAAGCATTCATCTTCAAATGAATTTCAAATCATACCTAGAATGCCAAAAAAGATGAGGATATATACTCTACACGACATACTTGGTCTCCCAAGTTGCTTTCTCAACTAGTTGACCTCTACACTAGAGCTCACTAATGCAAACTTTTTCAACCTCAACTTCCAAACATGCCTATCCAAAATGGACTTTATCTTTTATTCATAAGTCAGGTTTTCATCCAACTGCACTGAGTTGAAATGTAAGACATGTTACTTGTCTTTATAATACTTTCAAAGTATGGAAACATGAAGTACCCGTTGAAGTTGCGACAAGATGGGAGGCAAAGGAAGGTTGTACGCCACCTCACTACTCTTTCGTAACCTCAAATGAGCCAACAAATCTAGGGCTCAACTTTCTTTTCTTCGCAAATTCCATCACACCTTTCATAGGTGAAAATTTAAGAAGAATCATTTCACCTTTCATGAAAACCATATCATGAACCTTCCCATCAGCATAACTTTTATGCTTAGAATGTTCTGTACAAAGTCGATCCTATATCAAATTTACCTTCTCTAAATAACCACAAACCAAATTTGTGTCCAACAACCTAGAATCACCAGGATCAAACTAACTAATCGGAGAACTACACCATCTACCATATAAAGCCTCAAACAACGCCATGTGATTATTGGACCAGTAGTGTTTTTGCAATAAATCTTTGCCAATGGTAGGATATAATTCCAATTTCCTCCAAACTAAATAACAGATGCTCTGAACAATCCTCTAGGACCTGAATAGTTCGCTCGGACTACCCATCCGCTTAAGAGTGAATACAGTGCTAAGCCCCACCTACTTGCTCAATTCTCGCTGAATAGCTCTCCAAAAGTGCCATGTGAATGGAATACTATTATCACAAATGATAGAAACAGGTACGCCATGATAATGGACAATCTCTCCGATGTAAATGCATGCGAACTTCTCTGAAGTGTATAGAATCTTGACTAGAATGAAATGTGCAATATTACTCAATCTATCAACAATGACCCAAATAAAATAAAACCTCCTTAAGGTTGGTGGTAATCCCACTATATAGTCCATAGTAAAGCACTCTCGTTTCCACTCTGTTATGCCTATTCTTTGGAGCTAACGACTTGGTATTTAATGCTCATACTTGACCTCCTGAGATTTAAGCATTGCAAAACATGCCCAATATGTCCATATTCATCCTCCACCACCAATAATGTTGCTTTAAATCATGATATATTTTTGTAGCATATGGATGAATAGAATACCTCGAACTATGAGCCTCATGTAGAAGCAACTCTCTTAAACTATCCATATTAGAAACACAAATCATATCTTGAAGTCGGAATGCACCATCATCACCAATGAGCACCTTCTTAACACCACCTTACAACAGTATGTCCTTAAGGGAAAGTAATTAGGGAATCATGATGTTGACGAGCTTTAATGTGCTCAAACAATGACGAGTGTGCAACAACACATGTAAGAGCTCTACTAGGCTCTAAAACATACAATCTCACAAATCTATTAGCCAAGGCCTAAACATCCATAGCCAAAGGCCTCTCCAAAGCTGGAATAAAAGCCAAAATCCATGTAATCTCTACCTTCCTACTAAAGTTATCTGCTGCAATATTCTTCTTACCCAAATGATACAGGATAGTGATATCATAATCCTTCAACAATTCGAACCCCCTCTAGTGCTTCAAATTCAAATCCTTCTACTTGAACAAATGTTAAAGGCTCTGATGATAAGTGTAAACCTTGAATGACACACCATAAATGGGGTTGTAGTCAAAACTATCTTGAGGTTCTGAAAGCTCTTTTCACACTCATCAGATCATCTAAAAGGAACCACTTTCTGAGTCAGCTTGATCACTGGGGCTGCAATAGAGGAAAATCCCTCCTCAAAGCAGTAATAGTAGACCGGTAAACCTAAGATGCTCCTAATCTATGCAACAGTAAAAGGTCTATGGAAACTCTGAACTACCTCAATCTTCTTCGAGTAACAGCACAAGACACCACATGAACCAAGAATGCTACAGAATCCAACCAAAACTCGAACTTGGAAAAGTTACTTCCCTCAAAATCTAAAGCACAATCGTCAAATGCTGCTAATGCTCCTAACTATTGTGGGACTATTTCAAGATGGCATCAATGAACACAATGACAAAGAATCTAAATATGGCTGAAACACACTATTCATCAAAAACAATGAAAGCTAGTAAATAATTAATCAAAACAAACGACATCACCAAGAACTTAAAATGTTCCTAATGAGTGCCATCTTAGGGATGTGTGAAGCCTGTATCTTCAACTAGTGATAAACCGTCCTCAAATTAATATTTGAGAATACCCCGACACCCTAAATTTGATCAAACAAATCATCAACCTGAGGAAATAAATACTTATTTCTATTAATGACCTCGTGCAACTGCCTATGGCCAATACACATCCTTATAGAATCATCCTTCTTCTTTACAAACAGCACTATCGCGCCCCAAGGATAAATACTAGGTCTAATAAATCTCTTAACCAACAACTCCAAAATTTGCTCCGTCAACTCTATGAACTATGTTGGATCCATATGGTATGGGGGAATAGATGTGGGTTGAGTGCATGACATAAAACCAATGCCAAATTAACATCTTTATCGGGTGACATGTCTGGTATGTCTACAGGAAACATATCTGGAAACTCGGTCACTACGAAAACAAAATCAATAGTAGAAGTCTTATCACTAGTATCCTTAACAAAAGCCAGATACGCTAGATACCCCTTCGCAACCAATTGCTCTGAAGAGAACCTTTCTATTCCTTCCTTGAAATCCCAAAATTACCAATATCACTAACCTACAATGACAATCAAGAATAACATGATTGTAAGATAGCTAATTCATATCCAAAATCACATCAAAATATACCATATTCAGCAATAGAAGATCAACCCTAGTCTCATAACCCCCAGTGGTAACCACACAAGATCGATATACATGATACACCATAATAGAATTAGCGAAAGATGTAGATACATGAATAGGAATATCAAGAATCATAGGGTATATCCAAATAAAGAGAAAAATACAATGAAACATATGCATAAGCAGACCCCGGATCGAACAACACATAAGCTTCTATATGAAAAACTAAAACCATACTAGTGATCATAACCTCTAAGGTCGCTGCCTCGGCTTTTTCGAAAAAGTATAGTAATGGGCTTGACCGCTATAGGTCAGGCCTCTACCAAACTAACTCCTCCATTTGGGCGACCTCTTTTCTCATGTCCTCCCTTCTAGTTGACTGGTTAGAGGGTTATGCAACTTCTGCAGGAATAACTAACCGAGAAATTTGTAGAGTTATGCCTCTATCAATCCTAGGGCACTACTTCCTCGCATGGCCAAACTCTTCACTCACAACAATACCTAGCTGTTGGAGGTCGTTGAACCTGAATTTTTCCCTATGAAACCCAATGCTTACCAAAAGAACCATGTACTAACGGATCACGATACGCACTCACTAGAAGAGCACTAAAAGAAGATGGTTGATCCTCTACACTACGGGATACATGTTATGTAGAATAAGCTAGCCTACCATAATTCCCTCTGCCAAATAGATCCTTATCTCCAAAGAAGGTACAACTAGAACTACTAGAACGATAATGCCTTTTATCCCTCATTATTGCCACTCTCCCCTGAATGTGAATATGCTTGATCCTCCAAGCTATCTCCATGACTTGATGGAAAGTAGTCTCAAATTCTAAATCTTGAGCTATACCAACCCAGATGCCATATGTCAAACCCTCAATAAACCACCTCACCTTTTCTACCTCAGTGGAGATCAAGAAAGCTGCATGACAAGACAAATCTATCAACTTCGCGTAATACTTGGTCACTAACATACAAGCATGATGAAGATGATCCAACTAGCCTCTTAACTCTTCCCTCCTGGTGAGAGGGAGTACCTCTCAAGAAACAAATGTAAATATAGATTCCAAATATGAGAAGATGAACTTACTAGCCTGCCCATATCATAAGTCTGCCACCATCGCCTAACATTCCCTCTCAACTGAAATGTAGTGACGTCTACCCTATTGGATTACACCAAACCCATATTACAAAGAATATGATGAAATATGTCTAGAAAATCATTTGTATCCTCTGAAGAGCCACCCTTGAATTGAGGAGGATGTAGCCTCTGAAACCTCTCCATCCTCTTCTTCTTCTTCTCAGTAGACATGGAAGGCATGACCTCGGGTCTAGCTGCTACAATGGGCTAGTCCCCACCAACAAGCAACATTATTGGCATCTGAAACATCACTAGTTTCTGCTATGGAGTATGAGTGGCAGAGGTCTTTGCTCCCCCTCCAGCATAAGATTTGGCTCAAGCCAACAACAAATATGCAGAATTAAACTGCAAAATTAGAAATAGTCTCAACAGTAGAGTAACATAAATGAGGAAAGTTAAAATGACAATACAACTTAAAGCACACAAAATCTAGTGTCCTCGAGTGCATGGGACCTATAGAGTAGTAAATACAAAGTGTGAACAAAATTCAGTATATTTAAAAAGACTAAACAGTAATAACATAAGAAAAAAATAGGGACTTCAAGTCCTAAGAATGGAACAACAGTGATACCTTAGATATCCAAATAAATCCATGTAAATTGCTAAATGAGGAATTACCTCTATCAACAGCAACTAAATTTGTACATAAAGTATAGAGTGTAGCATGAGTACAACCAACTACATGTACTCAATAAGTAGCAAGCCTAACCTCAGACAAAGAAGTGACGAGGTTGGCAAGGTCTAGTGGTCACTTTCAACAACCAACAATAACAATAATAGCAGAATAATGACATAAAGGGGAAAATTGATCAAATATTACCACGCTTAACTCTAACACAATAAAAGGAGAAATAGGCATGATTTTCAATTATATCAGCATAGCATCAACTTTTCACATAAATTAGTTAGATAGGGAATTATCAAGGTAAAATCTTATTCAAATCTCAAAACATTAAGTAGAGACATCAAATACCAATTCGCATGAGGGAAATAAAACTTTATGACTACATGTCAAATACACGTGCCAAAATCAATAACATCACATTTTTTATTATATAGCATACACAACCTCATCACACTCATGAAGAATGTTACAAGTACCCCCCAACCATGCTCTCAACACTCTCATGGTATTTGTACAATACCTTAGATCACACGTACACACTCACACACTCGTAGCACTGTATAGGTTCTTGCATAAGTCCCTTACTAAGCACATCCAGTGTGATTGCACTTACATGACACAAATTAACATGGGTTATGACCTGAGCCCAAGCTTTGATCGAATCGAAAGTTAATGATCAATATCAGTCATCCCAATATGGGGCCTCAACGCAAGCGTCACCGCAATGTCAATATCAACATGTCTCTACGGCCCAAGATCAGTCATCAATATGCTCAATATGGTTCTATGGCCCAAAATTAATCATCAATCCGCTCAATATGGCTCTATGGCCAAAAATCAATCATTAAGCTACTCAAGTCTCAATATGCCACCATCTCACAGTATCATAATCTACTCAAACACGTGTCACACACAAGGAAACTAATA
This sequence comes from Nicotiana benthamiana, assembly GCA_034376525.1. NCBI lineage: Eukaryota > Viridiplantae > Streptophyta > Magnoliopsida > Solanales > Solanaceae > Nicotiana > Nicotiana benthamiana. Next base: position 109,392,275 of record CM067326.1, on the reverse strand, counting down.
TAAGAAATGAACCAAGATAGAGAGATGCTACATAGATATAATATCACGACTAAAAGTTATGACTAGAGTTACGGCGAATAGCTTATAATAGCAAAACTAGCCCATAAGCAGAAAGAGTTGAAAACCTTTTCTTGCTGTAAATGAAGTAGATTCTATGGGATGTCTTGAGACTAGAGTGAAGGAACACAAAACAAAGAAGATTCAAGATAAGTTTGCTAAGGGATGGAAGGTTCAATGTAACTGCTCAAAGGCTTTAAATTGGAGGATATGGCTACTCTGGAAACCTCACATCCAGATCCAAATTTCCTGTGTGACTGGCCAGCTTCTTCAGTGTTTCTTAGAAGACCCTAAAAGTCAAATCAGAACTCATTTAAGTGTCATCTATGCTCATAATACTGCAAGCCTTAGAGACCAGTTGTGGAAGGACTTAAGGACAGTATATGTACCCAGTCAAGATTCTTGGTTGTTGAGTGGGGATTTTAATTCTGTTTTATGTTCTGAAGATTGAATTGGTTCTCCTGTTACTGATGCTGAAGTTAGAGGTTTTAAAGATGTCATTGTTGACCTTCAACTCACTCCTCTTAGAGTTAAAGGGTGGCATTACACTTGGACTAATAAGAAAAGTACTACAACTAGGGTCTATAGCAAAATTGATTGGGCTTTGGGCAATTTCCAGTGGATACAGCAGTATGGACACCTAGAAGCTGCCTTCATGAATTCCTCAGTTTCTGATCACTCCCCTATTCTTATCAAATTTGGAAATCAAAAACTTCTGCATCCTAAACCTTTAAGACTATATCTTGCTATTATGGAGAACCCTCAGTTTCATACCATAATACAACAGGTCTGGGGACAGGAACATGAAGGAACACCTATGCAGCAGATATGGAATAAATTGAAGACCATGAAACAGCACTTAAAGGAGACAAATGTCCATATGGCTTCATACAAGCAGAAACTTATTCAGGCTAGGGAGACACTTGGTATTATTCAGACTCAGCTACAGCACAGTCCTCTAGCACAGTCTCTGTTTACTGAGGAAAAAACAGCACTAGAAGAAATTGAGAAATGGAGTTGTGTGGAGGAACAAATTATGAGACAGAAATCCACGGCTTGCTGGATTGATTGTGGTGATGCCAATACAAAATATTTCCATGCCCATTGGAAGATCAGAACATGCCAGAATAACATAACTTCTATCTACCCGATACAGGTCTGAAACTCACAAACCCCTTATCTGTGGAGCAGGAGTTTATAAAGGTTTTCCAATCATTGATGGGGGAGTGTGCTGATGAGCTGCCTTGTGTCAACACTGCTGTTATTAAAGAAGGACAATGTCTAACTTTATCACAGCAAAGAATGTTAATTCAGGAGGTTACCTTGGAAGAAATTACATAAGCAATAAAAGAGATGCAAAAGGACAAAGCACCAGGTGTGGATGGATTCCCTGTGGAATTCTTTACTAGAAACTGGGAGATAGTAAAGAAAGATATACTAGCTGCTACAAAGGACTTCTTCTCCACATGCAAAATGCCTCACATGATCAATACCACTGCTATTGCTCTTGTTCCTAAAGTCAGAGCTCCTACAACTGTTAAAGACTATAGACCTATAGCCTGCTGTACTACTGTCTATAAAATCATCTCCAAAGTTATTACTAGGAGAATGAAAACTGTTATTGGTGAATTAGTTGGGCAAGCTCAGTCAGCTTTTATTGAAGGGAGAAGCATTGTTGATAATATTTTGCTTAGCCATGAGATCTTCAAGGGTTATTCAAGGAAAGGAGTTTCCCCCAGATGTGTCTTGAAGGTGGATTTGAGGAAGGCATATGACACCCTGGAATGGAGTTTCCTTAAACAGATCCTTATTGATCTTGGGTTCCCTTCAAAATTTATTCACTGGATAATGGCTTGTGTCACTTCTGTTTCTTACTCCCTAGTACTGAATGGTGGATTAACAAAGCCATTCACTGTCAAGAGAGGTATTAGACAGGGTGACCCAATGTCATCTTATCTATTTTTGCTCGCTTTGGAGTTCCTGAATAGGATATTGGGACAGTTGCACAGGAATGGGGACTTCAACTTCCATCCCAAATGCAGAAAACTTAATTGTTCTCATGTCTGTTTTGCTGATGATTTCCTTATGTTCTGTCGAGCTGATATTGTTTCCATCCAGATCTTACAGGAGGCTTTCCTTAAGTTCTCTGAAGCTTCTGGACTACAAGCTAATATTAGCAAAAGTGCAGTATACTTGGCTGGAGTGCAGCAGAGTACCAGAGAAGAAATCATAGAGACATTGGGGTTCACTGAGGGCCAGCTTCCATTCAAGTATTTGGGGATACCCCTTGACTCTAAAAAACTTGCCATCCATCATTACTTGCCTCTGATAGAGACGATTACTGATAAAATTACATGCTGGTCAGCTAAGTTTCTCTCTTATGCAGGGAGATGTCAACTGATCAAAGCTGTTATTTTTGGTATTCAGACTTACTGGGCTCAAGTATTCATTCTACCAAAAAAAGTATTGAAAGCCATTGAAGCAATCTGCAGAACCTTTTTGTGGATTGGAACTGCTAATCTTTCTAAAAGTGCTTTGGTTGCTTGGGAAAGGGTATGCAGACCACTTACAGCTGAAGGACTCAACATATTAGATATGACTGTGTGGAATAAAGCAGCTATTACTAAACTTTTATGGGACTTGGCCAGGAAAAAATACTGTCTTTGGATTAAATGGATGCACTGTTACTACATCAAACAGGGTGATATTATAACAATGACCATTCCTATGTCAGCTTCTTGGGTTGTTAGGAAGATACTGGAGAGGAGAACTGCTATAATGGAGAATCAGAAGCTACAGGGGGATCTTTATAGCAGGTTGAAAGGAGTATGTAGACTGGATAAATTCCAAATTCAGAAACTTTACCTCACAATGATTCCCAGTTTCAACAAGGTTGATTGGAAGAATCTGATGATGACTGGAAATGTTCAACCTCGACATAAGTTCTGTATGGCTAGCTGCCCAGCAAAGACTTCCTACAGTTGACAGATTGCAGAAATTTGGCATACAAGTTCCTGCAACTTGTGTGTTCTTTAATCAGAATGTTGAAGTGTTTAATCATTTGTTATTTGAGTGCTCAATCACTAGAAGACTTTGGTCCAGACTCTGTTGTTGGCTGAGGCACTACAGAAATGTTGGTAATTAGGAAACAGAGATTCAATGGATCTGCATCAAAGCAAGGAGCAGAATGTGGCACAATGCTATTACAACCTCTATTTTTGTCAATACTGTTGCTCTTATCTGGAGGGAGAGGAATAGCATTCGATTTGATGGGAAAGTATTTGTGGAAGAGAAGATTTGTAGAGAAGTTGCTTTACTTATTCATATTCGTGGCAGAAACTATAAACGATGGCAAAATGGCTTGCGGCAACTTAATTGTTTTCCTTAGTTATAGCCTAGTAGATTTCCCTATACTGAGTTAGCATTTGTGTTTATTGATAGTTGCCTTAGTATAGATGATTGTCTGTAAATGAGTAGCAGCTAGTCCAAGCTACTACTATAGAACTTTACATTGTACATTCCTTGATAGTAATGAAATATAACAGTTATACTCAAAAAAATAGCACACTAGCCCTATCATGTCTCATACAGATAACCAACTGGCCTCCATATGATTTCTAGCATGAATATTAATTCACGTAGCCATACTAGTGGATGACACACGGTATCAAAGAGGCATGATAGCAAAATAAGGCATATAACAACCTAAGGTCTACCTAGATCATAAACAACTATGGTGCACATATATACGCTCATCACTTCGCATATGCATTACCCCCAAACATATAACAAGCATCAAAGAATATGGGGAAATACCCTCAATCCAATCCTATACTTACCTCATCCGTGCTAGTCTTTAACCGCAAGTCATGTCAAAACCTCGCTCTAGCCCTCCAATCATGCAAATCCAAGCCCATCATCATCCACGAAAGTCATAAATACTACAGGAAGCGCTCGCGATCCATAAAGCTTCGATCTTTTAAGAATTCCCAAAAAGTCAACAAAGTCAACCTAGGCACCCATGCCCAAAATACCAAATGAATACCAAAAATCGATGATCTATAACCTACCGAGTCTAAATATATAATTAGTTTCAAAAATTAAGTCCAACTCACCAACTCAAATCCCTAAAATACACACTCTTAAAATGTAGATAGAGGTGATCACATGCAGAAGATGCTGCACCTACTATCAGATGACATCACTTCATTCTGAACACCCCATGTTATCAGGGCAACTAGCCTATGCTCGGTTCTGTCAATATAAATCAGATACGATAACTACATTCATCTACATGGGGATATTTGATAATTGTATTCAACATGGCTTTCTATACACTCATTGACAAAGCTAAATTGAAGATAATTCCCTTCATGTACACTCTCTTTTTGTCAAACTCCATAGGGAGAATTTTCCTACCTCTTAGATGTAGGATAATTTGTTTATAGAATGTAATCTTCCAACTACATAGTTTAGTTGAATTAGGTTTAACATTTTTTTGTATAGTTGACCTAGGTTCACTTCGCCCTTCTTTTGTATATCCAATTGCCTATCCTTTAATGATATACCTTTGGCACTTCATTATAAGTCTAACTACACATAAGCTTTAGATTCACTTGGTTTTCATGTTTGGACAATCAAATGTTTATCCACCATAGTTTTGGAGGTAAGTTTCAACTCCCCTTCCTTTGTCTCACTTGTATTTGTATATTTTATGAAAATTAACCCTAGGCATAATTCCTAGTGAACATTGTCAAAAAAAGTGTAGACAAAACCCCCAAATATTCTTCCTTAAATTCATCAGTCAAATGCCAATATAATGGATAGATTCATGAATAATAATCAAATCCATTTTTAGGAGAACTTACTCAATCTATGTGGTTTCAAATTACCTTCCAATCACAAAATATGATGAAATGAAGCTAACGCTCGAATTATTCCTTCTGTTAGTGATTTCCACATCTGTGATCAAATAGGTCGCTTTGCGATGTTGCATCTATGGCAAAACCCTTGAAGATGTGAGATCCACTAAACCAACCGACCAATTATTACTATGGAACACACATCGCATCTAGAGACGTGCTTCTGTGCACACACCTTCACCCAAGCGGTCCCACATCGTTGTAACTTCAATGAAAACACAATCAACCTCGGCCACTTGCAAACCCTCTTTTGTGAACCAAAATCGTGCACTTCTAGCTCAGCAATTGCAACACTAGGCTGCATGTGCAATTGCACTAGATCCCTGACAACCACCAATGCTAGTATTCACTAACCTATCACAAAATCAACACAAAACACACATGAGCACCAAGGACCCTGTTCAATCACACCAACAAGTATGAATACATTATCCAAACTTATAAAAGGGATCAAAGCACTACCAATAATAGCAAAACCAAGAATTAAATATTGAAATCATTCTCTTAACTTTCAAACACTCCAAACTTTGCCGAACTCATTCGAGTCATACTTTGATAGTACGGATCACGACATATTTTTGCACACAAGTTCCATTCAACCTACATACCTATCCAATATGTCATAACCATAGTAGGAGTGTGATAACATCGAAATCAGCTCACTTCCCTACACTCCCTCAAGAACTTCTTCTTTTGATAAGCTTCTAATTCATCAAGCATACCGCCACTAAATAAAAGTTAGCAATATCAGCATATCGAGGACTTGAAGTGCTAGATATTGCCAAAAGTTGTTCATCTGGGAAGACATCATTGATTTAAGATCTCTCTTTGGTATTCTTGCCTCTTCAAGCCTAGATAGATGATCCGCGACTTGATTTTCCATTACTTTCTAATATTTGACTTGAAAGTCAAATTTTTGCAACAAAAGGACACACCAAATCAACCTCGATTAGACATCTTTATTTTCCATAAGCTAGCGGAGAGCCGCATGATCGGTTAAATTATCACCTTGGATCCAAACAAATAAGCCCGAAATTGTTCAAAAGCATATACAAAGGCTAGCGATCCTTGTTCAATCATTGTGTATTCATTTTTGCACCATTGAGTGTCTTGCTTGCATAATAGATAGAGTATAGAATCATGTTGTGTATTTGACCAAGAACAATCCTTTTAGCCACATCACTAGCATCACACATAATCTCAATGGAAGAGACCAATCAGGAGTGACAATAATAGGTTCCATAGTAATATTTTCTTTCAATTCCTAAAAAGAACTGAGGCACTTCTCATCGGACACAAATTTAGCATCTTTATCAAGAAGTTTGCGCATGCACGAGACTCGTAATGTTTGAGAAGTATTTGATAAATCGCCGATATAAACTGGTTTAACCTATCACGATATAAATCGGCATACACCCTTGATCTAAGTGGGAGAAGGAAGTTTGGAAATAATCCAGTTTTGTTCAATAAACCTCAATGCCTCACTTGGAGGATTTGTGGCTATGGGCAATATCTTTGTCCACGATGAAATGACATTTCTTCCAATTGAGCATAGTGGTCTCTTCGCATATTTTGATAACTTGCCTAAGATTCTCAAGGAAATATTTGAATGATTCACAAACCAGAAAGTAGTCATCCATGAATACCTCCAAGAAATCCTCCACCATGTCCGAGAAAATTGACATCGTGCACCGTAGAACATTGGCCAGGGTATTGCATAGCCCAAACGACATTCGGCAAATAGAAAATGTTCCATAAGGACAAGTCAATGTCATCTTCTCTTGTTCCTCCAAGGCTATGGTGATTTTGCTATATCCGTAGTAACCATCCAAGAAGCAATAAAATGACCTTCCTGCTAGCCGATCAAGCTTTTTGATCAATAAAAGGCATAAGGAAATGGTCTTTGCAAGTAGCACTATAAGCTTTCAGTAGTCGATGCAAACTCTCCATCCGGACACCAACTTTGTCAGAATGAGTTTTTTCATTTTTAATCATGGTCATGGCTCCCTTCTTTGGCAGACATTACACTAGACTAACACAAGGACTATCCGCGATGGGGTAAACAACATCGGCATCCAACCATTTTATAATTTCTTTCTTCACCACTTCTTGTATGGAGGGATTCAACCTCCTTTCAAGCTCATACTAGGTATACTATCTTCTTCAATTTGGATTTTATTCTCACAAATACTGGCAGGAATCCTCCGGATATTCGTTATTTTCTAACCAATGGCTCGTCTATGCTCCTTAAAGGTCTCCAATAATTTCTTAACCTGCACATCATTTGACATATAAGAAAAGATTACGGGTAGAGTCATTAGAGCCAAGAAATTTATACCTTAGGTATGGTGGTAGTGGCGACTCAACGATTGAAGGCATGACAGGAGGAGTGACTCTATTCTCCAAGTCAAGAGAAAGCTTATTTGGTTTCATGTGTATGTATCGAAACCTTCCAATGCATTCAATGTCTCTACATATCCCTATATGTCAGAATTCATCAAGATACACGTTAATGCCTCACAAGGTATTCCTATTCCATCTTCACCTCAGCGACACCTTCTACCATATCAACAATATCACGCACTGAGACACTATCGTATGCATTTGGTTGTTTCACGCCCATAATTTCTCGAAAAGTAACTTCTTTGTCATTCACCTAGAATTTATTCTCAAATCTTTCCACGTCCATAAATGCTCTTCCGCTAGCAAGGAATGGTCTTCCAATATTATAGGATTTCTTTATCAATGGCACAATCAAGAATAACGAAGTCGTTGGGGAGGAGGAACATCACCACTTTCACAAGGACATCATCTGTTATCCCTTCTTCACCGAACAGTCGGTCATTTTCAATCTCATACTAGTAGGCCTAGGAATCCCCAATCCCTTTTGCTTGTATATAGCCATAGGAATTAAGTTTATGCTTGTCTCATTGTCACAAAGTGCTCTTGCAAAGTCACACAATCCAATAGTGCATGGAGTAGTGAAATCCCCTGAATCCTCTTACTTTAGGACAATGGTTGTTGATATGATGGAGCTAATCCGGTGGGTGACACTGACCATTTCATTCTTGATATTATTCTATTTAGTGATCAAATCCTTCAAGTATTTAGCAAATCTGGTCATCTCTTGAAAATCTTCCACAAATGGAGTGTTCATGGATAATTTCTTTAAGATGTCATAGAGCTTCTCGAATTTGCTATAAACTCTTTTGGATATTTGGGAAAATGGAAGGGGAAGCTTAGGAATTGGTGCTGGAGATTTGGTGCCTCTATTACTTTTTCCTTAACCTTTTCATGGCTCACATATTGAGCCTTCACCTTTGTCAGGATTCTCTCAACTTCAATAATATTAGGCATTTCAACTTGTGCCTCATCTCCTTGTTTAATATCTTCACATAGACTACCTGTTCACTATCACTTTGAAGTAGATTCCTACATTGAGTTGTAATGGCCATGCAATGAGAGGTTTGGCTACCCCCACTACCCTTTTGGTTTGTAATTGTATCACTTGGGGGTGTGCCCTTTTGTTTTGGCATTTGTTCTCTTGAAAGATCTCTCATTTACATCTCTAATTTTGAATAGATGCAGTGTGAGAACCCACAAGCTCGGTCATATTTTTCATTGAAGTGTCCGATCTCTCTTGATTTTGCAATACCCTTTCAAGCATGGTCTCCAATTTGGAATTACTTTGGTCGCCTGAAGAACTCTCCCGCAAGTGTTGAGAGCTAGATTATTGGACCCTTGGCAGAATATAGGGGGTTGAACTCCAGTTAGCAAAATTGTTGTTGTTTTTACCTTGATTTGAATTACCTTGATTGTTTCGCCATTGTTGATTACCTTGGGCTTGTGGGTTAGGTCTCTATTGATGTTGTTGTCCCGACCCTTGGTAGTTTTGCCTTTGATATCCTCCTTGTGAATTGTTAATATAGTTTGCTTATTCATATTGCATGGGAGGATATTCTTGATGTTGGCCTTCTTGATGTTTGATAGCTAAAATTCAATATTTGTTGTACCACTTCCATAATATTCACTTTCTTTGTTTGGATTTTCATAAATATTTTTGTCAAAAGTTTACATTGGTGGCAAGCCGGCAATCAATTAAGCTCTTTCTTTATTTTCCTTGATGATGTTGGTCAAAGAAGGGGTACCATATGAGACACCACCTGTCGTGTCGCCTGAATTCCTTGTTTGGTTGTGTTCGGCAACCTTGTCGAGGATTTTATTGAATTTTGCAAGAGTCTTGTGAAAAATCCATTCGTCGTATTGTTGGACATGGATTGGTTCATAGGGTCCAACCCCGTATAAAACGTTTCCAACAATATATTTTTCGGAAAACCCATGATTTCGTGATCTCAACAAGTATTTATTGAATCTTACCCAAACTTCATGAAGTTGTTCCCCTAGAAATTGCTTGAAGAAGAAAATGTTGTCCTGAAGCTCAAACTTCTTTCTTTGTGATATCTATTTCCCTAGGAAGACATGCACAAGTTCGACCCAAGCGTAGATGGAGTTTGTAGGTAGACTATTAATCCATTGCCATGCCTCTCTATTAGAGAGCATTTGAATACCCTCAACCTTAAAAGAATCATCTGAAATATGATTCTACTTATGCATTGCATACACTCCCATAAAATTTCTGAGGTGTTGTGTTTGGTCATCATCGGTGAAATTTCGGAAGAACCCCTCCGCCTTAGGTAGAAATTATGGTCCTCTTTTAATGCAACTGCGTCAACTCTAGAAGGGACAGTGGAATTTGAATCATCAGTAAATTCATCAATATTTACAAACATATTCTCCGGCTTGCCTATGCTTGCGTAGTTACACCAAACAAAACAAGTATAGAGTGATGGAATAGAAAAAGGCGTAAAGTAAAGTATACACTAGTTAGTAACTTCAAAATTGTATTTTTCACAATTTGATACGCTCAAATTACACCTATATAAATAGTGTAAAGCAGTATATGTCAAATATAATAATCCAACTAGGTTGGGGTCGAATCCCACAGGGAATAATCATGAAAGAATTATTTGACTAACGTGTCACGTGAATAAGGTTATAATTTTACATTGTTAGTTTGGAAAGAGTTTGATAGTTGTAAACTATGAAGAGAAGCTACTTTGTTAAGAGATTTGACTAATTGGATTAAGAAATCAAGGTTGTGTCCCCTTTTATGGGATATAATACTATTAATGCTAATATGATATTTTTTTCTAATGGAAAGTCCTTTGATAAGAAGATGGTTCCTAACCAATATTTCTCAATATTTAGATAGTATTTCTTCTTTATGATTTTTCAAGATACAAAATAGTTACAATTAAGAGCAACCAATATATGCCAAGTAGAATTCACTTATTTTTAAGCATTCTATTAAACAAGATTTAAAGCCTCGAGATCTTGCTATTCATTTCTACCAAACCCTAACCCACTTTTCCAAGTGAAATATAAAGAAAAATGGTAATAGTTAATGTTTGCAACCACAACCATAAATGAATCATGAGAAATGAATAAAAATCTATATATATATATATATATATATATATATATAAAATTATATATATATATATATATATATATATATATATATATAATGGTAAAAAAACCTTATGCTCACTTTGAGTCCACAACTTGAGTATTTGAAGCTAGATACTCATGCTAAAATACAAGAACAGCGCATTAAAGAAAGACATAAAATCTTACAATGAAGACAAAGTGTCGGAATCGATCTAAAAAGCTCCAAAAAAATAAAGTATTCGATACTCTTAATGTAGAACCTTTTTTAGACCAAGATGACCCCCCAAAATCCTGACTCTTCTATTATAATAGCCAAAAAATACAGATAAATTTGTGAGAAAATAAACCTTCAAGAAAGTTACGTGATCAAAGAATGGACTGCAGATGTGATCCACGGTCCACACATTCGTTGCATTGCCTCAAAATATGATCTTCAAGACTTTCCAAATTCTACAGCATATCAGTTATACAGTCCGCGTGATCATTCTATGGTCTGCATAATGGACTGTAGACTCGTCATTTCTTATTATTATATGTTTCCCTTGCCTTTGTGCGATAATTCTGCGGTCCGGGCATCAGTTATATAGTCTGCATAATGGACCGCATATTAAAATTTTGAAATTGAACAGGCAGGCCTGGATGCGTTTGCAATTAAAATGTGATTAGATCATCTGTTACACGATCACATATCTATCCACGAATATGATTTCTTCAGGGTTTTTGACATCTTTTTGGTGTTCTTCGCTCTTCAAGTCCAACTTCCTATAAAAACAACATAAAAAATGACTTAAAATGCTTTAAAAGATAATCTAAAGTCTACGAACTTAGTATTGAAAGTGCCCCATTTCTATAGCACATCACCTGTCCTATGTGCAAACATAAAAACGAAACTATTACTCATATCTTCATCACCTGCCCTGTTGCCCATGCATTTTGGAACGAATTGGGTTCCACAAATTTCCTCTTTATTGATCCCAATAAGTTTCTCACTATTAAAAATATTAATATTACTCTTGGCAATAATCACTTAATTTGGGAGGATATCTTTTCTTTCACTCAATAGGGGAATCTGGTTGAACCGAAATAGTAATAAAAAAAATACTTACTATTCTCCATCCCCTAAGTTTGTTTTTCAATAGACAATGAAGTTCAGATTCATCATAGTAGGGAGCCTTTGCAATATTAAAAAGTCCATCAAAGTAAAATGGCTAAACTACCTAGTGGGTGGAATAAGCTTAACACAGATAGGGCATTTAAAGCTAGTAATTTGTGTTGTGGAATCGTAGAGTTATCCGGAATAACTCATAAGACTGAGTAGCTGGATTCAATAACTATATACATGCTACTAGTCGTATCCATGTAGAACTACTAGTTCTTCCACATGACCTTCAACTTGCACGTGCTCTCCAACTGTGTCTGTTGGAGATTGAAACAGACTAAATAGATGTACTTCTATGCCTTGAATATAGTTACCCTATGTACAATTCCATTATTTGTGAATGTCGGGGGTTGATGCATCGGATGGAGCAGGTGGTGGTCAGACATATCTTTAGGCAAACAAATCAAATATCTCTCATGCCGCTGCAAAGGAAGCTTTCAAGCAGTCCAAACTAAATTAAGTCACGAATTTTGCAGTCCCACCGCATTTTGTTGAAAACCAGTTCCCGACAAAGGTGTAACATAACAACATTCTGTCAGACAACAACAACAACAACAAAAATAACAATAATCCATTATAATTCCACTTATTGTGATCTGGGGAGGGTAGTATGTACGTAGACCTTACGCCTATTATAATCCCACTTATTAGGGTCTGAGGAGGGTAGTGTGTACGCAGACCTTACCACTACCCTGGGGTAGAGAGGCTATTTTCAAATAGACCCGAACATCCTTCCTTCCGAGAACTTCACACCTTACTCTTGGGGAGACTCGAACTAACAACCAATTGGTTGGGAATAGATTGTGAGTAGAAGTTGCTTACTATCAAACCTCTTGGTATAGCAAGTTTGAGCATTTGTTTGATTTTATTTTCCATTTTGATCAAGTTTCACTATAAGGTGAGCTTTTAGAAAATAACAACAACAACTGCACAATAAAATCCCATATATTGGGGTCTGGGGAGGGTAATGTGTACGCAGACCTTACCCCTGTCCCGATATGGGCAGAAAGGCTGTTTCCGATAGACCCTCAGCTCACAAAGACGAAATTAAAGAGGAGAGAAATCATTAGTAACTCCAATGGAAATTGTAATACTAACAAAACATAAAAATCGAAAGATGAACATCATGCAATAACAGTAATCATAATCTAAGGCTCGGGGCTAAGACAAACCACAAGAATAGTGTGCGTCTAACATAAACTGCAAACCACCTAAAACCAACCCTAATCCAACCCTGCCTCGCCCCCGGGATGAAGTAATGACAGTGTTACTACCACTACCCTACCACCTCAATGCTTGACCTCCAGGCCTTCCTATCAATGCCATGTCCTCGAAAATGTGCAGTCGTGGCATGTCCTGCCTGATCACCTCTTTCCAATACTTTTTAGGTCTCCACCTACCTCTTCTCTTACCCACTACGGACAACCACTCGCACCTCCTCATCAGTGTATTGAGGCTTCTCCTCTGCACGTGCCCAAACCACCTGAGTCTCGCTTCCCGCATCTTGTCATCCACAAGAGCGACGCCCACCTTCTTTCGAACATCTTCATTCCTAATCTTGTCCATCCTATTGTGCACGCACATCCACCTCAACATCCGCATCTTTGATACTTTTATCCTCTGGGTAATGGAGTTCTTAGCCGGCCAAGGCTCTGCCTCATACAACATGGCCGGTCTAACTACAGCTCTATAAAATTTATTTGAGTATCGGTGGCACTTTCTTGTCACACAAGACTCCAGATGCAAGCCTCCATTTCATCCAGCCCACCCCTATGCGGTGAGTGATGTCCTCGTCGATCTCTCAGTCCCCCTGAATCATCGACCCAAGGTACTTGAAGCTATCTCTCTCGGGAATGACCTGTGGCCCAAGCCTCACGTCCCCGCCTACATCCCCCAACTCAGCGCTAAACTTGCATTCCAGAGTAAGGTACTCTGTCTTATACCTGCTCAATTTGAAATCCTTAGACTCGAGAGTCTGTCTCCAAACCTCCAATCTCTCGTTAACACTGACCCTCGTCTCGCCAATTAGAACTATGTCGTCAGCAAATAACATACACCATGGAGCCTCCCCTTGAATATGGTGTGTCAAAGCATCCATCACTAAGGCAAATAAGAACGGGCTAACCGCTGAGCCTTGTTGTAATCCCATAACGACCAGGAAATGATCCGAGTCGCCTCATACCATTCTGACCTTAGTCTTAGATCCATAATACATGTCCTTGATCGCTCGTATGTAAGCTGTTAGAAATAACGCTCTACGCTAGAGGGGGGGTGAATAGCGTATTAATAAAATTTGGCGTTTTCTTGCGGAATTTAAACTTTGCAGGAAATAAACAAATGCAGTAAAAATAAATTACACCACGATATATACTGGTTGGCTACACTTTGTGGTTAGTCCAGTCCCCGAGAGACTCTCTCGAGATTTCCACTAACAACCTTGTCAAGCTTAAGGTGCCCAACAAACCTTTACACTTGAGACTTGAATCACACAAATCTCAAACACTTGCTCGGAGGTTCCTCACCTCAAAGACTTCAATTTGCTCGGAGGTTCCTCACCTCAAAGACTTCAATTTGCTCGGAGGTTCCTCACCTCAAAGACTTCAATTTGCTCGGAGGTTCCTCACCTCAAAGACTTCAATTTGCTCGGGGATACAATCCCAAAGACTTCACTTGTTAAGCTTCCGGGTGCCTAACGAACCTTTACAACTTGAGAACTTGATACAACACAAGCCTCAACCAACCCGCTTAAGGAAACCTATCCCTAAGACTTTACAAGAAGAAATATAACACTCCTTCTTACTACAAGTGTTTAACAAGAACACTCTTTTACTCACTTTACAAGAACTCTCTCAAAGAGTGGATTATGAGTACAAAATATATGGCTCAAGAACACAACAACTCAATCAATAATCTTGGCTCTCAAAAATAATGTAAGATATGAAATTTTGAATCACAAGAATGTAATGTATGCTTTGTACTTTTTCTGCAGTGTTGTTGTGTTTTAAAAATGATTTTCAGAGAGTGTTTTATAGAGAAAATGGAGCAATAGACCGTTGCTTTTAGTTCCAGAAAACGCTCCTGAAAATCTGCCTGACAATCGATTGTTGATATTACACAATCGATTGTTGGAGCAAAATTTCAACAGACAGATTCCTTAAAATCCGGTTAAAAAGATTTCTGTTGAATTTAAAAAGAATGACAATCGATTGTTAACTTTAGACAATCGATTGTTGTTCAAATATTCAAAATATTTCTGGCAACTTTTTGACTAAAAGATTTGAGTAAAGATTATACCATAAATAGATAAAGCCGTTGGAAGAAGTCCGTTTGGAAATATCACTGAGCACAATCGATTGTTAAATAGTGACAATCGATTGTTCTTCATTTTTGAAGATTTTGAAAACATTCTGTAAGTTGTCCAAAACTTTGAGACTAAGTATAAAATCTGACAATCGATTGTTGAACAGTGACAATCGATTGTTGCTTCAAAAATGATTTCAAACGAAGTTTCTGTCTCAAGACAACATTTTAAAAACTTAAGTATAGAACTTGACAATCGATTGTTTCTTCAAGACAATCGATTGTTAAACCCAATTTTCTCAAAACGAGTTTAAAAATCATTTTGGCAAATATGCAACTTATTTCTTTAAAAACTTATGACGCATGATTTTATGAAAATCATTTTAGGTGAGAGCCAATATTAGAAATAAGTCGTTGAGTCAAGATTAATAATTAAGACCTACTCAACAGTTGATTGCATCTTCTATTCTTGAACGCGTACTATCCATCTTGTACTTGGACTGTTATTGTTCCATCACCGATGCTTGGCTCAATGTTTGGCATTTATCAAAAACCTACATGAATCAACACACGTTAGTTCGAGAACGTGTTTCTTACATAAGCTACCGGCACACCCTTTGCCTCAAGACATCTCCAGAGCACCTCCCTAGAAACCTTGTCATACGCTTTCTCCAAGTCAATAAACACTATATGCAGATCCTTCTTCTTATCCATGTACTGTTCCACCAACCTCCTAATAAGGCAGATAGCTTCTGTAGTGGAGCTTCCCGGCATGAATCCAAACTGATTGTCGTATATAGACGTCGTCTTCCTCACCCTCACCTCCACCACACTCTCCCAGACTTTCATGGTGTGGCTAAGTAACTTGATACCTCTATAATTGTTACAATATTGGATATCACCCTTGTTCTTGTACAATGGTACCACTGTACTCGACCTCCATTCCTCTGGTATCCTCTTCGTCCTAAAAAATACATTGAACAACCCTGTCAACCATTCCAATCCTGCTTTACCCACACACTTCCAAACCTCAACAGGAATTTCATCTGGTCCGGTCGCTTTACCCCTAGTCATCTTACGCAACGTCCCCACGACCTCCTCTACCTTAATGCGCCTACAATACCTAAAATCTCGAAGACTCTCTGAATGCCCCAAGTTCCCTAGCGTTATATCCTGGTCCCCCTCCTCGTTCAGAAGACCATGAAAGTACGTCTGCCATCTCTGCTTAATCTGGGACTCTCCCATCAATACTCTACCATCCTCGTCTTTGATGCACCTTACTTGGTCCTGATCTCGGGCCATCCTCTCCCTCGCTTTAGCCAGCCAAAATAACTTTCTTTCCCCGCCTTTCTCCCTTAATTCCTCGTATAAATGGCTAAACACTGCATTCTTAGCCTTCGGGACTGCCAGCTTTGCCTCCTTCCTAGCCACTTTGCACCTCTCTATATTCGCACTCCTCTCATCCTCGCTTTTGCTCCCTGCTAACTTCGCGTACGCTACCTTCTTCGGCTCCACTTTACCTTGGACTGTGTCATACCACCACCAGTCTCCTTGGTGCCTGCCAGAAAAACCCTTCGATACACCTAGCACCTCTATCGCCGCCTTCCTTACATAAGTCGCCGTCGTCGACCACATAGTGCTCGCGTCTCCACTACTCCTCCAAGCTCCCATAGCGTCTAACCTACCCTCCAACTCCTGGACATTATCCTTGGTTAAGGCGCCCCATCTAATCCTCGGTCAGCCACGAGCATAACTCATCTTCCTCTTCATTATAATGTTGATGTCCATCACTATGAGCCTATGCTGAGTAGCGAGAGTCTCTCCCGAGATAACCTTGTAATCCTTGCACAACCCTTTATCACACCTTCTGAGGAGAAGGTAATCGATCTAAGTCTTCACCGCCGAACTTTCGAAAGTAACCACATGCTCCTCCCTCTTCGGAAAAGTCGAGTTCGCAATCACCAGATTGAAAGCCTTAGCGAAGTCTAACAGCAAAGTACCTCCTCCGTTCCTATCCCCAAAGCCTAAGCTACCATGCACCTCGCCATAGCTACCAACACCCCCCCAATATGGTCATTAAAATCCCTTCCAATAAATAATCTTTCACTAGGTGGAATGTTATGCACAATCTCGTCCAAGCCCTCCCAAAAGCGCCTCTTAACCTCCTCATCCAGGCCCGCTTGCGGCACGTAGGCGCTAACGACATTGAGGGTGCAAACACCGATCACCAACTTAATAAACATTAGCCTATCATGCACTCGCCTAACCTCAATCACACTCTCTAAGGTCCCTATCCACCAAGATACTCACTCCATTCTTACCCCTCATGACTCCAGAGTACCACAACTTATATCCATCCACATTCCTTGCCTTCGACCCTGACGCTCTACTCTCCTGAACACAGGCTATATTAACCTTTCTCTTCTAGAGAATCTTTGCCAACTCAATAAACTTACCCACCAGCATGTTTATATTCCACGAACCGATCCTCAATCTACAAGCTCCCTCTTTCCCCTTACCCCCCGTTCCTCTCCTCCCAACCCCTGACCCTCACCTCGCCCCCTTACTTACCCCCGATACCCCTCGAGGACATGACCTTACTCTACCATCCCACACCACAGACACTATACCTACAACAAACTCCGGACAACACTAACACGAACCCAAACTAGAAAGTAACCCGTTGCAACTACAAGTATTCTAATAATAAGCTTAAAGTGTTGCTAACTAAATAGCCACAAATTAACTGACAAAGAGAAAGAGAGCACCTGGACTATAGAGCTCCTCACCCACTAAAAAGAGAAGGGGAGCTTTCGTATCAAGAGTGTGTTGGGGAGGCCAGGGAAGATGGATTGGATTGAGAGGCGATGCTATTGAGACAAAGAAAGAAAACTGAGCACAAAGTGACAAGAAAACGAGAGGTACCAACTCCCGATGGAAAGAACCTGGAAATATGACTTGATGCGCCCGGTGATGCTCCGTTCTACTCGCCCCGTATGCCTCGCGCTTGCCTGGGCAGTCGCAACAATTCCCACGAATACAACCTTGGTGCTTTGGAACCCGGCGTCCAGCCCTTTGCAACGGCCAAATTCCCTGCTCTGCTCTGCCCGTACACCTCCCACCCATCCCCAAACAGCCACCAAAAGTGCTACTTGAAACACACACAACACACCATGGGATCAAGAAAAGGAGGGGACTGTCACCGGAACGGTCGTCAGAAAATAGTGCCGGTCCGAGAAACAGTGGTCCGGCGAGCCACGGCCGCGTTAAGGAATTAGAAAATGTTTGGCAAAAAGAGAGCGTTAAGGAATTATACTCGACGAGCCACTGCCGCGTCGTACTTAATCTGGTTTGATATTTTCTTGGTTATTCCAGCATTAATAGTCAGCTAAATATTTATTGTGCTTGCTTATATATGTTGTATAACTTCATTTACGACATTATAAATTGAATATCTCATTTTGGTAGAAACTGCTAACGATAAATTTTAAAACTTGGAGACGATCATATAATTGTGCGTGTGTCACACAAATGGTGGTTTTTCGTAGGGGTGTGCATTCGAATCGGTTTATCAATAAATCGAATCGATTATTTATTATCAACATCGAAAAAATTAAAATCGAAACCTTATTGAAACGATAACGATAAGCATATGTACAAATCGATAATAGATAAGTAATTATCGATAAGGGTCAAAATCGAACCAATAAATCGAATGCACACCCCTATCACTGTAGACACTTATAAAATGAATAATTACCTATTTGTGTAGATTAATATAACATACAGAATGTATATATATTCCCCTCCCTTTAACATAATTATGAGATAGCATATGTGGGTCCTTTAATTGAATAGATGGCACTTATTTATTGGTCCAAGTGGCTATTAGACCAACCCATAAAAAATTCCATCTGGGTTAACCCAAAACAACTACCACCCATTTGATTTTCTCACAGATTGTTCAAAATTTTCAGCATTGTAAGTTTCAATTAGAATAACGGAAAGCTTGAAGTTCAATCTTCACAGAGGTACTCAAATAATGTCTTAAGTTCCAATCAATTTTAACACAATTGATCTCAATAAAGAAATCCACCAATAGAGGATCCAACAATGCCCAGTACAAGTTCCTCGAACCAACAGCTTTACTCCATTGCCAATTTCAATTCAATAGGTATTTTCGAATGATTTCCCACAATCACTAAATTAGTAATACAAATTTTTATCAACCCCAGATTCATTCTTGAGAGCCTAGGAAGGAATTCGAAAATTTCAACCAACCCACTTCAAATTCAGTATAAACTTCTCAAAAACTGTAAAAATAGTATTTTGAAACCAGAAACAACTCAAAATCCCAGATTCAAAGCACCCAATTGATCTCTTAACAAATTTTCGAGGTTAAAATTTAACTCAAGATTTCAGATCGTTTAACAATGGCAATCCAAATTTTTGTGGCGCAAATTTAATTCCAACAAGTATTGGTAGAAATCAAATTAACATGATTTCGCAGCCTTAATAATGAACAAACTTTAAAAAAAATTACATAAATTTATAATATGTTTGTTCCCCGTTTCTTCAATGTTTTTCTTTTTATGACCGAGTGGATTCATAAGACAATGTCGTCCTTGTCTGAAGCTGCAATTTTTGGTTAAAACTAGCGCAAATAAGCTCCATCCTATCCTATGGATAAGCTCGTCTGAGCTTCTTCATCCTATAAAAATGGCGAATTCTTCAAACCCAGTTCCAACAATTGCCAAACTCAGGGTAAACAACTTGGACCAATAAATAAGTGTCATCTATTCAATTAAAGGACTCAGATATGCCATCTCATAATTCTGTTAAAAAGAGGGATATTTTCAATCCAAAAGTTAACGTTAAGGGTAATTATGGCCTAATAGGTGGAAGGATGGCAAATTTAAACCATTTTCAATAGGTTAGAGGTATTTTTGGTCCTTTTCGTCTCTTATATTATGATTTGAATATATGTACATATTCTCAATATATATATATATATATATATATATATATATATATATATATATATATATATATATATATATATATATAAGTGTCATGTATTCAATTAAAGGACTCAGATATGCCATCTCATAATTCTGTTAAAAAGAGGGATATTTTCAATCCAAAAGTTAACGTTAAGGGTAATTATGGCCT
This sequence comes from Nicotiana benthamiana, assembly GCA_034376525.1. Lineage (NCBI taxonomy): Eukaryota > Viridiplantae > Streptophyta > Magnoliopsida > Solanales > Solanaceae > Nicotiana > Nicotiana benthamiana. Next base: position 109,372,154 of record CM067326.1, on the reverse strand, counting down.
AATAGGTGGAAGGATGGCAAATTTAAACCATTTTCATTAGGTTAGAGGTATTTTTGGTCCTTTTCGTCTCTTATATTATGATTTGAATATATGTACATATTCTCAAAAAATAATTCTATATATATATATATATGAAGCCAATATATAAATACATAATCAAAACAAATTGAAAGAGTTACTTTAGGTAGATATTTATTGTTTAATGTGGGTCAATGGACGATGGATCGCGGAGATTTGACTATTTCTTCTCCAGCAGTATTTCTAATGTATCACAAGCTTCTTCCTCAGAGACAAATGAAATTTAAAAAAGTTTTGTAGTAAAACTTTTTATAGCATAAATAGTTTTAAATATGGATCTTCAAAGAAAGATGTTAACGTATGACTTATAACTCGTTATTATTTGCTTCTTGCTTTTGCAGACAAAATTCAATATATAATTGAGAAAAATGAAATCACACAGATATTTACCGACATTTTTGTTAGCTCATGTTTTATCGCCTTTGGTTTGTTGCATTTCTAAAGTTACATAGACAATATACTTCTTACAAATTGGGGTAATATTCTTTTACTACAGCCGAGTCATTTCAAAAAAGTTGAAGGTCAAAGCAACTATTATTTTTGATAAATGTGTCAATTCCTTCTCCGCTTTTTTCCTTATTTAATCCTTATTTCAATTTACATCTTATAATTATTTCTTTATCGAATATATGTTGCCTTTGCCTTGTTCTGATTGGCTAATGTGAAAAAAAGACCATGACAACCTCAAGACCAGAGCTAACTCTAAAATTTCATTGATAAACAAGAAAATAGATAATTTTGAATGGCACATGAGACATATAACCTTTTTCTCTTAATTTTATTTTACTTGATTACCAAATTTTTATTCAGTAGATTAAGAATAACTCATTTCACAATTCAGATTTCATATATATCCACCAATAAGATTTGAACTCTTAACATCTATTGATGTATATAAATAAAAAATAAATAATATTTATAGTTGTATATAATGAAGCTAAACTTTGTGCGTGACTATAAAAAAACGAGGCTTGAATATTTTTGCAAGAAAAAAGCAACCAACCTTGAGAAGCTAATCATAGCAATGCATAACTGATATTATTATGGCTAAAGAGTATAGAGAAAATAAAGTTGATGATAAAATACTACTTCTTACATCATCTATTCAAGCAATTAAATTTCATAAAGGAGATATAGAGTAGTTTAATTGATAGCGTGCTGGCAAGAAGGACCGAGATAGAATTGGTCAGAGAGTATGTTTTTTCTACTTTATTCAATAAGAGGTCTTAAAATTACTGAGTAATGCTGCCTTTTGGCATATTTAAATTTGTAATTATAATAAAATACATTATTTTTCAAGTATATGCACATTAACCCTTTAGTATATATATTCTATAATAAATGATATAAAATACACATATTACACGTGCAAAGATATATATATATATATATATATATATATATATATATATATATATATATATATATATATATATATATATATAATATGACTAGTTCTTAGTGTAATATGATATGTGGTCAGCGACAGCAGATTGCATAAGGGAGTCTACGAGAGTGGTGTTAGGGGCCTCGACCAGTGTCTCTAGTGGGCACAAAAGAGACTGGTGGTGGAATAAAGTGGTCCAAGATAAAGTGAAAGCGAAGAAGGCGGCATACCTGAAGTTAGTTGGGAGCATAGTTGAGGAGGAGAGTGAAGCGTGCATGGAGATATATGAGGTAGCGAGAAAGGAAGCTAAAATGTCGGTCATGGAAGCTAAGACTGCGGCTTATTTCGCATGTATGAGGAACTAGGGGAAAAGAAGGGGAGAAGAAGTTATTTCGGTTAGCCAAGTTGAGAGAGAGAAAGGCTTGATATTTGGACCTGGTGAGATGCATCAAGGATGAAGATGGTAGAGTACTGGTGGAAGATGCCCACATTAAGAGGAGATGACAGACTTAGTTTTTTAAATTTGTGAATGAAAAAGGAGATCGTGATATTGTGCTAGGTAAATTGGAGCATCCCAAAAATCACCGTGACCTCGGGCACTACAAGCTTATCGAGGTCGATGAGGTTGTGGGGGCTATGCATAAGATAAGTAGGGGCAGAGCGATCGGGCCACACGAGATTCCAGTGGAATTTTAGAAGTGTGTAGGAAGAGCAGGTGTGGAGTGGTTGACTTGGTCGTTTAATGTTACTTTTAAGGCCAAGAGGATGCCAGATGAGTGAAGATGGAGTATGGTAGTTCCATTGTATAAGAATAAAGGTGATATTTAGAGTTGTAACAATTATAGGGGTATCAAATTACTGAGTCATACCATGAAAGTACGAGAGAGGATAGTTGAAGTGAGGGTAAGGATAACAACGTCTGTATCCGACAACAAGTTCGGGTTCATCCGAGATTGTTCCACCACAGAAGTTATATACCTTGTTAGGAGGTTGTGGAACTGTACAGAGAGAGAAAGAAGGATCTGCACATGGTGTTTATTGACCTAGAGAAAGTGGTCGACAAGATTCCTAGAGAAGTTTTCTCGAGATGCTTGGAGACAAAAGGTCTGCCTCCTTATATTATGGTAATTAAGGACATGTATAATGGGGCTAAGACTCGAGTTAGGACATTAGGAGGAGACTCTGAGCATTTCCCGGTGGAAATGGGGATACACCAAGGCTCTGCACGCAGTCCATTCTTATTTGCCCTGGTGATGGATGCGATAACGAACCATATTCAAGGGGAGGTGCTATGGTGCACGCTATTCGCAGATGGAATAGTTCTGATTGATTAGTCACAAGCCGATGTTAATGAGATATTGGAAGTTTGGAGATAAATTCTTGAGTCTAAGGGTTTCAAGCTAAGCAAAACGCAGATAGAATACCTCGAGTGTAAGTTCAGCGCTGAGCTGGAGGAAGTAGATGTCGATGTGAGGCTTGGCTCACATGTTATCCTAAGTAAAGGCAGCTTCGAGTACCTTGGTTCGGTTATCCACACAAGAGAGGGGGGAGATCAACGAGGATGTCACACACCGTATTGGAGTAGGATGGATGAAGTGGAGGTTAGCATCTGGGTCTTGTGTGACAAGGGAGTGCTAATGATACTCAAATGTAAGTTCTACAAAGTGGTGATTAGACCAGTCATGATGTATGAGGCTGAGTGTTGGCCTGCTAGGAACTCACATATTCAAAAGATGAAAGTAGTAGAGATGAGGATGTTGAGGCGGATGTATGGGCACACTAGGATGGATAAGATTATGAATGATAATATTCGAGAGAAAATGCACGTGGCTTCCATTGAGGACAAGATGCGAGAAACAAGGCTCAGATGGTTCAGGCATATACAAAGAAGAAGCCCAGATGCTCCAGTAAGGAGGTGTGAGCGGCTGGTTGTGGAAGGCACTGGAAGAGGTAGGGAGTTGCCTAAAAAGTATTGGGGAGAGGTGATCAGGCAGGATATGACGAGACTTCAGATTTCCGAGGACATGACACTTGATAGAACGTTATGGAGGTTGAGTATTACGGTTGTAGGCTCTGAGGTAGTTGAGTCTTGCATTACTTTGTACCTTTGTGAGCATAGTCCGGTAGGATTTTGTCTAAAAGAGCTACGGGCAATGTTGTGTCTTACTATTTTCTTTTTCGACGTTGGATCCATTCACTAACCACCGTTTTTGTTTTGCATTTTTTTCTACATTTTATGTTCCTATTTTTTCTATGATCTCCGTGATGAATCTAATATCCTCTCTTTTTGTCTTCATTTTATTATCTTGAGCCGAGGGTCTTTCGGAAACGACATCTCTATCCCTTCAGGTTAGGGGTAAGGTCTACATACATACTTACCTCCCCAGATTTCATTCTAAGAATTTTACTGGATTGATATTGTTATTTTTTATAAAAAGAACAAAAAACAAAAAATACGGAAAAAATAATTCTAAATTGGACAGCCGTACCGTGGCCGACCATAAATAATATCACTTTAGGATCCACATGGAGTCTAGTAGTTTATGCGAAAGCAGCCGTTGTGGAACATCTATATATTACTCCTAAGAAGCCCCCACCTGCCGTGGACGAAAGTAAAGCCAAGCAAACAACCGATAGAGACTTGAAAACATTTTGTTTGATTTGGAAGAAAGGAATCCATATTCAATCCAAAAAAGGGCAATATTGAAGAACTCCTGATTCCCATATGTTACTAGACGATGATCACTTTGATGAATTCCAAACTCTTTCTTCACCTTATTCTATGAAAGAAATGGACGAATTGAAACCTTTACGACCATGATCATCCCCTTTAAACCCTTCTTTGGATCTCAACTGCAGATCCATCACAGCACATTCAAGTTTTCGTTTTCCTTCTTGAATTCATTATGGACCCTTCTACCTCTCGCCCAGCTGTAGTCATTGACAATGGAACTGGGTATTACATCATTATCCTCCACCTGTTTGATAAAATTCCTCAACGACATTTTGATTCCAAAAGTTTGTTTTTCTCTCTTATTTTCAGGTATACAAAAATGGGTTTTGCTGGAAATGTTGAACCATCTTTCATACTGCCTACAGTTGTCGCTGTTAACGAATCATTTATCAATCAGCCTCGAGCTTTAACTAAGAGCAGCAACTTAGCTCAGTACAGTGCAGGAGTTATGGCTGATCTTGATTTCTTTATTGGAGAAGAGGCAGTGAGTAGATCTAAATCCAGTAGCACTTACAATCTTAGCTATCCTATTAAACATGGACAAGTTGATAACTGGGATGCAATGGAGCGGTTCTGGCAGCAGTGCATATTCAATTATCTGCGCTGTGACCCTGAGGATCACTATTTTCTGTTGACTGAAAGCCCTATGACTGCACCAGAGAACCGAGAATATACCGGTGAAATTATGTTTGAGACTTTCAATGTTCCTGGACTTTATATAGCTGTGCAGCCGGTTCTTGCTCTGGCAGCTGGGTACACAGCATCTAAGGTTGGCAGTCTAGCTTTAAGAACTTTGTCTGGTTTATTTTTGGGATTTTGATGATATATGAGGTTGGATATTTTATGGTATTAACATTTTATGATCTATTATAGCTTCACAAGTATCTTTGTTTTGTCTAGAGTATTACTGTGTAATAGATGATAGCTTGGTTGCTTCAATTGTCCATTATTTGCTCTAGTTTCCCACAATACAAGGACGAACTTCGATGATGTCACTTTTATTGATAAAAAGATTAAGGGGAGTGACCAAATTGATGTGCATAGTGTAAAGCTTGTTGTGTTTCTCGAAGTTCAGATTGTTGCCTATGTTATGAGAGAATGTGCAGAGGAGGATATGTGTCTGGTGACGGTTTGACTGGAGTTTCGAGCTGTTATTGGGAGTGGATGACACATGGGGGACAGGAGGTGTCTGGGAGAAGGAGAAAGGAGGAGAAAAAGGACGAAATGAAATTGATAAATGAAGGACAGAGGTAAAGACAAGATAATATTAAAAATATTATCCCCTCCTTTTCAATTTATGTGAACCTATTTGACTGGGCACATAGTTTAAGAAAAGAGAGAAGACTTTTGAACTTGTGGTATAAAATGAAGCACATATATTTTGTATGACTATAAATCATTGCATAAAAGTAAATTGTTTCCAAATAGGGAAAGAGGTCATTCTTTTTTGCATAAACTAAAAAGAAAATAGGTTCATATAAATTGAAACGGAGGGAATATGTCATATTTGACTTGCTTGGGTTTAAGGTGTAGTCGATTAATTGTCATATTTAAAGTGATATTGTGAAGTAGCACCTTAAAAAAACCTTCTTTGAAAGAAAAGATATAAAATTGTTAGGGACAGACTAAAGTGTATTTCATATCTTTTTAAATAATGTGCATTTCGGATCTTTGGGGGGGGGGGGGGGGGAGGGGGGATGACATGGTGAAAGAGAGATGAAGTGATGATGGAGCAAAGTTTTGGAGTATGGGAAAAGGGAGGGAAAGATAGAGGAGGAAAGTTGAAGATTGAGGGTTCACAGGCAATTTTCCGGCAATCGCTAAACTCCTATCTTCTTACGTGGAAGATGAAATTAAAAAAGAAGTACGGAGAAGAAGTAAAAAATGAGGGAAAAAAGAGGGAAATGAAAAGTTTAAAGCTAGGTGGCGTTTAACGAGCCTCTAGTGTAGCATTTGACGTGGTGAAGCCTGTAGAACACCACCCGCGGCAATATTGTTTTTTTTTTTTTTGTTGCAATTAGGTATTGGACTCACTTTTAACAAGACTAGAGTAGGGGTGTCAAAAGGTCGCCCCCAAGTTTTGGTATGTGCGGGATAATTTTAAGGTGGAAAGAATATACTCCGTGTTAGAATCTTTGCCTTTTTGTCTAGTTTGTTTTGGACAAAAACTGCGTAGAAAGAGAAAACTTCTCCATATATCCCAATCAGTATAGATGATTGGTTTCTTCTATGTATAGCCTTTACTTTTTGTATAGACCTTATACGCAGGAAGTTTCCCTTTCAATTATAGAAATACTGATTATATCGAAACAACAACAACAACAACAACAACTACCCAGTATACTCCCACCAGGTGGGGTCTGGGGAAGGTAATATGTAGACAGCCTTACCCCTACCCAAAAGGGCAGAGAGGCTGCTTCCAAGCGACCCTCGGCGCATAGGACAGAATGAAGAGCTGCATTGGAAAACAAAGATAAAGTTAGGAACCAAGACAAGACAAAACACAATAACAAAACAAAGCATAAGTAATCCTGCAGAAATAACGTAAATGATTATGTAAACATAAGAAACATAAATACCGTCGCATGCGACAATAACAAGCGACAACTATCATATTACCAACCAAGAGGGGACCTAGATGAATCATTGAGTCCATAATAAACAACAATAACAACATCCCAGTAACATCCCACCAAATGAGATCTGGGGAGGTAGAGTGCACGCAGACCTTACCCTGAAGGAGTAGAGAGGTTGTTTTCGGGAGACCCTCGACTCAAAAGACAAACAAGACAATATATCCTTACCAGCAGCAACAACCAGAGAGATAATAACAACATTGTAGGAGATAGAAAATAGGTGGAAAGACAATAACAAAAAACGATACTAGTTACACAATACTATGAAAATAGAAAAATAACGTGAACACGACATACTCCAGTAGCAGTCCAAGACAAAACACTCTCTACTAACCCCACTCTCAGAATAAAGAAGAAAAACACTGGACTACCCCCACCCTTCAAACCTAATGCTCGACCTTCATACCTTCCTATCAGGAGCCACGTCCTCGGAGATCTGAAGTCGCTGCATGTCCTGCCTGATCACCTCGCTCCAATACTATAGACCACTCTCTACCTTTTGTCATGCTTACCAAAGTCAACTGCTCACACCTCCTAACTAGCGCATCTGGGCTTCTCCTCGGCATGTGCCTAAACCATCTGAGTGAGCCAGTGAGGCCACAATCAAAGTAACTATTGTTTGAAAGCCCTAGAAAGCTTATCTTGCATCTTGAGTTGAATTGTCCCTCTAGATGTCCCCTTCCCGCATTTCTTTTCCTTAGTTCCTTTTTCTCTTGGTTTCAGTCGCTTGGTGTTTGGAGATTTCGGTTGCCTTATGGTACTTGGTTTGGCATGTTAGAAGAATTAATTAGGTAGCTGTATTTTGTATTCAGATGCTTTTTTGATTGGCTGGTCTGAGTTGAGTTTACGGGAACTTACTGGTTTACTTTAATTGGTTAAGGACACCTTGACTGTAGTGATATATCGAAAGTGTGGTTTCAGTTGTAGAATAAGGGTAGAAGGTGATATAGGAGTGACATGTTAGAGAAAATACATATTTCCTTTTCAGTGACATAGTTTGATACCCCAAAAAAGAGTTAAAAGTTTAGATTGACATATAAATTATGTTTTTTTGATAAACACTTATAGATTATGTTTGTAATAGTAGATAAAAAAATGTTAGATTGTTGTTTATCGGCGCAAATGAAAATCATATTCACTTAAAAATATTACTCGTTGTTGAATTTGGATAAAACTTATTCTTATCTTTTCAGATACAGTCTTTCTACCTTCACAGAGTAGGGGTAAGACCCACTTGTGGGATTACCCTCGTTTTTTTTTTCTGTTGTATAAAAAAAAATTTGGATAAAACTTATTAATTGGGTATGAATCAGTAGTATCTATAGTGCTATTTATTACCTATGCAAAAGTTGTGCCATCATTGTATATCTCAAAAATAAAATTGTGTCATCATTGTAAAAGCGTGTCAAGCAACTTAGGACATCCTGAATATTGCGTCATGTTGGACAGAGTGAATAAATTGGATTTTGTTAGGAGCTTAAAGAGTTTTCTGCATGCCACTTCAGCGTGACAAAATTGAGTTGCTTTCAAGTCAAAGCAACTGAGGTCAAGCAAGTTGTCCGCTGGCTTGGCTCAGCTGCACCCTACTATAGCATGGCCAGTGCATATGCCCTTTACCTTTCCTAAAGTCATGTATCTTCAGGAAATGCAACAAGCCTACAAACAAATATGAGTTTTCCAGAAAACCAGAGTACATTCCAGAGAAATTGTCGCGTAAGGTAGTATTCTGATTGTGAGGACACCATCAATCATTGATTTCCTTATACTTAAAACTCATTCTTGTTGAAGTTCGTCTACTCCTATATCACTCTCAAGTATGTCAAATACAATCCTTTTATGTCTTTTCGCAGTGGCATGATCTGGTATCTTTGTCATGTCTCGGAAAAAAAGGGTGAAGGACCTTATCAGAAAAAAGGGGGAAAAAAAAGTAAGGGTCAAGGAGTCTGTTCCAACCTTGTATCTTCATTCTTTTCTTTTCTAGTAGAAAAATGGGAAAATGAACATTGCCTATGGAGAGAGAAAGTACTCGGTTGCATGACAAGCTTTATTTGGTATGTCCATTGCTTGCTTGATATAATATCCTGTTTATCTGTTGTCTTCTTTTTTATCATAAGTGATTTGCATACCATTTCAGAAGAGGGAGAAATATTTGGTCACCTTCAAGAGTTTGGCGGCGAGGACTCAGATTGATTACCTCCTCCTCAGAATGAGCGATAGGGGTATGTGCAAGGAGTGCAAGGTTATTCCGGGAGAGTCCCTTTCGACTCTTCATAGACTCCTAATGATGGATGTCGGTCTCTGGGTGAAGAGAAAGAGGAGGGGTGCTCGGGGACAACCGCGGATTAGATAGGGTGTTTTGACTAAGGAGAAAGCACAGGAGTTCGAGAGGAGGTTAGCTGAGTGCGGAGCTTGGAGAATTTCTGGGGAAGCGGACGCTATGTGGTCAGAGACGGCGAACTTGGTTAGGGAGGTAGCACAAGATGTGCTCGGGGTAGCCAAGGGCTATTCAGGCAGACATCAGGGTGACTGGTGGTGGAACGATGTAGTCGAAGGAAAAGTGGAGGTGAAGAAGGCGGCGTTTGCTAAGTTGGTAGGGAGCACAAACGAGGAGAATGGAGAGCGAACAGGGAGATCTACAAGGTGGCGAGGAAAGAAGCAAAGCTGGCGGTTAAGAAGCAAAAAACGCGGCGTTTGGTCGCATGTACGAGGAATTAGGGGAGAAAGGCGGGGACAGGAAGTTATTCCGGTTAGCTAAAGCAGGGGAAAAGAAGGCGCGTGATCTTGACCAAGTTAGGTGCATCAAGGGAAAGGATGGTAGAGTTCTGATGTGGGAGTCTCAAGTCAAGCAGAGGTGGCATGCGTACTTTCGAGACTTATTTAACGAGGAGGGGGATCGTAACATAGAGCTAGGGAGGTTGGGCATTCAGAACAACATAGAGACCTTGGGTACTGCAGGCGCATTAGGGCGGAGGAGGTCATGGGGGCTTTACGTAGGATGAGTAGGGGTCGAGCGACCGGGCCTGACAAGATCCCGGTAGAGTTCTGGAAGTGCATGGGTAGGTCAGGAGTGGAGTGTCTCTCCAGGTTGTTCAATACGATCTTCAGGACCAAAAGGATGCCGGAGAAGTGGAGGTGGAGTACAGTGGTGCCCTTGTACAAGAACAAAGGGGACATCCAGTGCTGCAACAACTATAGGGGTATCAAATTAATAAGTCACACCATGAAGGTCTGAGAGCGGGTGATCGAGGCGAGGGTGAGGGAAATGACATCTATATCTGTGAACCAGTTCGGTTTCATGCCGGGTTGCTCCACTACAGAAGCTATCCACCTTGTCAGAAGGCTGGTGGAGCAGTTCAGGGATACGAAGAAGGACCTGCACATGGTGCTTATCGACTTGGAGAAGGCGTATGACAAGGTCCCAAGGGAGTTGTTATGGATGTGCTTGGAGGCGAAGAGCGTGCCGGAAGCCTACATCAGAGTAATCAAGGACATGTACGATGGAGCTAAGACTAAAGTTAGGACGTTGGGTGGCGACCCAGACCATTTTCCAGAGGTGATGGGGCTCCATCAAGGATCGGCGCTTATTCCTCTCTTGTTTGCCTTGGTGATGGATGCTCTAACCCGGCATATTCAAGGGGATGTGCCTTGGTGTATGCTATTTACTGATGACATAGTCTTGATAGACGAGACGAGGGTCGGTGTTATTGAGAGGCTAGAGGTATGGAGACAGACTCTCGAGTCTAAGGGTTTCAAAATAAGCAGATCTAAGACACAATACCTGGAGTGCAAGTTTAGCGCCGAGCCCAGCGAAGTAGGCAGGGACGTGATGATTGGATCTCAGGTCATCGCCAAGAGGGACAATGTCAGATATCTTGGGTCGGTGATTCAGGGGGACGGAGAGATTGACGGGGACGTCACTCATCGTATAAGAGCGAGGTGGTCAAAGCGGAGGCTTGCATCAGGAGTCCTGTGTGACAAGAAAGCTCCACAGAAACTCAAGGGGAAATTTTATAGAGCTGTGGTTAGACCTGCCATGTTGTATGGGGCGGAGTGCTGGCCAGTGAAGAACTCTCATGTTCAGAGAATGAAGGTTGCGGAGATGAGGATGCTCAGGTGGATGTGCGGGCTCACCAGGTTAGATAAGATTAAGAATGAAGTTATTCGAGAGAATGTGAGAGTGGCCCGGTGGATGAGAAGATGCGAGAAGCGAGGCTGAGGTGGTTCGGGCATGTGCGGAGGAGAAGTTTTGATGCCCCGGTGAGGAGATGTGAGCGGCTGACGATGGTCAACTTACGGCGAGGCAGAGGGAGGCCTAAGAGGTATTGGGGAGAGGTGATTAGGCATGACATGACTAGAATGCGGATTTCCGAGGACATGGCCCTTGATAGGAAAGTCTGGAGGTCTGGTATCAGGGTTGTAGGATAGGAGCTCCTAGAGTTTTTCGTACTCCTCACCCAACCCCGCCAACCCGGGGTTGGGTGAGGCTTGGCAGGGCTATCCGTTGATGATTAGTGTATTGGATTGTGTATCCCTTATGGTAGTTATTTATGGTAGTTATTGTCTGATATTATTGCATGCTATTTTATTTATGATTATTATGTTTAGATAATTATTTACGCTATTTCTGTTGGAGTTACTAATGCTCTTTTGTTTTCCTTTCCTTCATTGAGCCGAGGGTCGATCGGAAACCTCTCTGCCCTTTTGGGTAGGGGTAAGACCCGTCAACATAATACCCTCCCTAGACCCCACTTTGTGGGACTATACTGGGTAGTTGTTGTTGATTTGCATACCATTGTCCCAGAAACTGACCTTAACAGTTGTGGTATACCAATTTGACATTTCTTGTAATTGTTATATATGTTTTTTCTTTAGTGTGAGATGACTGGAGTCGTAGTGGATGTTGGAGATGGTGCTACCCATGTTGTACCTGTTGCTGAAGGTTATGTTATTGGGAGTAGCATTAAGTCAATCCCCGTTGCTGGGAAAGATGTTACTCTTTTCATTCAGCAGCTCATGAAGGTATATCAGTTCTTGTCTCTTTATGGCTTTAGTACAACATTTCCATAATGTGGTTGAAGAAATATGTGTCGCTAATAATTAAAAAATGCATGTTCACTACTTTTCCTTGACTTTTACTAATATATCGGGTCGGATGAACATCATAGGATTGTGATATCCTGAATTGTGTCTCAATGTTATTGCTATTAGAAATCCCTTAAAGTTGCAACTATCCTAGAAATGAAACAAAGACATGGAGTAGTTTTCACCTTATTTAATTGGTAGAAGGGGAACTATCTCCTGTAGGCTGTAGCATACAAGCCTCTGGTTCAAATGAGCATACTGATAGTAGCAATACCTAGTTTCAGCCATTTCATCATTACGTTGGGATGGAAGAGGTCATAAATTTGGTCCCCACTTCTTGCCTGGAACATTCTTAGAAACCAAATGTAGCATCTGAAGAGTCTTTAACTGGACGATGGAACTGAGTTTATTACTGGCAGCATTAGACTTGATCACAATCATTATCCAGCAGGGTCAATTTTGGTTTATTTTATTTTCTTATTTGCTTATGTTAGCTGATATTCACAACCTTCATGGAGAATCAAGATTTGGGCGCACCACTTACGTTTGAAGGAGTACTTTTTAAATCGCTGCACCAAACATTTTATATGAAAACTGTAGTACTTCCTTTTTCTTTTGTGTACAGACCTTTCCGTACTGAAGTATCTTTTTCTGAATACTGTCGTTGCAAAGTTTTTTAGTGCCTGTTTATTTTATGAAACAAAATAAACAAAAATTTATGTTATTGTTATACGTGTTGTGCTTCTTTTCCTTGATTGTTAGCAAAATAAAACAAGCAAATATTGTTTTCATTTTCTGAAAACCAGTGTTTTCACCCTGAAAACAAATAACAGCCAAAAACAATTCTTAAAACAGTTCTTGAGAGGGTATCGGATTGTTTAATCAAGCTTCAAAAGATTAAGTTTATTTTTATTTTGTTAAATATAGGAAAGGGGAGAGCATGTTCCAGCAGAGGACTCTTTTGAAGTAGCACGAAGAGTGAAGGAAATGTATTGCTATACTTGTTCTGACATTGTGAAGGTATTATCTCTTTGTATGGGCCCATACATGAGGAGTAAAAATGAATAAGTTGAAAGAGTAGTTTGAAAAAAGTTTGAAGTTCTTTCTGTGAATCCATCCAGTGCTCAAACTTGACTTATCTATTCTATGTTTGCCTGAATTAGGGCAAGCCACTTATCCCAAGATTTTAACCTCTCAGAATCCTTTTTTGCATTTGAGACTAGAGGTTACAACTGATTTTTGCTTGTAATAGGTCCTTATTGTCAAATGATTTCAGGAGTTCAATAAGCACGATAAAGAGCCAGGGAAGTACATCAAGCAATGGAGAGGTACAAAACCAAAGACAGGAGCACCATATTCATGTGATGTTGGCTATGAGCGATTTCTTGGTCCTGAGGTTTGTTGTACCTTCAATTTTCTGAATCGTTTGAGCTCTAAAGTTTTACTTTCAATGTGCTTTTAAGCCTACTGGAGTTGAGGTTATACAAGATGCTGGGTCAACGAATTAGCATTTTCTACTTCATGTTTACCCAAATCTCTTGAATTGTCCAGAAATGTACAGCTCAAACCCTGCTTCATTTTCTGCATGAAGTGTATCTCTTTTGCCTTACCCTAATTTAACAGAAAAGACCCACGTAAATTAAAGAAATCTAGTTTTCATGCTCTTTTGACTTCTAGTCTCATGTAAGATATATTTATTCATGTTAAGGTTTTGGGTTAAGCCTCTTGACCTCCGACCTACCGATCTGGTGCTTGAGTCATGCCAGGGTGATAATCTGGGAACCACTGAGGGGGTGGGAGAAATTAAAAGGAACAAAAAGGAGCTTTCGGCTTAAATCAACATAGAGCTGGGTAAAAATGGGAGAATTTTCATGGTGCTTAGCTTCAGATTTTAAGTTTTGTTTGTGTTCACAGGTTTTCTTCAATCCTGAGATCTATAATAGTGATTTTACAACCCCTTTACCTGATGTGATTGACAAATGTATTCAGTCTGCACCAATTGACACAAGAAGAGCTTTATATAAGGTAATTTTGTTGCTGAATCATAGAACTATTCTCTAGTGATTCAGATCCGTAAAAGGTTCCTCATATCTCGAATGAACTGAGTCGTGTATGAACATCCTCTTCAATGTGAGTGTGATGCATTCTGCACTTTTTGGATATTCAGAATATTGTTCTATCCGGAGGATCAACCATGTTCAAAGACTTCCATAGAAGATTGCAGCGAGATCTCAAGAAGATTGTGGATGACCGTGTTCATGCATCAGATGCTCGGTTAGGTGGAAATGTCAAAGTATGCGTTTTTCCATCTCATTCTTGCCTGAATTTTAGGTGACAAATAAATATTGTCTCCAACATATCAAGGTTGCTTGATTGCTGGAATTTTAAACTCAGGCACAACCAGTTGAAGTGAATGTTGTCAGCAATCCTATCCAGAGATATGCAGTTTGGTTTGGAGGTTCTGTACTAGCATCAACTCCGGAATTTTTTGCGGTATGTTTATCCTTTAGTTTCTAACTTCTTTTTTTTTTTTTTTTTTGTGTAGTTAAGTACGGAAAATGAACTTAATCTGTGTAATTTGCTGGTTTATGTATTTCATTGGAGTAGGCTTTAAATCTCTTTTTGGATGACCAATTGTTCTCTTTTTATGTTAGGCTTGCCATACAAAGGCAGAATACGAGGAATATGGAGCTAGCATATGCCGCACAAACCCTGTATTTAAGGGAATGTATTGATATTGAATTGATCCCAACTGATGATTGTTAAGGCACTTGTTCTCAAGATGTTCACATTCGACAAGCTCGATCCTTCCATCCTTGTGTTCAGCTCCAAGTTGAAATCCTACATCTGGGGGCACCTTCAGTTATGTTAACGGGTCAGAGGCTGTGTGGAATATACTGTGATGGATTGAGCTGTAACAGAATGGTGTTCTTGTATTTTTCTCCATGAGCTGCCCATGTGGTCTGGCTCCAGGGGGAAATTACTGTTATCGGCAGGATTGGTTGGCCCTTCCATTTGGCAGATGACTTCACAGATTGGTTAGAATACATTTACTGAGCTGAATGTTATTTTCTCAGTGTTCAGCTCAATCTAGGGATTTACCAGTTTTACATTGCTAAGAAGCGAAGATAATAAGCTTCAAAGAAATGGAGGTAGATTTTTGTTCAATTATATTTAAAGGATTGATTAGAGGATTGTAGAATCACGTAGAAGCTCCGTTTTCTCTGTAGACGTAGTCTGATCATTACAGCTGTACCTGTATATTTGGTTTTCACTAATGAATCTTCATTCTTTTTGGTATTGTATCCTAGTCATTTTATCCAGTGCAATTTAATCTGCATTTCAGAGCTTTTATAATTCGTTTTTTTTAAAAGTCAATTTCATTATTCTTAGCTTTTGGTATGTCTGGATGGAAAGATTTCAGTTTGGGTTTTCCTAAGCAGTAATTGCTTTGTTTGTTGTTACTACGGAGGCCTAATAAAAGGTGCCCCCCTCCAACTTCTTTCTTGATGTACTTTGTCATTCCTTGACAATTTGGAAGAGTTGAAAAAGATGGTAGTACTTTGGAAGAAGCATCTCTCCCTCTCAAGAAATATTTCATATCTATGACATGCGAAAGTATCCGCCACAATGGGTTTATAGGTATATTCTGACAATATGCTATAAACACTCTGTTTGTTGTACTCCCTCCATCTACTTTTACTTGTTACAATAGCAACAATAATAATAGTCCAGTGATCTCATAAGTGGGGTGTAGGAACTGCAGAGACAGTTCATTATATTAAAATGCATTTTTTACTTTTATTTGTTTACATTTAAATGCTTACACATTGTATTCACACTATGTATTTATTCCTACATAAATAAGGGAATAAAGTTGGATTTTCCCAAAGAAATTTGTCTCTCTTTTATGGCGTTACAGCCATCATAGCCTAACAGTCTCATTTCCTGTTTCAATGGGTGACAAATTAAAGTCCCCGATCACCAGCAAGTAACCAAGATGCAACAGTACATCCATTCCCTTAATTTTTGATCCAATTATCCCACCACCATCTGCTTCACTAATTAATTAGCATCAAGGCCACCTCCTAGATTCCACAAAATCCTTCCACAAATTACTTCTCATCATATGACTTCACGTCCTTTGTTGAAGCCAAACCCACACCCTCTCATTTATCAACAACTTTTTGGATTCGGCATCATATGATTTTTGGCAATATCTCACTTATGCCAAGTCCTCACGAGCCCGTTTAATGAACCAAAGGGACTCACTCTATTACAGCCTATCTCCAACATATCTTATAATGTATATGTTGAATTTATTCCTTCCTCTTTTTTATGTCAAGGACGGATGCATATCTGCTGGCAGGGAAAATCTAAAGGACGACGTCTATGTGTGGCGCACACAATCATCCTCTCTTCCAAACATGCATGCCTGCTCCACTCGGCTCATTTCCAGGTCTACGTAGCACAATCATTTAATTAGGGCATCCCTCCCACATCCTTACTCATTTAGTTACCTCACAAAATTTACCTTTATCTTTATCCAAAGATCAGATTCTTTGCAACTCTTGTAAGTGCCATAAAATTACCTTTTTATTCATCATCAATAAAAAGTTTCAATCCCCTTGAATATGTTTACTCACATGTATGGGGTCCTGCCCCATAAACTACGGTATTATTTAATCTTTGTGGACCGTTATACCAAGTATATATAGATTTTTTACATGAAGTCAAAATCCGAGGTCTCACTGATACCTTTTTACTCAGATAATTGGCACTCAAATATTTCTTTGAGAGAAGTGGAATCTCGCACTTTTAACTCCGCTACATACCCCTCAAATTAATGCAACTGAAAGACGCCACCGTTATGTTGTCGAAACTGGTCTTACTCTACTTTGCCAATAATCTCCCTTTAAATTTTGGTCTCATGCTTTTGTTACAACTACTTATCTCATCAATTGCCTGCCCATCCCCAATATTTTCCAAAGACACTCCTTTCTCGTCTCTTTAGCTATCATCCCAACTATCTTAAACTTCGCACGTTTGGGTGCTTGTATTATTCATGGCTTCGTCGCTATGCCCATCATAAAATGGATCAAAAATCTCGTCCATGTGTCTTTCTTGGCTACTCTACCAATCAAAGTATTTACAAATGTTATGATCCTCCCTCGAACAAAGATATTTTTGTCTTGTCATGTTGATTTTGTGGAGACCATATTCCCGTTTTCACACTTCGATAACAAGCCCAACGTCTCACCTTACCGTCCTCGAAGAATGGGCTCCAACCCATTATTTAGTCCTATCCAAATCCTCGACGTTTCCCACAACTCGAAATGGTATTCATGCTTACCTTGTGGTCTATGCTGATGACCTTGTTTTCTTTTGTAACAATTCAGCATTTATTGAGCAGTTGGTGCATCGTCTTGGTTCACTCTTTTCCATCAAAGAATCTGATAGAAAAATATTTTTGATATCTAAATTTTTTTTTCTAAAACTATATCTAAATTTATTTTTTTACTATTATATTAATGAGTCATTATAATAATTATTTTAAATATATTTGTAACACTAATTTGATAAGCTTGAATTTTATTTTTGACTCACAAAATCAGGCAATTAATTGATACTCCCTTCGTTTCAATTCAGGTGAACTTATTTCCTTTTTGGTCCGTGCCAAAAAGAATGACCCCTTTCCTTATTTGGAAACAATTTATCTTTATGCAATGATTTATAGCTACACAAAATATATGTGCTTCATTTTACATCACAAGTTCAAAAATCTTCTCTCTTTTCTTAAATTCCGTTCCTAGTCAAATGGGTTCGCATAAAATTGAAACGAAAAGAATAATTATTGAAAGTTATTATTAACGGTTAACGTATTGGTCTTATGGTTTAAGAACATTACTTGTTGAAAGAAACGTTTAGTAATCTTGAAATTTGAGTTCACCATTTGGAAGAATATTTTTTAAACTTACTTTTATAAAAGAAGGCTTTAATGCTTACTTTTATAACAGAGGCCTTTATGGCTTATTTTTATAACAGAAAAACCTTATGGGATTTAATGTATTCTTCAATTAGATTGTGAAATTTTGGGTTTTTATACATAGAAATGGGTGAAAATAACAAAGTTAAAAGTTTTTCCTCCCTTTTCTTTGGAATGGGTTTTCTTTTCGTTAAACTTAGTTATTTATGCTCCTAGTTATACTGAATTCTGGGAGATACGCCCAATATTATTTATCAGGATGTTGGCAAAATATCTTAAGGATAGTGTCTCTGACACGCCTCAAGCTAAACCTTTTATTCTCTATAATCATCTAATTTTTCCAACAATCTTAAGGATATTTTCACGTAGTTATTATGGAGAATAATGCTGCTAATATTGCTGTTGATGCTACTACACCTGCTGCACCAACTGTTTCTATTGTTGTTCCATCACCAATTACCTATGCCAAGCATTTTCCTAATGTTTCAAAAATTGAAGTTTTTGGTGGAGATAATTTTAAGCGTTGGCAGGAATGAGTGCATTCTATTTTGGATATGCATGGAGTTATTTTTGCACTTACTGATCCTAAGCCAACTAAAACAACTTCCATTCTGATGGATCAATGCGTTCATGCTAATAAGGTATGTAGATATACTATAATTTCTATTCTTTCTAATGAATGGTTCATTGTCTATGTTTCATACAAAGAGGCAAAAGAAATCTGGAAGTCAATGATAACAAAGTACACTACTGAAGATGCTATTAAACAAAAGTTTGTAATTGGAAACTACTACAAGTGGGAGATGACGGAGGACAAGGAAGTTACTGCACAAATCAACGAATATCACAAGTGGATTGAAGATCTCAAATCCGAAGATATTTCTCTGCCCGAACAATTTGTTGTTGGCATGCTTATAGAAAAACTTCCTAAATTTTGGAGTGACTACAAACAATAATTGAAACACAAACACAAGCAATTGTCGTTGAAGGACTTGGTCAAGCACATTATAATTGAAAATACAAATCGCAAGCAAGCTGTTGCTGACAAGGGAAATGAGATTGCTACAAGAGCCAACCTGGTAGAGAACAATAAGTGGCAGAACAAATCAAATAACATGTATGATAAAGGAAATAGTTATAAGCCCAAAACCAACAATCAAACCTTCAAGAAAAAAGGTAATTGTTTTGTGTGTGGCAAACCTAGCCATCATGCTGCTTAATGCCGGAAGAGGGTTGGGAATGAAAATCCCGCTAAGGCTAAAGTAAATTTAACTAAAGCCAAAGGGGATGAAATATTTGTTGCAGTTGTCTTCCAAGTGAACCTTGTGGCCAATGTGAAAGATTGAGTGCTAGATTTTGGTGCCACTAGACACATATGTGCTAATAAAAAAGACTTTATGTCTTACACCCACGTTGAGGAAGGAGAAGAAGCTGTATATCTTGGCGACTCAAGGACTTCTCCAGTTCTTGAAAAAGGTAAAGTTCTTCTCAAACGCACATCTGGCAAAACTTTGGCATTGAATGACGTGTTACACGTTCCTAGTATCCCAACTAATTTGGTCTTTGTGAGATCTTAGGAAAAGTGAGGGTGAAGGTTTCTTTTGAATCTGATAAGGTCGTGTTGACCAAGAATAATAATTTTGTTGACAAGGGTTCTTATAGCCATGACTTATTTGTACTCATTTAATATATGTACTCAGTCTTGTTGTGTTTTACTGATTTCATAACTCAGTTACTTACTCTGTTTTGATACTATGAAGGATATTTGGGGCTAAGCACCATATTTTACTGTTAACCCGAGTGGCTTGAGAGATTTCTGGCTGAGTGAGGCCAATTTCCTTTTTTGTGAGTATATCATGGGATCCAGCTGCACACCACATCATATTGTACTTATTGTAATATATGAGAGGTCGAGAGCCTGATTTATTATACTACGAAATGGCTTGTGATAGCGCTTTGGTTGTAAGAGTTCCTCCGGAGGTTGAACACCTCTAGTAGGCGCGGGTACCTAGTGTGAGTGATGTGATGTTTCCTGAGGGGCTGTTTCTGATTTATGTTGTTGCTTGAAGGGCTACTTACAAGGTATTGTGAAGTAGCCCAAGGGGCTGGATCTGTTGATATTTTGCCCGAGGGGCGATTTATGGTACATGTCTTGCACGGGTGGATGTTTATGTTTCTATCATTCTACTTACTGTTTTTATCACTCATTTGAAGCTATTGAATGATGTTATTAAAAGTAAAGGCTTTTACTAAAATTGAGGTTTGTATTACGAGGTAATTGATTTGTGTACTTTTTTTTTTCTGGAAAATTTAATGTATATTATATGGTGCTATGATATGGAATTTTCTATTTTCTTACTGCTCAACTGTCATTTACTTCTATTACTTACTGAGTTGGCATACTCACATGACTCTCTACACTTTGTGTGCAGATCCAGGGGTTTTGGGTCTTGATAACGAGCATTAATCGTTCACTCATCAAGTCTTGGAGTCGACAAGGTAGCTGCATGGCATTCGCAACCTTGTTCTTCTCTCTCATATCTTCCATAGAAAATATATTAGTATTGTGTTTACCGTGAAAATAGTAACAATAGTTAATTTGTAGATTGGATTCAAAAAATACGTGATATATTCTAAAACTAGTTGCTAGGGAAGGTGATGCTAAAAATATTAAGTATAGCGATAAAATTTGAGCCAAGACGAGCAGTAAGCAAACCGAAGGGGTCTGTTGCCTTATTTTGGAGCAGATCGATGGAGGCATTGGGGCCGAGGCTAGGGCCGGAATCAAGCTATCGGGGACAATTGGGGAAGTGATAACAAACAAAGATACGATTAAGTAAGGATCTTTATGATCATTGCACAACTATACGGGCGCTGAACAATTAAGAAAATAATGAGTGCGAGATGGCCTCGGGCCAGTGAGAAGAAATGGATTTGAAGAAAAGAGAGAGATATTATTGCACTTATGGAGAAATTGAGCAACATCAGTACTTTGCAAGGTAGGGTGAGTCCCTCTTATATAGGTGAGGGGACTCAGTACAAGTACATCTGTATTAATTTCAAGAGTAAAAAGATGGGACGGATTGATGCGAGGCCTCACTTTAGGGTCCAGATAGGCTGAGCCTCTCAGGCATAGCCATTTTCCTGGGGGCTTCCATTTTTATCCCCACCTTAGACCTTACTTTATTCCGAGTCTGACATTGATGATCCCTGAGGCTGAGAATTTCGTGGCTTCCCACCACTGGGGTCTCGGGGAAAGCTTCCAAAATGTCTTGATAGCAAAAAATCAAGTCTTCTCATTTTGCTGCGTACAGATAGTCTCTGCGTTTCCCATGCTAAAGTGATGGGAAATGATTCTAACACTTGACTCCTCAAGCTCCTTTTGGCGATATTATGCTGGCAATTCAAACTCGGTGCAATATTTTGATACATACTGCGTGTCTCATATATCCCTGCTCAATTACTTATTGTTTCCTCTTCTTGAAGCAAAAATACCGCTGTTGGTTCATTTTTTCAAGGAAGAAATAGTTTTATCCGCCGGTCAATCTTCCAAAGCATCGATGACCATGTCTTTTTTCCCCTATAAATGAAGGCTTTTTGGTGTTGTGTTTCCCATCTCAATGCTTCCGTTAGCATGCTTGTCTCTTCCTTCTCATCGCAATCTCTTCCCTTTGATCAACTTGTTGGAAGCTTTCTGTCTCGAGACTATTTGGAGGAGTTCCTTCAGACTGTGTCGTAGCCTTCTGTCGGGGCCTCCCTTTGTCAGATACAAACTTGTTGTTCAGATAATTTTGAGGTCATTAGATGTTAGCCACTACTGCTACTGTTGGGTCGAGGCGACGATAAACGGAGAGTCGATTCCTCCCTCACGTAGGCGATTGTTCAGATTATGCACCGCTACTCAAAAAGGGGCTCAGAATATACACCGCTGCTCACGTTCATACCCTGGCTTGATGTGACGCTCTACTTCAAGTTAGGGGCTTGCATGACTGGAGGTTCCAAGAAGTAGATTCAAAGTAACCATGCAAGTAGGGCCGAGGACTATTAGGCCCGCTATCTCTCAGAGGTTTCTTTAGCCAAAGAAGATCCTCAGGCTTTGAAGAGCTATTGCAGTTTTTCATCCCTTCCTATTGCTTGCTCTGATCCTTTTTGGGATATCAATGTGGAAGGTTGGGGTGAACTCTCAAGGGGGCGTGCTTGCAGCGACCTACTGTGGACTTTCGGAGGTGGATCGATCTCCGGGTCTTCACCTTGTGCGTGCATCACTTAAATTTCTCCTCTAGGTGTAGAAATCATTTGTAGGCCTTTGTAACTGTAGGTAACGTCCTCTCAAGGGCTTCTTGTACATAGACTTTTCTGAATAAGAAATAAACTTTGTTGATCTCTACTTTTGAATTTGCTCTATTTCTGTATGCCTTTATGCTCTTCGAGGCTCTTCGAATGTTTCTTTTTGTGTTACTGGTCGCTGATATTTACATTGGACGTAAGTGTTTGCCCTAATTTCTTACCGATAAATGGGTTCTTTTCGGTCCCATCATCATATTTTGGGACATCTCTAGGTCGATCTGGTATTTTGGGGCTATAGGAGTCCCCTGAGTTATTCAGAGATAATGCATTTAGTTTCGGGGTCTATGGATGTGTTGTCTTGGATGCAGATCAACTTCGAGTACCCCGTGATCCTTATTGATCTAAATGTCGATTTTCCTCCTAGGCTGTACAAGATAGACTTTTGCTAAAGAGCTAGTATGTATTTGGGGGTGTTTTTTCCGGCTTTTGTTTAGCTTTTCGCGATCAGAGCTTCCTGCATTTGCTCTTCCTTCTCAAAGAGATTGATTTGTGAGATTAGTTGCTTTCCTTAGAATGAATGCCGGTTGATGAGAGCTAATCGAGGTTCAACCTCCCTAGGCTGGAGTTTCTTGTCGTAGAGTGTTGCCTCAAGCATGGAGATAATACGACTGAATCCTTGAGTTATGACTCCTCATTGGAGGATTCTTCTAAGGTTGAGTTTCGATACGTCGATCTATATCGAGGCCGTTGGCTTGCCGAGGATTGCCTTTGGTAGGTCAATCATAGCTGTTTTTTGTATATATGTAGAGAAGCCTCGGCTTCTCTACAAGACTCTACTATTTCCAAATAGCTATTTTCTTATTCTAGTATTAGGAATGTATATTATTAGGCACACAAGTATTGGTGTGTACCTTTGCTTTGGCCTTTTAGGTCCGCCATAGCCATGGAAACTACTTCATGCCCGATCCAACAAGTGGTCGGAGGCGATGTCCTGGTGCTCAAGAATCAAGGGAGTTTTCTTTGGAGATGACGTCTTTGCTAATAGGAGAACATCTGGAGATGGCGAGAAGATACTGTGGGTGGAGCAAAAGGGTAGTCCAATAGGCGCTTTCCACTAACGAGGGTATTGCAGGCTCTACTGATGGATTCATGTACGTGTATTTGTATCCTTTCGCCTTTGCCCATCCTAATAGGATTGTGCTTGAGTTTCTATGAAGTATCGGGTTAACCTGGCGCATATTCCTTTGTCGTTTTGACGAAAATGTTGATGTTGAGGTTCTTCACAGAGAAGGTCGAGCTCAAATTCATGCTCGATCACTTTGTCAAGCTATATCAGACCTTCCATCATCGAGGTCTACTAACTCTAGGGTGCCGCTCAACCACGCCCTTTATCATAGATGACAAGAAAGGCAGGAATCAAGAGTGGGCTTATTGGTTCATCCGAGTTAGGATGTCTGACATCATCACTACGGAATTCTTGCCATTTCTCAAAGGGTGGAATCACGCTCATAAGTGAGGTGTCTGGAGCTTTTTTAGATCTCGTCTATGGAAAAAATCAACTAAGTAATAATTTTATTTTTTCTATTGCTGCAACTTTGCAAATGCCAAGTGAAGTTCATGCACTGCCCGGCTGGTTTCGGGAGCTGGTGACCCATTTGTCCTGTGATGAATGTTGGTGGCGAGCTGTGCTTCACATTGGATGGGGGCGCAACACCGAGGTATATGCATGCATTTTTTGATCTGCCTTCGTATATCTAAGGTAACACTTTCCACTTCCATTTATGTTGGATTCACCACTTGCATATATTGGGTGGTTCCTTAGGATGAGCCAATGTTTCTCTAAAAAGTGGAATGGGCTGTTGGCCTCCAGCTCGAGGGATGATTGCAACAAGGGAGATCAACACTTGTGATATAAGGAAGCTTTTAGCATTGTCGATCGAGCTCGTATCTCTGAGGAGCGGGTGTTACCTGAATTGACCTTCCCTGGAGCTCTTAATTCTCGGCCGGTGGTTCTTTTGGGGGAGCATGCCATGCATGACGTTGGTTCTTCTAGAGCCATAACAAAAATATCGAAAGGAGTGTGTTTTGATTTTGAGGAAGTCCGTCGACTCCATTTTGCACTGAGTTTGTGCAGAGTTCACCTATATCCCATGTCTTTCGCCCTCTATTGATCCTTCCTTATGCAAGCTTGTGATAGGCTTAGGTCTGAGCTGCTTCTTCCAGATAAGGGCGAGTCCCATAGGCTTCTCAGTTAGGAGAAGAAAGTTGAGCTGCAGCATTGGTGATATGAGGTGCATTGGAGCTTGAACTATGAGATCTATTTGACGGAGAATGTAATTTTCCAGTAGTTTGTGTTTTCCTCCTTTCTAGCCTTGAGGGTGATTCGGTTTTCCGGCATGAGCTGCGGAAAAAGCCGAAAGCTCTGCACTACCTCATAGGCGACGTTAAATGCATCACGTTTGCTTGCGGGGAGCTAAGAGCTCAAGTGCAAGCTCGATCTTTAGAGGAGATGAATACTTCAGCCAAGGTCCCTGCCCTCGAGGTCTAAATATGCTTGACTCGAGACAACACCAAAGTTCAAGTGGATATGATTGGGAAACTTGAATCAGAACTCTCGAAGGTCAGAACCGAGATAATTGACTCCTGAATGGAAGCGATCCAAAGTCTATCGTAAGATGGTGATTTGTGTGAACGATATCACTAATCCCCAAGTTGAGTTGAAGCAGATCCCGGTGAGGAGCGGAGGACCAAGGAATATGTCTGTTGCAAATCCTATAGGGAGGTGTCGAAGAAATTGGTGCATGGGGCTTAGTTCTGTCGGAGGAATTGGCTCGAGCACGGATAGATGAACACAATGCTCGGTCACTTCTTGTTGATGTCATGAAGAGAAATTTTGGCAAGATGTGGCTCTTTAGTGCATAATGTATATTTTACTGTTTTCGTAGCTTTTCTATGAATGTATGTAGGCAATGCCTGTCGATGGAGATACACTTTTTATTGCGCTCATGATATATAAGGAGAAGTTTTGATGTTTTATTTCTTCTGTACCTTTTTCCCGCTATTATCTTTGATCAAGCAGGCTGGCCTTGGCATTTGGTGAGGCCCATCTTAGTTTGGAATTGATCGAAAGGTCCCGATGACCTCTCAGTATGATTCTTGATGTGAGCTGGTGCTGGGCTTGGTTTTTTTGGCTAGGTTTTCGAATTTGGCTTCGACTTGAGCCTTCCTGTCTTTGCATTTTTTTGGGTGTGCTCGTGCTTGTGGGTGGTAATTTTATTTATCTTTTACCCTAGGGCATTCTCCATTTTGACTAATTGGGTCCAGTCTCTGAGTCTCATTGTGACTCGTCCAATTAACTCTTAGGTTTTTTCCTGCTAGCATGGTCAGATGGTGATAGCCCTTTGTGTTTCTGGGCTGAAGTGATCTTGCGATCGCATGGCCTGGGGGATTTGTTGGCCATCACGCTATGCTCTTAGGCATATTGCTTTTTAGCTATTTTAGCGGCCCAGTCTCCAAGTCATGCTGCAATCAGACTTTATGTCTCATCAAATCTTTAGGTGATGATAGTCGCCCATGTGTCGCGCCTTTAGGCATGCTGTATTTTCTAGGTCCAATCTCTGATTCGCGTTGCAATTCGAGCTGTAATCGACCTTTAAATATTATTGAGTTTTCAGCAATGCTGGCACTTATACCGTTTCGACTGTAGTCGTATGCATTTGGTCGTAGCCATTTTTGATCCCTTATTGATAGTTTAGGTATCCGCATAGAGGGTATGCCCATTAGGTATTCTTATAAATGCAACTTATAGCCTAAATATCAAGATTTTCATGCATGTTGAGGGCTTACCGTTTGTCATGCCTATTGAGGTCTTATCGTTTGTCATGCATGTTGAGGTTTTAGAGTTTATTGAATATATCTATTTATGTCGAAGATGCCCGTTAGGGTCTTACAGTTTTGGATTTTTCCAGTTATATGGCGATTGATAGTAGTCTTCGAGTCATCAAGTATGTTTAAGCTTGAATAAAGCTTCTCGTGAGCTCGGAGTTTCCTTCCAGGGACTTGATGAGCTCGAAGTTCCGACCTTGGGGTTGAGCAAGTTGTCAAATTTCTTACATTGAGTCTTCGACTATATTGGATCTGTTTGATAGACAAGCATTTGCCGCAAATATGTTGAAATAATCTTTCTCGAAATAGGAAATGCTTAGAAGATACTATTTTTTGCTCAGAGTAGATATAGGCCGTGAGGAAATGCCGAATATATATATTTTTTATTCCTCATCATGGATATTGGATATAAGTACCTATGGTCTCGTTGTCATAAGCTTGGCCCACACGGGCTTGGCTCCCCCGATTGTCTGACCTTCTTGTGTGGTTTTGTTTCAACAACTAGCCCGCCATTTATAAGCCCTTCAGAGGAGATGACGTTCTTTAAAGAGAAAACTGGTGCACGTCACCCGATTATGGAAGGAATCCGAGTGATCTTGTCGTAGCCCTTTCTGAAGGGCACGCTACTCTGCTAATAATCTTGTTGGTGAGGCCTATGAGTTACAAACCCGATCGAAGAAAGAGAGCTTAGTGGATCCTGCATGGGCCTCAGATCTTCGAGTGGAGTTCGGGATTTATCAATGCTCTAGCTGACTGCCTGCATATAGGTTAGTAAAAGGAGAAAAGACAATCAAAGGAGTGGAGTATTTCTTCCTTGTTGCGGGATACGTAGGCGCCATTTCAAGATTTCGCACTGGCACTGGCGGCTGGATGGACGGCGAGGGATTTTCTCCCATTGCACGTAGCATTTCGTTGAATGCCTAAGTTCTACCCTTGGCGGGAGGGGGGTGCACTGTCCTTTTTTACGGAGCGGGGTCTGAGTCGCCTCCAGGCGATATATCTGCTATTGTTTGTATATAGCGTCCACGCTGTGAGTGCTCGACGTATCAGACTGAGCTCTGTGGTCCACTCTGAGGAAGCGATCTAGTCGTTGTGGTGACTGCCATCAAGAACTTATCGAAGATTCGGCGCGAGAGCGATGTTTATCCGAAATGTCCTATCGGCTTTGGCCCGACATCATCGGCATAGTTCGGCTGAATCATCTGTACTCATAAACGGATGTTTTATTTAAAATGGTCGAATGAAAGAGGGGATTACAATACGTTAATGCAATGCTGAGGTGGGATCTCGGCGTTCCTTTCCTCGAGCGTGAGGGTGTCCTTTGGGAGTACTTTCGGGACCGTCCCTTTCTGGTGACGGGCACTTACACTCTACTTTATACGGATTGTTGTAGGGTTTCGCCATCCTTCTAAAGTCGCAATGGTGTGCCACGGCTTGTCGGCTCTATTTTTCCAGATTTCGTTCCTCTCATGGAGCTTAATGTGGGGTCTGCTCGCTCCACGACACTTTATGGCGACCTTTCTTTATTGGCATAGTTGATGCTCTTTTGAGTTTGTGACCCCGAGTTTCTCGTGATTCCCGTATGGGACATGGTCTCCTTGGAGAAATTTTTATTGAATAGGTCCAAGGCACCTGGAGTTCTATGCTTCACTTATGAAGACCACTATGCTTGGAACTACAATGTTGAAGTCGTACTCTATCAGGCGACGTTTCTTTACCAGCAGTGTCTTGTTGAATTTGTTACTATTGGAGATTTCTTGAGGGTGTTACCCTCAAGCTACTACCTTGTTATTGCAGGGCGTGTTGCATCTCAAATCGTCTCCTCTGTTTTTTCCACACGGACGATGGCTCCATTCGTCAGTGCCATCTTCTTTGCCGGGAATTTACCCAGATATGTAAAACCTGATGAGGTTCCTCGACGGTCGTCTACGGCTTTATTTTGGGACTGGTGCTGGTTGTGGGCATCCAACCAAGCCTTGGCCTGGTATCTATCCGTGCTTTGCTTGAAATGCATTGGAGTTGCTGGGTATGCTTTGTTTAGGTTTTGGGCAAAAGCCTGTGATGCCCAGCTACTCGAAACTGGGAACGATCTTATTTGTCCTGTCGAGGAGGAGGTGAGACTTCTCGCGACTCTTTATTTCTTCTTCGTCTAGCCTTAGGTGTATTAGGCCCTCTTGGCATTACTTTGGTGGTATCAGCTCGTGTTGGTATGGCGAGCGGGTCCTTGAGGTAAGGCGTAGAGTAGTGGTGCTGTGTCATGCTTCCTTTCGAGAGAGCTTCTTCAAATCTTCTTATCAGGATGGGATCAAGTTCAGTGCTTTGGAGGTTGCTGTTCCTAGTTGAGTGTGCATAAGTGGTGAGGCATCCATAAATATTCGAGGTCCTGTCACACCTAGGGAGATTTGTCGTTTCTGACTTTCATTATATGAGTTCCAGGATCGAATCTTTGGGAGACGGTTGATGTAGAAGTTTCCACGAGCACTATTCATTTCTTTCGATGAAATCTTCCAACATCTTTACTGCTACAGGGTAGGCTAGTGGTCCGTCGTTGTCTGATATCATGGGAACTAGCTTGACATAATGAGATATTTTTGATACTGCCATGCTGGGAGTCATTGGGCGACCCTGTAGATGAGCGATAGCCAAATGTCGTTCCTGCAACATTTCAAAAGTAACTTCCTATTTCACCCAAGCTGATATTGTTTTGGCTTCCTATTGGTCGACATGCTGTGTGTCGTATTAATGCGTGAGACTGTTGCCCTGCTGAGCGGCATACAGGTCTGTGCCCGCTTGAGCCAATCTAGATGCGTTATCGGGGTTCTACGGTGCTACGCCTCTCATTGAAAGGGCCATACTGTTCTCTTTGTGATTTATTTGGGTTATCATTCTCGATTTCGCTTATCGATCTGGACATAAACCTGAAATCGAAAGATCTCGAGCAAGAAAAAGTGTGAAAGATACCGTGCGTTTGAGTGACAAAATTAAAGAGAATAATCACTATTATTTTTAGCTCCACGGTGGGTGCCAAACTATTTACCGTGAAAACGGTAACGAGAATTAAATTTATAAATGAGATTCTAAAAATACGTGATCTATTCTCAAACTAGTTGTCAGAGCAATTGATGCTAAAAATGTTAAGTATAGTGAGAAAATGTGAGCCAAGACGAGCCAGTAAGCAAATCGAATGGGCTTGTTGCCCGAGTGTGGAGCAGACCGATGGAGGCATTAGGGTCAAGGCTTGAGCTAGGATTGAGCTAACAGGGATAATCGAGGAAGGGATAACAAACAAAGATACGATTAAGCAAGGCTCTATATGACCATTGCACAGCTATACGGGCGCGAACAAGTAAGAAAATAATGAATGTGAGATGACTTGGGCCAATGAGAACAAATGGCTTAGAAGAAAATAGAGAGAGAGAGATAATATTGTACTTATGGAAAAATCGAGCATCATAAATGCTTTACAAGGTAGGGTGAGTTCTTGTTATATAGGTGAGGGGAATCAGTACAAGTACACATATATTAATTGCAAGAGTACAAAGATGGGACGGCTTGATGCGAGGCCTCACAGTAGGCTCTAGATAGGCCGAGCCTACCAAGCGTAGCCATGTGCCTAGGGGTTTCCCATTTTATGTTGAACTCAGACCCTGCTTTTTTTGAGTCGGACATCAATGAGCCCTGAGGCAGAGAACTCGATCGTAGCTTCCCACCCTCGACGTCTTGGGGAAAGCTTTCGAAATGTCTTGATACAAAAAAAACAAGTCTTCTAATTTTGCCGCGTACATATTGTCTTCAAACTTTGCTAGACTTTCTTGTAATTAGATGGATGTTATAGTTCCTCATGACTAGTGACACCCCGATGTCGGGCTTGTATTATGTTTACGAACTGGTTATAGAGACATATGTTATGGTATTTCTATTAATTTACAGCTTAAAATGACTTTTTATCAAATACTGGTTAATTTGGGAGTTGCATTGGCTGGCTAGCTTTATGATAGGCGCCATCACAATCGGGTCAATTTAGTGGTCATGACAAGTTGGTATTAGAGCCTACGTTACATAGGTCTCACGAGTCTTGAGCGGGTTTTGTAGAGTTTCTTGGATCAGTACGGAGATGTGTGTACTTATCCTCGGGAGGCTGTAGAAACTTTAGGAAAAACATCATATTCTTGAATTCCTATCATGCAAATATGTTGATTCTAAAACTAAATTCTATTATTCTATTCTTTCACAGATGGTAAGGACATGTGCTATCGGTCATGATAGATGAACACCAGTACCACTAGTTAGGGCTAGTAGAGTTTGAGGATGCGGTCGGGGCCGTGGTAAGGGCAGAGGTGTGGTTCGCACAATAGCTAGGGCAGTAACTACAGATCCACCAGTATCCCCAGTTCAAGATTAGGTTCCAATTGCGGATGCTCCAGCATTACCAACTCAGGTACCAGCTATGCCTATTATTGTCCCAAGCCTTTAGGAGGCCCTAGCCCAGATTCTATCAGGTGCACTGGCCTGGCTCAGGCAGTTTCAGTTACTACGACTCCAACTACTTCTCAGGTTGTGGGATGCACTCTGAATGTCGCCACTCGCATACCTGAGTAGGTCGTGTAGGGACTTCACACATCAGGGGTACCTCTTGCCCAACCGGTTACAGCTGCTCAGGACTGTGTAGCTACTGTTATGATAGAGGATGAGCAGCATAGATTGGAGATGTTTGGTAGACTTCAGCCTCCGTTATTTATATGTTCTGAGGGTGAGGATACGCAAGGTTTCTTGGATAAGTGTTAGAGGATGCTTCAGGCCGCAAGTTTTCAGGAGACCAGTGGGGTCTCGTTCACTTATTTCCAGTTCTCCGAGGCTACAATTAGGTGGTGGAAGGCTTACGAGAGGCATAGGCTAGTTGGTGCAGTGCCCCTTTCTTGGCAGTAGTTCTCCATTTTCTTCCTGGAGAAGTTTGTACCTGAGTCTCACCTAGAGGAGCTATGCACATAGTTTGAGAAGGTTCATCAAGGTGATAGATCTATTAAACAATATGAGATTCGGTTTTTGAAATTGGCTTGTCATGTGGTTTTGTTGGTTCCCACAAATCGAGAGACGATCACAAGGTTTATAGATGGTCGTAGTTTTCAACTTTGGTGTCGTATGACCAGAGAGAGTTATTTGGTGCTACCTTTAATGAGGTTGTTGAAATAGCTTGACATATTGAGATGGTTCGTGATCAGGAGAGAGTTGAGAAGGAGGCTAAGAGGCCTCTTAGTCAGGGTGGATTAATTAGTGGTACTCCTCATGAGGGTTAGTTTCAGAACGGTAGAGGCCATCCATTCAACTGTGTTTAGTCAGCTCACCTAGTTTATCGTGGGGCATCATGGGTCCATGTTCCTCACAGTTCTCATCAAGGCCATTCATCGCTTAGTGCCCTTCTAGCGTAGAGTTTATCCTGTGTTCTATCAGCTCAGGGCTCTTCCATGCTTGGTTCTTCTACTAGTCATCCTGGTGCTAGAGGTTCCCTTCAGTCCCCGTCTTTAGCACCTGGGGGTTATTATAAGTATGGAGAGTTGGGGCATATGTGGAGATATTGTCCTCGTCATCTTGGGGTCAGTCATTGTAGAGGAGTTAGCCATCGAGTTTAGCACCAGTTCCTTCACACCGCACTGAGCCAGCTAGGGGTGGAGTACATTCATCTAAGGATTTCACCAGAAGGGGAGGTCGATCATGTGGTGGTCAGGTCCGTTTCTATGCAATCCTAGCCAGACCCGATGCTATTGCTTCAAATGTTACATGTATTTTCTTAGTTTTTTCGCAGAGATGCCTCTATGCTGTTTGATATTAGTTCAACTTTTACATATATGTCATCATATTTGGCTCGTTATTTGGGTACCTCCCGTGAGTCTCTTGCTTCATCTGTCTGTGTATCTACTCTGGTGGGAAATACTATTATTGTGTATAGTGTATATCAATTGTATGGTGTGACTATTAGAGGTTTGAAGACCCAAGTGGACCTTTTGATTCTTGGTATGGTGCACTTTGATATGATATCGGGCATGGACTGGTTATCTTCATGTCGTGCCATTTTCAACTGTCATGTTAAGACATTGACGCTGGCCATGTGGGTGTGCCACGGATTAAGTGGTTAGGAAGGGTTGCCTGTCTTACTTGGCTTTTGTGAGGGATGTCAGTGCAGGACCCTTACCATTATTCAGTCGCAATAGTGAGGGATTTTCCGGATGTGTTTCCTGCAGAACTTCCAAGCATGCCACTAGATAGGGATATTGACTTTGGTATTTATTTCATGTCAGACACTCAACCCATTTCTATTCCACCGTATCGTATGGCATTGGCGAAGTTGAAAGAGCAGCTTTAGGAACTCCTTGATACAGGGTTTATTTGTCCTAGTGTGTCACCGTGAGGTGTGCCAATATTCTACTATAAAGAGGAAGGATGGAACATTGGGGATGTGTATTGATTACACACAGTTGAATAAGGTCACAACCAAGAACATGTACCATTTTTCTCGTATTGATGATTTATTTGAGCAGCATCAGAGAACGAGGATCTTTTCCAAGATTGATCTTAGGTTACAGTATCACCACTTGAAGATAAGGGGTTCAGATATTCTTAAGATAACTTTTAGGACCCGATATAGTCACTAAGAGTTCTTTGTGATGTCTTTTGGGAAGACTAATGCTCCAACAGTGTTCATGCATTTGATGAACATCATCTTTCGGCCTTATAGCAACTTGTTTATTATTGTATTCATTGATTATATTCTGGTGTATTCGTGTATTTAGGAGGAGCGTGCAAAATATTTAAGAGTTGTGTTGCAGCATTAGCGGGAGGAGAAACTTTATACAATGTTCACCAAGTGTGAGTTTTTGCTCAATTTAGTGGATTTCTTGGGGCGCGTGGTGTCCAGCGAGGGTATTCAAGCTGATCCGAAGAAGATAGAGGTTGTTCAAGGTTGGCCCAGACCATTCTCAGCCTCATGATTCATATTGTTTTTGGATTAGTGGGTTATTACAATCGGTTCGTTCAGGGATTTTCATCTATTGCATAACCCTTGACTAAACCGACTCAAAATGGTACGCCTTTCATGTGGTCGGATGAGTGTGAGGCAAGCTTTTAGAAGCTCAAGATGGCTTTGACCACAACTCTAGTATTCGTTTTGTCATCATCTTCAGGTTTATATACAATGCATTATGATTCTTTGTCAGTTGGTATTCGGCATGTGCTGATGTAGAAGGATAACGTGATTCCTTATGCTTCAGTTGAAGCCCCATGAGAAGAACTACCTTGTTCATGATCTAGAGTTGGTTGCCATTATTCACGCATTGAAGATTTGGAGGTATTATCTTTATGGTGTGTCTTATGAGGTGTTTACTCATCATCATATCCTCCAACACTTATTCAAGAAGAAGGATCTAAATATGGCACATCGGGGATGGTTGGAACTGCTAAAGGAATATGATATCACTATCTTGTACCATCCGGGGAAGAACAATGTAGTGGCCGCTGCCTTGAGTAGGAAAGTGGTGAGTATGGGTAGTTTGGCGTATATTCTTATTAGGGAGTGTTAGGATTTATGCCCTTCACTAGAGGGGGGGTGAATAGTGAGGCACGAGAATGTCGGTAAATTTTGCGGAATTAAAATTGCAGGAGTAAAGTAAGTGCAGAAAGTAAAAGCGTAAGGAGAGGACACACCGATATATACTGGTTCGCCACAACGTGTGGTTACGTCCAGTCTCGAGAGAGACTCTCTCGAGTTTCAACTAATTCCGTTAAGCTTACGGGTGCTCAACAAACCGTTACACTTGCTCGTAGATGTACGCTCTACAAGACTTTACCTTGCTCGTGGATACCGCACCACGAGACTTCCGCTCAAGGATTCCTCACCTCAAGACTTCACACACTAAGATTGAGGGTACTTAGCAAACCCAATGCTCAATGAGAAGATATGGTCTTCTGAAGAACCTTTCTCTTTTACAACAAGAACTCTCTAGGAAGAGTAGATAAAGAGATACAATATAAGCTCTATGAACAACACAAAGTTGTCTCTCAAATGGCTCAACAAAAGCTCTAAATGTTATGCACAAATATTATCAATATGTTAACGAATAATGAGAGATGTTGTTCTACTAAAATAAGCTCCAAAGACCTCTATTTATAGGGTGTGGAGGTTATATGTCCGTTGCTTAATAGTCAATCACTAATGCTGATTTTAAGGAAGCATAATCGATTATTTTAAGTACATAATCGATTATCTTTTTAACGGTCAAAAAACTAGTCGTTGGATGGCAACGGATAGTAGAATAATCGATTATCACAATAGCATAATCGATTATCTTACCTTTCTGGACTTCCAGTTTTAAGCTGGAATTGAAGATAATCGATTATCTAAATTTGATAATCGATTATGTGGTCATTCTGGAATTTCCAGTTTTGGCTGGAAACTCAAGATAATCGATTATCACATTTAGATAATAGATTATGTGGCCATTCTGTCCAGAAGAGAAGACTTGCTTCAAAAACCATTTTGGTTAAAATGAAAATGTTAAAAATCATTTTGTTTGAAGTATATCAAAAATGTTTATGATATTTATGATTTGATAAAATGATTTTATGCATATTAATGATGACCTATGTTGAGCCAAAAGACGAGATAACTTAAACGTTGCTCTTACATTGGTTCTACCTAACGACCTACGCCTTGGGTCTTCCGTCTTGAACTTTGAGCTCGTCTTGGCTTATCTATGCAATCACTTCTTCAATATACTTCTTGGCATTCAATGTTGATTGTTTGATTCATCATCATTGATTTTTCAACCATCTTGATTGTTTGCTAATGCATCTTCATTGTTTGTCATACAATATCATTGTTTGACAGTTGACTTCATTGTTTGTCATCAAAACCTATACTTGGAAATCATGCTAATACAACCAAAGAACACATATCAAAGGTATCAATGATTTCCAACAATTTCCCCCTTTTTGATAATGACAAATAATAGGAGATATGCATATAGGATTCCCCCTAAATTCATACAAGTCATGCAAACTATTCCCCCTTAATGATAATTCCCCCTCAAATAAGTCATGCTAGAATGTAGAGACATTCCCCCTTATTTGATGCATATTGCCTAAGACCTTCCCCCTTTTGGCATTAGAAAAAAGAGTATACAAAGGCTACTTCCCCCTTTTGGTACTTCCCCCTTTTGGTCATACGAATGTCAAAATAAAATAGGAAAGACATTGAGGAATATGCATGATGAAGATTGCCGAATAATTTTAAAACCATACCAATTGTTAGAAAAACATAACAAACACATCAAATGTTATTTTTATCAGAAAGATACCAATTGTTGTTTTTAGCAAAACGTATTTCCATATCAGCTGTTAATTTAACAAACCAAGAGTTGTATTCATCAAAACAAGAACAAAACCATACCAACTGTTAACATATATCAACTATCAGGTTTTTTTTTAAATGATAACTAACCGAACTTCCCCCTTGATGCAATAAGGTTTCGTGCTTGATGCAATAAGGTTTCGTGCTTGATGCATCTACTACAATATTGTAGCCTTCAAGCACACCTGCAAATGCACCTAAAAATAGTTTTTAGGTTCCCCAAACACTTTTGGGTCCTTGGGGGTTAGGCAAATAATAATCATAGCCAAAAGACAAATCCCTATGATTTGTGAAACATACGGGTGCTATGTGTCCTACCCCGTTGCAATAATGACATACTACGTTCGGGTTGTGCATATGTCTCGGTTGATCCAAAAACGTTCTAGGTGATCTAAAGTCATTTTTCCTAGAAGTGTTGAAATTCCTAGAGTCATTTCTCGGTGGTCTAAAATGATTAATTCTAGACTCATTAACAAAATTCCTAGAATTATTTCTAGGTTGTGCAACACCATTTCTATCATGATTTTTATTCTTTTTAGGCCTTTTATTTTTCCTGGGCTTTTTCTTGTTAATTTCTTCAACTGTTTTAGGTTCTTCTACACTACGTTTTTCTAGTGTGTTCCTAAGTTCTATGTTCTCTATTTTCAAAGAATCACAAGAAGAACAATTAAAGCTTTGATCAATTGAAGAAGTTTCATTCATCTCCTTAATTATATTCTTAAGATCAACATTGTCATTTTCCAAAAATTTATTTTCCTCTTCTAAAATTTTAATTTTAGCCTTGGCCTCTTTGGAGATTTTTGAAGTCTTTTTCAATTCACCATATAATTCTTGAAAAGCTTCTTGTAATTCTTCAAAAGAGTAAGAGTTAGAATTACTTACCTCTTCTTCCTCATTGGCCATGAGGCATAGGGCGGCCGTTTCATCACCCGAGCTGTCCGAGTCCCATGTCACACGCCTTTGGTGTTTGTTCTTCTTCTTGTCCTTGGGTTTTGGACAATGTGACTTGGTGTGGCCAAGTTTTCCACAATTATGGCATGAAGGACTTGGTTCTTCCTTCTTAATTTCCTTCTTCATGAACTTATAAAATTTTTCGATCAAGTCATTGGAAAGAGTATCGTCATCGCTTTCCGAATCACTTACTTCTACTCTTTTAGAAGATGAGGCTTTGAAGGCAATACCTGGACTTTTCTCATCTCCAAATGAAGGTTTAAGAATTGTGCTTTCATAAGTTTTGAGGTTACCTCTTAGTCCATCAATTGTGACGTCCGTGATTCCTATTGACTCTTGGATGGCATTGGCTTTGGAACGCCATTCGGGAGTGAGACTCCGTAGGATTTTTCGAACAAGATCTTTGTTCGAATATACTTTCCCAAGAGCATGGAAATCGTTGATGATCATTGAGAATCGATCAAACATATCATCAATGCTTTCAGGCTCCTTCATTCTAAAGAGTTCATATTCATGTGTTAGAAAATCAACTCTTGCTTCTTGGACTTGAGGCGTACCTTCATAAGTGACCTCAAGCTTTTCCCACATCTCCTTGGCGGTTGTGCAGCAAGAAATCCTCCGATAGTCATCCGGATTCACCGCACAATACAACATATTGATGGCCTTTGCGTTATTTTCAACCTTCTTGATGTCCTCGGCATTATATTCATCTTCCTCCTTTGGAACCGTGGTTTCCCCAACTTTCTTTGTCGGAATTTGTTCACCGTTCTTGATGATTTGCCACAAGCGAAAGTTATTTGATTGGATGAAGATTCTCATCCGCTCTTTCCAATATTTGTAATTTGTTCCATCAAATAGTGGAGGCCTAATGGTGGAGTGTCCTTCGCTCATCATTCCTGCATTCAACATTCTCAACAAATATATGGAACATTCTCTCAACCGGATAAGGCTTTTAGAGAGTTAGGATCTGATACCAATTGTTGGAATTTATTCCCTTCACTAGAGGGGGGTGAATAGTGAGGCACGAGAATGTCGGTAAATTTTGCGGAATTAAAATTGCAGGAGTAAAGTAAGTGCAGAAAGTAAAAGTGTAAGGAGAGGACACACCGATATATACTGGTTCGCCACAACGTCTGGTTACGTCCAGTCTCTCGAGAGACTCTCTCGAGTTTCAACTAATTCCGTTGAGCTTACGGGTGCTCAACAAACCGTTACACTTGCTCGTAGATGTACGCTCTACAAGACTTCACCTTGCTCGTGGATACCGCACCACGAGACTTTCGCTCAAGGATTCCTCACCTAAAGACTTCACACACTAAGATTGAGGGTACTTAGCAAACCCAATGCTCAATGAGAAGATATGGTCTTCTCAAGAACCTTTCTCTTTTACGACAAGAACTCTCTAGGAAGAGTAGATAAAGAGATACAATATAAGCTCTATGAACAACACAAAGTTGTCTCTCAAATGGCTCAACAAAAGCTCTAAATGTGATGCACAAATATTATCAATATGTTAATGAATAATGAGAGATGTTGTTCTACTAAAATAAGCTCCAAAGACCTCTATTTATATGGTGTGGAGGTTATATGTTCGTTGCTTAATAGTCAATCACTAATGCTGATTTTAAGGAAGCATAATCGATTATTTTTAAGTACATAATCGACTATCTTTTTAACAGTCAAAAAACTAGACGTTGGATGGCAACGGATAGTAGAATAATCGATTATCACAATAGCATAATCGATTATCTTACCTTTCTGGACTTCCAGTTTTAAGCTGGAATTGAAGATAATCGATTATCTAAATTTGATAATCGATTATGTGGCCGTTCTGGAATTTCCAGTTTTGGCTGGAAACTCAAGATAATCGATTATCACATTTAGATAATCGATTATGTGGCCATTCTGTCCAGAAGAGAAGACATGCTTCAAAAACCATTTTGGTTAAAATGAAAACGTTAAAAATCATTTTGTTTGAAGTATATCAAAAATGTTTATGAGTTGTATGATTTGATAAAATGATTTTATGCATATTAATGATGACCTATGTTGAGCCAAAAGATGAGATAACTTAAAAGTTGCTCTTACATTGGTTCTACCTAACGACCTACGCCTTGGGTCTTCGGTCTTGAACTTTGAGCTCGTCTTGGCTTGTCTATGCAATCCCTTCATCAATATGCTTCTTGGAATTCAATCTTGATTGTTTGATTCATCATCATTGATTTGTCAACCATCTTGATTGTTTGCTAAAGCATCTTCATTGCTTGTCATACAATATCATTGTTTGACTTGACTTCATTGTTTGTCATTCATCAAAACCTATACTTGGAAATCATGCTAATACAACCAAAGAACACATATCAAAGGTATCAATGATTTCCAACAGGGAGAGACCTCTTGCAATTGATGTTCTTTCCTTGGCCAATCGGTTTGTGAAGTTGGATATTTTGGAGCCCATTCGGGTCTTACCTTGTGCGGTTTCTCGATCTTTCTTGTTTGATCGCATCAGAGACCGATAGTATGATGATCCTCATTTTATTGTCCTTAAGGACAATGTTCATCACGATGATACTAAGGATGTTATGATTGGGGATATTGGATTATTGAGGATGCAAGGTCGGATATGTGTGCCCAATAAATATGGACTTCGGGATTTGATTATGGAGGAGGCCCATAGCTCACGTTATTCCATTCATCCGGGCGCAGCGAAGATGTATCGGGATTTGAGACAACATTATCGGTGGAGAAGAATGAAGAAGGATATTTTTTAGCTTGGTGTCTCAATTGTCAGCAGGTGAAATATGAGCATCAGAGACCTGATGGCTTGCTTAAGCGGTTAGATATTTCAGAGTAGAAGTGAGCAGATCACCATGGATTTTGTAGTTGGACTTTCACAGATTTTGAAGAAGTTCAATACTATTTAGGTGATTGTTGATTGGCTGACCAAGTCCACGCACTTCATTCCCGTGGGTACTACCTATTTTTTAAGGTGGTTAGTAGAGATTTATATCCGAGAAATTTTTCGCCTGCATGGTGTCCCAATTCCCATCATTTCAGATGGAGGTAATCAGTACACTTTGCAGCTTTGAGGGCGGTGTAGTGAGAGTTGGGTACTCAGGTTGAGTTGAGCACATATTTTCACACTCAGATAGACAGATAGCCGGAGCGCACTATTCAGATATTATAGGACATGTTTCATGCTTGTGTCATTCATTTTGGGGGTTCATGGGATCAATTTCTACCGCTAGCAGAGTTTGCATATAACCACAGTTATCAGTTGAGTATTCAGATGTCTCCATATGAGGCTTTATATGGGAGAAGGTGTCGATCTCTAGTAGGTTGTTTTGAGCCGGGTGAGGCTAAACATTTGGTATATACTCGGTGCAGGATGCTTTGGACAAGGTGAAGGTGATTCGGGAGCAGCTTCATACAACACAATAAAGAAAAAAGAGTTATGTTGAGAGGAAGGTTCGTGATGTGTCCTAAATGGTTGGGGAGAAGGTTCTACTGAAGGTTTCACTTATGAAGGGTGTAATGAATTTGGGGAGAAGGGTAAATTGAATCCTTGGTTCATTTGGCCTTTTGAGGTGAGTTGGAGGAGTGGGGAGGTGGCTTATGGGCTGGCTTTTCCACCTAGCTTATCGAGTTTGCATCCGGTATTTCATGTTTCTATCCTCCGGAAGGATGTTGGCGATCCGTCTCATGTATTTGATTTCAGCACAGTTCAGTTAGATAGTGATTTGACTTGTGATGTGGAGCCAGTGGCTATTTTGGAGCGACATGTCCGAAAGTTAAGATCAACGGATTTAGCTTCAGTAACAGTTTAGTGGAGAGGTTGGCCCGTGGAAGAGGCTACCTGGGAGACCGAGCAGGAGATGCCGAGCAGATATCCTTAACTATTTGAGGTTTTAAATATGTTTCTTGAATCGTTCGAGGATGAGCGTTTGCTAATAGGAGAAGGATGAAAAGACATGGCCGCTCGTTTCATGAGTTACCACTCCATGTCCCCCATTTCTGCTTCTTTATGTGTTGTTCAGCTATATTTCATCATG
The DNA here is from genome assembly GCA_034376525.1 of Nicotiana benthamiana. Taxonomy (NCBI): domain Eukaryota; kingdom Viridiplantae; phylum Streptophyta; class Magnoliopsida; order Solanales; family Solanaceae; genus Nicotiana; species Nicotiana benthamiana. Next base: position 109,331,676 of record CM067326.1, on the reverse strand, counting down.
TCATGCTGGTTGGTATGTGTTCAGAGTGGTCATGGAGTTAAATGAGACACTTAGTATCTTATTTGGAAGCTTTAGTTGGAAAAGTCAACCAGAAGTTGGCTTAAGAAATGATCTCGGAATTGTGTTTTTATGGTTCAGATAGCTTCGTTAGGTGATTTGAGACTTAGGAGCTTGTTCGGGATGTAGACTTAGGCTTCAATTTAAAAATTTGGAATTTTGACATTTTCGAAATGACAGTGGAAATCTTGATATCGGGGTTAGAATGGAATTCCAACAACCAGAGTAGGTCCTTGTGTCATTTGTGACGTGTCTGCAAAATTTCAGGTCATTCGGATGAGGTTTGGTAGGTTTTCGGATCAGTTGCAAAATTTTGAAATTTGGAAATCTTTAGGAGCCCAGTAGAACACAAACATACCATAGATCCAAGAAAATAAATAGAGAAGAACCTCGAACAGCTTAGGGTTTTGGAGATACCCTAGAAATGAGAAAGGTATGGAAGAAAAAATCAGATCCCGGATCAAAAAGGTCAGGAACCGGGCTCGTAATACTTGAGTATGCCGGAGCATGGCTGGAGAGGCCATAGAACTACAGATCTGAGAAGATCTGAAAAGAGAATCACCGAAATCAGCCTTCAAAACCTCGAACACCCAAGGTCTAATTGTGGAGAGGGGTAAGTACAGACCATCCACGGCTTGGGAAGCAATAGATTTCAGTGAAAGCATCGTGAAATAAGGTAGGAGGAGGCTAGGATTTTGAAGAGTTGTTGAGATGATTTGAGAGAGTTTGGGATTCAAAGGCAGCGGGCCAGATGAGAATGTGGATTAGGGTAGGTCATTAGGGGTTAAAAATGGTAAAGAGGATTTATGGTTTTTGATCAAAATGATCAACGGCCTGGATCAATAATGGGAACCAGTCGGGTTTTTAAACTGGGTCGGGGCCGGGTAAGAAATAAAATTGGGCTGATTTAATTGGGGTAGAATTGGATCAATTTAAGAGCTACAATTGAAATGTAAAATAGGCTATAATTGAAATAAATGAGGCTAAATAATAATTAGCCAGTTTTCCCTTTTTATTTTATATAAATAGTAAAAAATGATTTTAAAAGTAAATTAAAAGTATTGAACTAATTAATAATATACAAATATTAATTCAAAAATACTGGGATCCATTTTTTAAAAAATGCTATTAATCTTGAAGTAGGCTAAAATTGAAATTATATGCAATTTATATTTAAAAATACCAAATAAATTCATAAGAATATACAACAATTACCTTAAAATTAAGTTAATTCACCAATATGATAATCATGGGAATTACTGGATTTTTGTATAGCTAAAATGGACAATAAATTGACTCTAAAAACTTTAAAAATTTAGAAAAATACTAAAATACTTGGATATGCTTATGTATGCATATATATGTTATATTGAAAGTATTTTATATATAAAAATACATAGGGAAAAATTGGGTATCAACAGCTGCCCCTATTTACGAGAAGGATGAAAGAGTTGTCGGGTAAAGAAATGATGGCCAATTTTGACTGAGCAAAAATGGTTTCAAGGACTTGACCATGCTCTAGTTTATGAGCTATCTATATATCCATAGTCTTACAGGAATCAGACGTATGTAGTTCAAGATCCGTCGGCGAAGTATGCCGATGGAGATCTTTCAAAAACGAACGCGATATTTTGGTTGGGGTGGATGGTTATAATCTAGCAAGGATGTGGGAACCAGAGCGGGATCACTCATGCCTAGATGGCCGTTGCTAGCCAGTTTACCTGCAAATGAGCAATACTAACATATATTGTGCATAAATTTAAACGTGAAGCAAGTTCTCGTTGGACAATGAATATTGTCTTTGGACAGTTAGGATGACGTCCTTAGACCATGATGCCTAGGCCATGAGCGTATAATAAATGATTCACAGGCTATGAATTGATGCTCTCGGGCTATAAGAATGAAGCCTTTGAGCGATGATGTCATTGTATAATGATATGCATGGTGTTCTCGGGTTATAAAGATGGTGCCTCCGAACAATGACGCCCTTAGATAATTTGGCAATCTTTCAGCCCATGAAATGCAAAAGGTGGTGATCTTTCATCCCATAAGAGCGTAAATAAAGGTGGTGATCTTTCAGCCATGCAAGGTTTAGATGAAAATGGAAACTTTCAGCCGATGTAGGATAAAAAATGAAGTGGCAATGCTTCATCCATGAAAAACGTAAATAAAACGGCAATCTTTCAGCCGATGCAAGATTTAAATAAAGTGGCAATACTTCAGCTAATGCAAGACATAAATAAAAAATGGGATATTTCAACCGATGCAGGATTTAAATAAAGTGGAGATATTTCAGCCAATGCAAGACATAAATAAAAAGGGCGATATTTCAACCGATGCAGGATTTAAATGAAGTGGTGATATCTCATCCGAGCAGAAAATAAAATAGTGATCTTTTAGCTGATGAAAGATTTAAATGAAGTGGCGTATATTTTAGCCATGCAGAATGTAAGTAAAAGGCAATATTTCAGCCGATGCAAGATTTAAATGAAGTGGCGATATTTCAGCAAATGCAATACATAAATTAAAAATGGTGATATTTCACCCATGCATATGGAGACAGAGCTTAGTCTCGGAAGGCAAAATAGTATCTTTATGCAATGCAGGAAATGCAAATGGAGGTAGAGCTTAACCTCGAAAGGAAGAATAGTAGCCTTATGCAATGAAGGAAATACAGATGGAGGTAGAGCTTAACCTCGGAAGGTAGAATAGTAGCCTTATGCAATGTAGAAAAATGCAGATGGAGATAGAGCTTAGTCTCGGAAGGCAGAATAGTAGCCTTATGTGATGGTAGGTTTCTCCGCCTATCTTCATTCTTCCTCCGATTGCTAGGATGGGCTGGCAACTGTATATGGGATTATTGTCATCGCTGTAAATAATCACCTCTTGGTGATTACTACCTGATGTAGGGTTGATGCTACAGCCCCAGAGGCATGAACCCAAGGCCATCCCAACTGCAAGTTGTAAGACACCGGTACGTCTATCACTTGGAAGTCAATATCAAACCAAGTAGGCCCCATCTGTAAACATAGGCTAATCTCCCCAATAGTGGACCTTTGGGAATCATCAAAAGCTTTGACGTTGATGGCCCGTCTTTGATCTCATCCAGACATTTCCACAATGTTTTGAGCGTTACCGATAGGAAAATATTAAGGTTGGACCCTCCATCGATCATGATCCTAGTGATGAAATAATCCTTGCATTGCACAGTGATGTGCAACGCCTTGTTGTGGGTCAGCCTTTCGGGTGGAATCTCATCTTCATGGAAAGTGATTTTATGACTCTCCAATACTTGCCCTGCCATGTTTGCCATTTCTTCTCCAATGATGTTGCTGGGTACATATGCCTCACTCAGCACCTTCAATAAGGCATTCTTATGTGCGTCAAAGCTTTGTAGCAAAGCCAAAATAGAGATCTGTGTTGGCGTTTTGTATAACTGATCAATGATTGAATACTCTTGGGCTTTTATATTTTTCCAGAGGTCGTCAAGCTTGGTTTCGGTGATGATCGGCTGAACAGAGGCTTGCTTACTTGACTCAGCCAAATGCTTTGGGGTATAAACCCTATCGGTTCTTGTCATACCCTATGGTGCACTTGATTCCCCGAATTTGGTTATCCCTTTCCTCCTTGCTTCAGCTTCGTAATCCTATGGTATGTCTTTTGGGTGGAATATTGTTATGGTCTTCATAGCTATCGGAATGGGCACCCATGATTTGGGAGGTAATACAACGACCTCAAATGGTACCGATGCCTTTGGGGACGCAAACTTGTCCTCGATTCGTGTTGGCGTCTTTGCGGAGGATGGTGTTTCCAGATCAAGTGGTATAGACATGTTCATCTCTATGTCCTCAGAAGGTTGCATCTAGACCACAATCGGGTTAAGGGTGACTATTGGTTTCTTTGTATTGTCACCTTCCTTGATCAAACCGAATGATCCTTTGGGATCCCAATCATCTTCTATTTCAATCATATGAACACCTCTACCCTTGTGGTCTAGTAGAGAGTTGTTGCGGATGTTCGGAGCATGCTTTTTTCCACGATGATCTTGCTGTCTATCAACCCTAGATCTTGTCCTTCAGGGAGCGGTATTCATCAATAGTATGCCCATTCATGCCAGAATGGTATACACAGGGTTTGTTTGGGTTGACCCATTGGGAGGGGTTTTCAAGGGTTATGGCAGGAATATGGGTGACATAACCAGTAGCTTTGAGTCTTTCATAAAGCTGTTCGATTGGCTCGGCAATGGCTGTGTATTATTTTGGAGGTCTGCGGTCAAAATTTTGTCGAGGTTTAGGAAAGTTTTGTCGAGTGGGAGGTAATTGATAGTGGGATGTTTTAGTATTGTAGGCTTGGTAGATGTGTGCGGGTTGGGAATATTTGGGTGAAGCAGGTTGGTATGTAGGAGGTGGAGGCGATTGATAGGTTTATGGCAAAGCTTGGTAGGAGGGATCGGGTGTTTGGAGATTTGGAGTAGGTTGATATGTGAGTGGAGATATCAGGTAGTTTTGGTATTTGACTGGTGATTTGGTTCTTTGTGCAACCATTATGGCACTTACATCCCCCTTTTTAATGTACCACCAGACAACAGATCCTTGTTGGCGGCTTACAAAGCTTCAAAGTTAGTGACCATACCACTTTTGATACCTTCTTCAATCCTTTCTCCTAGCCTGATGATGTTATGAAATTTATTGTTCTCGATCACCATAAGTCTTTCGTAGTATTACAGATCTTGAGCCCAGAAAAACTTATTCATATGTTCTTCCCCTAAAGCTGGTCGAACTTTAGCAGCCTCTGATCTCCAATGAGTGGCATACTCGCGGAACATTTTTGTGGGCTTCTTCTTTAGATTCTGAATGTAAAACACATCCGGTGCATTTTCGGTGTTGAACCTGAACCTGTCCATGAAGTCGGATGCCATACTAACCCAGTTTGACCACTTCTTTGGGTCTTGGATAGACCACTTCTTTGGGTCTATGTGAGAGGCATTTTCTTTGGAAACCTAAATACCCTGAGTAACCTCTGCCCATTAAACTGGGTTTTCCTTTCTAATGTTGCTCAAATCTTCCATTTTTCCTTTGTTCCAGTTTCTGACGGGACTAGAAGGAGGAGTAGGTGGAGGGCCCTTGGATCTTGTGGAGTATGATGACGATGCAGAGTGCACAAACTAACCTTTGGGGAGGGGAATAAAAAAAAGCAAAACAAAAAGGTAGCAAGTTAGTGAGGATTATAAGAAAAGATGTTGCAACATTTAAACACGTATTGCAGAAAAATATAAAGCGTGCCCTAATCTTGGGGACCACGTTGTGCCTGAGGTAGGCCTAGCAACAAGTAAATTTGGAGAACTTAGAATGCAAAATGCCTCATTTTATTGATAAAAAATAATATGAATGCCAAAACGACACTAAATAACATGGAATAAAATGTCACTAGTGGCCATGGGACTTATTACATTTGTAAAGGAAAGGAAACTCCGATCTATTTGGTCCCAGAATGACCTTATACAGATTCGGCAGTGTTGGCTTCCTCGTACAGCTCTCCCAGCTTGTGCAGTCCTAGCAGCATATAGGCCCTGGCTAGATGTCTGCCTTCATTTCCTTTAGCAACTCAACCCTCTTTAGGGATTCCTTTTCTAGTTCTACTATGTCTTGCTCCAATGTTGTTGGGTTGGATTTCCAGAAGTGATGGAAATTTCCCATATATTTTCGGACATGAGTCTGATCATTAGAGTGAAGTTCTTCCCACCAGCATAATAACCTTGGGTGGATGTTGGTTGCCATGCCGAATCTGGGGACTTCATGCCTCATTCTTTGCAAAACAAAAGTGTTACGCCCTTACTCCCCTCAGACTCGACTACTTAAATATCAATAATTAGCATAACATGTATTTAGTTCTCCAAATAAATGCGCAGAATGTGATAAGGTCCGTTTGGGTTTCAGGGGAACCTAGTGGACTTTGGACAAGACTATCTTAAAGAGTTACTATGCAGACAATATAACTGACTCAGCTAGGTTTGACCATGATGCATGCATAATTTAAAGAGAAATAGTTTCTATGGGGTATTAGATTGGTACCATTAAGCGCACAACTCAAAAGGAAAAGGCACGGAACCGTTGACTATACCGTTGATCGATTGGATTTACCGCGAATACGCCTTTGCCAAATTTATGAGGTAATGGTATCAGAAGGGTGCTACCACTCATTATAATGGTATTTTAGTTGAAACGAGTGGAATATGATGTTGAAAAATGCAATTACAAGTTGTCACATATTTTCACGTTCATAAAGTAATAATTACAACAATTTCTTATAATTTACAACTGCATTGAAGGAAAGCGATAAAGAAAAACATTAAAGAAAAGAAACGAAGAGCAAAGTTAGTTTTGCAGTAGAAGAAAAAATAAATACTTAAAAACAAGTAAAGACATGTAAAGAAGCATGAAGTCACAAATAACATGAAATGGTGAAAGCCTTAAAGAATTCCCCAGCAAAGTCGCCATGCTGCCGATGCCCCTTTTTTCTCGCGAAATGGGGTTTATGACATTTGGGTGGACAACTCATTTCATTTTAGGAATTGGGTTTGCAATTAAAGAGACCTCACCTAATGATTAAGTGCATTAGGACACTAAGAAGAAATTTGATTTAGAAACCCGATATTGGGTAAGGGCTTGAAATTATCTCGAGGGAAAGGTGTTAGGCACCTCTCATGATCCACTACTGTGGTTCCCGGCCATGCTACAATTGTGACTTTAAGTGCAAACAACAAGTGGACAAGCAAGAGCTGCAAATATGAGGGGGTTTTCACATAATGGTTGCAAATATTTTGAGGTTAAAATGAAGTTAAAGAAGTTGAAATTTGAGAAAAAAGCAGCTTTGAAATTCTTAATTAAACAAACAAGTAGGGGGGAGGGGAGTGGTCCTAGGTTTATAAACAATATGGATTACCACACACAACACCCAGTAATCGTTTATACATGTTGTGTTATCGCATGGTCATCATATCCAAATCTACACTTTCCCGCCCCGTTAAGATATTGAACACGATATAGTATCATTACTTATTGCATGCCATTATCCCTCCCAATCATATCAGCCCCAGAGGAATTTGGGACTACTAGTCCTAAAACGGAAAGAGATTGGGGCTTTTAAAAGTTTGAAAGAATAAAAATCTAATGCAACAAACAAAACACATAAAGCAGTTAGGGAAAACACAAAACAGTTAAAAGGGCTCAAGCACGCCTCCTCAAAAAGAAGCAAATGTCTAGCATGACTTCAGATACTGGTATTAGTCTAAATTAAATTTAGTGTTAGGAAAGGCTGCTTCATCACATATTTCTCAGATGAGAAGTCTAAATTAAGCCTTGTCTGGTTATAGTTTATCAAGGACTGACACAATTAATCAATTACCTACTGTTTGCCTAGGTGGAAATATACTGATTTTTTTTAGAGAAAGTTACTGATTTTTAAAGAAGGGTTACTGATTTTAGCAACCTAAATTCCACGGATATTAAAAAATATTGCTATTGATTTCAGACTTATAGATGAGATAGACGAATCAGATCCAAACGACTTCTCCTATAGGCATTATTTCTAAGTGTTATTGATTTTATAACGATTGTCGAGATGCGGGAATCCTATAGGCATGATATATAGGATGCAACTTGTTTTGAATTTAACCTAGAGACTGTTTGCTTAATGATAAGGATATATGCAGAAGTGCAGAAACCCTAGGATCATGATTTCTATATGCAGAAAACCTATAGGCATGGTCTCTATTTATATTGATGCAATAATTTATAGGCAGTATTTGAACATGTGATGTATAACTTATAGACAGGATTTCTACATGCAATAATGAAACAGCTTATAGGTAGGATTTCTACATATAATGCATAACTTATAGATAGGGTTTCTACGTGAAATGCATAAGCGAAAGAGCAGGCTCTGATTGCAGCAATAAATACCTAAAGCAGGATGTCTATCCATATACATACATGAGTGACCATCTCCTTTTACTAGAACCCCACAGTTATTACAAATTATTACAGAATTGGATGAATTAGAAAAGTAAAATTACATCAGAAGTTCAAGCTACAACCAAACAGCTTAATTCAGACTCAAGGTCTAACAATATGAGATAAACTAACTTCTAGGATCATATTTCCAAAGCCTTTTGATTATTTGGGGTGTGTCAAAGTTCCCAAGAGCCTCAAAGGGGACTCTGGGCAGTGCTTACACCCTAAATACATTGCAGAAATAGATTATAGTGCAGTATGGAAGGGTCAACCCTCAAATGTCCAAGTTTAGATAGAACTCAAGGTCCCAAGGAAAGGTTGATATGAGGGGGTAGAACTTAAAGTCTACGAGTAAGTGTAAGTGTAGAGAGGGGAATTAGGGAAGGCCATGGCAGGGTGATGGTCATGCCCAGCAATTAAGAGTGTTGGCACACCCCTGACCAGCCTGTTTAGCCAAAGTTGGGAGTTAGATCTATTGAGGATCAGGTTTAGACCTGGGTAGCAACATGGATACTTCCAAGCCATGAGACTTAACTCGAACACATAAAAGGAAATAGGGGTAGGGATTTATAACAGAAACAGATGCAAGGAAAGAACATACATAGTTAACATTAATCACTGAACATGAACAACAATGTGAACATGATTGCAGAAAACTGCAAATAAACACATAGGGGTAAGGCAGGAAATTTAAACTAGAATATACCAGCTTCAGGGAAAACAAACATGTAAAACAGTAGTCTTGAAAAGCTAAGTTGCAAGCAAACAGTTCCAAAAGATCTCAGAAAGAGTAGAATGTTGTGAGAGAATTGAACTCAAAGAAGTATAGTAAGTGCGTAGTAAGTTGAAAGTATTGAACTAAAGATTCGAGGTATTGAACTTGAAGTCCCCTCAAAAGTACAGAAGGGTAACCCCTTTTATAGTGCAGAAAACGAGTAAGAAAGGTAAGGGAATAACATTGAAATCAATCTCCCTTTAATTAAGGGATTCTAATTTCCAACGGGTGAAAGACAAGAAAAGAGTTAACTAAAAATATTTTCCAACCAGTACAATGAAGGGTAAATACGTAGGAGTTATTTAAGGCAAAATCCAATGGTACACAGTTTGTAAAAAAAGGAATCAATCAAACAACTAGTAAAAATAAAAATTACAGGCTTAACTCGAATGGACCAAGTCAGGAATAGGTAAAGAGGATTCAATTAGGGAAATCAGTAGCAATCAATCAAACCCCATGAGAGGATTTCAGAATCAATTAATTAGTTGGTAAAACCTTTTGAAAGAAGAGTTCTCATATATAAAGCACATAAATATATGAATCTAGAAGATACTATCAAGTTATTTAGAAGAGAGTTTAATCAAAGAGAAGTTTAGAATCATAAACAAAGAGATACAGATTCAACTTGCATACTCATATGGAGTCTGAGAGTCCAGGGCCCCAAAGTGGAACCTACTCGAACACAAAAATCAAAATTGCCAAAGGAAACCCTAAGTACTAGGGTTTCAAATCGATTCAGACAATAGAGATGAGAAGGAAAGCCACTTGATAGAGACTCGGATTCTTTTCCAAAGACTTATGAGAAACAAACAGACATAACACAAAGAAAGAAAACAGATTCAGTGTCATGGAGACCATGTTTGAGAAAACTTAAAACTTAAACAAATTCATAAGAAAAAGGTAATACAAACTTAAGAAAATAGATGAAACCCGTTTAGCAAGAATACGAACAGGGTCTAGTAAAGCAAACACAAATCAACGAACTTAATGGTAAAATCATGAAGTAGAACAGTAAGGAAAACATAACACGAATTAAAGTGTGAGCATATGTATAGAAAAGGAAACTAAAAGGACAGTACATGCACAGTAAAGAAGCCATACGAGCATAACACAGACAAACACACCTAAAGAAAGAATCAAATAGAATCAAAAAGATCTTTTAAAACTTTTCTAGAAACAATTTTGAAAAGAAAATTTGGGGAAAACACTTTAGCAGCCTAGTGGAACACAAACATACCATGATCTAAGAAAATAAATATAGAAGAACATCGAACAGCTTAGGGTGTTGGAGAAACCCTTGAAATGAGAAAGCATAGAAGAAAAAATCAGATCCTAGGTTGAAAACATCAGGAATCAAGATCCTAATGCTTCAGTATGTTGGAGCATGTCCGGAGAGGCCATAGAATGATTTGAGAAGATCTGAAAAGAGAACCATCAAAGTCATGCCGGAGCATGACCGGAGTGGCCATAGAACTACAGATCTGAGAAGATCTGAAAAGAGAACCATCAAATTCAGCCTTCAAAACCTCAAACACCAAGGTCTAATGGTGGAGAGGAGTGAGTATAGACCATCCCTGGCCTGGGAAGACATGGATTTCGGTGAAAACATGATGAAATAAGGTAAGAGGAGGCTAGGGTTTCAAAGTGTTATTGATAGGATTTGAGAGAGTTTGGGATTCAAAGGCCAGGCCAGGTAAGAATTAGGAACTAGCGTAGGTCATTGGGGGTTAAAAATGGTAAGGATGATGTATGACCGTTGATCATTTTATGATAGTTGATCAAAATAATCAACGGCCTGGATCAATACTGGGATACAGGCTGGTTTTAAACTAGGTTGGGCCAGGTAAGAAATAAAATTTGGCTGATTTAATTAGGGTAGGATTGGGTCAATTTAAGGGCTGCAATTGAAATGTAAAATAGGCTATAATTGAAATAAATAATGTAAATGTTAAATAGCCAGTTTTTTCCTTTTTATTTTATAAAAATAGTAAAAAATGATTGTAAAAGTAAATTAACAGTACTAAACTAACTAATAATATATACATATTAATTCAAAAATACTGGGACCCATATTATAAATTAAAAATGCTAATTTAGATAGGGTTTAAACCCAAAAATGCTCTCTCCTCTCTCTACTTTCTCTCTCTAGGTCGCCTTGCTTGTCGGAGGCAGCCATGGCTGCTGTGACCTCTCCCCAGCCTTTGGCTGTGGGATAGTCAATCCAAAACTCCATAAAAACAGTTCCAAATGTTAAACAAAAACAGTCATACGTCGCACGAGTTGTTACCAAAGAATCTGCTCAAAATCGTCACAACATTAGTTCACTTCCAGTTAGAATTGATCATGGAGAACCAACAATTAATTCACCATGGAGGAGGATAACGAGTTCACCATTAAAGAAGGGCTTCACCAAGTAGTCATCGTCAAGTTTTCATATGGCAAATCCAGAGTTGCACGAGTTTAGAAAGATTTTTGCGAAACAGTTCGAGATTAAAGAATATTGAAATATTGGGCAACTTGAATTTCGACATATATTAATAAGGTTTGATTTGTTTGATGACTATGTCCAGTTTGTATCAAGGTCTACTAGATATATCAAATCCAAAGGAGATGAATTTTTCTTCTGAACATTCCCCTGGACGTTAGGTTTTAATCCTTGATAAGAAACATCCAAGTCAATTGTGTGGATTTCTTTCCCAGATCTGCCGCCCAATATTTTGCAAAAAAATCATTAATGTCGATTGCTTCGGCTGTAGGGAAACCTCTTTCTATAGATAAGGCAACACATGATCTACTAGGCCAAGTGCGGTGGGAGTTAAGTTTTGTTAGACCTTTAGGACAAACATCCTAGGAAACTAAAAATTCATATTGTCGACAAAGTTTCTGGGAAATATGTGGAGTTTCATCAACAGGTGGCGTATGATAACATCCCAAAGTACTGTACCGGCTGTAAGCATCAGAGACATGATTAAAATTCATGTCGATCCATGCAGGAAAAAAAATACAGTGTACGTTGATATGAATGGCATGGAGTGGAGTAATGTCGATCATTTAAAAGGTGATGCTAGGGAGTTGTTGAATTATTAAGGTGCAGCCAGCTATGAAACCACCAGGTGATATCAGTGCTCGTGGATGTGTTGTTGATACCGATCGTGCAGCTACTATAGTTGATACGTCATCTTTTCCTAATGGACGGGGTCGTGTGACTGAGCAGCAAGGTACATGTGGAATTGGCTTGGACTTAGCAGAAAATAATGGTGGAAAATCTAATGTTGATGGTCCATGGTCAACTGTTGTTAATGCTCAAACTACTACAGGTGTTACTGGAGTTGGTTATGCTCCAGTTGCAGCAACTCTTGCTAGAATGTCTCTTGACCTAAAGGCTGCTAAAGATCCTTTGAGTGATCAAGTTTCAACTGGGGTTACTGAAGGTCCAAGTACTATGCAAAAATTTATAAACGCTGGAAACCAAACCATTAGTGGACATGGCCAAATTTATGTACAGAATGTAGCAGATGTGGGTGATCGAATTTCAGCAAGAGTTCCTAAAGGTTCAGCTACTGAACCTGAGCAATTTCAGCATGTCGTTGGGGCATCTGCGAGTCAAAGTAGTAATGATCAAGACAATACAGCTGTGTGTGAAATAATTGGAAAAGCAGCAGTTGTTACACCTACTGCTGCTGCATTGAATACTATTGTTGATCAAGCTATATCTAGAAGTATTAAACAGGTTGCTGCAGTTGATCTTGTTGAAAATCCATCAGGTCTTAAGGATACGGTTGTGCATGTTGAAGGGCAAGTAATTAATACTCCGAGGCAATTTACTACAGCTCCAAACAAATCAAATATACAGAGTAACAAATGGACAGTGGTGAATAAATCACCTAGCAAGAAGCAATCTCCAGGTGTGGAAAATCATATTTTACCATCAAATGTCATTGGGGTCTCGAATTCTTTTGCTGCTTTGGAACATGATATGAATGAGGATAAAAATAATGAGCAACATAGGGATGATGAGACACAATCAGTTGATGGAAAAACCAACATTACAGGCAATGTATATCAGAAGAAAAGTGCAAAGGACATAGATGCTCGACTTGGGATTGCAGTAGTTAAAAATCACACTGGCAAGGCAAGTCAAGTACCTGATGATCCTACATCAACAATGCACACTTCCAATACAGAGCTAGCTAAAATGGTAGAGAATGACCAGTCAGCTATGATGATGAACACAACTTCAAAAAATGGGCATCCACAAGCTCCAGGCAGTAACACATAGCTGCAAATTTCAAAAAACTTAGGTGATCGACTAACTATTTCGAAGGACATTGTTCTTGTTAATGCACAAAAGGCAGAAGCACACAGTTCCAATGCACCAGTTCTGCATTTTTCTAATCCTAATGTAGAACAAATTATCAAGGACACTCAAAAGGAAATGTTGCTGAATAATCACATGGTTAAGTAACACTTTGGTCACATTGAATACATCTGTATTTGATGTTCTTTCAGAGTCAAGGGAATCAACTAGAGAGTTTTGAAGGAGAAAATGGGCAGTTTATGTTGTCAACGGGGAATAACAACAAGGTTATACAAGCAAATGTGAGGCTTATGGCTATTAAATCCAAGTTGTGGCAAGATCAACGAGAGGAAGATGATGAAGAGGACTGTGGCAATAGTTTTGCGGTTACTCAGTTGAAGAAGGTGATGAGGAGGTGGATCAGGATAGTGCAGGTGAGGAGCTTGATTCTCTAGTTAAGCCAAAGTCTCATTGGAAAATTGCAGTAGGTTCCACGAGCAAATTAAACCTCCGTGCTCCTGCATTTGTTCCCAGAATGTCACCTAGTGATGCTATACCAGTCATACGAACTGGAAATTTGTTTCATGATGAAAAAACATCTTCCAAGCAACATACTCCAGGTACTAAAAGCAATTATCCACCTACAAGATCAAGTCAAGCTGCTGCAGCAGGTACAAGGCAGAATGTTTTAGCTGCAAATTCTACAGGTGAACGAGCAAAACCTGGGCAGCAACAATTGGTGACAACCAAACCAGCTATTTCAGAGGATGAGAGAATGCTTTTGGAGGCAATGGTAAGTTCTAAACCTGTAATTCGTAATATGCTTAGCAGAGTTCCTCTAAATAAGAGTAAGAACAAATTTCAACACATCGGACAACAACGAAGAAAGGCAATTGTGGCAACTACACATGGAGAATCTGCCTTGGTGTCACTCGATAGTGTCAAAAATGCCCCATAAACTGTGAATTTAGGGAGAACTTTTTGAACAAGGAGAAGAAGATGAAATGCTACAACAATGTACGGAAGAGGCAGCAAGAAAAGGTGACTTATCACCCATGCATAGCGGAAAAAGTAGGAAGTCCCGTACAAGGGATAAAAGTTGGGACGGCAGAATAAATGAAGATGTAAACATAAGGCGACTTCCAATGAGAGTTTCCAACAAAGACAGACCATCCAAACTACATCCACAAAGTCCAATCGTTCAAAGAAGAAAGCATAAATTTTGAAGACATTTTAAGAAAGGTAGAGGATGAAGACAAACGCATACAAATTGAAGATTTCATAACACTAGAGAAGAAAGACCATCACTATTATTTCTACATATTTATATTTTACCATCACATTAGTATTGTTCTATGTAATATCATCATATAGTATGTCATAACCTCTGTGATGATCATAGAATATCTAGTTCTATCTAGTTCTTTCTTTTACATGCATGCCAGTTGGTGAGGCTTTTTTATCTGCCTCAATAGGATTAGTAAGGTAAGGTTTAGCCCAGTTTGTGCTGCTTTAGCGCTATGCCTTTGGAAAGATATCCAAATGGCTATGTTATATAGCCAAGACATAGAGACAACACTACTATGCTATTGTCCCCCTTATTTGTACTCTTCCTATGTGGTTTTTTTTATTTTTAGTATTAATAAAACTAGCCTAGGCTCCTGCCTAGTGGATTTGCCAAAAAAGATTTAAAAAAATAAAAAATGCTATTAATCTTGAAGTAGGCTAAAATTATAATTATATGCAATTTATCTTTAAAAAATACCAAATAAATTCGTAAAAATATACCAAAAATGCCTTAAAATAAGTTATTCACCAAAATAATAATCTTGGTAGAAGTTTGTTGTTTAATATAGTAAATGGGGTAGAACTTTGTTGTTTAATATAGTTAAAATTGTATGAGGTAGACATTATTTAAAGTGATATTTACTTTTTATTCAGCATTTTTAATGCTAAGCAAAAGTAACCATTTATTTATTAAAATTAATATGAAAGCACGTTGTTACCTCTTTCTTCCCAAATTGAAATACAGTGGCATCATAGATTGGATAGATACGCCATTTTCAGATTCTCTTTCTGGGCTATTCATTCTGAATATTCTTTCTAGGATACATGAATATTCTTCTTCCATTCCTTTCATTTTTTTAAATTATTGTATTGTGTAATATTGTTCTTATTCCATTTTATCCATTTTATAATCAAGATTTTGTTGACTATATAAGAGCAGTAGTATTATTTTAGTTTGCATAGTATGTCTGTGGAGTTTTGATGATAATGGGGTCCACAATCATTAGGATTGTATAAAACTTTTAGTATCATTACTGATGACGTTGTACTAGTTGCAAGACCATTTGGGAGAACGTATTTCCTCATTTAGTTAAACCGTAATGATCACCAACATAGGTCCTGAATTTAGATTAACAAGTTCAAAAGTAAGGACATTTGGTTCTGAATTTACAGTTACAAGTTCAAATATTAAGGACACTTGATTCTGAACGTAGACAAGCAAGCTCAAAAGTTAAGGACAATATGTCTTAAAGATAGACTTACAAATTCAAAAGTTAAGTACAGGTACTACTTAACTTAGAGTTACAAGAACAGAACTTAAGGACAGGTGGTCCTGAACTCCGAGTTTCAAGATCAAAAATTGAGGAAACTTGGTCCTTAACTTAGACTAACAAGCTCAAAAGTAAAGGACAATAGGTTTTAAACTTGCAGTTACAAGTTCAAAATTTTAGGACAAAAGGTCCTGAAGTCCTGAACATAGACGAACAATCTCAAAAGTTAAGGACAATAGGTCCTGAACTTAGGCTAAGAAGTCCAATTGTTAAGGACAATAGGTCCTCAACTTAGACTAACAAGCTGAAAAGCTAAGGACACATGGTCCTGAACTTACAGTTACAGGTTCAAAAGTTAAGGTCACTTGGTCCTGAATTTAGACTAACATGTTCAAAAGTAAAGGACAATACGTTATGCACTTATACTTACAAGTTCAAAGGTTAAGGATAAGTAGTCCTTAACTTAGAGTTACAAGCACAGAACTTAAGGACCAGGTGGTCCTAAATTTCTAGTTCCAAGTTCAAAAGTTAAGGGCATGTTGTCCTGAAGCCTGAACTTAGATTTGCAAGTTCAAAAGTTAAGGACATGTAGTCCAGAAGTCCTGAACTTAGAGTTTCAAGTTCAAAAGTTAAGGACACTAGGTCCTGAACTTTATGAGCTGAAGGATATTTTCGTCCAAGCAGGTTAAGTTTATTAAAGCAGTGGCTAAAGACTAAACACATTTTAAATATTGGCTTAAAGATAAATATATGTATTATTATTGGCTAACCATGTACTTCCACCTATAGTAAAAATTGTATGAGGTAGCCACTATTTAAAGTAGTATTTACTTTTTATCTAGCAATTTTAATGCTGAGCAAAAGAAGTCACTAGTTTATTAAAGATAATATGAAAGGCGTTGTTACCTTTTTTTTCCAAAACAAAAATACAGTGGTATCACAGATGGATAGATACACCAATTTCAGATTCTCTTTCTGGGCCATTCTTTCTGCATATTCTTTTTGGGCTATTCTCTCTACATATTCTTCTTCCATTCCTTTCGTTTTTTGAAAAAATTATTGAATTGTGTAATATTAGTCTTATTACATTTTATAATATTTTATTTACTATATAGGAGTAGTACTATTATTTTTGTTTGTATATTATATGTCCGTGGAGTTTTGATGATAATAGGGGGTCCACAATCGTTAGGTTTGTATAAAACTTTTAGTATCATTATTGATGACATTGTACGAGTTGAAAGACCAGTTGGAAGAATCGTATTCCCTCATTTGGTTAAACCTTAACAACCACCAACATAGATCTTGAATTTAGATTAACAAGCTCAAAAGCTAAGGACGTTTGGTACTAAATTTACAGCTACAAGTTCAAAAATTAAAGACATTTGGTCCTGAACTTAGACTAACAAGCAAAAAAGTTATGGACAATATGTCATGAACTTACACTTACAAGTTCAAAAGATAAGGACAAATAGTCCTTAACTTAGAGTTGCAAGCATAGAACCTAAGGACAGGTGGTCCTGAACTTCGAGTTCCAAGTTTAAAACTTAAGGACACATAGTCCTGAACTTAGACTAAGAAGCTCAAAAGTTAAGGACAATAGGTTCTTAACTTAAAGTTACAAGCTCAAAAACTCAGGACAATAGGTGCTGAAGTCCTGAACTTAGACTAACAGGCTCAAAAGTTAAGGACAATAGGTCCCGACCATAGGCGAAAGCCCAAAAATTAAGGACATTTGGTCTTGAAATTAGACTAACAAGCTCAATAGTCAAGAATACTTGGTCTTGAACTTGCAGTTACAAGTTCAAAAGTTAAGGACATTTGGTCAGGAACTTAGACTAACAAGCTCAAAAGTTAAGGACAATAGGTTCTGAGCATAGACTTACAAGTTCAAAAGTTAAGGACAAGTAATCATTAACTTACAGTTACAAGCACATAACTTAAGGACTAGGTGGTCCTAAACTTTGACTTTTAAGTTCAAAAGTTAAGGACATGTAGTCCTGAAGTTCTGAACTTAGAATTGCAAGTTCAAAAGTTAAGGACATGTAGTCCTGAAGTAATGAACTTAGAGTTGAAAGTTCAAAAGTTAAGGACACTAGGTCCTGAACTTTATGATCAGAAAGGTGTTTTTATCCGGCAACTAAAGTTCATTAAGCAGTGGCTAAAGATTAAAGACAATTTAAATAGTAGCTTAAAAGTAAATGCATGTGTTATTAGTAGTAGCTATTATTTAAAGTGATATTTACTTTTTATCAAGAATTTTTAATGCTAAGCAAAAGTTGTCACTAGTTTATTAAAATAAATATGAAAGGACGTTGCTTCCCTTTTCTTCCTAAACGAAAATACATTGGTATCACAGGTTGGATAGATATATCATTTTCAGATTCTCTTTCTGGGCCATTCTCTCTGCATATTGTTTCCCGTCTATTCTCTCTGCATATTATTCTTCCATTCCTTTCATTTTTTTAAAAAAATTATGGTATTGCGTAATATTGTTCTTATTCTATTTTATAATCAAGATTTTGCTGACTATATAGGAGTAGAAGTATTATTTTAGTTTGAATAGTTTATGTTTGTGGAGTTTTGATGAAGATGGGGTCCATAATCGATAAGATTGTATAAAACTTGTAGTATCATTATTGATGATGTTGTACTAGTTGCAAGACCAATGGAAGAATAATATTCCCTCATTTAGTTAAATTCTAATGACCACCAACATAAGTCCTGAATTTAGATTAACAAGCTTAAAAGTTAAAGGCATTTGGTCCTGAACTTACGGTTACAAGTTCAAATGTTAAGGACACGTGGTCCTGAACTTAAACTAACAAGCTCAAAGTTAAGGACAATATGTACGGAACTTGGACTTAAAAGTTCAAAGTTAAGGATAAGTAGTCCTTAACTTAGAGTTATACGCACAGAACACAAGGATAGGTGGTCATGTACTTCGAGTTCCAAGTTAAAAAGTTAAGGATACTTGGTCCTGAACTTAGACTAACAAGCTCAAAAGTTAAGGACAATAGGTTCTTAACTTACAGTTACAAGTTCAAAAGTTAAGGACAATAGGTCCTGAAATCCAAAACTTAGACTAATAAGCTCAAAAGATAAGGACAATATGTCCCGAACATAGGCTAAGAAGCCCAAAAGTTAAGGACATTAGATCTTGAAATTAGACTAACAAGCTCAATAGTTAAGAACACTTGGTCCTGAATTTACAGTTACAAGTTCAAAAGTTAAGAACATTTGGTCCTGAACATAGACTAACAAGCTCAAAAGTTAAGGACAATAGGTTCTGAACATAGACTTACAAATTCAAAGTTAAGGACAAGTAATCCTTAACTTGCAGTTACGAGCACATAACATAAGGACTAGGTGGTGCTAAACATTGAGTTCCAAGTTCAAAAGCTAAGGACATGTAGTCCTGAAGTTCTGAACTTAGAATTACAAGTTCAAACGTTAAGGACATGTAATCCTGAAGTCATGAACTTAGAGTTGAAAGTTCAAAAAGTTAAGGACACTAGGTCTGAACTTTATGATCAAAAGGGTGTTTTTATTCGGCAAGTAAAGTTCATTAAAGCAGTGGCTGAATACTAAAAATATTTTAAATATAAGCTTAAAAGTAAATGCATGTGTAATTAGTAGTAGCTATTATTTAAAGTGGTATTTAATTTTTTATCCAGCATTTTTAATGCTGAGAAAAAGTTGCCACTAGTTTATTAATATTAATATGAAAGGACGTTGTTTCCCTTTTCTTCCCATTTTCATATTCTCTTTCTGGGCTATTCTCTCTGCATATTATTCTTCAATTCCTTTTGTTTTTTAAAAAAATTATGGTATTACGTAATATTGTTCTTATTCTATTTTAAAATCATGATTTTGTTGAATATATAGGAGTAGTAGTATTATTTTAGTTTTTATAGTTTATGTCTATAGAGTTTTGATGAAGATGGGGGTCCATAATCGTTAGGATTGTATAAAACTTTAAGTATAATTATTGATGACGTTGTACTAGTTGCAAGACCAGTTGGAAGAATCGTATTCCCTCATTTGGTTAAATTCTAATGACCACTAACATAGGTCCTGAATTTAGATTAACAAGCTTAAAGTTAAGGGCATTTGGTCCTGAATTTACGGTTACAAGTTCAAATGTTAAGGACATGTGGTCCTGAACTTAGACTAACAAGCTCAAAAGTTAAGGACAATATATATTGAACT
This sequence comes from Nicotiana benthamiana, assembly GCA_034376525.1. Classification (NCBI taxonomy): domain Eukaryota; kingdom Viridiplantae; phylum Streptophyta; class Magnoliopsida; order Solanales; family Solanaceae; genus Nicotiana; species Nicotiana benthamiana. The sequence goes on along the minus strand of CM067326.1, from coordinate 109,311,765 downwards.
TAGACTTACAAGTTCAAAAGTTAAGGATAAGTAGTCCATAACTTAGAGTTACAAGCACAGAACTTAAGGATAGGTGGTCATGAACTTCGTGTTCCAAGTTAAAAAGGTAAGGAAACTTGGTCCTGAACTTAGACTAACAAGCTCAAAACTTAAGGACAATAGGTCTTGAACTTAAAGTTACAAGTTGAAAAGTTAAGGACAATAGGTCTTGAACTTAGACTAACAAGCTCAAAAGTTATTGACAATAGGTCCTGAACTTAGGCTAAGAAGCCGAAAAATTAAGGACTGGTCCTGAACTTAGACGAACAAGCTCAAAAGTTAAGGGCACTTGGTCCTGGACTTATAGTTACAAGTTCAAAAGTTAAGGAGACTTGGTCTTGAACTTAAACTAATATGCTCAAAAGTTAAGGACAATAGGTTCTGAACTTAGACTTACAAGTTCAAAAGTTAAGGACAAGTAATCCTTAACTTAGAGTTACAAGCGCAGAACTTAAGGACTAGGTGATCCTAAACTTCGAGTTCCAAGTTCAAAAGTTAAGGACAAGTAGCTTTGAGTTACTGAACTTAAAGTTGCAAGTTCAAAAGTTAAAGACATGTAGTCCTGAAGTCCTGAACTTAGAGTTGCAAGATCAAAAGTTAAGAACACTAGGTCCTGAATTTTATGAGCAGAAGGGTATTTTTGTCCAGACAAGTAAAATTTATTAAAGTAGTGTTTAAAGACTAAAGACATTTTAAATAGTGGCTTAAAAGTAAATACATATGTTATTAGTGGCTAACCGTGCACTTCCCCCTATAGTAAAAATTATAAGGGGTAGCCACTATTCAAAGTGATATTTACTTTTTATCGAATATTTTTAATGTTACTAGTTTATTAAAACTAATACGAAAGGACGTTGTTACTCTTTTCTTCCCAAACGGAAATAGAGTGGTATCATAGTTTGGATAGATACGCCATTTTCAAATTCTCTTTCTAGGCTATACTCTCTGCATATTCTTTCTGGGTTATTCTCTCTGCATATTCTTCTTTCGTTCCTTTCGTGTTTTTTAAAAAATTGGGTTGTGTAACATTGTTCTTATTCCATTTTATAATCAAGATTTTGTTGACTATATTGGAGTGGTAGTATTATTTTAATTTGTATAACATATGTATGTGGAGTTTTGACGATAATGGATGTCCACAATCATTAGGATTGTATAAAACTTTTAGTACCATTAGTGATGACGTTGTACTAGTTGCAAGACCAGTTGGAAGAATCGTATTACCTCATTTGGTTAAACCCTAACGACCACCAACATAACATAAGTCCTTAATTTAGATTAATAAGTTAAAATTAAGGACATTTGGTCATGAACATACAGTTACATGTTAAAAAGTTAAGGACACTTGGCCCTGAACTTAGACTAACAAGCTCAAAAGTTAAGGATAATATGTTCTGAACTTAGACTTACAAGTTCAAAAGTTAAGCACAAGTAGTCCTTAACTTAGAGTAACAAGCATAAAACTTAAGGATATGTGGTCCTGAACTTCAAGTTCCAAGTTCAAAAGTTGAGGACACTTGGTCCAGAACTTAGACTTACAAGCTCAAAGTTAAGGACAATAGGTCCTCAACTTACAGTTACAAGTTCAAAAGTTAAGGACAATAGGTCCTAAAGTCCTGAACTTAGACTGACAAGCTCAAAATTTAAGGACAATAGGTCCTGAACTTTGGCAAAGAAACCTAAAAGTTAAGGACAATAGATCATGAACTTAGACTAACAAGCTCAAATGCTACGAACACTTGGTCTTGAGCTTACAATTACAAGTTCAAAAATTAAGGACACTTGGTCTTGAACATAGACTAACAAGCTCAAAAGTTAAGGACAATAGATTCTGAAGTTAGACTTACAAGTTCAAAAGTTAAGGACAAGTAGTCCTTAACTTAGAGTTACAAGCACAAAACTTAAAGATCGGGTGGTCCTAAACTTCAAGTTCTAAGTTCAAAAGTTAATGACATGTAATTCTAAAGTCCTGAACTTAGAGTTGGCGGTTCAAGAGTTAATAACATGTAATCCATAAGTCCTGAACTTAGAGTTGCAAGTTTAAAAGTTAAGGACACTAGGTCCTCAACTTTATGAGCAGAAAGGTGTTCTCGTCCTTGCAAGTAAAGTTTATTAAAGTAGTTGCTAAAGAATAAAGACATTTTATATAATGGCATAAAAGTAAATAAATGTGTCATTAATAGCTAATCGTGTACTTCCTCCTTAATATACTCTATATATATATATATATATATATATATATATATATATATATATATATATATATATATATATATATATATATATATATATATATATATATATATATATATATATAACACAAGATATATTTTTATAAAATTTTATAATAAATGACACCAAATACACGATACATCGGATGTATCTTAACAATTAACCATTTTGCATTTAAGATTACCGAATCATTAGAGGGTCGATTGGAAACAGCCTATCTGCCCTTTCGGGTAGGGGTAAGGCTCGTCTACATATTATCCTCCTCAGACCCCACTTTGAGGGACTATACTGGATAGTTATTGTCGTTGTTGTTTGATTTTTTTTTAACTTTGGATCATGGACCTCTTAAATAATTTTGATGTATCCCTTTGAATATAAAAGTTTGATTGCTCTGCTGGTTTAGCATGCTGAAGTTACTTCCCACCCCCCCCCCCCCCCCCCCTTACCGGACTACTCGTTCTTTTTCTTCTTTGAATTGAATTCAAGATAGTGTACTATTTTCTATTTAGAGCTCAATTTGGGGTCTCTTTTCCCTTCTTTTTTTTTTTTTGGCGATCATGAACAATAATTTAGCACTAGTACATAGTAAAAAGTTGGGGAAAGTCACGTGCATTTTGGTTGCTGCCGCTAGTTTTTATCCGGAAACTAACAAAAGGATGGTTCTTGCAACCATTTTACTAGTTAAGAGATGTTAATACGTAAAATTTAGGTCATGGTTCAAGGATGCATCTAACCAAAAACTCTTGAAAGTAACGTAATATAGCAGCAAAGCTTAGACCTCTACTCCTGCGCGTGGGGTCTTCGGACTCTGAACCGAGTCCACAGGCCTCAGAAATAAAGTTACGCCATTTCCCAGAAAAAAAACTTTGTAAACACAAACGACACAAACATGCGATGTACACATAGGAGTATATTGTACGAACAGAATCAAACCAAACTTCCTTTGGTCCCAGAAGAAAGAAAATAATAAAATAACAAAAGCAGTAAAAAATAAATAAAATAAAACCAAAGTCCTGGTCCGTCAACCCAAAACCTCAGTAAACAGCTTCCCATTTGTCAAAAAATACAAGCTTTTTCAATAATTGTGGTTCCATGGCGGCCATGGAAATGGAGGATAAGCGAATAGAAGAAGTGTTATCATTTCCGATTCTAATATCCGACCGAATTAGACAAGCAGCCGATGAAGCCGACTTCTTCAAAACCGACTGTGCCGAGGTTGGAAGACAAGCCGACCGTCTCTCTCAGATGCTCCGGTCCGTTGCCCGGTTCAACACCTCTACTACCAGTTCTCTTTATGAACGTCCGGTTCGTCGAATCGTCGCCGATGTTTCCAAGAATCTGGACAGGGCGTTAACCCTAGTTCGCAAGTGCAAGCGGCGGGGAATCCTCCGCCGTGTTGTCAGAATCGTCACCGCTGCCGATTTTCGTAAGGTAAATAACCTTCTGGAATCTTCCATAGCCGATATGACGTGGCTCCTCAGCATCTTTGACTATGATAGTGGTGGTGTTGGTGGTGGTGGTGGAATTGTACTTTCTCTTCCGCCAATTGCTAGTAATGATCCGATTATTTCTTGGGTTTGGTCATTTATTGCTTCGTTATATTTGGGTCAATTGAATGATAGAATTGAGTCTGCTAATGAATTAGCTTCACTTGCTAGAGATAATGATAGAAATAAGAAAATTATAGTTGAAGAAGGTGGAATTTTTCCTTTGTTAAAGCTCTTGAAGGACAAATCATCATCCCCGGATGCTCAAATTGCTGTTGCTGGGGCGCTTTCTTATCTGGCTAATGACGAAGAAAGGGTTCGGGAAATTGTTCGTGAAGCAGGGGTACCAATAATAGTTCAATTATTGGGGGATTCGCCAACGAGGGTCCAAATTGAGTTGGCTGATTTAGTGGCAAGAATGGCGGATCATAGTTTATTAGCTCAAGAGGAGTTTGCTAGGGAGAATGTCATTAGGCCGCTTGTAACATTGTTATCGTATGATATTCCAATAGATGATCCGAAATTGGGAAATGGGAAGCAAAGCATACATTCTCTTGTGCAGATTAATAAGGAGTTGGAGAAGAATTCGTCGGGGTTGTATAGTTATAGGCGTGTGCCTGGATCGCCATTGTCAATGCACTATTCTGATGGGAGTAGTAAAGGTGGGGGTTACAGGAAAGAAAAAGAGAATGAGAAGCCGGAAATGAAGTATCAGCTGAAGGTTAGCTGTGCTAAGGCTCTGTGGATGCTTTCCAAGGGAAGCGTTGTGATTAATAAGAGGATAACAGAGACTAAAGGTTTGCTTTGTTTAGCTAAGCTTGTTGAGAAAGAACAAGGAGATTTGCAGCTTAATTGCTTGATGACGATAATGGAAATAACTGCTGCTGCTGAATCAAATGCTGATCTTAGAAGGGCTGCTTTCAAGACAAATTCCCCTGCTGCAAGGGCTGTTGTGGATCAGTTGTTGCGGGTGATTAAAGAGTCTGATAACCCGACACTGCAGATTCCAGCTGTTAGATCAGTTGGTTCACTTGCTAGGACATTTCCAGTGAGAGAAACGCGTGTAATTGGTCCTTTAGTCGAGCAACTTAGTAAGAGGAACCTAGGTGTGGCAGCAGAAGCTGCTGCTTCGCTCGGGAAGTTTACTTGTCCTCAGAATTTCTTGGGTATGGAGCACTCAAAAACAATTATCGAATTCAGAGGTGTTCCACCTTTGATGAGACTGTTGAGAGGAAATGAACAATCAAAATTGAATGGATTGATTCTCCTCTGCTACCTAGTATCACATGCTGGTAACAGTGAGGCTCTGGAACAAGCACGAGTATTCACTGCTCTAGAGGGAGTAGATCGCTCATTATTTGCTGCACATCCCGAGTTAAAGGAATTGGTGCCAGAGGCAATGTATCACCTAAATGTTTATCACTCCGGTGTACTTACTGAGAGGCAATATAATGGTCATTGATCAGCGATTTGGGAAGGTTGACTAGTCGACACTCTCAAGCTATAGAGCTGTGTACATACATTTGATGCGAGGGAAATAATACTGAATATGAGTGAGCAAGTAATACTTATCTCTTTATACATGGAGTTCTTGCCCTTGGGCTCCTCACTTTTTGCTGTAAATGTTGTGCCATATGGGAATGAAATTACCAAAATTCTTGCTGATTCTGCTTCTTGCTTATCCCATTCTTGTAAGTTCTTGTGATAATTTTCACAGGTATACAAATATGTACATTGGATTCCATAGTTTTTGCCTGTCAGTTCACTTGTTTATAGGCGTTCGATGGCCCTGTGTCGCTAAGTTTGTTTTGTTCACATACCAAACAGATTTTAATGATAGAAGCTGCGGTATATGTCTGGTATTCTCAGTGCTTGCTCTTTAAATTCCTCTACCGAGAAAATTAAACCTCGAGTAGAAGTATTCGTTTTGGTGTTCAGTACATCAGAATCTGCCGAGAATTTAGCAAGTATTTTTACATAGAGAATTTCGGAAGAGAAGAAAGGCCTTGAGAATCAATCAGTTCGTTTCTAGTGCCATCAAGAATTAAAATCGCTTCAACGTTTACGAACAAACACAATTCTTTTTCAAGTTGTTCAACAAGCAATGCGACATCAATAAATTTTTTTAAAAAAGCACTTAAAGGTGTGGGTGTGAACACTAGATTAGGAAGACGGATCACTACATACGTTTAGAGAATTAGAACCATTCAAAAAGCTTTAAAAACAGGTATATTATGTCGAAAAAAGAGTCATTCTCGTAGGTCTGAACCAACTCCATAGTTATAACCAAGATATCTTCGAATTCGATATAAACCAAAATACAACAGGAAGTACGAACCCTAAGGCAGTATCTAGAAACGCTTCTCAGCTTGTTCTATTGCTGTATGGGTCCAAATTTGACCGATCACGACCAACGACAAGTACGACGAATGACGGGGTCTCCCTGACTCGATGTCCTGTGGAAACGACCTTAAGGCAAACAAGAGACTGGAGGACGACCCTTGTAATAGTGTAGGCCCATTAGGGGATATTAGAAATATTCCTTCAAATATTCCTTGTAATTTGTCTTTTACAACTTAAAAGGGTTTCGTTCTTTGTGTATATAGAGGACAACAATCTTGTAAAAGGGGATTCCGAATATTGGCCGTAATACTACTTACGAAGGAGAACAATTCAAAAAGGAATTTTATTAAATTAGATCGGTAAAGAAGTCTTGTTACCCGTCTTTTCCTTATCTATCTTTCCTTCTAGAGATCATTATACTTAGCTAAGATTTACCCCTTCATCTTTGATTGATTTGCCAAAGGGTTTCAATATCTTTTGAGTCAAAGAAATTGGCGCCGTCTGTGGGTAGTTTTCTTCTAGATTCTTGAAAGAAATAATCACTTTTCTTCAGCTTCATAAAAGCCAAGAATGGTGGGAAAATGAGAAGCGAGGTTAAAGGCACTAGTGGGCGTCACAAACAATCTCCTGAATTCCCTCAACGAAGCCAGTGGAGAAGACAACGAAAATGCAACACCGAGTGTTACACATGAGGGAAAGAACTCACCTCCCCCGCACGGGGATCGAACGATCTTGCTCGAAAGGGAAACCTCAACATCCACGGCAGGAGAAACGCCACCGGTTGTCAAAAGACTTCTAGAAGAATTGTTGACAAGTACCTTGAGCAACATACTCGAGAAACCCATTCTAAGAGATAACGAAGACACGTTACCTACAGAAACTGCAGCTGCTGCCGATGAGCCAAACACTACACGAACAGGTAACACCCGTACTTTTGCTTATGCAGGCGACGATGCACTTACGACCGTCTTAAAGAAAATGGAAGAGATGGAACATGAGAACAAAACACTCTGCGACCAGATGAAGGAACATCAGGAAAGAGTCGATAAAATATCAGGCGCTCCGAAGTTGTTACCAACGCGATGTGGGTCGATTCATCGAACAACCATATAGCATAGGGGAAGCTACCCATTACATTCCGAAGACCTTCAAAATGCTTCCATATTTGAAAATATATGATGGTACGACATACCTAGAAGGTCACTTAATCCATTACGTTACAGTAGTACAAGATAACGATTTACCAAAGGAACAGGGTGTTGTCTGTACTGCTGAAAAAGTTTGGCGAAACTGTGATAGGGGGAGCATTGACATGGTATTCAACTGTCATTACGATCGATATCAATGTTCGAAGAGATGGAAGATAAGTTCATTACCGCTCACGCATGAGCGAAAAAGGCAAAGGCCAGGGTCAATGACATCTTCACCGTCAAGAAAATGACAGGCGAGGGACTTCCAGATTTCTTAGACCGATTCAACAGGGTAAGGATGAGCCTACCGAACGTGTTAGAAGGAATGGCAGTAGCATCCTTTCAAAACGAGTTGAACAGAAACGGGTTAAAAGCAACCAAAAAGCTACTAAGTAAACTCATGAAATACCTCTACCACGTGGGAAGATATCCATAATGCCTATTGCGCTGAAGTGAGGTCAGACGAGGATGACCTGAACGGTCCGCTCCAACGATTAACATCAGTCGAAAACGAGACAAGGAGAGATCGCCACAATGACAAATGGATCAACTACCAAGTTTTAATCGGGAAAGGCACCAGCCTTATATCCGAACATCCAATCCACCTCCTCCACAACATGCAGACACCGTGCCTCGGGCACGCCGCACCCCCCAAAACGAAAGAGGTATGCCTTTATTATTATTTTCTCATATCTTTTGTGTTTTTCCTTCATAAATAGTGTACGCACTGGAAAAGCTCAGCATGGAGGTGCACTGGCCGCAAAAAATAAAGTCAGATCAGAGCACCAGGAATTCGAACCTTTTGTGTGAATTCCACCAGGAAAGAGGACACAAGAGCAAAAACTGCATAGGTCCAACTTCTCTCGTAGATGTGATCAACCCTAAGGACCTCTGGAACCACCATCACTAGCTCGTACCATACAAATGATTATCGCGGAGGCGATGACACGATAATCAACCATGTGAAATTCACCACCACACATAAAATCAAACAGAAGGTTGCCCCACGAACGATATGATGACCTCAAAGACAGTATCATCTTCGATAAGTCAGATACCAACGATTTTTTTTTCCTCACTATGATGCTTTGGTTATAACTTATGCATCATAGATACTGATGTAAAAAGAATAATGGTGGATGATAGAAGCAGCACATGTATTGTTCACCCGCGAGTCCTCATGTAGATGAGGCTCGAGGATAAAATAATACCAAGTTGAATAACACTAACGAGTTTTAATAATGCAGTGGAGCGAACCTCTGGGAAATAGTGATGCCCATTCTGGAAGGAGGCGTCACCCTAGAAATGACATTCCACTTCATGAACTAAGAAACAACCTACAATTCCACCATAGGACGACTATGGATACACGCTATGCGCCCCGTACAGTCAAGTTTCTATCAAGTACTCAAATTTCTATCAAGTAATCAAATCTCCCGCCCAATGGGGGATATTCAGCATCCGAAGCGAGCCATGCACTGCCCAAGAATGCTACCGGATAGTCCAAGACTACACATATACCAAACAACTAAAAGGGGTAAGTGTGGAGGTATAACAATCATCCATGTCGTGAACCAAACCCGACGCACAAGTAGAAGCCATCCAAGACCCGGACATCATAGAAGCTTGAAAATCAACCGTATTAGAACTTGATCCCGTTCAATTGGACCATACCGATAGCACGAGAAAGTCCTATGCTGGACACAACCTCTTGGAACCAGGTAAATATCGTGAGTTCTTAACTAACAACGCCCATTTGTTTGCATTTTCCCACTCAGACATACCAGAATCCCATGGGATATCGTTACGCACAAGCTGAACGTTGATCCTCTTTACCCTCCGGTAAGGCAAATGAGGAGAAAGTGCAATTATGCCATCAATGAGGCGGTCATCAAGGAAGTTGATAAATTACTCACCAACGATTCCATCAGTGAACCGAAATACCCCCAATGGGTCGCCAATGTGGTCATGGTAAGAAAGAAGAACAGGAAATGGCGGATGTGCGTTGACTTTAACGATCTAAACAAAACATGCCCGAAGGATTCCTTTATGTTACCGGACATCAATAAGCTCATCGATGCAATAGTAGAGCATGAATTACTGATCTTTTTGGATGCCTATTTCGGGTACAACCAAATCATAATAGCTAAAGAAGATCAAGAAAAGACCACTTTCATCACTCACTAAGGAACGTACTGCCACAAAGTAATTCTATTCGGACTTAAGAACACAGGAGCGACATATCAGAGGTTAGTCACCAAGTCACCAAGATGTTAAAAGAACAACTCGCTAAGACCATGAAGGGGTTTACATCGACGACATGCTAGTAAAATCGACAAAGAAAGAGGATAGCATTTGCCATCTGAAGGAGGCTTGCGAGATATTGAGGTAATACTGGATGAAGCTGAATCCCAAAAAAAGTGCCTTCGCCGTAACTTTAGGAAAATTCCTTGGTTTTCTAGTGTCACGAAGGGGTATCGAGGTCAACCCGAACCAGATGAGAGCCATCAAAGGAATACCGGAGGTACTGATCAACAAAAAGCAGGTGCAAAAATTAATAGGATGAATAGCTTCCGTGTTGAGGTTCATTTGATGATCATCAAATAGATTCCATAAATTCTTCAATGTGCAAAAGAAAGACCACGGCCAGAAATGGAATGTGGAATGCATATACTCCTAGAGAAAACATAAAGCGTATCTATCTTTGCCACCCTACTCGTCAAGGTAGACTCTGGTGAATATCTACTTGTGTATCTAACGGTCTCTGAAGTCAATGTAAGCGTAGTCTTGGTTCGTAAAAATGAAGGTACGCAATCTCCAATTTACTATATCAGCAAAACCTTAATCGATATCGAAACGAGGTACCCTCACCTTGAAAAAATAGCGTTGGCATTAGTCGTGGCTTCACGAAAGCTTAGACCATATTTTCAATGTCACCCCGTAAAAGTGGTGACAACCTTCCCCCTAAGGGGTATCTTACACAAACTCGAATTATCGGGTAGACTAGCAAAATGGGCCATAGAACTAAGAGAGCACGATATAACATACAAAACGCGAACTACCATTAAGTCATGGGTGCTCACCAATTTTGCCGCTGATTTCAGAGTGAAGGTCCTCTACACCGACAATGCTTCAATGCCTCATGATAAAGATTGGGACTCATCCTCGAAGTTCATACGGGCAAAGTAATTTTCCAGTTCATACGGTGCCCCGAGATGACTAACAATGAGGCCAAGTATAAAGCTGTGATTGTAGGTTTGAAATTAGCTCTCAAATACAATGCCCAGCGACTCGTACTCCATTGCGAATCTCCACTCGTGGTGAACCAAGTCACCAGGACTTTCTAAGCCAAAGAACCGAGACTACAAAAGTACTAGTCAGAAATTCACAAACTGCTGCTAGAATTCGATGAATGCTGCCTCGACCAAATACCCATGGCACGGAATATCGAAGAAGATGGCCTCGCCAAGTTAGTGGTAGCCACCAAAAATATCAAGGATGAAAATGTTGTCACCCTTCTCCTTTCCACAATCGACCACATCGAGGTACATTCTGTAAGCCTGATGTAGGACTGGTGCAAGCGCCTCGTAGCATATTTTCAGGATGGAATGCTCTCGCAAGGTAAGAAAGAAGCCAAAAAGCTTCGGATACTGGAAGCCAGATACAACCTTATAAATGGTGATCTCTACAAAAGAACGTTCGGCGGCCCCCAGGACAAATGCCTTCGGCCAAACTAAACAAGAAGAGTACTGGAAGGAGTACACGAAGGGCACTGCAGTGCGCATACAGGAAATCTCACCCTCGTCCGTTGCCTCATTCGTGCCGGATACTACTGGCCTACCATGAAAAAAGAAGTCGTGGACTACGTTAGGAGATATGAGCAGTGTCAGAAGTATGCCCCTATGATACATCAGGCAAGGGAACTCCTTCATTCCCTCACATCACAATGGCCATTCATAAAGTGGGGGATGGATATAGTCAGACTCCTCTCAGCCAGATGAGGCAAAGTACGTTTCCTTTTGGTTTTAACTGGTTATTTTTCTAAAGGGGTGGAAGCAGGTTCATACACATAGATACGTGAGCAAGAGGTCATCACATTCATATGGAAAAAAAATAATATGCTGTTTTGGTATCCCCAAAGAAATCAGCTGCAAAAACGGACCTCGGTCAGAAAGAAAACGATCGAGTTTTTCGAGAAATGGCATATGAGACGAATACACCGTATCATCCTGCCAGTAATGGTCAATCCGAATCCTCCAACAAAGTAATACTAAATATATTGAAAATGAAGCTTGAGGGCTCTAAGGGGCTCTGGCCATAACTACTACCGGAAGTATTAAGGGCATACCACACCACACCAAAAACCAGTACGGGTGAGAAGCCATATTCACTAGTCTACGGGAGTGACGTTGTTATACCCGTCGAGGTCAGAGAGCCTAGTTTGAGATACTCCAATGAGAGTGGACTAAGAAATGACGAAAGAAGGCTACAGGATCTGGATGAAGTCAAAGAACAAAGAGACATGGCTCACATAAGAATGACAGGCTAGAAGTAACAAATGGAAAGGTACTACAACAAGAAGGCCAAAGTGCGACTGCTCAAAGTCAGGGATTATGTCCTCAAGGCCAAAACACAAGCAGCGAAAGACCCTAATGAGGGAAAACTGAGAACAAACTAGGATGGACCACACAAAATCATAGCCGCAACAAACAAAGGAGCATTCCATTTAGAAACAATGGAGGGAAAACTACTCCAAAACAACTGGAATGTCACCCATCTCAAATACTTCCACTTTTGAAAGAATATGCCACCTAAATCGTACTCTTTTTCCCTCATCCGGGTTTTGTCCCAATCGTGTTTTCGTGGTGAGGTTTTTAATAAGGCTGCAAGGGAGACGTCTCGAGGTTTGAAATATTGTTCATTACCTCGCTCGTCGATATAATCTCCAGGGCGATGTAATGAAGGGGCTAGATATAGATAATCAAATATCCATTGTATGTACAAAGTCAACATGTGATTCTTACAAGAATATAATCAAATCTCCATTGTATGTACAAAATCAATATATGATTCTTACAAGAATATAATCAAATATCCATTGCATGAATAAAACTCGACATGGGTCCTACTGCGGAATACGATCGAACCTCTAAGGAGAAATGGCTAAGGCCATTAATGAAACTATGGGTTCGACCTCGTTCGAACTACGACAGGATATTACTTCAATGAAAATTCGAAGCAACATCCCAATAGCTAAGGCCATTGACAAAATATGAGTTTAACCTCGTTCAAACTACGACATGATACTGCTTCAATGTCAGTTCGAAGCAACATCCTAATGGCTCAGGACATCAATAAAATATGAGTGCGACCTTGTTCGAACTACGACGTCATACTACTTCGACGGGAGATAGAAACAGCATCCCAATGGCTAAGGACATCGATAAAATATGAGTTCGACCTCGTTCGAACTACGACGGGATACTACTTCGATGACAGTTTTAAGCAACATCCCAATGGCTAAGGTCATTGACAAAATATGATTTCAACCTCATTCGAACTATTACGGGATCCTACTTCGACAACAGTTTGAAGCAACATCCCAATGGATAAGGCCATCGACAAAAATGAGTTCGACCCATTCAAACTACGATGGGATACTACTTCAATGACAGTTCAAACCAACATCTCAATGGCTAAGGCCATCGTAAGATATGAGTTCGACCTCGTTCGAAATAGGATGAGATACTACTTCAATGACAGTTTGAAGCAACATCCCAATGGCTAAGGCCATCTACAAAATATGAGTTTAACCTTGTCCGAACTACGATGGAATCCTACTTCGATGATAGTTCAAAGAAACATCCCAATGGCTAAGGTCATCAACAAACTATGAGTTCGACCTTGTTCGAACAACGATGGGATCATACTTCAACGACAGTTCGATGCAACATACCAATGGCTAAGGCCATCAACAAAATATGTTCGAACTACAACAGGATACTATTTCGACAACATTTTGAAGCAACACCCTTACGGCGAAGTCCATCGACAAGATATAAGTTTGAACTATGAAGGGATAATACTTTGACGAGAGTTAGAAGCAACATCCCAATTTCTAATGCCATCGACAAAATATGAGTTCGTCCTCATTCGAATTACGATGGAATCCTAATTCGATGATAGTTCGAAGTGACGTCACAATGGCTAAGACCATTAACGAAACTATGGTTCAACCTCATTTAAACCACGACGAGATCCAACTTTGATGACAATTTGAAGCAACATCCCAATAGCCAATGCCATAGACAAATATAAGAAGTTAGACCTCGTTTGAACCGCAATAGAATCCTACTCCGATGAAAATTAGAAGCAACATTGCAATGGTCAAGGTCATCAAAAAAAGGAAAGAGAATCAACCACACCCAAAAGTTAAATCGGCTCAACAACTCGACAAGTATCTCGAATACCATAGAAATTACAAAGAGAACCAATCCATCAAAAAAATAAAGTCTACATTACATCAAAATATTATTTACATTGATCCTTACAAAACGGGCTCAAGCATTCCCCCTCCCACAAAATCCCCAAATAAAAAGAAAAACATAAACAAAAGATTACACATCATCCCCGATAGGTTAAGCATCTTCATACCAAGAGTCCGAAGCAAAACGGTTCGCCTTATCTAAGTTGATGTCAACTCTATCAAGAGCATGAAGGATGTACTTGCATGCCTCACGAGCTGCACAAGATTCGTTATGCACGATTTGAAGCTCCACGTCGGTTTCTCTCCCTTTAGCATGGAAAGCCTTGTATACGTCAAGCCAGGCCTCAACAAGAATCCACAACTCATATAAGCGATGAGGCACGACCTAATCGGCTGAAGCATGGGATGTGGAAGGTTGAGAACGTCAAGTTGCATCCTCCACTCTCAGTGAGGCCACTTGCCTATTCAATATAGATAGTTCCGCCTCCAACTATTTAACACGCCCTTTTAGCTCCGCGACCTTAATATTAGAGTCCTCCCTCTCTCCAGTTAGCTCCGGCCTATAAATATAGAGGGCATCCTCTAAAGATACTATTTTAGAAATAGCTATCTCCAGTTTATCAGCACCAACATCCAACTCACCCTTAAGCCCCTCAATCTCCACTGCCTTCGCACACAGTTTAGCGATCAAATTAGCCACCCTCACTTATATATCGGCATGCTCGACCATCACCCCCTGCTCAACTCAATCTCGTCCTCCTTAGACTTAAGGGAGGCCTCAAGTTCACTATTGTGGGCGACAACCTTCATGAGCTCCTCATCCCGCTCCTTCAACTCTTCAACCTTGCACTCCAGTTTTTCCTCCCCCTGTTTGAGCCCTTCACGAAACAACTGGAATTCAGAGTCCTGAGTATAAATATCAGTCGACGCACGATGCTTAGCACAATACTATTGAGACTTGGGTGACATCTTCCGATGTACAGCCATCCTCCTCCTCTACGTATGCTCGCGCTTGGTCTCCATGGTGAGGGATTAGCACAAATGAAAAAGGAGAAGTTAAAAAAAATACAGGTCAACAGTTATCGCACAAGCCTTATGACAAAAGGAAAAAGAAAGGAACCTATCCGCAAAGCATACCGGCAACATTCTGAGACAACTCCACATCACTAATTACCCTAAGCGCCTCATTTTCGGGGGCAGGACATAGAGAAGCTAAAACAGATGCCATATTCTCACTTTTCGGTAATAAGTTATAGTCCCTTAGGATGACTATGTGATGAACAGACCCTTCCGCTGTGACCTTCACTTGAGTATGGTGACTTACAAACTCCTTGACTTACTCTGGGTTAATATCTGAATCTGAGCCTTTGCCCCCGTTGCAACGACCCACAACGTTGGATGATGTGGCACCCTCGGCAAAGCGTACGAAGCCGGCTCATAGGTAAACCTGTTTGTTTGAGGAGATCTCCCCAATAATATAGTATCGACCATGAATGTGGGAACAAGTGTCGTCTATGATGCCCTACTTCTATCAGCTTCAACATCCACATCCTTCCCAAGCTCCATTCTCCTCCTTTTTCTCAATAAAGGCTCGTCCCTATTAAAGGATTAGTCCAAAAGATGGGGGCCGAAATTGAAGAAGTCTCTTTCCTCACGACCGTGACTAGAGAGGGGCCTTCTAATTGAACAGGTTAAGGATAAACCTCTGGAACAGATTCACTCAAAACAAATTGTGTGTTTTCAGCGGCAACAGCCTATCGAAATACGGGAACTAGCGCCCTCCGCCTGGAAGCTCCTAAACCTACTATCACAAAGAAGTCGAATTAATGGACGATGATATATAACCAAAAAAAATGGTAAAGGGAAAACACTCACCAGTTGGAACTTTAGGGCGGTAACACTTTAAGAAGGAAGGCCAATCTCGAGTTTTTGCTGCATGGGGAAATAGACGAGCTACCAAATCGCTTATGCCCGCAATAGCGGCGGGGAAGATGTCACACGGATGCAAACGAGAATCAAACAAACGTTATAATGAATATAGACGAAGGAAAAATAAAATGAGTGGCGACACTTACGAGTCTCGTACCACCGCTCCAGGAACCCGGCAGAGTCAGAAATGATATGTTCGATTTTGACAAAGAAGTACTTGTGCCAAAACTTGTGAATCGCTCAGTTGTCTGTCCCGACCACCAACCCTTTCGTGCCACAGTGCCTCAAATGCACCATGGTACCTCTGTGGAAGCTAGGTGAGAACATGTGCAAAAGATGGTGGATAGAAACATTACATTCCACCAACTACCCATACTTGGTCAATAGGAGGAGCACCTTAAAAGTATATGGCAAAAGGTATAGTAGGCAAACTTGGTAGAACCTACAGAACTCTTTCACTAAGGGGAAGAGAGCAAAAGTGTAGCCAATCACGAAAGGGTACTCATAGAAAATGCAGCACCCAGGCCTGTGGAACATCTACAAAATCTGGCCCCGTCGGAATTTATGTCAATGTGAGCAGGAATGCTATATTTTATACGAAGAGCGTCACGGTGAACATGCTCCATCTCAGAAATTACGGGGGCAAGAGTAGGAGGGGGATATTTTAGGAAGTCACTTCGAGACATGGGGTGTCTCGGTAATAACTCCTTCACTGTAGGGAAACATTCACCCTCTTCTACCACCGTATCTTCATTAACTAAAGGGTGCACCATGGACAATAGGATGGCCTTGGGAACCCTTTCATGAGAATGATGTGACCTTGGCATGATTTCATTCAAATAGGTATCAATGCAAAAAATAAGAAGGAGGAAGAAGCTACAAATGAAGAATGTGAGAAGAAGAAATAGAAGGGTATCGGGGCAAGCTTGGAGGAATAAGGGGAGGTTAGCAGGAGTGAAATGGCCAAGAACTTTTGAAAAAACAAACCCTCCACCTATTTATAAGGTTGGGTGGCAGCAGAATCAAAGTGGAGGGTCACATAGTAGTGCTAGAATTGAAGCATCAAGCCATCAACTCCTGCCTCGAAAACATGCGTAATGAATACATACATGAAGATGACATCATTTCTCGGTAAAATGTATTACTTGTTATCTTTCTAATCACGTTGACCATCCCACATTGGCTATGTCGTAACGCCTTAAAGGATTAAATTTCTACATAAGAATTCTACATAAGAACGCGTGATGTCTGCTTATCGAGGACGTACCCAGTTGCAACCCCGACAAAAGGAGGGATTACATGTATGGGTTCAAATTTAACCGACCACGACCAATAACAAGTATGACAAATGATGGGGCCTCCCTGACTCGATGTCCTTTAAGAAACGACTTTAAGGCAAAAAAGAGATTGTACGGCCTTTGTAATAGTGTAAGGCCATTAGGGAACATTAGGAATATTCCTTATAATTTGTCTTTTACAGCTTAGAAGGGTTTCACTCGCTCTATATATAGAGGACAATAACCTTGTAAACGGGGATTCCGAATATTAGCTGTAATACTACATATGACTGAGAAGATTTCTAAAATGGATTTATTAAATTAGATCGGTAAAGTAGTCTTGTTACCCATCTTCTCCTTATCTATCTTTCCTTCTAGAGATTATTATATTTAGCTAAGATTTACCCCTTTATTTTTGATTGATTTGTTCCAAAGAATTGCAATATCTTTTGAGTCAAACATATGCGGCATCAAAGAACTTGAGAATGTCAAATATGTAACAACAAGAGAACGTATCAACATCACATTTTTACTACTTTCCGAAGTAATGGGTTTCAAACAAATATGAGTTGGCCGTAAAAATGTCAAATACCAGGGAACATCAATACAGAGGATGAAGCCAAAGTGCGCCAATTAACATAAAGAAGCCTCGCTTGGTCACTAGAAGAAGTTGAATATTTAACCGTGCAGTCTTTTTCATTTAAAAACTAAGCTGTTAGAGCACATATAATTAGTTCTTGACGTGAATTGTTGTTGTCTCACCGATTTGGGTGGCAATTTTGCAACTAACTAGTGTAAGTGGTGAAACCAAAAAATTCACTAAGGGGTACTAAACTATAAAGGAGTAAACCCATAAAGATATAAGGGGAGTCATTATATAGTATATATACATTTAAAAGAATTTTTACCTAGTTACACAATGTAACTTTCTGATGATGGGGTGTCAATTGACACTATTGCACATATATATCCAACTTTCTTTCCCTCATTTACCACCTTGCCCATGTAATGTTTCAACGATGCTAAAAGCGCGAAGTCAAGGTATGCTTTTGCTTTGCACTGTAAAGTTTATAATCTAATGAACCTGGTCCTTAATGATTTATGACTTTAAAGAAATATTTATAACCTAATGAACCTGGTCCTTGATTATTTATTACTTTAAATAAAAAATGTTCTTATATTGTGTTTGATGTTGAGCTGAGTTAAAAAAAGATTCCATGCTTCTGAAAAGCACATGATTTATCATCATCAAAAAGGGAAAACTATGCACCCGAGGGTATATGTTTTGATGATTAACAATGAAATACATGCATGAACCAGGTTTATGGATACTATACCCATGTTATGATAAGAATTAAGCAAAAAACATGCATATGCAGGAGATAAGTATAAGCATTTATTTATGATAATTCTTGAACAAAAATATTGCATATTTGATAAGGACCATGACTCCTTACTTGAAGAGAACTCTATCCAAGATAACGAAAGACATAGTAGTTGAAGTTAACTAGAATTATTCCACAAAGGAGGAGTAAAGAATCGGACCTCTAGTTAATCTTTATTCTATTAATGCTATAAATATCAGTATGTTCTCTTTTACATGTGATGCACATACTGCAGTAAACCAAGAATTAAGAGCAAAGTAGCAAGGCATTTTGTGAGTAATTGCTGTGAAATTCAAGGGTGTGAACTTTAAGATACATGAACCAGATTGAATAACCAGTTATATGCATCTGTCTTTAATTCTAGTTCAACTGCACTAGGAGCTTTTGAGTTGTATCTTTTAGCTTTCTTTAGAAGCAACCTATACTAGGTACTTGAATTGTATTATTTAAGTTAGAGTTAACTCGAAGTAGTTGCAACAGTATGTGGCGTGTTGCTATAACATTTTGAGTTTAATCCTTAGGTTTGCAAGAGGTTTGTAAATTTTGTTTTGGCTCAGAGTTTAATGTAGTGTTTGGGAAAATCCTACTGGGAAGTAGATATCGTGATTTTTTCACCTTTTAACCCGGGTAGTTTTCACGTAAACATATTTGTGTTCTTTACTTTCTACATTTGTTATTCTGCAACTGTAGTGTAAGAAAATTATTTAAGAACCAAATCTTTTGATAATTCAGTGCACGCGCAAATTAAGCACCATATAAATCACCTCTCTCTTGTGTGATATTTAAGTATGAAGAGTATAAATAAAACTAGTTTTTTCCTTGTAAAAGAAGTGTTGAAAAATTATGGCTTCTGCATGCCTTGGTTCTGATCTCAAGAATGTTTGGTTATTAGAGTACACAAAATCAATGCTCTATATTTGTTGAATTACCCCTTGCCAATTTACTGCTCCATCTGTTTCAGTTTATGGGAACTTATTTTGTTTTTGGCCCGTTCAAAAACGAATGACCTTTTCTAAATTTGGTAATAATTTAGCTTAAACTTACAATTGTATCTTTAATGAGAAGCTTTTATAACCAGACAAATACTATGGCTCTTTTTAACTTGTTGCGAAAATTTCACTTTATACCTATTAATTCCACACTATTTACTCTTTAATATTCTAGCCCAAACGATTTATTACTCCTACCCATACAGCCCAAACTATTTATCCGGTTGCTCATTTTTCTATGAAAATAGCTATTTTGTCAACACTGAGAATTTGGACGAGGGCACAACTTTAGGTTACCAAGATCTTATTTCTAGTTTTATTTTTAAATGTGATTTCATTAAGAGCATACCAAATCACAAGCATTTGTCATTTTACCCAAGATCCAACTTTTTTTACAAAGGTTTTTCAATCCGATCCTCGTTCTAAAACTGTAGTGTTGCTGAACTTGAAATCATTGCTATCGATTTAGGAACGAAGAGCGCAAAAAACACAAGTTTGGAGGTCCATTTTTTGACCTCATAAGCTAAGGACTTCCATTCCAAGAGTAGATATACACAATTTGGTAGTTGATGACTCTAGGAACAGAGAAATTTGGGTGAAAACCCAAGATTAATAAAGGCTTGGTCTTAATTTTAGTAACTCCAGATCCTTGAATTATTTTCTTGTTTGCTACTTTTTGACTTACTTGTAATTTGTTTTTACAAACTTGTTCTTCCATTTCCCTTATATCCTTCTTAAAAAAGAAACTAGATTATATTATCTGAGAAGTTGACTTCTGGCTAGTTTTAATTCTGCTCCACTTTTTCTTGATTGTTCTTTCCCTAGCTCTTGCTCTTGCCTTGGCTTAAGATTTTATATTGAAGATTTCTTGTTTGATTCAAAGTGGGTACTGTTAAATATTGCTTTCTGGAAGTTCATACTGAAATTTGTTAGCATTTGGAGCTGATTTGAAGTGTTTGAGTATGCAATATGTTGTAGGAATATATATCTATACTGCAACAATATACTATTATAATTTACAATATACTGCAATGGTCCGCTACAGTATACATATACTATAGGAGTATATAGTTATACTGCAATAGTATACCATTATAGTATGCAACATAGTGTTATAGTATACTGTAATAATATGTAATATATTGCAACAATATGTTGTAATAGCACACAATATACTGTAATAGTATATTTATTACCCGTAAATTCACTTGCCTTTTCTTTTTAATTTGCTTTAAGCTTTTACCCAACGTGAGGGGCAAATGAAAAATGCAAAAAATAGAATAAAAAATTATAATATGCTATATAATGTAACAACATACTCTTACAATTAGATTCTTTTAGAATTTTTAAAATTTTTATTGGCAACTGATATTATTTCAGTTCAATAATTGAATTAAAATTTTTATCTCTTTGCGTACAATTGTATACCTTGTTGGTATAGCTATATACTGTACTAGCATCATATGCTAGTTAATATTTTTTTTATTGTATTAGCTACATATAATTGGTACATAATTTAAATTTTTTTAGTAATAATATAATAAAAGAATAATAAAAAAGTAAAAATAGTAAATAAAATTAGATTATGAAGAGAAAAAGAATACAAAAAAAAAAAGAAGTTAAATGAAATTAGGAAAGGAAGAAATAGAAAAATAAAAAGAAAGTGATAAAAAATAAAAGGAGAAAAGAAAAAAGAAAAAGGAAAGAAAAAGAAGAAGCATAGAAATAAAAAAGATTTGGAGAATAAAGAAAAAATTCCCCAAAAATTATTATGGATAGGAAATATAATTAGTTTATTTGTAGAAAAATAAATGGGTAGATAATGGTAAATAGTTTTATTTTTGTGGGTGACTGAGCCAAAATCCCTAACTTGTTTTGGATCACGAATCTAAAAGTCTTCGTTTTTTCTTAAACTCCATGTCCAGTCAAACATGTTCACATTAATTGGAATGGAGAGAGTACCATTTTATCTATTGAAAAATGTTCCAATTGATCCTTCACAATCTCCCGGAAGAAATTTAAAAATAATCAGATTTACAAGTGGTCATTCAAAAATAGCCATAGTTCCAAAAGTAATCGAAATTTAGCAACCGTTTATGTAAAGATAAATCTGAACGAAAATATTGTTCAAATTTCAAAAAATACTCTAGCATAATATATTGGAGTTCTTGTATAATATATCGATCCAGCATAATATACTGGAGTTTGGAGTACCGGTGATCCAGTCTCTAGTATATTATTTTGGAGCCAGCAAAGTATGCCGGTCTAGCATAATATGCCAGAAGTTCTTACACAGGTGCACCGAACTCCAGTATATTACGCTGGACCGGTCTCTGTTGCAGAATAATAGTTATTTCTCAATGACTTGACAAACACTGGATATTTTTGAATGACCAATCTGAAAATTAGTTAGACCGTGCTATTTTTACCGATCTCCCCCCATTAAACTATTGGGGTTTACAGCTTTTGGTGACAAACGTTCCATTAACAAATCGGACTTCATGCTAGTAATCAACTACAGTATAATTTAGCTATAGCGGAGTGGTTCCGCATCCCTTGGCTTGGCATTAAAAGATAATGATATCCAATAGTAAATCAATTAATTGTACATTCTTGGACCTTCTTACAGTGTTTGATAAGGAAATTCAGGTTAGGAGATTACTCGTAATCAATTTGATTGTTAAATCCACTTTTATGTTGAAATTAAGTTTCTCGTAAAGGAAATATGATTTGAAGAAACGAATTTTCAATAGATTGTTATTTCATATCGGACATGTATATATATATATATATATATATATATATATATATAATTGTGTGTGTATGTGTGTGCTCTTGTGAAGTATCTTTTGTCGAACTATATATTGGAGCAAACTATGTGGACTTGAAGTACTGAAAGTGATACATATATGATTTGAGCAGAGAGTGTAAAGGCTGAAATAGAGCAGAGAGAGTAAAGACTGAAGTAGTGAAAGTGATACATATATGACTTGAGTCTTACAAGAGATTAATTTGTCATAGTCAATCTGTTTTTAATGCATAAATGTACCAATCTGTCAACAACTCATGCCTTGAGAGAATATGAAATAAAGGAACAAATCTTCCCTTTCAACGATTTCTATGATATTGACTTGCATGTACATGCTAAGTACAACGGAAAGAGGTTATCTTATACACATCAATAACCAATGTATAGAAATCTACACTATTAGATAACTTAGGAGATCATTAAAGACTTTGTCCATACTACTTGGGATGTTTTTTCATGAATAATTGGGATCACTATTCTGGAAAATTCAGCAAATTAAAAACATATTTTTGTTAGGACCAGAAAAATCAAGTTCAAGCGGAAGCTAGTAAAGTTAACTTTGAGCGATGATAATCCAACTACAAAAGAGAAATCTACCAAAAGAGACATAAACATTTAATGTGGTTCGGTCAACTGACCTACATCCACTGCGGAGATGAACAATCCACTATATAAAAAGAGAGTATAAAATATCGAGAGAACAACCTCACGAAGAGGCAAACACAAGTGATACGTTAACACTTGTCCCGTAAAGTTCTCACCCCTAAACACTACTCTCAAACCCATATATATGGCTACATTGTGGATGCTACTGAATGAGAAGGATCCTCAATTTATATAAGTCTAAACCTTTTCCTATAAGAAAAAGGAATAGCCAAATATGAGAGATTTGTAATTTTCCTCTACAAGAAGGAAAACCCAATTAAGGAAATTGTCATTTTCCTTCAACAAATAGGAAAATCAAATATGGTAACAAAATTATAGCAAACACCTAACAACTCTCCCCCTTGGCCTGAATTTTCTAACAAAATAAACTTGATCCACCTTCTTTATATAGCCTCCAATAGGTTGCATCTCCAAATCTCCACACTGTTCAATACCAACAATTCCGCAATATATGCTTAGGCTCATTTCTTCAGATGAAGCATTGTGAAGTTCAACATCAACTCTTCAGATGCTTCATGGCTCTACAGTTAGAAGGCACTCCTGACAATGTATTTGCAGTACACATCAATGGTACTGAATTACATTTCACGTTAAGGGAGTTTGCGCTTGTGACTGGCCTCAAATGTCTTGGTAATGATGAAGATTCTGAGTTTAGTGAAACGCTTCCTAACCAGCTTATTGAGGCTTACTTTGGGGGTGATAATCTTGTCAAGAAGAAAGGTTTGATGAAATGCTTCTATGACAAGACAATGGGTCCCGACAATGATGGTGATGCCTTGAAGATATCTTTGTTGTAGTTCATACACACCTTTATTTTTTCATCCGAGAAGAATAGTACAACTATACCAAGGCTACATTTTGACTTAGTAGAGAGTGGGAGATATTCTAAATATCATTGGGGTTTAAAAGCATTTGAGATGTTGACAAAATCGGTTAGCAAGAAGATGAAGGCTGTGAAGAAGTATTACAGGATAGCTGGGATGCCCCTAGCTATGCAAGTGTAGTTTTATGAGTGTTGTTCTTCTGTTGATTCCAAGATTGCACTCCAAGTTGATGACGTGGTCCCTAAAATACTCAATTGGAGAACCACCGGAAATCAACCAACCTTTTCTTATCTGATGAACAACATGTTCAACGACATCGAAAACATGGTAATATACAAATTGTATCACTCCTATATTGGATTTTATGAATAATTAATAGGTATATGTTTGCATATAGAAGTATGAAGTTGCTTTCATATACATTGTTGATACTCCAATACCTGCTGTAGTTTTTGCATTTACTTGCAAAATACATTTATATACATATACATATAGATGGAAATACTTGTATAATTAGCTGCATACATATATTGATGCATACAGATGTAAACTTGCAAGTTTGATTCAATATACATCTATACAAATTCACATGGACTAATAATCACCTGCATAAACTTGTATACAAATCCATACAAGATTATGCATATAGTTGAATACATGTACTAGATACAACACTATTAATATGCATACAGAAATATACATTTGTTGTAGACTTCATTATTAATTCTTCATACATACGCATATTATTTCCAAATCATCAACTCTGCCTTATCTTCAATAAAATATCATTTTGTATTCAATATTTTCATGTGGAAGTTTTTATTTTGACTTTTATTATATTTTTTTTTCAGATTGTTTTCAAGGACATGAGTCCAAGCGATATAGAGCTTGCCGTTATTCAGATTCCTCTTGTAGCCGCCAATGTTGAGAACAGACCTACTACAGCTATTTCGGACAAATTGGGAGAGGATTCGGATGACTTTTCTCTTACACCCGATATTCCACGTAAGAAGAAACATGTTGCAATTGTTAGTCCATCTTCATCACCGCCCTACAAAAAGAGCAAGGAACACGAAAGGCACCATAATGAAACAGAATATCAGCCCAACATTCCTCCTGTTTGTGTTTCCGAAATTGGACATAGAGTTTTGCATGACAATCAGATGCTACAAGGCCAAAATGATGAAGTATCTTCTTTGAGAAATATCTTAATTCATTCAAAGAATACATGAGTATTTAACCACAGATTAAACATTACAGTTTAATGATTAGCATTTACATATTTTTTGCGCTATCCACTAACTATTTTTGTATTCTTAAGGTTGTGGGAGAGTTCAAGTCTCTACGGACATTGATCAATGATAACTTCAAGAAGCTTTCAGACCATCTTCAACAAAATAAGAAAATTGAACCCACGGGGAGACGTGATGATGGCAATGACACAGCTCTCGGAGATAATATTGAGGTTTAACATTCTTAACGTATTGTGCATCTGCATTTACCTCTATTCATATACACCATGTTAACCTTCATATGTAAATTCATTCTTAACATAGTGAGCACATGTATTTACCTCTATTGAGCATATGTATTCAATTGTATTCGTATCTTGGCTAACCATAATGTGTAAATGTAATTAAATGTATTTCAGCTTTATTTATATGTATTAAGTGTATAATTCAGTATTAGCTATTTGAAGTTAAGTTTATTAATCAGATATATTCAAATGTATTTTTCTGTATTCAGCTGCTCACCCGATTGTATTTTTCTGTATTCAATTGTATTTTTCAGTATCCAAATTCATGTTAATAGTAGTCATGTTAACCTTCATATGCAAATTCATTCATAACATAGTGAGCACATGTATTTACCTCTATTGAGCATATGTATTCAGTTGTATTCTTATCTTGGCTAACCATAATATGTAGATGCAATTAACTTATGTAATTAAATGTATTTCAGCTTTTTTATATATATTAAGTGTATTATTCAGTATTAACTATTTGTAGTTTAGTTTATTAATCAGATATATTCAAATGTATTTTTTTGTATTCAGCTGCTGACGCAATTGTATTTTTCTGTATTCAATTGTATTTTTCAGTATCCAAATTCATGTTAATAGTAGTCCTGTTAATCTTCATATGTAAATTCATTCTTAACATAGTGATCACATGTATTTACCTCTATTGAGCATATGTATTCAGTTGTTTTCTTATCTTGGCTAACCATAATATGTAAATGCAACTTATGTAATTAAATGTATTTCAGCTTTATTTATATGTATACTTAACATATTGAGCACATGTATTTAGTTGTATTCATATCTGTGTTAATCTGTATATATAAATGATGTATTTAAAATTATTTGACGTGTATGTAGATGTATTCTGATATGTTAATATTAACATATTGAGCATATGTATTTACTTGTATTCATATTTATGTTAATCTGTATATGTAAATGCAATTAACCCCTTTATTTAACTATTTTCCAGCTATTGTAGATGTATTCTGATTTGTTAATCTTTAACATATTGAGCATATGTATTTACATGTATTTATATTTATGTTAACCTTAATATGTAAAGGCAATTAACTTCTGTATTTAGAATTATTTCATGTGTAATGTATTCTTGATAATTATATGTATTTAAAGGTATTCTAACATTAACTTACTACACTAACAATTATACATACAACTGCTAGAAAGCTACATCAGAGGTACCGTCGAACATACCATCTACAGTTCCAAAGGGTGTATCTACATAATTCTATGTATCTCCATTTGAACTGGACGACAAGTTTCTTCCCAGTCAAATACCAGAAACTAGAATTGTGATTCACTCCAGTGCAAAAAAAGCTGAAGCCACACCAATTCAATCTCATAGGAATCGGCGACCAAGTAGATGGAACTCTTCGCCTTATGAGTCTAACTTTGACTCAGGATGTAAGTTATTTTTCAGACTTAAGATTGAGCGTTCATTTAGGCTTTGTCATTTAAAAGTCCCTAATCACGAAATCAATGTACAACAGGTACCTCCGTAAAGTTGACCCCCATTTTTTAGAAAAGACACCCTTTTGAGGATGATACAATAACGCGGCCACATCCTATGTTAATCATTCAAGAATATGACAAATGGGTTCGTGATGGTCTTCTAGCTAGACATGATCAGAAGTGAGTTTTCTCATTTTATTACGTTTTTGAATTTTTAAAAAATATATATAATGATTTTTATATATTACTTGCAGAAGTAATTTGGAAGACCATTACAAGAAGAACAAGTTAGTACTTCACATACTATTGGATTTTGGAGTTGATCAAGTTAATTCCAAAATTTGGTTTTACAATCTATCAATTTACGGGAAGCTATGGGATG
Source organism: Nicotiana benthamiana (assembly GCA_034376525.1). Classification (NCBI taxonomy): domain Eukaryota; kingdom Viridiplantae; phylum Streptophyta; class Magnoliopsida; order Solanales; family Solanaceae; genus Nicotiana; species Nicotiana benthamiana. The sequence continues at coordinate 109,284,731 of CM067326.1, read as the reverse complement.
ACAACATAAGTTTTTCCCCAAACCGATTAAATTTTCTGTAAATAACAACATGGTATTTCATTCAAATATATTCTGTTGTTTTGCTCAGCTGTTTTCAGTTATACTCTGGTGTATTCATATGTATTCAGCTAATTTCTGTATGCATTTGTATTCAGCTTTATTAAACATATGTATTTATCTATAGTAAATACATTTTCAGTTGAATTCAACTGCTTTAGTCAGCTGAACTCTATTGCATTTATCATAAGCTTTGTTCAACTTCTAAAATCAGTAGTATGTCACCCAGTTGCTGTATTAAATTGAATATTCAGTTATATTCAATTGTATTCATCTTACTATAGGTTATGTAAAACAATACAACTGTACTTTTGTCATTCAAGTTGTATTTAAGTTTGTTATTCAGATATATTCAAATGTATTTTTCTGTAATCAGATGCCTACCCAGTTGTATTTTCTGTATTCTTAAGTATTTTTTTGTATCCAAATTCAAGTTAATAGTAGTCATGTATTTCTCTGTATTCAGTTATATTATTTCTTAGTTCAGCAAATAAACTCACACTATCTACTAACATTTTTTGTGTATAGCATATGGATGTAATATTCTACTATTTAAGAAAGAAGGGAAAGTACTATCAGCATATGGACTTTACGTATACAACTGTTGATTGTATATTCAAGACAAGAATCTCTGAAATATACAACAGGTATGAAGATACAGATAGTGATGCTAATGTAGCCAAACAAGAGGACGTGGTATGTCAGTATATGAGGGGCTACAGATTGCATGCTAATGTACCTTGGCATACTGTGGATAATGTCTTGATACCATTCAACTTGAAGGAAAAACTACACTGGGTATTGGTTGTTGTAACATTCAAGGAGAGATGTATCAAAGTGTATGACTCGTATAGATCTGCAGGTCATGATGCATATGTAGTTTCGGAGATTGATAAGCTAGCTAAGATTTTACCTCTTTACCTATCAATCAGTGGCTTTTACGGAGATAGTAAAGGCGTAGATTGGTCTGCTTGTCCAGCATATACTGACAAGTCACATAACGATCCTTTTGAAGTTTGTTTCATTTCAGATATTCCTCAATAGAAAGCGGGCAGCATGTAAGTGTGCAATCACCATTCTTGTATATTGTATACAAATCTAATTTTATGAATTATTTTTAATTGTTTCAATCAATTATTTTTCAGGGATTGTAGAGTGCATGTTGCCGCATACGCAGAATATCTTAGCACTATTGGAGAGATTCCAAAAACAACTTTTGATTCCACTCTTCTCCGTCTAATATATGGTGCTCTCCTCTGGGACTATGCTATGCACAAAATAGACGTTGATGCCATAAGCGAGAATGAAGCACCTTCAAAGATTGTTAGGCAAATCACTGAGTCGGAGTCAAAGATGCAGATAGTTTTAGAATAGCTTTATGTTTTTTTTATTTTTAGATTGTAGTTTCAGCAGGCAAAGGCCGTTGTTTTGAGTATTTTTGGGTTTAGATGCTACTTAGTTTGAAAAAATTGTCACTTATAGAAACAGTGTCCATGTATGACAATTGCAACTTTTCAATGACAGTTTCACTATTTTGTTCATAAGTATTTCTGCTTATACAGCTGTATTTTTTTCATTCCAGTTGTATGCATTTGTATGCATCCATTTAGATACATCTTTCAAGATCAGATAATACATATTAAAGAACACAACTTCAGATGTATTACGCAGGCTGCACTTGGTCATATATATTAAGATGTACTCAGTTGTATTTAAGTGTATTGTTCAGTATATATAGTTGCATCTAAGCAGATTATTCATATGTATTTAGATGTATTCAATTGTATTCAACTACATCCATTCAGATACATCTTTCAAGTTCAGATAATAAATATTAAAGAACACAACTTTAGATGTATTAAGCAGGTTGCACTTGGTCATATATATTCATATGTACTCGGTTATATTTAAGTGTATCATTCCAAAAATTATCTAGTTTTATTTAAGTATATTATTTAGTTGTATTTTGATGTGTTCAGTTGCTGACCCAGTTGTTGTATTCAGTTGAAAATTCAGTTGTATTCAATTGTATTCAGCTTACTGTAGGTTATGTAAAAAATACAGCTGTATTTTTTTCCATTCAAGTTGTATTCAGATTCATACATTCATATACATCTTTCAAATTCAGATAATAGGTAAATATGTACTCAGCTGTATTTTAGTGTATTATTCATTATTAGCTATTTGTATTTAAGTTTATTATTTTGATATATTAAAATGTATTTTACTGTATTCAGCTACTGACCCAATTGTATATTTATATGTATAAATATACTTCAACTACAAGTACTCAGGAAATATTAACGAAATTCATTTCAAAATATTACTCGACAAAGAGAATTTATTATAGCTGATAATGTCATCATAAGTACTAACAAATCATTCAACCACAAATACTTGTCAGAATACAGCTATTTATTACGTGGAGCATTTCTACACGTTCGCTTGTTATGTCCTCCCTGCCTACATATGTTACATGAATGTTGATTTTTCGGCTGCAGCAATTCACTTAATATTTTATCGCGCTTCTTCTTTGGCCTTCCAGGTGGTCTTTTCCATTTTGGTGGTAGTACAACCTCCTCTGCAACATGTTCTGGTATATTCCAGTCATTTTTGTCCGGTAGCGGGTACACTAGCACATCGTATGTCATTACAATTGTACTTGGTTTGTAATAGTTAGAGCAATATTCTTCCGGCATTAGAAACTTGGTCTTCAATACAGCCCAAGCATGTGGGCATGGAAATTCATCAATTTGGAACCTTCCACAAACACATTTTCTATCTAACAGGGAGACAGTGTAATTCTTCCCACCATCGTTAACCATATGTAAGTATTCAGTTGATGGTATCACCTACAATTTAGAATAGAAATATAAGTTTGGAACAGATATACCTTAATTACCAGATTTATAATGCAGAATTAATAATTTACATAGAATAGACGCCTATTGCATATATATCGATACAACATACATTATACCAGCAAAATATCAACTAGAAAATTGCAGAACTTATCAAATGTCTGTTGTACTTTAGGCAAAAAAAATGAGACCAAGATCACTAGAATCATATGTATTCACAATACATATTAACATTAGATATCATACAACTAGTTATATTCTGATGTATTCCAATAGATTTTCCAGCATGTAACTTAGTTATATTAAGTTGTATTCATACCAGATCTATGGAAAAATATGCCTAATATGTGCTTGAATGTAGTTGTATGCATAAATATTAACGGTAGTTCTACTTAAAAATGATTGTATTCAGTTGTATTCATATAAGTAATTCTGAAAATAACTAAAAAAATATAGACAAATGACAGTAACAATTAACTTACAGTCATACGTGTACACATTGTCTCATTGAACTTCATCATCTCCTTGTATTTTTTGCCAAGCGTCTTGTATGTCTGTGTGGCTTATTTGCGGTTACTACAATTCCAACGTCCAAAAATCTTCCTAACTTCTTCTAGGAAGTCGTATATTGGCATCCCTTGCTGAAACTAGTGTGGCATTGATTGACTCAGCAATATTTGATGTCATTGTCCATCCTCTATAACAGGGCATACAACCTAGCCCACTTTTCATAACCAGCTAACTCTAAGTATTCTTTCACCCTAATATCTACCTTCTCCATCTTCTCCATCAGGCTGTCAAATTCAGCATGTGTGTATGCTTTTGCCATCGAGAAGTATATTTCGCTCAACTTGGCATGGCTCTTTTTGAATTTCTTATATACGTTGTTCCATAGATGCCATATACAAGCCAAATGCATCCGGATACACTCTCGATATAGATTTAATGATGCTCTCATTTCTATCTGAACGATGCACATGTTTTCCTTTACACCGTATGCTATCTTGAATTGCTCAAAGAACAACGTACAAGCAGCATCGTTCTCTGAATCAATAACACCATATGCTGGTGCCAATATGTGACCTGTAAATAAAATTGAATATAATTATTTTTAAATAGGGTGATTTTAACTACTGAACTAGGAAATAATATTGCCAAGGAATACATGTCTACTATAGATTAATACAGATGTTTAAAAATACTTCTGAATATCCAAGTTGAATAAAGCTTATGATAAATGCAATAGAATTCAGCTAACTAAAGTAGTTGAATTAAAGTGAAAATGTATATATTATAGATAAATACAGATCTTTAATAAAGCTGAATATATTTGCATACAGAAATTAGCTGAACACACATGCATACAGGTGTTTAATAAGTCTTTATGTAAATTCCCTTGATTACAAAAGAATTCAGGGGATTAAAACAGTTGAATTTAATAAAAAAAACTTGAGTACAGATAAATACATATGTTAAATAATATTGAATATACCAATTGAATACAATTGACGCTAAGTGGTTAATAAAGTTCAATGCAACTGACCATAGATGAATACAGTTGAATACACCACAACACAACTGAATACATAAAATGTTAACAGACTGTATTATTATTCAGATACTAACCTGCACCATCCAACGTGCTTGCCGAAACGAATGTCCCTGTGTAGTAAGATTTTAAGTGACTTCCATCCACGACAACAATTGGTCTACAACGATCAAACCCCTTTATAAAGGCATACAATGATATATACACGTACATGAATTCATTCTTTGGTGATTTTACCATTCTTATATGAGAACCTGGATATGTCGTATCCATTGTATATAAGTATCCTGGTAATTTTTTGTATGAATCAGCTAGTTCACCTCTAAGAAAATTCATTGCCTTATCTTTAGCCCTCCACGCCAACATGTAGGTAACATCTACTCCTAAATTTTATTTCACATCATCAATAATGTCCCTCGGAGTGTATTTCCTCTTATAGTTTGTAAGCTTTGGCCTTATAGTACCACCTATAAGGCTGCTACTAGCCTGCCGATGCGCGTACACCTTATTCTTTAGCGGACATGTATGGTTATCATTGAATTCTCTCACCTTGAATATTTTTGATTTGTTAATGCTTGAAGCCTTAAACCTCCATTCACAATTTTCTGAAATACATAATAATGCATAGTTGTAAAGATCATTTTACATTTGTTTAGCATACTTGTTTACAAAAAATACAGCTCACACATCAGACAAATAGAATCTGATATATATACATCATGAATACGTATTAAAAAATTTACAAGTGTATAATTCATTTTCTATACTACTGCATTCCAATATAATTAGATAGGTTAAAACACAATAAATACAACTGAATACATTTGTATGAATATGCAAACACTTAATACCAAAATAGACAAAATAAGAAAATAATTAAAGCCACTGTTTTATTTTTACACCAGTAAAGTACATTTGAAAATATGTATTTAAGCACCCTAAACATACATATGTTTTCAAATTTGTTCATCAAGACGAAACACACAAATACGCATAAATACAACATAGTTAAACAAAGAGCAAACCTGACAGCATTAGAACGATCAACTCGGAATTGAAACATTTGAGCTATAGCATAATTCTCCATCACCTCTTATAATGTAGCCTTATCCTTATAAACTTGTCCAGCCATAGCCTCCTTTTGATTAGTTTTTGAAATTATCAAATCCTTGTGGAGTTCGAACTCTCCAATTGCTTCTCCTGAATTGACAAATTCTATAGCTAGTGTATCATCTGTATCGCAATCGTACCTTTCAACTGCTTAGTCTATTTGCACAATGTCGCCTTGATTTACACTACCTCTAGAATTAAGCTCTTTTTCGATAGTTGTTATGCACAAAGGATACACCCCAAATTCTTTGTTCTCTTTGTTCAATTCTACATACACTCTGTAACCCATGTCATTGTGTATTTCCATTGCGTGCGATTTCCTTCAACATTGTATTGTATTTTAATGGTCTTTGAGCTCAAATCAATACCAAGTTGATTAGAAATTGAAGCAACTAGATCATTGAAGGAGGCATACTCCTTAATCAGTATTCCCTCAATTGAAAAATCAATATAATTGTCCTCATTGTTCCACTTGTCAGAATGACGCAACAAAACCGTTAAACTTGCCATATGTATAGATGAACTATACCTTATTTTGTATAAAATTTGTATCAATTGAGAAACAGTAGAAGAGAATGGAAGAAGTTCGATCAGATGTTGCTCTGGTTTTTCGATGTATTCACGTTTCTCAATTGTTTATGTTGCTCTAGTTTTTCCCAATATTCACGTTTCTCAGTTGTTTTGTTTGATCAAATACAGATTAATATGTACTAATTTTAGTTCGTTGAGTTAAATTAGGAGACTATCAGTGATTTAATTTCCTTCCAGTTAAAACAACTTTACGTTTCCAGAAATTGCGCAAAACATTACTGTATTCAACTGAAATTTCGCTTAAATACAGATAATATTTAGCTGCATTTCCCGTTTTGTCGCCTCTTTTTTTTCTTGTATTAATGAATAAAACATCTTAAATACATGAAATACATTGTATAAAAACATAAAAGATATCTATAAAATGTAATATAATAAAGGGTATCTATAAATGGCTAATTATGACTAAAAGATGGTGCTTTATGAAAAATTCACTTTCTTCAACTCGAAAATTACTACCCGTACACCCATCCTAGTTATAGCACCATTACAAGAAGAGAAATCTTACCGAGCGCCCCTGAACTGCCAAGTCTTATACAGAACATGTGTAAATGATTTCCAAAAAAATTGCAACCGAGTATTTAAAGAAAAACTAAGGTTCAGAGATAGATTTCAACATTTCAGACACAGCCTTATTGAGGAGTTTCCTCCAATCTCAAACGTAGTTATGGCACCATTACAAGATAAATGTGAATTACATAATTAACCAAGACTGAATCTATAAAGACACAGATCCTTATCTCTCAAATGCATCACCTCTAATAGAGTTAAATGGACAAGTAGCAGCAGCAGCTATTCTCTCGCGAAGGTTGAATTTGCTTGCAATAATCGGTCTAACGTCTTCGACTCCAACTAAGCTTTCCATAAATGGGAGCAACGAGAGCAACTCTTTGTCAGAGCGGTCATCAAACCAGCTCTCAATTGGAATACCATTGTCCACCTGGAATCCAAATGCCTGAAGATAAAACCGTCTACCATATCAGCATAACAAACTGAAGAATGACATAATTCTAAGCAGGAATAAATTGCCCGCAAAAGCACACCAAGTACTAAAGCAGTTGTCAATTATTGACACATTACCAGATAAGATAATGCTCAAAGAAAGTGATCCAGTATGAAAATTCCATTATGAAGACAATATATAAGCTTTCATCAACCTATTTTTGAAAAGGTTTGTATTAAAGCTTTCAGCAATACTACCAAGGAATATTATTAGTTCAGTCATTTTAAGAAACAGGAGAGGAAGCCCAACCATTAACAAAGTTTCTTTCCAGCTTTCATGAACATGGAAGTTTAATAGCTCTTGTAAGTTACTTGTTCATGGTGCAGGTTGCTTTAAAGAAGAAATCAAAGGAACAGAACTTATCATGTGAAAGAACCAAAAAGGACCAGGAAGAGCGGGGATCGGAATCTTGATAAGGAAATAGTATTTAGCAAAGAGAGATTCTGTCTTAGCACCTGTGGAGAGTTGTCGATGATAATCACATGTGCTAAATCACGGCCAAGAACTGACAGATCTTTAAGGTAATTGCCATCAACAAATACACATGACTCACGGTAAACACGATGCCTAAATATTTTTCTCTTTGGATCAAGCACATTCAGAAGCTTCTCAGCATAAATGCTTTGGCTTGCAGTAAATATGATAATCTCAAATAGGCTGGATACCCTATCCATAAAATCCCGAAGATGAGGACGGCATCGAACATATACATTATGATCTTTCAGGTTGAAATTCACCGAGAAAGTGAAATCTGCATCATCACAAGGTTCAAGTGTAGAGTGCACCAAGGTCTCTGTCAAATATATGAGATTAGAATCAGCTTGAAATGCCCACTAAGAAAATGACGAGCGTATGCTACAATTTGACTAGGAAACCTGAGTGAATGAGTGAAAAGGAAATCAAGAATCATTGACTTTAGCACCCATGTCTGATGTACAACATAGGACCATGCAATTCAATGTGCATTACATATTCACTTGGGCAATCAACAATATACATGAATATGTGTACCAACATACTCCTAAACGAATGGATGGCATCATCTTTCAACCTTGGTTTCTTCGGAGTTATTAGGTTAGATCTCGCAATTTAAATGGTATGCCTACAAAAGGACAGATAGCCTTGGTAGGATAAGGAAATATCCTTTCTTTTTAATCAGAGAGGGAAGGAATATCTATCATAGAGAATCTCCATCCACAAAACATGCAGAATGAAGGCCAACAACAAATCCAAGGGGGAAAAGAAGCAAAGCAGTTATAAAGGTTCCATCACTCTGTGTGTGTATAGACATGTTATTGTGTTCATCCGTGACCAAATGTCTTGTTTTGACACAGCAAGATTATTAAGAGAAGAGTTGATATATATATATATATATATATATAGAAGAATACCTACGTATAACTATCATCCAAGGAGAAAAGAACACAACTGTCTAGAGAAAAATAACTGAATACCATCTGACTCTCAAGATATGTGCTAAAACTTTCTTTTTCCTTCAAAGCTGAACATTACTGGAACAGACCACCAAAGAAGAAAAAATTAATGTAGCATTAGGTATATAGACTGCAATACCATCCAAGTCCAAAACAAGAGTGGTTGATGGGCAACTCCGTGTTTGTTTAGGCAACAGCACAGGCCGAAATGTTGGAACAACTGAGTACAAGTCTGGTAAATTCTGTATGAAAAAATATGGATCAAAGTCATCAAACTCTTCAGTTTCCTCTTCCTCCATACTAACATCAGCAGGCAACTGAACTTGATTAAATTCATCAATGCATTCCAGTTTTGAATCTTTAATAGAGAGATGCACAGCTGAAACTTCAGAGGAGATATGCTGCCCCCCTATATCTGCACAACAGTCCAACACATAATTAGCCATTGAAGAAAACATTAGAAGGCATATCTCAATTTTGACTAATAATGACTATCCTGTCTAACATAACCAGCACATGTACTATCACATGATAAACCATACCGGTAGCCTCGTTCAGCACAAAATGACCTGTCAGCAGATCAACTTCTATATTTTCCTTTCCAGGCTCCTGCAATGGCTGGTCTGCTTGCTCGATGAATTTGGGTATGTCTGCGAAGGAAAAAATGTGACCGGATTTTGAATGATATACAATTCATCAGAACATGAATTCACAGACCTACTCAAACACTTAACTGCCAAAGCATCTACTTACCTCTGATAGAAATTTCCCCTCCAATAGTTCTGGATATATGGAAGGTAGGAGAAAATATAGTATCATTTGTGCAACTATCAGTTTCAACATTATAGTCCTACATTAAGAAAAACAATAAAATGATATCCAACAATAAACCATTCTAGTGCAATTCTAATCTCAAAGTATCTATATTAACAATGTGAGTTCAGACCTAAGTTGCTCAGACACGGGTGCGGGTGTCCGATACGGGTGCGGATCTAGAGATCGGATCTTTCGAGATGTAAATTCTAAGATTCGAGGATACAGATCTTAGTATTGATACGGGTGGGGGGATCCGACTAAAATTAACTCAAAAAAATAAAAAAATAAAATATCTCTAAATTTGTAAGAAATTTAGTGAATACTTAAGTATAGCTTGTAACATGTGAATTTCTTTTTTATTCTCAAGTTGTAAAATAAGTAAAGGATTGATTTCGTAGATAAGGTATGTTATTTTCTTAAAATTTATCCTAGTTTTGGTTCTGATTTCGGAAATCAAATTGTATCTTATATCGAATTTTTCCATCCGTTGTGGTCAAAGTACCCAAAAGTGTTTGACCAAATCCGGCATGGATCTCATACCCACACCCATACTAGTGTCGTGTCGACACGGGTGCGGCACCTAAACTGAAGTGCCGGAGCAACTTAGGTTCAGACTCCCAACAATATTAAACAAATGTAAAGTGTTACCTTATTAATAGTAATAGTATTATATTCATGAACAACATCATGTGCGTCTGAAGTAGCAGAAGTGTCATCAGACACCAATCCAAATCTTACATCCAGATCTGTAGCAGCAACATAATTCTCAATCTTTTTCAAGAAATTGCTTCCTAAACACCCAATTATGGTAAAAGTAAGGTAAGTTGCCACAGATAATTAAAGTGCTCTTCCAGGACTATATGAAATAAATAAGTAGAAGAGTCAACAGGAAAGAAGCTAATCACAATTAACTGGGAAAACAATATGCTTCAACTAGGACAATTAAAGGTCAAATCCCGCACCATAATCCAGTGATTGTTCCCGAGGAGAAGGGAGGCACAGAGAGATACTCAGAATGGTGAAAGCATATGGCAAATCATTTCAATGCTAGTTCATAGGTCCAACTTGTGCCATTTTTAAAATTTTGATTCTTGTTAGATGGTAAATTTTTAGGAGAGAACAGTCAACATTCTACAGTGGCAAGTGAGATCAAAGAATAATATAGGCAAAACAGCAAAAGAAAGCAAGAAGTATTTACCGACATAAATATGAAAAAAGTTTGATTAGACCATTACCACATCACAAGCACTTTGAACTAGAAGCTCTTTGACTTGGTAATATGTATACGCAAAAATTTATAGACAGATACTGTTGAAGCTTGAATGACAGAAAGAGCTACAAACCTTGCTAATTTTTTAGATATATGCCCCAAATATCACGTTATACGAGCATCTTAAGCTAAAGATTAAATAAATCAAATTACTCTGTCCTCATAGGATGGGTTCCACATAATACTTACCTGATTTTTGCTTCCTCACTGTAGATGTTATAAGTTCCTTAACTTGCTTTGCCTGAGTTTGCACATTCTCGGATATCTTCCGTTGTTGTCTTGAAACCTTTGGACTAGCCAGCTCTCGTTGATTTCTTCCATTTAATTTATTCTTAGTCTGCATATCTAACTACAGGATAGAGTCCACTCTGTAGATGCTTTAGTCCAGCTTTAATATCTGTGACAAAGAAGAATTGAATCACCCCCTTGTTCCAGTACACATAGTTTCCTGGAGAAGAATTGCAGTCAAGAAACAGATATTAGACAGTTTGTTTGAAGTTTTAGCTACGTAGAAGACATGATCATGAAAAGCATGAACAATTGTATAAAGCCATTGAAACCTGTCTACATGCATAATGGATAAAGGCATTGCTATGTGCACAAAATATGTTATTCTATGCGTGAAAAAACTACCTTTACCTATCCCCCTCCCGCTACCCCCCCCCCCAAAAAAAAGCCTCAAAAAGGATAATTTTCAAGTATCCGAACAGCATATACACTTTGCTAAGAATTAAACAATACTAATTTCTTGAGCCCATCGGCCTCACTGAGGATTTTGACCCAACCAAATAAACAAGCCATCTGATGGGCAAGAGTTTTAGTGTGCCTTCCAGCGAACGTAAAAATCATAGAGGGAAAAATGGATTTCTTGTTTCAGGATTACATTTACCATGTGTTAACAAATAAAGAAAGTTCATGAAATCAATTTCCACTCAAAAGCTTAAGACTTTTGACCTTTTAAAGCCATTAACTTTTTTTTTAAAGCATGCAGTGAACAACATAACCCCAAACATAGAAAATACTGATCCGAGGATACTTTAGATGAAGTTTGCTCATTTTTTCATGGTATTAGAAGACAGCCTCTGTTATATTCTGCACGATCCTGCTCTTCTTGCTGCTCTATAATGCTATATCGTTTATCATTCACTCATTCTCAGGAAACACACTACAGTCCAATTATTGTGGGCTCTAAAATAAAGGATCAAAAATGTGTAAGTTATCCCTGAAAATGTAAGCCAATCCTAGTACAAAAGCTACAAAGTCCTGGATGCTTATCGAATTACAAGATGCAGAATCAAAGAACACTATTCTAAGGTTAGGAAGCAAAAGAAAGAAGCGTATATATGCATCGACTAATGCATCAATTAGCTTCCCCTACAGATTTACAAGTAATTACTTTAAATTTTAATCTTTCATTTCTGCAGGTCAAACAATTGCAGCCAGTGAGCCAACTTAGAAAATTCTTTTATCTTCTTTTTTTTTAAGGCAAGTCCATTAACTCTGAGTATGTGAGCGAAAATCCACGCAATATGGTAGAGTTACAGTACGTTAATGACCAGCAGAAAAGTATATAAACGATGACGATTCCTCTGAGTATGACTTGAATTGAACAAAATGGATATAGATGATTCACAGACGAAGTTGATTCATTGATTTTACGAGAGGTTCCTTTATGTAGCAAAACAGAACAAGATAAGCAGAACTTAAATTTTAAATGAAGTGCAGAAGCCATTCAATTAATTTCAAAACCCTAAAACTGTGGTATCTGAACAGAGAAACAAACGTAGCAAACAGCAAAAAGAAAAAAGGACTGACTCTTTATTTAAGCTAAAAACGAGTTCAAAAATCCCCATACCTAAACTTTAAACTTGAAAAACACCACACAGCGAAAGCAATAAATCAGTTCCAGCAAGCATGAAAATATGGCCAGCTCAAGATAGTGAATCATGGAAAGGAGAAATTAGGGTTTAACCAGCACAGAATCTGAAAGAAGATGTTTAATTTGGTGTTTGAACGAAAAAACTTCCCTCCAAAGACTGAAAAAGAAAAAAAAAAGAGAGGGAAAATGGAAGACTAGCTAGCAGGAATCGAAATTTTTAATATTTTTGTCGGAAGATAAATCTAAAAAGAAAAAAAGGAGGGGGTTGAAGATAAATAAAAACATAATTAAATTATCCGTCATTACCTTGATTGTCGAATTTGTCTGCCTACGGACTTTCTTCATTCTGTTCTACACACGCTGGAGTTTCATAACTTGTATAAGAATAACAACAATAATACACGAACAAGAACAATAGAGAGAAAAGTAGAAAGAGGAGTATTCTTATTGATAATTTGGGATGATTTACAATGGGAGAGAAACCCTTTATTTATAGGGAGGTGGTGACTTAGTCACCAAGTAGTAAACCCTAGAATCTCTCTAAATATAGACATTCACCTTAAATAGGATTCTATTTATAACACTCCCCCTTGAATGTCTATTCAATAATGTGCCTCGTTAAAACCTTAACTAAAACAAAACCCAATGGGAAAAAATTATAGAAAAAGAAAAAGAGTACACATGTTTGAATATGCGCCTATTGGTTGCCTCGTTAAAAACCTTGCAAGGAAAACCCAGTGGGACAAAACCTTGTAACGAAAAAAGAGTGCAACGCGCATTAACTCCCCCTGAAAAGAGCATCAATTCACATCCTTGAGCATTTGCATTCCAATCTTGTGCACCATCTTCAAAAATATCTTTTGTAGGGATTTGATAAATAAATCAGCCATATTGATTTGAATAAATATTCTGCACCTTGAAATTATCATTCTTGATAGATATGAACATCTTCATATAATGTCGTGGAATGACTCTTCAATATCTCCATAGAGGTATTCTCGATGCCATCATGCTTATAGTTATAGCAAGATACATATGTACACAAGTCGCACTTAGGGTGTGGTACTTCAGGACCAAGAATTGTATATGCTTCAAGCAACTTCAATCTTTCATGGATTGACATATAAGTTAAGTCATATAAGCCATATAATAGACTTTAGATGCATATCAAGTTTTCATGTCATGCTAAACAAATAAGATATCAAAAACTGATTACACATACCATTGACTTTATACTTTCAAGTATTTGAACTACATGTACAAAACTACATGTCTTTCATATGGAATCAATTCTGCTTGAATTGTATTTCTTCCATTTAGCCATATTTTTGTTTGTATTCGACAAACATAAGATCCTCATCGATATTTAGCGCTATCATAGATGTCGTCGACGAACATTTTATATCGGTTCCAGTAAATTTTCATAAAGACATAACATGGAGATCTCTTTATTCATATATTAAGGTACCTGAATCTCTCATGAGATTTTATGAAGTGTTATGTCATGTGATCTTCTAGATCACTTGCCTCCCTATTATGATCACTTTGATCATTTGCTCATCTTCTTTATTAAGAAGTTATTTTGAAACCGATTTGTCTATACGCTTTAAGCGTATCAAAGACTTTGTCCTTCTGGGACTTAATATGAGCATTTGCAGTGAGAATATAGTTACTTTCTTTGGGTCAGCAAATGCGTATAGCATGCTTTGTAATATGTTGCAATTGAATTATCCTTTTATGAACTTCAGGTTCATATTATGATATTCGAGGATCTATATATACAAATGATAATTCATCCCATGTAACCTTTTCTCAAGTGTTTATCATGTCTCCCCCTCATGTTAGAAAAGCTAACTTGTTTCCTCAACTTTGAGAGTCCATCTTTGTGCATTATGGTGTTAATGAAAATATACACCGCACATCAATAATGATAAGATGAAATTATTTGGTTCCTGACCCTGAACCACTTGTGAGGGGAGAATATAATATACTCTCGTATACAACGTATATCAAACTGATATATATAACTTTGTTCTCATAAGAAACAGTTTAGCTATTAAGTGGAGGCACTCAATAATTATCTTGCTAAACCAACTATGATATAAACCAACTTATCAAGATGAACTATCTTGAATAGAAAATCTGGAAATTATGCTCGAAGTTATATTACTGAGCAATTTACCTCGCAAGCACCGGCCAGGCTGCGGGTTAATAACAATCGCACATGTAACCATATCATAGATGCATCATATGTGGTATACATGGCAGGTGAATGGGCCCATATTCACCTTTGATATTTCCAGAATTTTTGGGATTCAACCCGAACTCTTTAGTTGGTCAATTAATTAATGAGAACAAGTAATACAAGAGAATTCGTAAAGAACTTTCTAGTTCTTTAATATTTACCCATGTGAATTCTCTATTACTGCACATCATACTTAAAATGATATGGCTAACCCGAATGCCAACTGAATAAATTATCAATATTGATAAACTTCAGATTTACACCATGACATGTGCAATTATCAATAAACTTCAAGTTTATTATGATATGGGTTTTTATATCAATAAACGTCCACTTTATTGTGGTATTCTTGTGTAGTACAAACTGGAGAATAAAGCGGGTAGTTTTTCACATACAGATTATCCCGCTACAAGTTGTAGTAATAGAATATATCAAATCTTTCCTTTATAGTCTCAATATAATCAATCGCTTTCGCATATACTTTGGAAACTGAATAAGTTTCTTTAAGACTTACTACAACACAATACCTTATTTGGTAATCAATTGTGTTTCTCCAACATAGTAATAATTGGCTCTTCTAGAGCTCTCAATTAATTTTGTACTACCACAAATTCATCAACATCCATGTGGTGAATATCTCTTTAAAGAGAAAGTTATACCATTATGGTCATGTCAAAATTATATGCAAGATATGTTTCTTGCATTATTATTGTCCTTTGATAATCACATTGACAAATTATTTTGGCGTACAATAGGTACGTGACCAATGACTATTCATGCCATAACAATGACATTATTTTCATATATCATCTCAAACCTCCTTCTAGGGGTGAGTGTGGTATATTCAATACCAATTTCATGTTCATATTCTTCCAATAATGAATATGTATTCGTGAATCAGATGTTGTCACATTCACTGCGGGGATATGTGATTTTGTTATCCTTTTCAAATCTGTAAATGCGTCTGGCATTCGATTTGCTATTCTTTGCAAATGGATAATATTTTGCACCTCTTTTTCACAAATAGAGGTATGTGGATCAAGATGAGATAATGATGCATTTTTCCACAAAATTTCCCGTTTGGTTTCACCAACTTCTCCCCCTAATTTTGGGAAAAGTGTCTCATCGAATTGACAGTCTGCAAATCGTGCAGTGAACAAATTCCCTGTTTCGAGGTAGCGAATAATGGAGGGCGATTCAAACTCAACATATATTCCTAACCTTCTTTGCAGACCCATTTTGGTGCAATATGGCGGTGCTACAGGCACATATACTGCACATCCAAAAATTCTTAAGTGGGATATATTAGGTTCATGACCCAAAACTCATTGCAACGGGGAATATTTGTGATAATTCGTCGTTCTGAGACGAGCTAGCATTGCTGCATGCAAAATGGCGTGACCCCAAACCGAAGTGGGCAGCCTCGTTTTCATGAGTAAATGAGGAATTCAAGATTATTCTCATCTATTGTCTCAATATGATATCCATTTTGAATGATATCTTTAAAACTCAACAAGTTCCTTTTAGACTTGGAGGAGAACATTGCATTATCTAAAATGTTGTTCCTTTAGGCAGAGTTATAGTTGCTCTTCCGGAGCCTTTAATCAATTTACTACTACCAGAAATTGTAGTAACATCTGCCTTACACATACTTAAATGAGAGTAATATTTCTTCTCTTTGAATATCGTATGTGTGGTACATGAATCAATTAATCAAAAGAGATATACGAACATGAGAATAAACAAATTTAATCCGTTGCTTCATAATTAAACAATATTTTCAAAATCTGCTGAGGTTAGTCGATTAACTTAGTTAATAGTCGACTAACTTGGGAAGCAGTCATCAGGTTAGTCGACTATCTAAATCAGATAGTCGACTATCTTGCCTTGCGGAAAAGTCCAGTTTTAATGCGAAATATTAGTTAGTCGACTAACTAAGTTGATAGTCGACTAACTTAGTAAACAGCCATCAGGTTAGTCGATTATCTAAATCAGATAGTCGACTATCTTAGTAAACAGTCATCAGGTTAGTCGACTATCTAAATCAGATAGTCGACTATCTTGCCTTGCGGAAAAATCCAGTTTTAATGCGAAATATTAGATAATCGACTAACTGTTAGGTTAGTCGATTAACTCTACTGGAAAATAAAAATATCTTTGAAATTTAAGCATATTGAAACATTCTAAAGAACTAGTACTAATGTTATATCATAAACTAATTAATACGAGCTGATACTAATGACTATTAGTTTATTCACTGACTAATACAAATAAGTAAAATAAAATCAAACAATTCCATCTTCCTTCATCACAGATCCATCACCAATTAAGTGGTCTATTTTCCCCTCAGGGTGCTCAAAGAAGTCTGCCACATCCAAGTGGGTGATGTCAAAATTGTCGTCAGAGACAGAATTGGTTTCAGGGCATTTACCTTTTAGAGATGCTTGATAAAGCTCAACCAAATGTCTTGGTACACGGCAAATTTTCGCCCAGTGCCCTTTTCCACCGCAACGATAATATATAGTTTATGAACTATTTGCTTTTGGATTCTCATCCCATCGTGCTTGTGGCAGAGTGATCAACTTCAGGTTGTCATATCTCTCCTTTAAGCCATTCCACAAGATAGGTGGATCTTTGACTGTGATATATTCAATTTTCAAACCTTCATCAAGGTGATGGCGCAAGACAATCAAGGCCTTAGCACAGTTTCAAACCTTCATCAAGGTGATGGCGCAAGAAAATCAAGGCCTTAGCACAGTTTCAAACCTTCATCAAGGTGATGGTGCAAGAAAATCAAGGCCTTAGCATAGTCTTGGGTGGATGCATTATTTCTGTCTTTAATGGCGTCTCCAAGACCCATTGCATCCAAATGGATTTCAGCATCCGACACCCATGTCATATAGTTCTTGCCCGAAATTTCAAGGGCAACGAACTTTCTTTTCATAATGTCAGACATAAAACAAAATTACATCAAGAGCGTGTCCATACTTACGGGCTTTATTACAATTATCACATTCACTTCAGGAATGGATCATAATCATCTGTATGTGCTATATACAATCTCATGTCAAATATTACTTTCATAAAGTGAAAGATTATTTTGAGAATCTTTATTATTCTCATTATCACAATGATGACGATTATAATTCCGTCTATTGCCACGTCCACATCCATTGATACCTTCACGGTAATAATTTTGTCTTCTTTCAGACTTATCACATACTGCTATCACATTCTCTAAAGGGAATGAGAATGAAGCAAATTCAATGGGACGGATTTTCAATTCTTTGCCCACAATCATACATGAATTTAATCATGGCAAAACATAGAACTTTTACCACTTCACGTGGTTATAATTCCTTACAAACTCCATTAGAGTTATAATCAAACTTTGTTGTCTATGTTTGTATATGAAATCAAATCGTAGAATTTCAAGAATTTGAAAGGGAAAAGTAAATTACTTACCTTTAAGGTATACCAATAAATGTTGTGATATCGAATATACCTCTTGAGTTTCCATCCCGTTGCATTATTTTATGATGATACCATCTCTTCTATTTTCCGTATAGAAATTCTCATATGGAGCAGTAGCAATCGTTATTACACTCTTTTGCTTGGAAATTCACTCAAATAGAAAAATCCAAACGACGGAACACGAATTAGAGTGGATGAATCTGATTGCAACTCGAGATTCTGAGAGCGATAGTTGCTGAATATTAAATTCAATTGGTTAGAGACTCGTGTTGATAACGTGTTATAAAATAATATAAGAACAAGAACAATAATACAAGAACAAGAACAATAGAGAGAAAAGTAGAGAGAGGAGTATTCTTATTGATACTTTGGGATGATTTACAATGGGAGAGAACCCCTTTATTTATAGGGAGGTGGTGACTTAGCCACTAAGTAGTAAACCCTAGAATCTCTCTAAATATAGACATTCACCTTAAATAGGATTCTATTTATAACATCTTAGTTTTATTATTTTGACTTTAATCCATGTGCAAAAATGAGCACAATATGGCAAGAACGGGGACAATTAATACATTTCATATGGACATCCGGAGCATTATTGACACTTATCAAATTTTTCTTTTGCAAAATACCTTAAATTACTCCTAAATTTAGATCAAATTCTTAATATTCTTTTCGAACTATATTCAATCTTAATTACCCCTTTTAATTTAGTCTTTTGAGAGTCATTACCCCCTAGAAGCTGATGTAGTAAAAAGTGTAGGTGCACTCACTTTTTCTGTCTATGTGATATTGTTTTGAAAAATAAAATATTCTTTTTACCTTTTTAAGAATATTACCTTTTAGACAACTTTTTTCGAATATAATTTATAATAAAACTTGGATAGAACGACACTATTTAGGCTAAATATTTTTATTTGGCCAAAAATAATAAAATTTTAGTTAATTTTTTTTTAAATTTGACCTGAAAATAAAAATTTATACAGTTGAAGTAAATAGTCAAGACATCTAAAAAGTTACAAAACATAGTTTGAAATTAATT
Organism: Nicotiana benthamiana; assembly: GCA_034376525.1. Taxonomy (NCBI): domain Eukaryota; kingdom Viridiplantae; phylum Streptophyta; class Magnoliopsida; order Solanales; family Solanaceae; genus Nicotiana; species Nicotiana benthamiana. The sequence continues at coordinate 109,265,401 of CM067326.1, read as the reverse complement.
ATTTTGACTCTAAATTTTTATATAACACTAAATTACGATGCTCTAATTTTTTTTCACAGATTTTACTTAAAAAGGTAAAAATACACAGTTAAAATAAATAGTCATTGCATCACAAAGAAGAAATAAAAAGAATGTACAATTGCAAGAATTACAAGTGCAATTGTACACTTTTTTTATTTCTTCTTTTGATGCACTGACTATTTATTTCAACTGTGTATTTTTTATAATTTTTTAGATGTCTTGACTATTTATTTCAATTGTATAAATATTTATTTTCAGGTCAAATTCAAAAAAAAGATTAAAAACTTTATTATTTTTGACAACTAAAAAATTTAACCTAAATAATGAAGTTATATCTAAGTTTTGTTATATAAATTTTATGCGAAAAAATTTATCCAAAAATGTAATATTCTTAAAAAGGTAAAAAATATTTTATTTTTCAAAAAAATCACATAGACCGAAAAATCCATGTGGCAAGTAAGTGCACTCACACTTTTGCCATATCAGCATCTAGGGGGTAATGACTCTCAAAAGGCCAAGTTGATGGGAGGTAATTAAGACCGGACATAGTTCGGGGAAGATACTGATAATCTGAGCCAAGTTTAGGGGTGGTTTAAGGTATTTTTCTTTTTTTTCCGCTCGTTACACCCTTTCTTACGGCTTGTTTGGATGGTTGTTACATATTATTTCATAATATATTGTATCGTATTATATTGTATTGCATTGTACTGTATAGTTTGATGAATACAATATTTGAATAGATTGTATCGTCTATCGTTGTTTCATGATATCATGCACCAACAATATAAAGAATAAACTTGCACTGTTATAAAGAAAAACTATGATACACGATAAAATTATTATATAAAAAGGTAGGATAAACAATAAAATAAAATTATTAATAATAAGGAAGGGTGAGATGAGAGAAAGTGACAAGATAACAACGCGACCACACCAAATCGGCCGTTACATAAAGTAACACATTTCATCGTTACGTAACAATGGATTAAAAGATATGATACAATAAAATTCAAGTAACAATCAAAACAAACATCATATTTAAAGTAATACTACGATACAATACAATAGATAACAACGATCCAAACAAGTTGTTAAACAGCCAGAGTTAAGATAAATTATTTTCTCATCAATATAATTATAAATTATCTTTTTAATGCATGCAAAAAAAATGAGAAAAGACCATCATTCCTAAGCATGGAAATCAGTGTAATTACTTGTGCTTGCATGATTTTGTATACGAGTAACCCTGATTTCCCAGTAAAGAAATGAGAAGAAAGCACGATTTGACATAATCTCGAGGAAAATCCAGAGATTTCACGTCTTAGAGCCCGGGGAGGATGAATAGTGCACCCGGAACCGGATACGAACGAGTATTGGTCCCAAGAAGAGTAAAGAGTCGAGACTAAGGGAAAACAGTTAGACAAGATAAGCATGCCTTCAACCGAATAATACGACGCGAATCTTTCCTAATATCAATTGCGTATCAATATTTATCGGAAGGAGAAGTCTTTTTTGCCTTATTTAGACTTGTACTATGATTGAAACTCCCCTACTATTTAAAGAAAAGAACTTTTATATTTTAAGCACCATTGTTGGCACACACATCAAAGCAATAAAGTTAATTTTTGTTCTTTAGATAAGTATTCTTCAAATGCTTGTTTGTTAAGTTGTAATCGAGCTCGTTCTGAGGGCTGAATTGGAAGCGATTTCCAAATGTCCACTGCAAAGCTAGACTTATTCATCCATTACATTTGGTTTGAACGCTCTGATTTTCTTTAATTCAATTATTTATTGTTCATAGTTCATTCGTGTTAAATCAAATCAATTGTTACACATTTTAGGGGTAAACAGCTTGGCGCCCACCATAAAGCCAAGGATAATAGTGGTGATTTATCATAAATCTCCATAACAAACCCTATTTTAAACTTGCTCTTTGAAGTTCAAATTTTGGTTAACCTAAAAATCTCAATTTCTCAATCTGCTCACTTGAACATTGACGACGAGTCAAGCCACCACGGTGAAAATAATAATGTGGTACCAAGAAATGACATACGCACTGTTGATCCTAATGGCATCCCAATCGCTGACCCGATCAATGCTAACTCACAAGTTTCCACCAACATTAACCTGCCAACTGATCCCATAAATAACATTTGTGGGGCACCCTGACCATCGGCTCGAAAAGCATCTGAATGGGAAGGTGATGGAGTTATCTTACAATTGCTTTTCGAAATATTACAAGCTCAACAAGCGGCAACAGCATAGCTACAGACCCAGAGTCACGCTGTCATGACCCAAACCGATGGGCCGCAACGAGCACCCGGTACCTTACTTAACTGAATACCTACGTAACTTATCTTCCATTTCATACTATCATTGATAAATAAGCCAGAGAGGCTATCATTAGATAAGTACAATAAAATATGGAGAAATACTCGACATTGGATGATCCAACATGCAATCCAAACTTATACATATGAAGTATGGGCCCATAAGGCCAAAATAACCACTCGTATACCCAACATAGGCCAACAATGCCATATAATCTTTTACATACATGACATCTGTCCACAAGTCTCTAAGGATACATACTTTTCATAAAGGTGGGGACAAAGCATGTCATACCAAACAATACACATCTAAATCATACTAACCAAACGAGCAACTCCAGAGCAAATGGAGTACACCAACATCATCGTTAAGCTGATCGCCTACTTGGAGGACTCTCGACCTGTCTATCGACACCTGCGGGCATGAATGCAATATTCCCAGGCAAAATAGATATCCGTACGAATAATGTACCGAGTATGTAATGCACATAAATAAGTACATAATAGGCATGGAAGGAATATTGAGTAAATGAATCAACATGTAAGTCTTGATAACTCCGTAAATCATGAAATAACTATGGTGTCATGCATATGCATATGAATGTCATGTTGTGCATAGGTACATATTTCATAACATCATCAGGCCTCTGAGGGCATCCCATCATATCATTTCAGCCATTATGGGCAAAAGTATCAACGTATACAGCTGATCAGGTGGTGGTGCACTGATGGTGCGTATATAACGCCATGACCTTTTTCCCATATCCTATATATATATATATATATATATATATATATATATATATATATATATATATATATATATATATATATATATACATATACGCGTATATAACATCATCTGATCATGGGTCAATGTACAAGTATAAATGCATGAAATGCATAAGAAATACGTTAATAAGATTTTCTTGGAATGCCATAAAAATTCATATGCCTTTCGGATAACCTTTATCAAATATATATTTTTCTTAGACTCATGAACGGAAGATATAATAATATTTACATGGGGAATCAAAAATATAGACATCCCTAGTATTTCTATGAATATAGTCATTTGTGAAAGTTGTGTATTTTGCTCGTTTCATTTGTATTATTTGGATTATGCCAAAAAGAAAGAATGGATAGCCCTAATATACCTGGACCGATTCTCTTAAAAATCCCTCTAACACACCTCAATCGCGATGAAACGCATGACAACGAGATCAAAATAGGGAATATAGAAAGATTAAGTTTATTCTGTTATAATTGCCAAATCTCACGTTCTTACGATGCCATGAAATTTTGTTTGAAATTGATATACGTACCTCTCTTAAGATACCAAATCTATCTTTAATAGATACATGTCTTAAGAATGTCAAATCTCTCTGTTGTGGATATATGTCAAAAGAATGGCAAATCTCTCATTCTTATCATGTTATGAAGTTTCAAACCAACTATTTGAGCTCTTATCCTTTACTTTATAAATTTTAATTTCTTTGAGAATGAGTGGAATACTTGAAACTATATAGGGTAGGTAGAGCACTTTTGCCTTTTAAACTTTGATTTCTCGATCCACTACTTTCTATTCCGGGAACGTAAAACATAAAAGGAATTCAAATGTGAAATAATACGTCAGCTCATCTACTTGAAATATCCTTAAATTATTGAAAAAATATGATTTTTTATAATCATGTTTCCCTTCCCATCCTGCTCCGCTGAGTGTAAGCTTGTGGGCCCATTTTGTGGCTTAGTTGGCCAAAGGCTTTTCATCTTTTGCCACCTTGCAATCTAAGCCAAAGAGTCACAATTTTGGCTTTATTAAGACTCAACATTGCTGCCACATTTGGAGGTCCTTAAAATTATCCCAAGATCTTAATTAATCTCTCATTATTTCATAATTAACCAATTATCCACATAATTAAAAAATTATTTCAAATTACTTAAAATACAATATACTTTATACATCTGACTATTATGGTCATATGGTACCTTGTATGGTATTAGTCCATAAATATCGGATACTAACGCTCGACCCGAATTGTATCCGCAACATGCAAAACTTGGATAAAGATTTATTTTCTTTGACTTGCTTCCCATCTCACCTTTATGAATATTCTCATCACTTGTTTGAAATAGTGTAATCCTTATAATCTCCAAATAATCTTTTTCTTAGACCGATGTCTATTATCTTACGACAAATTTAACGTACAATATTACATGGTGCAATATCATCGTAATTTAATACTAGAAAGTGTAACATCATCGTAATGTAGTACTGCGGTACGTAATATCGACGTAATATTGCGGGCTGTAGCATCATTCCTTTTTGGAACATTCGTCTTTGAATGTTGACTGATGCTCTTATCATTTTTATAACTCATAGCTCTTGTGAATACCTTAATACTCTCTCTTCCATTTAGGCAGATGTTCTGTGAGTAAATCCAAAGTCCTGGGCATTCCCCCCCCCCTTTAGGCCTCTTTCCCACGCCATGACTTGTAATCGAATTCCTTCTAATATTGTAATTGTTGCTACCTTCTATCATGCAGCCTCTACGATGCTGATCTTATAAGTGTGCTTATGCGACTCTCCTCTCCTTTTTCCTCCAACTTTTAGCCAATCTCTTGGCCTTTTTTTTTAAACATATATAAGGCTTAATAGGATGCGTCTGTAGGCATCTATATGCGTACTGAAGTTCTTCGCTCGATACTTTGTAGAACTTACGAATATTGATATATCTTATAGGCCTAGTTATCCATTCGTATGGATTTACTGCATCAACGTATGTCATACTATACCATAACTCTTACTTCGATTTATTGTTACTGAGGTATGCAACTAACTCCAGGTTACTCTCGTTGCTTATCCTTTAGATTGATGGTCTAATCTCATTTCATATTATTGAACTTCTATCCATGTATTGTTGATTCACCTTAATGTTTATCCATCATCTACCACTGATAACTTGATCTTTTATGTAACACCGCCACTAGGGCTCGCATCTCACTGGGGACATCTAGAGTAATTAGATTGATACACCTAGGGGTGATATAATACTCTAATAAATGTGCTTTATAGCATCCCAATGTGACTTACCTTATATGGATATTTTAGTTCCTTACAATTCAAGAAATCCTCTTTAAGTCATTACTCACTCGAAGGCCAAAATGTCATTCTTTATCTATCACAATCACACTGTCATTCTACTACCAGGGTAGCATTCCATCTCTTCTAAATGCTACTAGTCTTAAACTTCTTTGAGTTCATTCAACCTATATTGAGCTTTCTATAACATAGAGGAACTATCAGTCCCTTTGTTTTCACGGGCTTATTACCAAGGACTTATCCATTTTCGTCACCTTCTCACTTGCCATTTTCTTGTCCTTACTCCTGTCTTTCTAAAAGCTTGTCGTTCTATCATTTTTTAGCTTGTGAACGATTTCCTTATTTTTTTCTAGAACATCAAGCGAGACCTCACATTGTCTCTAACTCTTATTTTACTCTCTAATTATACCTTTCGGTACTTAGAAACCATAGGCCGGAAGGTATGCCACTGACGATGTTGCTAATGTTTTTGGATGCGAAATACTCGTGCTTCTAGCCTTTTATTCGTAGTATGGACTATTCACAACCTTCTCCATTTGAGTATCTCGTATGGTGTTCGCCTTTTTACTTTAATTATCTTATAATCTTGCATCACATCTTCTATCTTTCTCATGACCTCCCTTCCACATAGGTATACTTCATATCCAGAACTTGCAGCTTTATTATAATACTTACACCTCTGGTGCATACACAATCTGGTGGTAGCTCCATACTGACTTTTTATGAGACTGGTACTCTTCTAACTGGCTTTCTCGTATAGCCATTATAGAATATAGTTGTTGTGCTATCTCTCTTGCACCTCTAATATCAAGAGTGATTTTGCAATGTTCTCAATCATGATTCCTATAACTTTTGAGTCCAATAATCTACTTCATTGATGTAACTCTTTAGTTTCCTCCTTCTTCTAATCAGCTTTTATGTCGGCTTAAGTTATCTTCTAATATGCGGCTCATGGTATTAGTTATTACGTTAGCCCTTCATGGACGCTATGGAATATCTATGATACAATCTTCTAACAATCCATTCCTTTGTCTATGACCTGGGTTCAATTCTTTCTTTTAACTTATACTGGAATATTCTACGGCTATATGATTGTCAACATATATGTTGCATGGATAACACTCCAAACTCTTAAGTGTGTTCATATTGTAACCAACTTCGGATCATTGATCGGATAATTTCTTTTGTTCCATCTTAGCTTTCTTTCAATGTATGCTATTACTTTTCCTGGTCTTTCTGCCCCTTTGTTACGTCCATACTTAGCTTATTTTAGTGCCCATAAATGCCAGAGTTTTCGTGCAACTCATATGATCTCGAATATTACTTTTAATTTTACTTCTCGTTCATTAGCCATGGTAGGTGCCACTTTCCTTTAGAGTGCTTACAACATTTTTATGAGAGTGTTGTTACACGACCATTTCCTCATTAGGTCGTTGTGCTTAGGTTGAAGCCTTCTTTCTTATTTTCTCAGTTAGTCTTTCATTGTAGTACTTGGGGAGAACCCTTGACTCTCGTAAAGTTGTGAGCTTATTACGGACCTTTTGATGTCCCTCCTTGCTATAAATCACCGGTAGTTGCGTACCTCCGTGTCCTTGTGCTTGTAGGGTTTTGACTATCTTCCTAGTGGCACTTTCGTTTATCCCTGTAACACTCATACAGTACCTTTAACTACCCCGGCTCCTATTTGAATATATCTCAAGTATTATAATGACATTATTGTGAGGCTGAATTCTCCATGTTGGGGTTTACTACATTTATCTTGCATGATCTACTGATTTGTCTATAACTTCTTATCTAGTCATGACTAGGCTCTTTCTGAATCAACTACTAACTACTCCTACGCTCATTCTCATATCCATATTTGGCATCTCTCTTGGGTTATTTCCTTTGTCTAACTTACCTCTTGCGCTGGCTCCTTATTTATCAATAACCTTTCGGGCAGGAACCTTTACTTCCTTTTTCTGACTCCGTGCTTACATAACGTTCTGGAATCATAGCATATCTATAAGATTCGAATAAGTGCAATATTATTCCTTTCTCATTTTTATCACACTCTTCCTTTACCATTCCATAGTTACTAGAACACCTTAATTATGTCATAATGTCATCACTCCATATTCCCCCCTTTAGGGGAGTACTAAGATTTAGTGCTATGATTATCTATGTATAGATATTTTACCTTTTCATCGGTGGCGTCTTTTCACATCGTCGATGACCCTTACTCACCTTGCGATAATCCTTATGTACCAAGAATAACAAAACGCCTTACTCGCGAGGGTGACACTAAATGTAACTGTATATATAGTCCCTTAAGCTTAACTTTTCTCACATTATTTCCTTTAGGGAAGTTTCTTCCTGAATGACCATTCTCTGAATTTCTCTGGAATCTTCTTCTATTATCCATTCTATTATGCCGGAACAAAATCTGAAATTCTCATGATGCCAGCTATTATCAAATCATTAAATCCCTAATTTGTGTTTTGTTTATTTTGCTCACCAACTCGTACTGATTTCTATTATTCTGGGGTCCAGCTTCTTCCTATTTGCAATTACGTTAGAATCACAAACTTATTTCTTGAAACGAGAATATGAATTTATGGCATATACTCTTTTGTTGTCTCAAGGCCTATCACCTTTCATTTTTTTCACCTGACTATGGACCCGTTAATACCATCATCTTTTTTATCTACCGTTGTCATCCATTTATCACATCTTACTCATAATTCTTCCTTATCTTTCTTCTCATTACCCTTCTAACATTTATATCTATCACCTTATTCTGAAAACTTTAACAAGACGTTCTTTTGCTTTTTGCTCCCCTTGCTCCATCCACTGGCTCTTCGGATTGCTTACGTTCTCGCTTTATTAGGGACAGGAGCCACACTTAGGTAATATTTATCCCTTTAAGGCTTCTAGTGCCTATCTTTGTAGTACTCATATCTAGTTGTACTATTTTAGAGTGCACTATCTGGATTTCTCACAAGGAGTTTTATCAGCACTTTTGCAATATCCTTCGAAAATGTCAACTACTACAAACAATCCATATACCATTTTGGGTTATTCTTACCCTGGCTGAATTATAATATCATGTCCTTCTCTAAAACTATATATATTTGCTCCTATAGGGCATAGCTAAGATATGTGTGGTCAATTATACATACCTCTATTACTGTTGAAGGTAACTCAAAAAACTTATATTCCTCTGCCGGAGTTGTAAATACTGTTAACCTTCATTACCCTCCTTCATCTTGCTTCTTTTGCTTGTTGAAACTTGTATTTATCTTATGCATCTATCATTGTATTCCCTATAAAGGTTGATAGATATTCTTGCGTTAAGGCTCCTTATCAAGAGCCGTATACATCTTCGTACACACATGATCTACCAAAGACCTTACATTTACTTATCATAAGCATCATGAAAAATTGAGTCCTTCTGACTCAACTCTTCCATAGTCACATTCAATCTCTTACCACCTATCTTTCAAGATGTAGACATCGTCGCATTATGAACATGATAGATTTTAGGAAATTTAGTTCTTATAACCGAGCTCTACCACACGATCTAGTGTAAAAAGAAAGAGTGACAATCCTACATGCACTTTAGCCTCCTGCTTATATGTGTGGTGCATGACACACCCATAAACAAGACTCTACTAGACACGACTTGTAGACATCCATAGGATAGAACTGCTCTGATACCACTTTTTTCACGACCCAAATCGATAGACCGCGACGGGCATCCGATATCTTACTTAAATGGGTACCTACGTAACTTATATTTTGTTTCATACTATCATAGGTAAATGAGCCAAAGAGGATATCATGAGATAAGTACAATAAAATATGGAGAAATACTCGAGAATGGACGACAACTCATACAATCTTTTACGTACATAACATCTGTCTATAAGCCTCTAAGGGTACATAATTTTCATAAAGTTTGGGACAGAGCCCCGTCATACCAACAATACACGCCTAAATCATACTGACCAAACGAGTAAGCTCTAGAGCAAATGGAGTGCACCAGTAACATGTGTTGAGCTGATCGCCTACTTGGAGGACTCTCGACCTATCAATCGAGACATGCGGGCATGAACGCAGCATCCCCAGTCAAAAGGGACATTAGTACGAATAATGTGCCGTGTATGTAAGGCACATACATAATTACATAACCGACATAGAAGGAATATTGAGTAAATGACTCAACCTATAAGTCCTAATAACTCAGTAAATCATGAAATAATGATAGTGTCGTGTATATGCGCATGAATGTCATGTCGCGCATAGGTACATGTTTCATAATATCATCAGTCCTCTGAGGGCATCCCATATTATTTCGGCCACTGTGGGCAAAATCATCAATGTATACTAGCTGATCCGGTGATGGTGAGTATATGACGCCGTAACCTTTTTCCCATATCCCATATAAATATAATATACTATATGCATATATAATACCATCTGGTCACGAGTCAATGTACATGCATAAATGCAAGAAATGCATAAGAAATACGTTAAAAAGATTTTCTTGGAATGCCATAAAAATCCATATGCCTTTCGGATAAACTTTATCAAATACGTATTTTTCTCACACTCATGAATAGAAGATATAATAATAATAATTCACATGTGGAATCAATAATATAGACACCCCTAGTATTACCATGAATAGAGTCATTTGTGAAAGTCGTGTATTTTACTTATTTTATTTGTATTATTTGGATCATGCCAAAAAGAAGAAGGGATATCCTTTAACATACTTAGACCGATTCTCTTGACAATCCCTCTAACACACGTCAATCACAACAAAACACGTGAAGGAGAGATCAAAATAGGGAATAATCCGTATTGTTATGAAATAATATAAAAGACAAGAACAATAACTCAAGAACAAGAGCAAATAGAGAGAAGAGTAGAGAGAGTTCTTCTTATTGATACTTAGAGAATGTTAGGAGTTATTTACAATGGTAGAGGGCACCTCTATTTATAGGGAGGAGGATGATTTAGCTACCAAGAATAGAACTCTAGAATCTCTCTAATTAAAGACATTCACCTTAAATAGAAGTGTATTTATAACACTCCCCCTTGAATGTCTATTCAATGATGTGCCTCGTTAAAACCTTAAAACAAAACCCAATGGGAAAAATTAAAGTAAGGAAAAGAGTACACATGTTTGAATATGCGCCTATTGGTTGCCTCGTTAAAAACCTCGCAAGGAAAACCCGGTGGGACAAAACCTTGTAAGGGAAAAAGAGTGCAACGCGCATTAACTCCCCCTGATAAGAACATCAATTTATGTCCTTAAGTCTTCGCATCCCGATCTTGTGAACTAGCTTCTTGAAGGTTGACTTTGGTAGAGACTTTGTGAACAAATCAGCCATATTGTCGCTTGAACGAATCTGTTGAACATTGATATCACCATTCTTTTGAAGATCATGTGTGAATAATAACTTTGGTGAAATATGCTTCGTTCTATCTCCTTTTATGAATCCTCCCTTCAATTGAGCTATACATGCTGCATTGTCTTCATTCAAAGTTGTGGGTAGTTTATCACACTTCAAACCACATTTGTCTTGGATATGATGTATTATCGACCTTAACCACACACACTCCCGACTTGCTTCATGAATAGCAATTATCTCGGCATGATTAGATGAAGTAGCCACAATTGATTGCTTAGTCGATCGCCAAGATATGGCGGTGTCTCCACAGGTAAACACATAACCCGTTTGAGATCGAGCCTTGTGTGGGTCGGACAAATATCCAGCATCAGCATAACCAACAAGATCCGGGCTGCAATTCTTGCCATAAAATAAGCCCATATCGGTAGTTCCCTTTAGGTACCGCAATATGTGTTTGATCCCATTCCAATGTCTCCTCGTAGGAGCCGAGCTAAATCTTGCTAAGACATTAACTGAAAAGGATATGCCAGGCCTTGTAGTATTGGCAAGATACATTAGTGCGCCAATTGCGCTAAGATATGGTACTTTAGGACCAAGTAGCTCTTCATTCCTTTCTTGTGGTCGGAATGGATCTTTGTTCACATCAAGTGATCGAACAACCGTCGGTGTACTTAAAGGATGTGCTTCATCCATGTAAAACCGTTTCAGTACCTTTTCTGTATAGGTAGATTGATGAACAAAAATTCCGTTTGCCAAATATTCAATTTGCAAACCAAGACATAGTTTAGTCTTTCCGAGATCTTTCATCTCGAATTCATCCTTTAGATAATCAATTGCCTTTTGGAGTTCTATAGGGGTTCCAATAAGGTTTATGTCATCAACATATACGGCAAGTACAACAAATTCCAATGTTGTTTTCTTTATAAAAACACACGGGCAAATGACGTCATTTATATAGCCTTCTTTTAACAAGTACTCACTAAGACGATTATACCACATTCGTCCAGATTGCTTTAGACCATACAAGGATCTTTGCAATTTAATTGAGAACATTTCCCGAGATTTTGAATTATGCGCGTTTGGCATCTTGAGTCCATCGGGAATTTTCATGTATATCTCATTATCAAGTGAGCCATAAAGATAGGCAGTAACTACATCCATTAAGCGCATGGCAAGCTTTTCATGGACAGCAAAACTTATGAGATAACGAAAGGTTATCGCATCCATTACAGGCGAATATGTCTCTTCATAATCGACACCAGGCCTTTGAGAAAAACCTTGTGCAACAAGGCGTGCCTTATATCTTTGTACCTCGTTTTTCTCGTTTCTTTTGCGTACAAAGACCCATTTATAGCCGACAGGCTTAACACCATTAGGTGTTTTAACTATAGGGCCAAAAACTTCACGTTTTGCCAGCGAATTCAATTCTGATTGAATTGCTTCTTGCCACTTTGGCCAATCATGTATTTTTCGACATTCTTCAACAGATTGAGGTTCGAGATCCTCACATTCTTGCATAATGCTAGATGCTACATTATAAGCAAAGGCATTATCCACCACAATATCCACTCGATTAATATTTGCCTCAATATTAATTGGATTTAGGGATAGTTCCGTATTTTCCAGAGTCTCGGGCTCAATGGATTCTTCATGAATCTCAGAATTTGTTAAATCATGAGATTCTTTCGTGGTGTCATTTTGATCGTTCTTTTTCCTCTTTCTAGGATTTCGATCTTTGGAACCTAATGGTCTGCGACGCTTCAGGCGTGCATTTGACTCATTGGATATGACACTAGATGATTGTCCAACAGGGACATCAATACGGATTGGAACATTTTCCGCGGGAATGTGGGATTTCGTTATCCTTTTCAAGTCCGTAAATGCGTCAGGCATTTGATTTGCTATTCTTTGCAAATGGATAATCTTTTGTACCTCTCTTTCACAAATAGAGGTATGTGGATCAAGATGAGATAATGATGCATTTTTCCACAAAATTTCCCGTTTGGTTTCACCAACTTCTCCCCCTAATTTTGGGAAAAGTGTCTCATCAAATCGACAGTCTGCAAATCGTGCAGTAAACAAGTCGCCTGTCAATGTTTCGAGGTAGCGAATGATGGAGGGCGATTCAAACCCAACATATATTCCTAACCTTCTTTGCGGACCCATTTTGGTGCGGGATGGCGGTGCTATAGGCACATATACTGCACATCCAAAAATTCTTAAATGGGATATATTGGGTTCATGACCCAAAACCAATTGCAACGGGGAATACTTGTGGTAATTCGTTGGTCTGAGACGAATTAGCATTGCTGCATGTAAGATGGCGTGACCCCATACCGAAGTGGGCAGCCTCGTTCTCATAAGTAATGGCCTTGCAATCAACTGCAGGCGTTTAATTAACGATTCTACAAGACCGTTTTAAGTGTGAACATGAGCTACAGAATGTTCAACTTTTATCCCGATTGATAAGCAATAATCATTAAATGCTTGGGATGTAAACTCAGCAGCATTATCCAGTCCAATGGACTTGATTGGATTATCTGGAAATTGTGCTCGTAGTCGAATTATTTGTGCCATTAATTTCGCAAACGCAAGGTTGCGTGATGACAATAGGCACACATGAGACCATCTACAGGATGCGTCTATCAAGACCATGAAATACCTAAACGACCCACTAGGTGGGTGAATAGGTCCACAAATGTCCCCTTGTATACGTTCCAGAAATGTGGGTGACTCAGTCCCAACCTTTGTTGGTGATGGCCTGATAATCAACTTGCCTTGATAACACGAAGTGCAAGGATATTCATTATTCGAAGGAATTTTGAAATTCTTTAACGGATGCCCATATGAGCTTTCTATAATCCGTCTCATCATGATCGATCCTGGGTGTCCCAATCGATCATGCCAAAGTACAAAGGTATTGGAATCAGTAACCCTTTGGTTTACTGTTGAATGTGCCTCAATTGCACTAATTCTTGTCCAATACAGGCCACAAGACAAAGACGGGAATTTCTCAATAACCCTCTTTTGGCCGGAGACATTCTTTGTGATGACGAGATATTCAAGATTATATTCATCCATTGTCTCAATATGATAGCCATTCCGGCGTACATCTTTAAAACTCAACAAGTTTCTCTTAGACTTGGAGGAGAACATTGCATTCTCTATGTTTAACATCGTGCCTTTGGGCAGAGTTACAATTGCTCTTCCGGAGCCTTCAATCAATTTACTACTTCCAGAGATTGTAGTAACGTTTGCCTTACACATATTTAGTTGAGAGAAATATTTCCTTTCTTTGAGTATTGTATGTGTAGTACATGAATCAACTAGGCAAATACTTTTACAGTTGGACGTTGATCCAAGTTCGCTTTGTGAGATATCCATATTTGCTATCCCATAGTTTGACATACAAAAGAGATACACGAACATAAGAATAAACAAGTTCAATTCGTTTGTGTCACATAATATTTTCAAAATCTGCTGCTAACAGTTGACTAACAAAATCATATATGTTATCCATAATTGATTACTTTGCAGTTTGAAAATTTCAGTTTAAGCATTTTCTTCAAACAATCGATTGTTAAACACAAACAATCGATTGTTAAACATTGACAATCGATTGTTAAACACACACAATCGATTATTTGCTATTTTGAAAAACTTCAGATCACACTGTCTTAAGACAATCGATTGTTATGCATAGACAATCGATTGTTGGCTATTTTGAAAAATTCCAGAGCACACTGTTTTAAGACAATCGATTGTTAAGTATAGACAATGGATTGTTGGCTATTTTGAAAAATTCCAGAGCACACTGTTTTAAGACAATCGATTGTTATGCATAGACAATCGATTGTTGGCTATTTTGAAAAATTCCAGAGCACACTGTTTTAACGACAATCGATTGTTAGACAAAGACAATCGATTGTTGGCTATTTTGAAAAATTCCAGAGCATACTGTTTTAAGACAATCGATTGTTATGCATAGACAATCGATTGTTGGCTATTTTGAAAAATCCAGAGCACACTGTTTTAACGACAATCGATTGTTAGACAAAGACAATCGATTGTTGATCAATTATTTTTCAGCTTTAATGCGAAAATAGTAGATAATCGACTAGTTTTTCAGGCTAGTCGATTACCCCTACTGGAAAATAAAAATTTTATTGATATTTGAGCATATTGAAGATATTCTAAAGAACTACTGCTAACATTGCATCATGAACTAACTAATACGAGCTAATACTAATGACTATTAATTTATTCACTAACTAATACAAATAAGTAGAACAAAATCAAATAACTCCATCTTCTTTCATCACGGACCCATCGCCGACTAGGTGGTCTATTTTCCCCTCGGGTTGCTCAAAGAAGTCTGCCACATCCAGGTGGGTGATGTCCGAGTTGTCGTCATAGACAAAATTTGTTTCAGGGCCTTTTCTCTTTCGAGATGCTTGATAAAGGTCAACCAAGTGTCTTGGTATACGGCAAGTCTTTGACCAGTGCCCTTTCCCACCACAACGATAACATATAGTTTCTGAACCATTTGCCTTAGGATCTTCATGACCCCGTTTCTGCTTTCGGCGGTTATCTCTCCTTGGGGGTTGACGGACTTCATTGGAATTTCTTCCTTGTCTACGTCCCTGGCTATGACCCCGTTTACGACCATGACCATGGCCCTTTTCATGTTTGGCATAATGAGAGTGCACCTTATCTGCTTCAGGCAGTGGTGTAGACCCAGTGGGTCGATTTTCATGATTTCTCATGAGCAGGTCATTATTTCGCTCAGCCACTAGTAGAAGAGAAATCAGTTCAGAGTACTTTGTAAAGCCTTTCTCTCTGTACTGTTGTTGCAGTACCATATTGGAGGCATGAAACGTTGTAAACGTTTTCTCAAGCATATCATAATCGGAGATATTATCCTCGCATAGCTTCAATTTAGAAGTAATTCTGAACATTGTAGAATTATATTCAGAAACGGACTTAAAGTCCTGGAGCCTCAGATGAGCCCAATCATATCGTGCTTGTGGCAGAGTGACCAACTTCAGGTTGTCATATCTCTCCTTTAAGCTGTTCCACAAGATGAGTGGATCCTTGACGGTGAGATATTCAATCTTCAAACCTTCATCAAGGTGATGGCGCAAGAAAATCAAGGCCTTCGCACAGTCTTGAGTGGATGCTTTTTCTCTATCTTTGATGGTGTCTCCGAGACCCATAGCATCTAAGTGGATTTCAGCATCCAACACCCATGTCATATAGTTCTTGCCCGAAATTTCAAGGGCAACGAACTTTCTTTTTGTAATGTCAGACATAATCGAAAATTAAATTAGGAAGAGGGAAATACCTTAGATTTTTTGAGAATGGTTCTTGAGACGGTAGAGTCTCGTGATGATAACGTATTATGAAATAATATAAAAGACAAGAATAATAATTCAAGAACAAGAGCAAATAGAGAGAAGAGTAGAGAGAGTTCTTCTTATTGATACTTAGAGAATGTTAGGAGTTATTTACAATGGTAGAGGGCACCTCTATTTATAGGGAGGAGGATGATTTAGCTACCAAGAATAGAACTCTAGAATCTCTCTAATTAAAGACATTCGCCTTAAATAGAAGTGTATTTATAACACGTATGATATTTTTGAGAAAGATTACACCGTATTCCGTTATAATGGCCACATCTCACGTTCTTACGATGCCATATATGTATCTCTCTTAAGATGCCGAATCTCTCTTTAATGGGTACATGTCTTAAGAATGCCAAATCTCTCTGTTGTGGATATATGTCAAAAGAATGCCAAATCTCTCATTCTTATCATGTTATGAAGTTTCAAACCAACTATTTGAGCCCGTATCCTTTACTTTATAAATTTTAGTATCCAACTTTGATAAGATAAGAGATCTCTTGAATTTGTAAGCTTGTGGGTCCCATTTTGTGGCTTAGTTAGCCAAAGATTTTTTTCATGTTTTGCCACCTTGCAATCTAAGTCAAAGAGTCACAATTTTGGCTTGATTAAGACTTAACATTGCTGCCACGTTTGGGGGTCCTTAAAATTATCTCAAGATCTTAATTAATCTCCAATTATTTTATAATTAACCAAGTTGTTTAGTGTAAAAATGGTAATAATAATTAAATTTGTTGATGGGACTCTAAAAATATGTGTCCTATTGTTATGCCAGTTGCTAAGCAGTTGATGTTGTATATATGAAGTTTAGAGACAAAATGCGGGCTAAAATAAAGTTGTAATTGAACTGACCAGTTAGCTATTCGGGGTCTCTGACTGACCGATACGAGGCCTCGAGGCTGATTCCTAGGCTCGGGCTCGAGCTATTAAGGATACTCGCGGAAGGGCTAACAGTTGGGATATAATTAAGGGAGGCTCTTTATGGCCAATGATAAGCAATAAATAAAGAACAAATAAAAAGACAATAAATAAGAGCAATAATATTAAGAGAGTAAGTTAGAGAGAAAAGAGAGAGCGAGAGAGTTCTTGTGTATTTTGTGTAGAATAGTTGGAGCAACAACAGTTGTTTACAAAATAGTAAGGATTCCCTTTATATATAAGGGGAGTCCTAACATATTACGAAAGGCATCAATTACCAAGGGGGATGGGGCAGCTAGATAACATTAGGCCATGTCAATACCAGCTATATGCCTTAGAATCTCCCTTTTTTTTGTCATAGACATTGGTATACACTGCCCTCGAGGTTGAAACCCGACACCTCCGGAAGGTGTGTCTCGACCTTGGCTTCGAACCTCGAGAAGCTTTCGGGGGGCAACCTAATAATAGGGAAATCGGCCCCTTAGTTTTACCGTACACAGACAGTCTCAGAGTTTATTAGAGTGAAAGTGATAAGAAACGACCTTGAAATTCTTCCTCCTCTAGTACTCTAGTAATCGGCAACGGCCACAAGATACCAAGATACGATATGCGCGCAGCACCTGCGAATTTCTGCATTGACTATGGCAGTGGCTGTCTCCTGGCCTTCTTCAATGCACACGTGGAGCTTTTAATAAATACTCCCCTTCTTATTTTCTATAACCCATTGCGTTCCCATATCCCAAAAAGGTTTGCTCTTCCTTTGCTTTCATTTTTTTCTAAAGAAGGCAACTCTTTTTCTTCTTCCGGAATGATATATAGCCTAAACTTTGGGATCGAGTTTATGCCTGTAGTAAGGTCTTACAAAATTTTCATGTCTTGCTTGAGGTCGTACAGTTTTGTTGATACTTGGTACAAGTATGATTCATGCCTTGCTTGATGTCTTACAGTTTGTTGATACTTGGTACAAGTATGATTCATGACTTGCTTGATGTCTTACAGTTTGATTGGCACAACTATATGACTGTAGTCATTTGTGCTTAGCCATAGCTATTTTGGTCCTGAGTGTAGTATCTTAGGTGTCAATATCGAGGGTATGCCTTTTCATGAACCTTACAAATGCAATATATAGCCTAAACTTCGGGAACGAGATTATGCCTGTAATAAGTCTTACAAAAATTTCATGCCTTTGAGGTCTTACAGTTTTTAGATACCTAGTACAAGTACGATTTATGCCTTGCTTGAGTATTTATAGATTTGTTGTTACCTTACATAGGTCTTACGAGACCGGGTCTGCCCACTGGGGGTCTTATGGCCTCGGGATTTTTATTGAATGGCGATTGGTGATTGTCTTCGAGTCATCGAGTTTGTTTTGGCTCGGGAGCAGTTACTCGTGAGCTCGGTGTTGCCTTATTGAAGGCTTACAATTTTGGAGATTCCGATCCTGAGGTCATGCCTTCTTTGAGTTTTTGACGCTAGTCTCCAAGTGTTCGGAACGTTTTTCTTTTTTTGGAGATGTTTCGTGATTTATGTGCTGCCTCGTTGAGGGCATATGAGTTTGGAGTTCTGACCCTGGGTTTATGCGGGTGCCGCATTATTGACGTAAGTCTTTGAGTATTCGATGGAGAAATCGTTATTGAGAAAATGCTGAGTTTCCTCTGGAGCATGATATGCTTTGGCAAAAGATATTCTTTGATTAATATGCACAAGTATACATTGTCTTGTTGTCGTGGGGCCGATTATATAGGCATGGTTTGTTTGATCGTTTGGCCTGATACGTCATTTTACTATTGGGACCCTATTTGGTATTTCTCGGCTCTTCCGGGAGGATTACCTCTTGCGCTCGAGATTGTTTGCAAAGAAGCTCAGAATACTTGTCGGATCTTCCTTAGATAGCATATGGATGTTGCCTAATTAAAAACATTGCCGCTAAAACCCTCTTCGGGACAAAATAGAGTTGAAGGAAAAGAGTGCAACGCTTTCTCGAGAGTGTTCATGGAATTTTCAATCGGGTGCCCAACTAATAATATCATTTTAGCATTGATATGTTCTAATTGCTCGAAAGTTGTTCGCCTTTCATGGTGCCAAGCTTATAAGACCCTTTGCCGACTACTCTGAGGACACGGTACGGTCCTTCCTAGTTCTGGCCTAGCATTCCTTTATTAGGGTTTCGGGTGTTGAGAGTGACTTTCTTTAGGACTAAGCCTCCTTCCCCGAAATACTTAAGGCTTGTTCTCCTATTATAATACCTTTCGATTCTCTGCTTCTGGGTGGCCATTCAAATCAGCGAGGCTTCTCGTTTTTCATCCAATAGTTCGAGGGCCGTTGTTATGGTCTGGTTGTTCGATGTCTTAGTAGTGTGTTGGAATCTGGTACTTAATTCCACTGGTATCAAAGCCTCCGTAACGTATACCATAGAGAAAGGTGTTTCCCCTATGCTTGACTTTGAAGTCATTCAGTATGCCCATAACACACTTGGGCAGCGTTTCTGTCCATTTTCCCTTGGCGTTATTCATCTTCTTTTTTAAGTTTTGAATGATGGTTTTATATATGGATTTGTCCCGGCCGTTTTCATATGGGTGGTAGGGCATTGACAGGATTCTCTTGATTTTGTGGTCTTCAAGGAACTGTGTTACCTTGCTCCCGACGAACTGCCTCCCGTGATCGTATGTTATTTCGGATGGGATTCTGAATCGACATATACTGTGATCCCATATGAAGTTGATGACTTCCTTTTCTCTTATTTTTTGAAGGCCTACACTTCCACCCATTTAGAGAATAGTCAGTCATAAATAATATAGTCTAGCTTTACCTGGTGCCATCGACAAAAGGGACGACGATGTCCATTCCCCATTTCATGAATGGCCATGATGATAAGACAAATGTAGTTGCTTGCCAGGCTAGTAATCATGGAATCGAATCTCTGGCACTTGTCGCATTTTCGGACGAATTATTTGGTGTCTTTTTCCATATTATCTCAATAGTAGCTTGCTCTGATCACCTTCCGGACTAAGGAGTCAATGCCGGAATGATTCCCATAAGTACCCTCATGAATTTCTCGGAGTACATAATCTGTGTCACCTGGCCCTAGACATATCGCCAGGGGGCCATCAAAAGTTTTTCTGTACAAAGTCTCATTTTTGTCGAGTGAGAATCGGCTACTTTGGTTCGTAGGGCCCTCGATTCTTTTTGATCTACGGGAAACTTGCCGTCACTTAAATAATCAATATATTTATTCCTCCAATCCCATGTTAGGCTAGTGGAATTATTATCAGTGTGACCTTGATCGACCACTGATTTAGATAACTAAACAACAACCCCGGGGAGTAGGTTCTCTTCTTTAACAGAAGATCCCAGATTTGCGAGGGCATCGGCCTCACTGTTCTACTCTCGAGGTAGTGCGACCTGGATTTCGTCCAAATATCTTTTCATCCTGTCTTTTCGAGCTTTGCAGCTCCCATTCACCTGTCTTACTACCAGGAGTGAATCACACTTCCAGGATTCTAGCCAGTTCTAAACCTGCAATCATAGCGTCGTACTCAACTTCATTGTTAGTCAATTTTATGGTTTTTATATATTGTCTAATTATGCCTCCAATGGGTGGCCTCAGGCTATACCGAGCCTGAATCCTCTTATGTTTGTGGTTCCGTCTGTGAACAGGGTCCATACCCCATAAGACATGCCTAATTTTAATAAAAGTTCCTTCTCTACCTCGGGTTTGAGTGAGGGCAAGAAATCGGCCACGAACTCCGCCTGAATTTAGGCTTGATGGCTGTTCGGGGTTGATACTCGATATCATACCCCCCGAGTTTGTTGGCCCATTAGCCAATCGGCCTGATATCTTGGGTTTGTGCAGTATTCTCATGAGGGCATATGCCAACAGAAAATGGATATGGTGGCATTGAAAATAGGGCTTCAGTTTTCGCGAGGCCCTTATTAGCGGGAGAACCAATTTTTCTAGATGGGGATACCTGGTTTCGACATCCCCTTGGGTTTTGATTACAATTATAAAAAGAGAATTTTGTACCTTGATCCTCTCAAACTAGTACGCCGCGTACTGTTATTTCAGACACGGCCAGGTACTTATGTAGTGTTTCATCCTCCTTTGGCGTATGCAGAAGAGGTGGACTTGTCAGATATCGTTTTAGCTCCTTTAAGTCATGTTGGAATTCTAGAGTCCATTCAAAGTTGTTCTTTCTTTTAAGTAAAAAGAAGAAATTATGGCTCTAGTCCGATGACCTTGATATGAATCTGCCCATGGCTGTTATTGGTTCTGTTAGCCATAGCACGACCGTTATATTGTTCACTGATAACTAAGGATTATGATGCATTTTACACTCCTTCTTGCTTAAGTTTGGTTATAAATGCGTACAAAATAGTCCCAAAGGCTCACAAGTGGTGCTTGATTGCAGGTTTGATCAACAAGGTGACAAGGTGTCAAAAACCAGCTCAAAAAGCAGTGAAACTTACATAAGTACCAATATAAGACCAAGCTTAATCAAACAGGGCCAGTGCGGTCGCACACCATTTTGTGCGGTCCACAAAGATGAAGATCAGAGAGTATGCTTCTTTGTCAGCCAGGCAATGTGCCCTCAAAGACTGTGCAGTCCGCATTGATTCTACTGCAGCCGACCCGATTTCGTGCAGTCCGTAGAGCTTAAGTTCAGAGAGGTGACATTTTGGAGGAACTGGCCAATGCAGTCCACAATCCATTTTGTGCAGACCGCAGCAGAAGCCACCGCGTCCGCGGAGGCCAACTTCTGAGAGCAAGAAAGTCAAGTCAAGAGCCTTAGTGTAACCACACTCGATTTTGTGCGGTCCGCACTAGCCCCACAGGGGTAATTTTGTCCAAATTTTCAACCTAGAATAAATAGTATCTTTTCCATTTTTTAGGTTATGAGATAGATTTTCGGACAGAGCTGCGCTCGTGAACTTTTTTCTTTTACCATTTTGAGTAATTTTAGCTTAATTTCACCATTGAATCTTCAAGTTTTTTCTAGAAATTAATTATTATGGGTTTTTCTTCATCTATTTCTTTGTTTTCTTCTACAATTATGAGTAGCTAGGACTGTAGCTCAACCCTAGTGTGGGTAATTGATGAGTCTTGCGTTTTGATGCTGGATTGTCTATGGGTGTTTGGTATTTGGGCTAATTTAGGGTTTTATTGTTGAATTAGTGGTTGCAAACACTAGTTTATGCATAGTAGACTTTGGCACTTCTTGAGAAAGAGAGCCTAAGTCCATGAAATTGGTCCAACAAGGAATTGAGGCGTATTCAAGAGATTGATAGCCTCAATTAAAGGGTTAAACCTAAAAATAGTAATACCCGACTTTGAAAGTAGATTATGAAGTTTTGATCATATTAGGGAGACCTTTCCTTCATACGGGGAATGCCTTAGTTGATGTGGTAGCAGGGGAAGTTACCTTCTGGGTAGGCGATGAGAAAGTGGTCTTTCATGTGTGCAAGTCAATGAAGCAACCCAATAGCCCTGAGTTGTGCTCTTTTGTGAATCTTGTCACGGTAGTGATAGTTGATAATACTAGTGCAGTGATCAATGTGGAGGACCCTCTAGAAGCCATATTTTTTAATCTTGATGACAATGATGATGAGTGCCGAGTGGAGTGTGTGAATGCTTTACATGGGATGGGTTCTTATCCTTATGAGCCTAGGAAACTCTCTTTGGATCTTAAAAATAGAAAGACTCTGCCAACAAAGCCTTCAATAGAGGAACCTCCGGTGTTGGAGTTGAAGCAATTGCCTCCACACCTCAGGTATGATTTCTTAGGATCTAGTGCTACTTTACAATTATTCTTTCCGGCTTGCCTTACTAACATGCAGGTTGATGCCACATTGGCAGTGCTTCAAAAGCGAAAAAGGCAATCTGATGGACCTTAGTTGATATTCGGGGAATAAGCCCCGCCTTCTGTATGCACAAGATTATTTAGGAAGATGATGCAATGCCCTCCTTGGAACATCAAAGGAGTTGTGCCCCCCATTTCTGATTGTTCTTGGATTTCGCTGGTACAATCTATATCGAAGAAGGGTGGCATGAACATGGTTGCAAATTCAAAAAATGAGTTGATTCCTACCAAAACAGTCACCGGTCGGAGGGTTTGCGTGGACTACCGCAAGCTGAACAAAGTGACCCGCAAGGATCACTTTCCATTGCCTTTTATTGATCAAATGTTAGACCAACTTGCTGGGCATGCCCTCTACTATTTCTTGGATGGTTATTCTAGATACAACCAAATCTTGATTGCTCTGGAAGATCATGAGAAGACCATATTCACTTGTCCATAAAGAACCTTTGGTTTTCTAGGATGCCTTTTGGGTTGTGTAATGCATCATCTACATTTCAACGGTGTATGATGGAAATTTTCACCGATATGGTGGAAGATATTTTGGAGGTGCTCATAGACAACTTTAGTGTTGTGGGTAATTCATTTGATGAATATTTGAAAAATGTGGATAGAGTGTTAGCCTGCTGCGAAAAAACCAATCTTGTTCTTAATTGGGAGAAATGCCACTTCATGGTGGAAGAGGGCATAGTTTTTGGGCATAAATTTCAAAGCCTGGTATCGAGGTGGACAAAGCAAAAATTGATGTGATTTCAAGGCTCCCTCCCCTACCTATGTTAAGGAATTTAGAAGTTTTCTTTGGTATTCGAGGTTCTACCGGTGATTTATCAAAGGTAGTGAACCCCTTATGCAAGTAATCGGAAAAAGATGCCAAGTTTGCGTTCGATGAGAGATGTATACAAGTATTTGAACTTCTCAAGCACAAGTTGACCACCACTCCTATCATTACTGCACCTAATTGGAGCTTGCCCTTTGAGCTCATATCTGATGTGAGAGATGTTGCGGTCGAGGCGGTTTTGGATCTAAGAGTGAACAAAATGTTTCATTCGGTGTACCATGCGAGCAAGACAATAAGTGATGCTCAAGTGAACTACACGGTAACTGATAAAGAACTTTTGACTATTGTGTCTGCAATGGAGAAATTTCGGTCGTATCTTATGGGTGCCAAGGTCATAGTCCATACCGATCAAGTTGCACTCCACTACTTGATGATGAAGAAGGATTCCAAATCTAGACTGATACAATGGGTCTTGTTACTTTAAGAGTTTGATTTGGAGATTGTGGACTGAAAGGGTAATGAAAACCAAGTGGCGGAACACTTTTCCCGCTTGGAGGAGGAGGGAAGGCCTTAATGTGACCTAAAGATCAATGATTTGTTTCCCGATCAACAACTCCTTTCGGTGTCGGTGAATGGTATGCCATGGTTTGTAGGTGTTGCTAATTTCCTTGTGACCAGTAAAATACCGTATGATCTCTCTTCTAACCAAAGGAAGAAGCTCAAACAAGATAGTTTGGATTTCTATTGGGAGGAGCCGTACTCGTTCAAAATTTGTACGAATGGTGTGATCCGAAGGTGTGTCCCAAAGGAAGAGCAATTGAGTATCTTAGAGGCTTGTCATTCCACTCCCTATGGTGGACATCATGGCAGGGCAATGACGGCTTTCAAATTTCTTAGTTGTGTGTTTTTGTAAGGCCCCGGAAAATTTTCCTAAGTAATCTAGGATTTCTTGGTGCCACGTAGGCTAATTATAATATTTTAAATGCTATTAACATGACATCAATTGGATTTGGTAAATAAGTGTACAAGTCTTATGGTAAGTAATTTGGGGACCAAGGAAAGGCCTAAGCCTAAGTCAAATTGGAAAATTTCATAATAGGCTAAGATTCCAAATGAGTTTGCACAAGTACCAACTTTAAACGAGCACACACACACTATATATATACGGTCTTATAAGGTGAACAACCTATCAAATGAAAGGTCTTCGAGTCTAGTTTCCAATGCTTCAAACCGTTCATCATTTGGACATTCATACATAAAATTATGATCAAATTACCAAAGGGTGGATTTGCGACCAATTTTGCGAGCTCAAATCGACCATGCGGATTGCATATGCGTCACATACTGAAGCAGTGTCGGGCAAAACATTATGCTGTCGCATGTTGATTATGCTGTAGCATAATCGATTATGCTGTCGATTATGCTATTGCATAATGATTATGCTGCCCACATTTTGATTTTGCTATAGCATAATTGCACCACATATTTGACTTCGAGGGTCTTTTTTGGAAATTTCCATATCCGAACCCACTTTGATAATGAGCTTTTGGGCTTCATTTGGGACTAGTTTTACACTAAATCTAGAGAGAGGTGAGCACATTTTAGAGAGAGAAAGAGGAACCTAGCCTCCTAATCATCAATCTTGCACAAACCTTCAAGAATCAAGCATGCTAATCTCTAACTCACTATCTTCCGCATAAGTCCTACTTCTAATATTTCATATATGAGATTATGAGTTCAAAAATATACTATGGGGTTAGAAACATGCCATTCATGTGACCCTAAGCTATAGTATGTGGGATTAATGAACTATTTTGGGTAGTTCTTGATGAAATTGGATAAGGGAAGAAGGAATTTCCATTGTAGAACCTTGTAGTCTAATTCACTTGTTAGGTGTTTGATGAAATTTCTAGGAGAGTTACACCATTAGTAATCTTCCTAATTACTAATCGATTTCCGCTATTTCCATATAGATTGTTATTTCTACAGGTATTGGTGTATTCTAAAACCTTAAGAAAATTTTAAACAAGGTATGTATGGCTAAACAAGGATATTAGTTTCCTAGAATATCCGTGTCTAGTAGAGTCCTTCTTATCAGTGTATAGTCGACACATCTATACGTTAGAGGATATTCGTACATTTAGTAATTTCACCCTTTTTTGATACTCCAGATCGTGCAGTAGAGCTCAAGATAGGGAGCTAATTTCCATTCTATGTCTTAATATCAAGATGAGTAATTCATGATTTTTGGAAGCAGTAAGGAGGGAATAACCCCACCATTGAATCTAGGGGAGATTGGCAAGAGTTTCAGAAGAATGTATTGAGCGATGGAGGCATTGGTAGAACTTGTTGCTAAGGGGTGTACCCTTGTTCCTATTAATGTCTCTGCACCACCAGATCATATAGTATATTAGTATGTTACTTACGTACATTAGGGATGTGGAGTCGAGGGTATTGATTAACCTATTTCCATGTAAACCTAAAGTCACTAGGTAAGTCACTCCTTAGCACATCATTATGAACAACACAAAAAGTTAACTCATTGCATGTCTACATCCACATTGAACAATTCCCATGAACATGGTCTTAATAAGATGTGAGTCACAAAGACTTGTGTGTACCTACTCCTTGAAGGAGCCTTATTGTTCGTGAATCCACTCTATAAAAAATTCTCTTATTTACATCCTCTTGTGGAATTAAATTCTATAAATATGTCCTTAAATGGAGTTATAACTCTAGGATTAATACTTCCCACTTTCTTTCCTAAATTCTCAACAAGGGACTATACCCGATGAATTTCTTACAAAATATTTTTATTTAAATGGACAACATCTGCCAACTTGTGCCTATGCCACTGTCGTAAAGTTTACCTCTTTGGTGTCAAGTTCCATGTAAAGCATCCCAGTGTTGCGATCCTTCTCGAGTTCCTCTTTTTCTCACTAGTGTATATGGCTTCTATGGATTGAATAGTCATTCTACTCTCTTGCGAGTATCATCTTGAACCTTCTCAATGTCTAGTAATATAAGAGAATACCTTGGACTTAGCACCTATAATATGAGTGCATGTCAATCGAAATGGTCACCCTGTGCATAAAGTCTCTCTGAAAATTTGGATTCTCACACCTTCGTCATAGGAAGATCTTGTGTCGCCATATTAGTATAAATTCGTGTCCACTTGGGATATCCCGTAGCAAGTACTTCACTTTGTTCCTAGTGTTCTGGTCACCTATGATGTGGTCTTGTATTGCATTTTGGAAGTTAGTATAGCAGAAGCATGTCCAACTCATAACAGATGATTATTTTCTCTTTATACCTCCACAACATGCGTTAATTCTGTTCCTTAGTTAGTGAATTCATTGTGCTAGTTTCCCAATACTTTTTCGATAACCATGAGAATGTGTCCTTTTAGGTGCCACTATAACACTTCCATTCCCATAAGAACCCTTAATAGACTCTCCTTCAAGACCAAACGCACCTTTGGGGGTTATCATATCACAACACCTACTTCTCATTTTTCCATGTCTTTCATTTGCATTTGGGCATTTCTCAAGTCGAAATCCATGGAGAACTCATCATGAACATCTGCAAACCTTCCATGATTATTTTATACTATCTCGTTGGGTTCCCACCTCACTTCAAGTTCATTAAGGGTTGATAACATACCACAATTGCTGAGATTGAATAATCTCCTTTGGATAATGGATTATCTACACATGTGTTAGGCCAATGATCTGCTTATCAATCTAACTATCACCTTTTGGTTTTAGGTTGACCAAGGAGAAATACACCTAGTAACACTTTATGCCAAAGCTTCTTTCTCAGTCAAGTCTTATAGCATCTCCCAATTTAGCTGGTAATAGTTGGTTGTGTAGGAGTGTGATGTAGTGCTTTATTGTGAAGTATAGTTGCTAAATATAATTGAATTTTTGAATTTTCGAGCTATGCATCACGTGACTACATACATAAATCTTCTTTAAAAAATGTAGCTTCTCATAATTGCTTTATATTACCACCATTCCTAGTGGTTACAATGTAAAGGTTACTTCTTTAAGGCACTCTCACTTTCTTTTCATTTATGTTGCATCATGTGTTGTTTACCCGTAATCTCCAATGCGATGTTATCTCAATGTCTCGACTAGTTATCCAACTATATGATCTGATTTAATTAACCTTACTTTTATGCACTCTACAAGCGTCTTGAGAGTGGGCAAATTTCTCCTTTTCTACAGACTTCCAATGTTTTCAACTTTATTTAAGGTTGTCGATTCCAAGCGGTGCTCTTAGTTATGCTGCCTTACTATCTATTTTCATCTGGTAACTCTTCTCGTGAATCTAATTTTATAACTTACGGCATCAAGGGCCAGGGTATGTTCCTTTTGTTAGGATAAAAAGATATTGCTCGCACCCTTTATTATATTTTCTCCTAAACAATCATCTACCTGCTCTACTTGTCCATGTGACTAGATAACCTAGGTTATAGTTCCCTGAAAAATGCATTAAGACGTCTCATTCTTTCAAACTTATCAATGTGGGCACTTTGAGGCCTTGTTTATACCAACTAGTAATGGTTTTAAGTACTTTCTCGCCATTGTTAATGATTTTCTAAGGCTACGTGGTCTTGTCTCATGGGTTCCAAAAGTAATGATTTACCCTAAGTTGAAGATTATATTGCCATGATTTCAAACCAAAGTGCGTCCCCCCCCCCCCCTTTTTTTTAAAAATGGTCTTAAATGGGTCGGATTGGATGGGTTATGGCCTTCTGCTCACTCGACTTCTAGAATGAATGACTATCATTGTCATGTGAGGGGAGTTTTGCTACCCTTGGTATTCCACCTCCTTGGGTTGATAGAAGTGTCATTTGTCTTTCTCCCCGGAGTATCATGTTAACCATTAGAAAGCCTCTAACCAATACATGATTTGGTCCCAACATTTAGATGTCCTAGCTATGTGGTTTTACTCATTAAAGGTTGAGATTAGATGCCTTCATATTTTTGCATGTATCATGAGCATATTGAATTGGAAGACAAGTTGTCGTATCCTTAGTTCTCTCATATAAGGTCAATAGTCATGGAGGGTTAAGTTGTTTGAATTATGATAATCTCATAAGGTTTAACTTCCTTTTCATCCTCAGGGGCTTACGACATAGATTACTTATGTCAACTAACTTCAAGAGTGTAATTCAACTTCATGTATTTTGAATCCCATATCGCATTCAAGGTGCCAAAGTATTCTCTTTTTTGATAAATTGATTTTTCCTACGCTCTAGGAGACGACTGGGTCATGTACTTGAATATTCCTCGTTAAGTATTCCTATTGCCAAATGTACTACTTACTCATATACCTCATTTTTCTAATAATTGATGTCGTCATAGTGATTAACCATGTCAAAATTGTTAGTAGTAATTTCCATGTCCCTTATGTTGGAAACACGTTCTCAATGCAATATACTAAAACGTGTGTTCTTTTGTGTAGGTTTTGATGAATGACAAAACGAAGCGAAAATAGATATATGACGAAGTTAAAGAAACAAGCGCACAATTGATATACAACGAGATTCAAGCTCAAGACAAAGTTTTATAAGTTTAATTGAGTCATTCTTATTTGTGATCTTGATCCTACAACTTGACTCGTAACATGGCTTCTCTCATAAAACTATTTTCCAAAATCATGCATATTTAATTTAACGTCAAATGATTTTAAATCATGCATATTTACAGTAGTCAAAATAATTTTTAGACATGCCTTAAAAATCTGGACAAAGATAATCGATTATGTACTTATGATAATCGATTGTTTTTAAGCCAAGACTGCATGACAATCGATTGTGAACTAATGACAATCGATTGTGAGTAAGACAGTGAGCATCAGGTTTTTTGAACCTGCATGACAATCGATTGTGAACAAATGACAATCGATTGTGACTGAGGCAGTGTCCATCAAAGTTTTTCAAAACTCAGAATAATCGATTGTGAAGCTAATGACAATCGATTGTGAAGAGACAGTGTCCTTCAGATTTTTCAAAGTCACAAAATAATCGATTGTGAACTTATGACAATCGATTGTGTTGAGGCAGTGACTTCCAGACTTTTTCAAAACTATTAAATAATCGATTGTGAGTATATAACAATCGATTGTCAAGAGGCAGTGTCTAAAATGATTTTCAAAAACTGATAAGTAATCGATTGTTGACTTTGTGCAATCGATTGTGAAGCTGACCGTTGTCGTAATGTTTTCAAATACCATCAGGTAATCGATTATTGATTCTGTATAATCGATTGTTGTGATTAAAATCCGGAAAAGGTTTTTTGAACGTTATTGGGTAATCGATTATTGATTTGGTATAATCGATTGTTTTGATTAAAATCCGGAAAAGATTTTTTGAACGTTGCTGAGTAATCGATTGTTGATTCTTGACAATTGATTGTTTTGATTAAAATCCGGAAAAGATTTTTTGAACGTTGCTGAGTAATCGATTGTTGATTCTGGACAATCGATTGTTTATGGTAAAATCTGGAAAGGATTTTTTGAACGTTGCCAGTAATCGATTATGGATTGTAAGTAATCGATTATCAAGCGTAAAAGCTGGGATTGAATTTTGATCTGACTGGCAGACAATCGATTGTTGGGGTTTGACAATCGATTGTTAGTGAGTAAAATCAGCAACTCTTAATTCGCAATTAGGCAACGGCAATGCCAAGTTTTTCAACTATAAATACAGCTTCATTTCAGTGTTTTAAACATAACAACACACTACAACTGATCATTACATTGCTATAAGCTTGCATACTTTTGTTTATCATTTTATATTCAATTTCATAAAGCTTTTGAGAGCCATATTCTTGTCCAAAGTTGTTGTGATCTAGAGCTTACTTCTTTTACTCATACCTACTCATAAAGGAGTATTTTGTTTGAGTGTTTAGTGTTTTATACACTTGTAAGAGAATTGTGATTCTCTTGTTGTAAGGAACTTGTGTTTCCTTGGTTGAAGTATTGTAGTGTTGTATCTCCGAGCAAAGGTGTTAAGGCTTGTGTCCTTAAGTTGTAAAGGTTTGTTGAGCACCCGTAAGCTTAACAAGTTAGTGGAAAATCTCGAGAGAGTCTCTCGGGGACTGGACTAGCCACGTGTTGTGGTGAACCAGAATATATCGGTGCGTTCTTTCCTTTTTTGTTTATTTAACGCACTTATTTATTTCCTGCAAATTTTAATTTCCGCAAGTTTACGCTAAATTTTATTATAACGCTATTCACCCCCCCTCTAGCGTTAATCGTATTTTCTAACAATTGGTATCAGAGCCCAACTCTCTGAAAACTTAACAGTTTGAGAGAACCATCCATGGCTTCTACTCATGATTCTTTTGCAGGAATTGATGAAGGACAGTGCTCCACACGACCACCTCTATTCAATGGTACAAATTACACGTACTGGAAGGAGAGGATGAAGATCTTCATTCAGTCCAACAGCTTTCACCTCTGGAAGGTGATAATGAAGGGAAACCAAATTCCAACAAATAAGGTGGAAAACGAATGGGTTCCCAAGTCCGAGGATGAGTATGACGCGGATGACATCCGAAAGGTTCAAAATAATGCTAAAGCAATTAATTTATTATATTGTGCTATTAATGCTGACGATTACAGGAAAATATTGTGTTGCACAACGGCAAATGAGATGTGGGATAAGCTAGAAGTTACGTACGAAGGTACGGACCAGGTAAGGGAAGCAAAAATTGATTTCCTAGCCCATTCTTATGAATTATTTCACATGAAGGAAGGTCAAAAGGTGGACGAAATGTTTGAGCGATTTTCAATAATCGTAAATGACCTACATGCTCTCAAGAAAACATTCACGGATAGAGAGCTCGTGCGAAAAATTCTTAGAAGTCTCACACCGGCATGGAGATCAAAGGCCGATGCAATTCAAGAATCCATTGGCGTTTCAAACGTCACCATCGACGCACTAAGAGGTAACCTTAAGACCTATGAGTCTACTATTCTTAAACCTTTTGTTGATGATCAAAGGAGGCAAAGAATAGCTCTAAAGGCAAGCACAAGCCAACCGCAAATTGATGAGGAAGGAGACAACGAGTTTGGACTCGTTATCAAAAGATTTCAAAAGTTCATGCGCAAGGAGTATGAACGCAAGGGCAAAAAGCAAGGCGAACAAATCAAGTGCTATGAATGTGGTGAAACCGGGCACATCAAATCAAATTGCCCAAACATCAAAAAGGAGAAGAAACCTTTTAAAAAGCAACGTGCATACATTTCTTGGGGAGGCGACTCCGGAGATGAGTCAAGCGAAGGAGAAGAAGACGAAGCAGCAAATCTTTGCCTTATGGCACATGAAGACAACAAAGATGAGGTATGTCAAATTTCGTCTAAAAACTTCTTTACTCTTGAAGAATTGCGAACTGCTTTTGATGAATTATATGCTGAGTTTATTAAGGCTTCAAAAACTGTTAAGGGCATAAAAGAAAATGCTTCATTAAAAGAAAAGGATTTTCAAAAACAGCTTTCTTTGAAAGAAAAGGATTTAGAAAAACTGGTTTTAGAAAATGAAAAGCTGAAAGAGGAAAATAAGTTTTCTGGAAAAAGAAGCGCCGATAAGACCGAAAGTTCTACTAAAAATTGTTCTTCTTGCTTGCATCTCAAAAATGAGGTAGATAGACTCAAAGGTACCTTAGATAAGTTTAATTCTTCCCACAAAAATTTGAATGAGGTCCTTGTTAATTTGAAATCAACCAAGCATGGCATAGGATTTAAGAATGAGGTTAAAGAAAAGGTTGAAGCCAAACCCCAACCACCTAAGGCTCAACCTATGACTAATAAAACAAATGCTTATCCTAGAACCAATATGCATGCTAGACAAAATGTTGAACATTTTAGGAGACCTAGAAATGACTTACCACCTAGAAATAGTTACCCTAGAAATGATGCATATTTTAGGCCAAATGTTGAACCTTTGAGAAGACCTAGAAATGGCCCTCAACCGAGAAACAATCACTCTAGAAATGCTGCCCATCCTAGAGCTCATAGTAGGAGAAATAATTCTCATGAAATGCGAAATAGTCATAGTGTTCAAAATAGAGTAAGAAATTTTCATCCGTCTAGTTACTATGAACCTAGAAGGATGCATAACCCAAATGTGACTTGTCATTATTGTAGACGCATTGGTCATATTGCTCCTGCATGCTTTACACGTCATAGACATATTACTCAATCGCATCATTATAATATGCCTAACCCCCAAGGACCCAAGATGGCATGGGTACCTAAAAAACATTAATTTGTTTTGTAGGTGTGCTTGAAGGGATCAAGTGTACTATGGTACCTTGATAGTGGATGCTCCAAGCATATGACGGGAGATGAATCCAAATTCCTTCAATTAGAGCACAAAGAAGGAGGAAGTGTTATCTTCGGTGATAACAATAAAGGAAAGATAATCGGCATCGGCTCGGTCGGTAAGGATGAAAATTCCTCTATTAAGCATATATTACTTGTCAAAGGATTAAAGCATAATCTCTTGAGCATAACCCAATTGTGTGACAAGGGAAATCTTGCTCTATTTGATTCGGATGAATGCCTAGTATTTAGACGTAGTGATTTCAAAATCATACTTCGTGGTTTTAGAGTTGATAATATTTATATGGTTGATCTTGCTAATTCCTCACCCGAATATGTTGATTGTCTTATGAGTAAAGAGGATGATACTTGGCTATGGCATCGTAGAGTAGCACATATCAATATGCATCTTTTGAACAAATTGATTTCTCAAAACTTAGTTGTTGGTCTTCCCGATTTAAAATTTGAAAATGACTCTATTTGTGACTCGTGTCAAAAGGGGAAGCAAACAAAAGCATCTTTCAAATCTAAAAACATTGTTTCAACTTCTAGACCATTGCAATTACTTCATATGGATTTATTTGGTCCCTCTCGCATTGAAAGTCTAGGAAGAAATAAATATGCTTTTGTGATTGTTGATGATTACTCGAGATTTACTTGGACTTTATTTCTTGCCAATAAAAGTGATGCTTTTCAAAATTTTAAATATTTTCTTAAGCGTGTTCAAAATGAGAAAGAAACAACCGTCATTTCAATTAGAAGTGATCATGGGGGAGAGTTTGATCACAATCTCTTTGCGGACTTTTGTGACGAACTCGGAATCGAGCATACCTTTTCCGCTCCACGGACACCACAACAAAATGGGGTGGTGGAAAGGAAAAATAGGTGTCTCGAAGAGATGGCTAGAACCATGCTCGACGAAGCTAAGATACCCAAACATTTTTGGGCGGACGCCGTGA
Organism: Nicotiana benthamiana; assembly: GCA_034376525.1. Lineage (NCBI taxonomy): Eukaryota > Viridiplantae > Streptophyta > Magnoliopsida > Solanales > Solanaceae > Nicotiana > Nicotiana benthamiana. The sequence continues at coordinate 109,231,297 of CM067326.1, read as the reverse complement.
GTACCGCTTGCTATGTTCTAAATAGAGTAGTAATTCGGCCGATACTCATGAAAACCCCCTATGAACTTTATAAGGGTAGAAAACCAAATATTTCCCATTTTAGAGTTTTTTGGTTGCAAATGTTTTGTTCATAACAATGGCAAAGACCAATTGGGTAAATTTGATGCTAAGTCGGATGAAGGTATTTTCATTGGATATTCCTCACGTAGTAAAGCATATAGGGTCTTTAATAAAAGAACCCAAATTGTGGAGGAATCCCCTCATGTTGTATTTTCCGAATATAATGCTCGCTTGGCGAGAAAGGATTCCGGTTTTGATCTTGCAGGTATCTTAGATAGCTTGAAAAACAAAATACAAGAGGAACCACCCAAGGAAAATAAAGATGAAACTGAGGAACAACCAACGGAAGAAGCGCCACAATTGGAAAAAGAAATGAATATGCCTAACGAGTGGAGGACAATCAAAGATCACCCTCTCGAACAGGTAATTGGCAACGTTGGAGACAAGGTAAGTACCCGAAACTCTCTCAAAAATACCTTAGATCATACTGCTTTTGTTTCTCAAATTGAACCCAAAACCATCTCAGAAGCAATTGGGGATGAATTTTGGACCTTGGCAATGCAAGAGGAGCTTAACCAATTCGAACGCAATGACGTTTGGGATTTGGTGCCAAGACCCGAAGGTCATACCATAATTGGTACGAAATGGGTTTTTCGCAATAAACTAGATGAAAATGGTATAATCACTAGAAACAAAGCTAGGCTTGTAGCAAAAGGCTATAATCAAGAAGAAGGTATTGACTATGAGGAAACATATGCTCCCGTAGCTAGATTAGAAGCTATTCGCTTATTGCTTGCATTTGCCTCTTCTATGAATTTCAATTTATATCAAATGGATGTGAAAAGTGCTTTTCTAAATGGTTTTATTCAAGAAGAAGTTTTTGTTGAACAACCCCCCGGTTTTGAAAACTTTAAATCTCCCGATCATGTTTTCAAACTCAAAAAGGCTCTTTATGGTTTAAAACAAGCTCCCCGAGCTTGGTATGAAAGATTGAGTAAGTTTCTTTTGGAAAATGATTTCATTAGGGGGAAAGTTGACACAACTCTCTTTGTTAAGCATAAAAACAATGATATTTTGTTAGTTCAAATATATGTAGCTTATATTATATTTGGTGCTACTAACAATGTTTTATGCAAGGAATTTTCCGATCTAATGACAAGCGAATTTGAGATGTCTATGATGGGTGAGTTAACATTCTTTTTGGGATTACAAGTAAAGCCAATGAAAGAAGGTACATTCATTTGTCAAACCAAATATTGCAAAGAATTGCTGAAACGATTTGAGATGAACAATGCAAAAAAAATGGCAACTCCCATGAGCACATCCGATCATCTAGACAAAGATGAGAAAGGTAAGGAAGTCGACACCAAAAAGTATCGAGGTATGATTGGATCTCTTCTTTATCTTACTGCTAATCGTCCAGACATCATGCTTAGCATGTGCTTATGCACTCGTTATCAATCGTGTCCGAAGGAGTCTCACCTTACTGCGGTAAAACGGATTTTAAGGTATCTTGTTGGTACTACAAATGTGGGTCTATGGTACCCCAAAGGCTCATCATGCCAACTTGTTGGCTACTCCGATTCCGATTTTGCTGGATGCAAATTGGACCGCAAGAGCACTAGTGGCACTTGCCGTTTGCTCGGTAGCTCTCTCGTTTCTTGGTTTAGCAAGAAACAAGTAAGTGTAGTGTTGTCCACAACCGAGGCTGAATATGTAGCCGTGGGGAGTTGTTGCGCTCAAATCCTATGGATGAAACAATAACTCTTGGACTATGGCCTAAGTCTTGATCATATCCCTCTTAGATGTGATAATACTAGTGCCATATGCTTGACGAAGAACCCCGTTCTTCATTCGCGAACGAAACACATTGAAATTAGACATCATTTTATTAGAGATCACGTTCTCAAAGGCGATGTCGAAATTGAATTTGTTGAAACCAAAAACCAATTGGCAGACATCTTTACAAAGCCTTTAGAGAAAGAGTCCTTCTTTCGAATTCGCAGTGAACTCGGGATCCTTGACTCCACGTTGATCTAAGTCATGCATTGCATTTCTTTATTACAAGTGTTCTAACTTGAGCGTCGGAGACGTCTAACGATTTTTGCAGGTATCGCCCCAAAGGAAAGGGGAATTATAAAGCTTGACGTGCAACAATCGGTTTCCGTCATCTAAAAATCGATTATTTCGTATCAATAATCGATTATGTTGCTATTATTCGGGTTGATTTTGTTGTTTTTTCTTTCCAATAAATAAATAAGGTTTATTTCATCTTTGGCATCTTATTATTATTTTTGCTAATGGAAAAAGGGGGAAGATAACGGGTATGCACTCTCAGTATTTATAAGCTTAAATTGAGGGGGAATTCTCAAATTGAGGGGGAACAAGGTGCATACTTGTTACATGTATATACTTGTCTTGAATCGTCAATATAAATTGCTTGTCTTGCATATCCCGCTTAATGTTTGCCATTATCAAAAAGGGGAAAATTGTTGGAAACACGTTCTCAATGCAATATACTAAAACGTGTGTTCTTTTGTGTAGGTTTTGATGAATGACAAAACGAAGCGAAAATTGATATATGACGAAGTTCAAGAAACAAGCGCACAATTGATATACAACGAGATTCAAGCTCAAGACAAAGTTTTATAAGTTTAATTGAGTCATTCTTATTTGTGATCTTGATCCTACAACTTGACTCGTAACATGGCTTCTCTCATAAAACTATTTTCCAAAATCATGCATATTTAATTTAACGTCAAATGATTTTAAATCATGCATATTTACAGTAGTCAAAATAATTTTTAGACATGCCTTAAAAATCTGGACAAAGATAATCGATTATGTACTTATGATAATCGATTGTTTTTAAGCCAAGACTGCATGGCAATCGATTGTGAACTAATGACAATCGATTGTGAGTAAGACAGTGAGCATCAGGTTTTTCAAACCTGCATGACAATCGATTGTGAACAAATGACAATCGATTGTGACTGAGGCAGTGTCCATCAAAGTTTTTCAAAACTCAGAATAATCGATTGTGAAGCTAATGACAATCGATTGTGAAGAGACAGTGTCCTTCAGATTTTTCAAAGTCACAAAATAATCGATTGTGAACTTATGACAATCGATTGTGTTGAGGTAGTGACTTCCAGACTTTTTCAAAACTATTAAATAATCGATTGTGAATATATAACAATCGATTGTCAAGAGGCAGTGTCTAAAATGATTTTCAAAAACTGATAAGTAATCGATTGTTGACTTTGTGCAATTGATTGTGAAGCTGACCGTTGTCGTAATGTTTTCAAATACCGTCAGGTAATCGATTATTGATTCTGTATAATCGATTGTTGTGATTAAAATCCGGAAAAGATTTTTTGAACGTTATTGGGTAATCGATTATTGATTTGGTATAATCGATTGTTTTGATTAAAATCCGGAAAAGATTTTTTGAACGTTGCTGAGTAATCGATTGTTGATTCTGGACAATCGATTGTTTTGATTAAAATCCGGAAAAGATTTTTTGAACGTTGCTGAGTAATCGATTGTTGATTCTGGACAATCGATTGTTTGTGGTAAAATCTGGAAAGGATTTTTTGAACGTTGCCAGTAATCGATTATGGATTGTAAGTAATCGATTATCAAGCATAAAATCTGGGATTGAATTTTGATCTGACTGGCAGACAATCGATTGTTGGGGTTTGACAATCGATTGTCAGTGAGTAAAATCAGCAACTCTTAGTTGGCAATTAGGCAACGGTAATGCCAAGTTTTTCAACTATAAATACAGCTTCATTTCAGTGTTTTAAACATAACAACATACTACAACTGATCATTACATTGCTATAAGCTTGCATACTTTTGTTTATCATTTTATATTCAATTTCATAAAGCTTTTGAGAGCCATATTCTTGTCCAAAGTTGTTGTGATCTAGAGCTTACTTCTTTTACTCATACCTACTCATAAAGGTGTATTTTGTTTGAGTGTTTAGTGTTTTATACACTTGTAAGAGAATTGTGATTCTCTTGTTGTAAGGAACTTGTGTTTCCTTGGTTGAAGTCTTGGAGTGTTGTATCTCCGAGCAAAGGTGTTAAGGCTTGTGTCCTTAAGTTGTAAAGGTTTGTTGAGCACCCGTAAGCTTAACAAGTTAGTGGAAAATCTCGAGAGAGTCTCTCGGGGACTGGACTAGCCACGTGTTGTGGTGAACCAGAATATATCGGTGCGTTCTTTCCTTTTTTGTTTATTTAACGCACTTATTTATTTCCTGCAAATTTTAATTTCCGCAAGTTTACGCTAAATTTTATTATAACGCTATTCACCCCCCCTCTAGTGTTAAGCGTATTTTCTAACACCTTATCATATAACCTCAGAAAGTACTCTACTCAGCGCATTAGTGAATTCCTGGATAACTCTAGCCCAATCTTGAACTCTGTTGCTCCTTACTATATTAGATGTGTTTGGTATTAAAGGATCAAACGGGTCAAATTCACCCTGTGATCACATATATTTAGTAGGTAATTTATGGCCAATTTATTTAGCACATCTTAGAGTAATTATGAAGGTCACCGCGAGTTTAGTTTGGATGATCGCAAAGAGATTTAGAATTCAGGAGGGTGAACCGGTTATTCTCAAAATTTTCCCCTATTGATGTTATGTGAATTGATGATGAAGGGTACGTATGCGCAATTCCCATTAGGTAGCACTAGGAGTATGATGTTTCCCCATAGTTGTTCCTCATGAATTTGTGTTTTCATATGTCTATGTCTAAGAAGATAGGTGGAGATCATTTGTGTATCATCCTGATGTAAATTATTGAAGGTGAATGTTAAAGGATAGTTAGCTTATCTGAGGCATCTAGCTGTCATCCTTGTTAGATAAGCTTGGAGGTTGGGGTTATTCTGTGAATGTGTTATGGCAAAGCCTGTAAGCATAAGAGGCCACATTGAAGGCCAAAAGTGTTGTGGAAATAAGGTATTTTCTCTTGACTGTATAGCAATTGGTTATAACGGGAAAGGTACCTTCTGGGTGTTATGATTTAAAAATGTATAGTTCATGTTCTGGTATCATCGTAATACTGTAGTTCTTGTAATGTTGAGGTTCGAATTATTGATATATACATTGTGGTGCTTTATCGAGTTGTGGATCTATTTTTAGGATGGGTTTGGTGGTTCTTTGGCAGGTGGATAGTCCTAGTTACAAAGGAAACTCTATCGAAATTTCTAAAATATTTGGGAGTTATCCAAAATTTAGGTACTTGAGGTAGGTTAGAAAACAGATACACTATGTTAAGTGTTCGGGGCGGACTCTATTCCTCAATCGAGGACGAATGATCCTAAGGTCCTAAGGGAGGAGGGGAGAGAATGTAATGCCCCAGAAAATTTCGCTAAGTAATCTAGGATTTTGTGGTGCCACGTAGGCTACTTATAATATTTTATATGATATTAACATGGTGGACATCAATTGGATTTGGTAATTAAGTGTACAAGTCTTATGTAAGTAATTTGGGGCCCAATAAAAGGCCTACACCTAAGTCAAATTGGAAAATTTCATAATAGGCTAAGATTCCAAATGAGTTTGCACAAGTCCCTACTTTAAACGATAATATCTATATTATATATAAGGTTTTATGTGATGCACAACCTATCAAATGAAAGGTCTTCGAGTCTAGTTTGCAGCTTTTTAAACCGTTCATCATTTGGACATTCCTACACAAAGGTATGATCAAATTTTCAAAGGCTGGATTTGCGACCATTTTTAAGCGCAAATCGACCATGCGGACCTCATATGCGTCGCGTAGCGAAGCAGTGTCAGGCAAAATATTATGCTGTCGCATGTTGATTATGCTGTAGCATAATCGATTTTGCTGTAGCATAATCGATTTTGCCGTCGATTATGCTATCGCATAATGATTATGCTGCAAGAATTCTGCCCACATTTTGATTTTGCTATAGCATAATTGCACCACATATTTGACTTCGAGGGTCATTTTTGGAAATTTCTATCCGTACCCACTTTGATAAATAAGCTTTGTGACTTTATTTAGGACTATTTTTACACTAAATCTAGAGAGAGGTGAGCGCATTCTTGAGAGAGGAAGAGGAACCTAGTCTCCTAATCATCAATCCTGCACAAACCCTCAAGAATCAAGCATGCTTATCTCTAACTCACTATCTTCCGCATAAGTCCTACTTCTAATATTTCATATATGAGATTATGAGTTCAAAAATATACTATGGGGTTAGAAATAGGCCATGAATGTGACCCTAAGCTATAATATGTGGGATTAATGAACTATTTTGGGTAGTTCTTGATGAAATTGGATAAGGGAAGAAGGAATTTCATGTAGAACCTTGTAGTCTACTTCACTTGTTAGGTGTTTGATGAAATTTCTAGGAGAGTTACACCATCGGTAATCTTCCTAATTACTAATCGATTTCCGGTATTTCCATATAGATTGTTATTTCTAGAGGTATTGGTGTACTTTAAAAACTTAAGAAAATCTTAAACAAGGTATGTATGGCTAAAACCCCGTCTCTTAGAAATTGAGCTTCCATGGTGCCCGTGTAAATGTTGTAAGTTCAAAACGTAATTGATGCAGTACTTGTTATGTTACGTGAATTATTGTTGTGAATGTATGTGATAGGTACTTCTTCATGTGTTTAATATGTTATTCCTTGTAAATGGAGGATGTGTTGAAAACATGATCTATGCGCTAAATGCCTAAATGTCAAGCCAAGGTTACTTTGGGACTAATATGCCAAACTTGACGAATTCCTCTCTATGCTTATGATTTAAATTGCCTTTGTCTGCTCCTATGATCTTCAATGGCAAAGTAAATGTTTAAAATGGGAATAATGTGAAATGTGAGTTCTAAAATGCGGAAATTGCGACCCCAAGTGCCGGTAGACTAATACATGTGTAACCTAAGACTGGAGTGAAATGAATAGCGGAAAATTGTAACGTATTGGGGAGATGGTTTAGTCGATCAGACCATGATCGGATGCCATAATATATACACATGGTGGTAATGTATTGATGAATGAAATTGTAGAGTGTGAATGAAATAATGGTAACGTCTCCAGGAGACGGCTTAGCCAATCGGGCCGTGATCGGATGCCATGATATATACACATGGTGGTAATTATTGATGATTGAAACTGGAAAGTGTGAATGAAATAATGGTAACGTCTCCGGAAGACGGCTTCGCCGATCGTGCAGTGATCGGACTCCGCTCAAGGAAGCGGTGACAAAGTGGATAATGAAGCAACAATGTGGGATGCTCCAATCTAAAATTTCAGAAACTATGTGAAAATCATGTAAACATCCTTATATTATTGATATGGTGCTTATTTAAAACTTTGTTGTCTTTATGATTTCCTCTTTATTCTTGTATGAAAGTTCTTTCTAATCAGATGGTGTTTAGTTATACATACTAGTACTAACTAGATGGTGTTTAGTTATACATACTAGTGCTATTCGATGGCACTAATGCCCCTTTTGCCGGGGCGCTACATTTGTAAATGGATGTAAGTGAACTTGTGAAGAGGAGTGACGAATGCCAAAGAGAGGGTGAAATTTCGAAGAAAGGTGAGATGCCCTCAATATCATTCTTAAGGTTGATATTTTTGATATATGGGGCATTGATTTTATGGGCCCATTTGTTAGCCGTGTGCGAACATATACATTCTTGTGGTGGTTCACTATGTTTCAAAGTGAATTGAAGCCGTTTCTTTACCCAACAATGGGGTTCAAAGTGTTGTTGCGTTTCTCAAAAAGAGCATTTTTACAAACTCAACTCCAATATCTAGCTCCCTGTGGAAATCGATCCCCAGCTTCTCGGGTATAAGCTGCTTCGACCTCTCTTGCTGCTTCATAGTAGTACAGGATTGGTCTTGATCATTCACCACCGTGATTTCTTTGATACTTAATTTTTTCGGATTTAATCTCGACCCTATGTTTGATACCATGAAGCCCAAGAATTTTCCCGAACCCACTCTGAAGGCACACTTCTCGGGGTTGAGTTTCATGTTGTAACTTATGAGGATGTCGAAAGTTTCGTACAAATGAGTTAATTTGTCCTCTGTGCGCATGGACTTAACTAGCATATCATCAATATATAATTCCATTGATTTACCTACTTGATGCTCGAACATTTTATTAACTAGGCGCTGGTACATTGCCCCTGTGTTGTTTAGCCTTAAGGGCATTACGTTTTAGCAGTAGGTACCATACTTTATGATGAATGAGGTTTTCTCCCTGTCCTCGGGGTTCATCTGGATTTGATTATACCCCGAGTAGGCATCGATAATGGTGAGGGTCATGTGGCCGGCCGTAGCGTCGATCAGACAATCAATATTAGGAAATGGGAAGGAATCTTTGGGACACGCCTTATTCACGTCATTATAATCTACACACATTCTTAGCTTATTTCCCTTTTTAGGTACCACTAATACATTGGCCAGACATTCAGGGTACTTTACCTCTCTAATGGATCCTAGTTTAAAAAGTTTTGTTACCTCTTCTTTGATGAAGTCATGTTTTACCTCGAGCTGTGGTCTTCTCTTATGCTTTTCTGGTTTAAACTTGGGATCGATGCTCAATCTGTAGGAGGTTATTTCTGGAGAAATTCCTATCATATCTAAGTGGGACCAAGCAAAACAGTCGATATTGCTAATAAGCAATTGAATGAACCCTTTCCTACCTTACGGTCCATGAGGAGTTCGATTAAAATGGCCTGCTCCAGTTCTTAGACTGTTGACTTAGTTGCGTTCGATTCTTCGGGTCCAATAAAGGTTCGAGGAGCGAAGAAATATTCTTTGTCATCCTCAAGGGTCTGTGTGTTCCTAGGCTCGTCCGAGACCGGGTGCATGGGGATCGACACATCATGCTGAGCCGCGAATATTTCTTTCGCTACCTGCTGTTCTCCATATATGGTCACTATGTTTTCCTTTGTGGGAAATTTTATTACGTGGTGTAGGGTTGACGGTACTGCCCTCATGCTGTGTATCTAAGGCTTGCCAAGCAATGCATTGTACCTCATGTCGCCATCAATAACTTGGAACTCGGTGTTATGAATCGCACCAGACGTGTCGATCGGGAGGCTGATCTCTCCTTTCGTTACTTCACCGGCCATGTTGAAGCCGTGGAGGACTCGAGAGATGGGAGTGACTCGACCGAGAAGCTGCAGTTGTCCTACTACCTCTGATTTGATTATGTTGGCCGAGCTGCCCGGATTCGCGAGCATAAGTTTATCCTTATATTGTTCAAAAGAAACGAGATCACTAGCACGTTGTTGTGCGGTTCTATCATGGCCTCGAGATCCTCCTTGCTGAATGCGAGGGCGTCTTCGGACACACGGTTTCAGGTCGGTCCTTCTTCTATAATAGACGTTCTTGCCCATTTGAACATGGGTCCTAGGTGAATGTCGGTCTCTCTAATAATCATACGGGCGTTGTGTCAGAGAATCTATTCTTCTTCACAGTTTGAGTTTTGCGGTGGTGTACCGACATCTGGAATAGCCATGTCCTTCTCTTTCCAGTTTTAGAGATTGTCATTTTCCATCCTACTTACTGAGCCAAATATTTTGACATGAAATTGAAGATCTTGGACAAGAAAAGTGTGAAAGATAACTTGCGTTGTGTAATAAAACCAGCAAGAAAATAATCACTATTATTTTTAGCCTCACGGTGGGAGCCAAATTATTTACCGTGAAAATGGTAATACAACTAAATTTGTTGATGGGAATCTAAAAGTATGTGATCTATTTTTATGCCAGTTGTTAATCGGTTGATGCCATGAATATGAAGTTTAGAGATGAAATGTGAGCTAAAATAAAGTTGTAATCGAACCGATGAGTTAGCTATTTAGGGTTTCAGACTGACTGATATGGAGCCTTGAGTCTGATTCCTAGGCTTAGGCTCAAGCTATTAAGGATACTCTGGGAAAGGCTAACAGTTGGGATATAATTAAGGGAGGCTCTTTATGGCCAATGATAAGCAACAAATGAAAAACAAATATGAAGACCATAAATAAGAGCAATAATATTGAGAGAGTAAGTTAGAGAGAAAAGAGAGAAAGTTCTAGTGTATTTCGTGTAAAATAGTTGGAGTAACTACAATTGTTTACAAAATAGTAAGTATCCCCTTTATATAGAAAGGGAGTCCTAACATAGTACAAAAAATATTAATTATAAAGATAGGGGGATGGGACATCTAGATAATATTAGGCTCTGTTAATACCAGCTATATGCCTTGGAAACTCCCTCTTTCCTATCATAGCCGTTGGTATGCACTGCCCCCGGGGTTGAAACCTGATGTCTCCCTAAGGTGAGTCTTGACCTTGGCTTTGAACCTCGAGAAGCAAGTCTAGGGGCAACCCAATGATGGGGAAATCCCCCCCCCCCCCCCGATTTTACCGTACACACAATTATCCACATAATTAAGAATTACCTCAAATTACTTAAAATACAACTCACTTTTAACACATTTTTTACACCGTACTATCATGGTCATATGGTACCTTTTATGGTACTAGTACATATATATCGGGTATTAACGCTCGGCCCAAATTGTATCCCCGACATGCTAAACCTTAAGGAAAATTCATTTTCTTTGACTTGCTTTTCCTCTACCTTCACGAATTTTCTCATCACTTAATTGAAATAGTGTAATCCTTATAATCTCCAAATAATCTTTTCCTTAAACTGATGTCAATAACCTTACAACAAATTCAATGTACAATAATACAAGGTGCAACATCGTCATAATTTAATACTATGAAGTGTAACATCATCATAATGTAGTACTACGATATGTAATATCGACGTAATATTGCCGGGTGTAACACACGCCTAGAATAGGACCAAACCTGAGAGGGTTAGAGAAGGCGCTCGAAGAGATGAAGAGATTGTCGTTGAACCAGATGAGTTCAGATCCGGAGAAACTTCCGAGGTGATGAAAATCCTCTAAGAGTTAACAAATAAGGCGGATTATGGTGAGAAAAAGATAGAGCCAGATGACAAAAAGGTGGAAACTTACAATTAGAGGGTTGATCAATTCTCGGGAGTGACTCCAATTTTGAAAGGTCGAATTCCAAAAAATTCATTCAAAAACATTTCCCCTCGAGTGAGGCACCGAAGACAATCCCGAATAGATTTTGAACGTGCGATATTCCCAAATATAACAGGAATGTAGATCCAAACGAGCATGTAACCTCTTATACGTGCGCAATAAAGGGAAATGACCTAAAGGACGACGATATCGAGTTGGTGTTATTGAAGAAATTTGGGAAAACCTTATCCAAAAGAGCGATGATATGGTACCATAATCTACCTCTAAATTCAATTGATTCATTTGTTATGCTTGCAGATGCCTTGGTTAAAGCCCATGATGGCACCATCAAGGTCGAGATGAGGAAATCTGTCCTCTTCAAAGTCAAGTAGAGAGACAACGAGATGAATAGAGAGTTCATGTCCAGATTCCAGATGGAGAGAATGGTACTGCCCCCGATCGCAGATGATTGAGCCCTTTAAGCATTCGCTCAAGGGCTTAACCCCAAAAGTTCCATTGCTTCTCAACAATTGAAGAAAAACTTGGTGGAGTACCCGACAGTTACTTTTAGTCGAAGATCAAAGCGAGGACGACCAGCTAGAGGGGGGCCTCAGGGTTTGGTTACCCCAACAGAGCGAAAGTCAGATCTAAAAGAATTATGTACCATGAGCCAAGGCCAGTCCGAGATCAGAATCAACCATACAGCTCGGACAAAAGGGAAAATGGTTCGGTGGCCACCCAACTAGGAACGACAAGAGAAGGGACCAAGAACCTAGCAACCGGGGTCTGATGAATAAAAACGATTTCGATAGATCACTTAGGGACAGGGAAGCCTCGAGACTATTGGAATATAACTCCAACATAGATATTGCGACTATATTATCGGCTATTGATCACATCAAGGAGACCCTATGGCCAAGGCCACTTCAATCTGATCTCGCGCAGATGGATCACAACTTGGTATGTAAATACCATGGTACTCATGGTCACAAGACCGAAGATTGTCGACAGCTAAGGGAGGAAGTGGCTCGACTTTTCAACAATGGGCATCTTCGAGAGTTCCTTAGTGAGCGGGCCAAAAATCATTTAAAAAATAAGGACGCCAACAAACAACTTGAGCAGGAGAAGCCTTAACACATGATCAACATTATCATTTGAGGAATTGGATGTTCCATAAGGGCCAATAATAATATGCATCAAAAGTTTCTATCATAAGGGAAGAATGCACCCGGGATTACATCCCGGCGGGGTCCATCTTGTTCAGTGATAGGATGCTGAGGGCATCATCCAGCCACACTATGATGCACTAGTAATATGTGTACTTATCAATAAATCTTGAGTTAAATATGTGTTAATTGATTCAGGTAGCTTAGCCAACATCATCCTATGGAGGGTCGTAGAGCAATTGGGATTATTGGATCAAATCGCATCTACAGTATGAGTACTGAACGGGTTCAACATGGCATGTGAGACGAGTGGTGGTGAAATAACCCTACCAATAAACACTATAGGGACTATCCAGGAAATGAAATTTTATGTGATCAGTGGGATATGAGATACAACACCTTGTTCAGAAGGCTATGGGTCCACAACACGAGAGTATTGCCTTCGACCTTACATTAAGCATTGAAGTTTCCCACTCGGGGAATAATCAAAACGATCTACGAGAAACAACCGACAACGAAGGAGTTGTTCGCTATCGAGGAAGTGATCCCAGTGCCTGCGATCACGGTGTTAAAAATTAGGGGACTGGTCGAAGAGAAAGAAACTAAATAGCAATCAGCGGTCTCCACCCTGACCGACCCAGGAGAACAGAAATGCACACACCAAACAATGATGATGCTTATGGTGTCCCGAGATTCTTTATAGCACCCGATGATACTGATGCCATAAAATTGACAATTGAGAAATTAGAGCAGGTCATACTGATCTAGTATCTACCGGATAGTAAGGTGTACCTGGACACATGGTTAACTCCTGAGCTCAAGAAAAAACTTATTGATTTCCTTAAAGTTAATGTCAATTATTTTGCTTGGTCCCACTTAGATATGACAAGGATCTCATCGGAGGTGATCACTTACAAAATGAGCTTGAACCAAAATTTCTTCCAGTCAAACAGAAGATGAGGTCGCAGTTCGAGATAAAACACGCATTCATCAAAGATAATGTATCTTAACTTTTGAAAATAGGTTCCATTCGAGAAGTTAAATACCCGGATTATCTAGCTAACGTAGTGGTCGTGCCTAAAAAAAAGAAATAAACTTACAATCTCCTATATTATAAGGAACTAAACAAGGCATGTCTAAATGATACATTTCCTTTTCCTAACATAGATCGAAAGATCAATGCGACGGCTGTGCACGAGATACTGAGTTTTCTCGATGCCTATTCCGAGTACAACCAAATTCAGATGGACCCGGGTGACCAAGTAAATATTTCTTTTATAGCAAAATTTGGCACCTACTGTTACAACGTAATGCCATTTGGACTAGAGACTGCCGGTGCCACATATCAATGCCTAGTTAACTGGATGTTCCGAGAACAAATAGGAAAATCAATGGAGGTTTATATTAACGGTATATTTAGTATCACGACTCAAAATCCAACCAGTCGTGATGTCACCTAACCCAACCTGTTACACAAGCCAGTTAACAATAATATAACTCAAGTGAGATTTACTAAGGAAATAAATGACAAAATAATAGAGATCTATGCAAAAATTCCAAGGATTGATAGTACAAATCATGAGCTTCTAAGATTTAAAGTACAAAGCTAGTATGAAATAAATATATCATTTGTTTGGAATGTACATAAATAGATTTTTATAAATCTATAACTACCATGAAAAGGTAGCTATAACTAGAATGCAGGTTGATCTTCAATGCCAACTTCCATCATACACAGCAACATCAGCTCCAGAATCTGCACGCAAAATGCAGAGGTGTAGTATGAGTAAAATCGATCACATGTACTCAATAGGTAACAAATCTAACCTTAAGTTGAAAGTAGTGACGAGTTTAGATAGCGGTCAGAGTCCAATAACAATAGCCAAGAACAAGTCATAACAGTATAATAAAAGCAGTACTAGTAATAACTCAAAAATATGATCCTCAGCTTGTTCATAGTTATGGAAAATAGGCGATTTTCAGGTATAACAATAAAACTCAAATCTATCACCGAAATCATCAAAATATGAGCATAGAAAAACTATGATTTTCCCCAAAATCTTTCAACAACAGGTAGATATTTCATTATCAGATAGCATGAAGAATGTGGATCAACATCGGAATAGGAAGGAAGAACCACAATATGCACAGCATGGTGTCCGTTCTCTGCTCGATATGCTAAGCCTTCTCCCCACAATATCATGCGGATCGACATGGTACATACATGGACTGAGGCTAGCAATAAATTCATCCCAATCAAGGGAATAATCTCATCATAGTGCAAGGAAGTTTGTCTCTCAACTATCTCCTACACCGGTACATGTAGTTTCGGGCATGGGCCTTTACAAACTATATATGTATGTGTGTGGTATATATGTATTAGTCTCATAGCTTTTCATATGATTTTTCATTTCATTGGCACTTTCAACCATGCATAACATCTTCATTCTTGGCACAATGGTGACATAAATACTTTCTTTCATTTCATAATATATGCCTTAAGTCATCGAAAATCATAGAAACGTATTCAATTCATTGGAAGACCATAACTTCATATTCATGTGCATATAGCAATTAAGACATGTCTAGAGTTTCATGAGCATTTGGCGATTCTAATATTTGAAACGTTATGTCTATAAATACACGATTACATGAGAAACTTAGACATTTTTGAGATAATAATTCAAGGAGGAAGGCATAATAGTAGCAAAGTAACATGAATCAAGACCATAAATCATTGAAAGATCAATCATACTAAAACATTTTCTCAAAATGAGAGTACACAAGCATTTCGGTAATTCATCCATTAGACGCAATTCAAAACAATAAAATAAAAACTAGCACAAACCATGCTTGGAGTTTATAAGGATTTTGTGGAATCTACTTCTATGAAAGGAGTTTAGCCAACATACGTCGAATTCGCCTCTTAATGATACTATGACAGTTCACCACACAAAATAACTTCAATCTACAATAATGCAATAAATTTATACCAATATTACTATGAATATTTTACATTTTGCTCACTTATGCATTATACCAAGCATCTAGTATGCACATTTCTCTACAAACCTTCATAAATAATATTTGTTTATCTAATACCCACTGTTTGTTCGATCAATTCATACTAAAACCAAACATAAATAGTTTATGAACTCCAACAACATATCGACATTTACCATCTACTCCCAACCAACCAATTATCAAATAAATTACTTTTTATTCTCCACAAATTCTCAAAATTTCAATTGGTAAACTTATGGCCGGAAAGATAGCGAGCGCTATTCTCAACTTAGTCTCTCAGAGGCCAGATCGTTGTAACCCTAAAACACGGCGTTAGCGGGGTTGGGCTCCCCCTGCAGAAATACAACAAACATGGGATTGCCGGTAACGATGACCCTTCTCAAGCTTGAGGCTTAAGTTGGACTTTCTCTTTCTTCTACTTGCCACTCCGAAGTTTAGGATTTTGTTTCGAACCGATGGGATTTTTCGAATGGTAATGAAGCTTGTCATTCTTTATTTGGCCGAATCCGACTCTGGGCCTGCCCTTTTGCTAGCTTTTTCATTATGCTGGTTGAACTACTGCTTATGCTTGAAATATCTATATTACTACTCATATAATCATTAGGAGATGGAATTACCTTTTGATAGTAAATCTTGCAAAGTCCCCAGTTGAGCTCTTGGGAAGATTCCTTGAAAATCTAATGATTGCATGGTGGATTGAGTTAGTTTTAGGGTGGAATTACTGGGTAAAACTCAATTTTAAGATGGGAGTAGTTGGGGGTTTCGAGAGGGTGGAGAGGAGCTCCAGGAATCAGCCAAGAGGAGTGGGAGAATTGAGCTACCTAAATGCTCTTTATAAAAGCTTCAAGCCTAGCTTGTCCATCCTCGTGCATTGGTAGACGTGGATGAGACCTCATTCAATTTCGTATGCTTGGGAGAATTGAGCTACCTAAATGCTCTTTATAAAAGTGGAGATCTCGAGATACGATTTAAGGCCATAAACCCTTAGCAAAACTTTCCTTGTTCTGCCTGTCTTACTTTAGCAAATGATCATAAATTCTTGTAGAATTATCCTAATGACAAAAAAATTTAATCCATTTGAAGCCAGACTTGAAGGGCTACGCTTTAGGGACAAAATTCATGGAAAATATCTTTATATTATGAGAAAAATACCCGCTCAAAGCATGTGTTGTGCAAATTCAGATATTTTTTCCACTTAATATATCCAACTTGTTCCAAATAAATTCTTCGAACTTATAAACCTCCTTAACATGCTTCAGAAACCATTTCAAATATAATTATTAATATTAAGGGGCCTCACAAGTACCTTAACCTCGAGAATCAATCAAATTATAGTTAACTCTCCTAGACTATAAACTTTAGCCTAAAACTTCTAAATAAATTCTTAGAATTTGATAATCTATGAATACACTTTTCCAAAGAAAAATAGGTTACAACTAAGGAATAATAAATCAAGACTCAACAACTGAAGAACTAGACAACATCATCTTCAGACAAGCTTTTTAAATTGGTGCAGTTTGAATCCGTAAAAGCACCTTTTTGATATGATTGCTATTCGCCAAGAGTGATTTGCATTATTTGTGCGAGATAGTGTTAACAATAGTAGCAGCAAGATGATGCTTTATATAGGCATGAAGCTGGGCCGAAAATCTTCTCAACTATTTGCTCCAAAACCTAAAATATATCGGTTAAGGAAAACAATTCCAACTGAACTTGATTTTCTTAAATATTTCCAACTTTACACATCTTTTATTCTATGCAATTATTCCCATAAATAGAATCCTTGTTGAACAAAAAAAACCTCCAAAGAATTCTACTTGCAGTAGAACTCGATTTGCAACTCCTGATCAACTCATCCAAGAACCTGGTTCTTTAACATCAGCTTGACAAGTCATCAACCTTATTTATTGCACCAAAAATATCTTCAAAAGACCCTGTTCTTTAATAACTCTTTGTAAATCATCAATATTAGTTTTAGCTCAGTTCACTACTAACTATCACTACCTTACCCTTCCTGTATAAGAAACCATTTCTCCATTCATACCCTGGCTTAGAGTCTGCATTTTCCTCCAATTCATTGATGGTACCGGTATCTTGTCATATTATAAGCATGAATCTTTAGCTCTAATGCATTGTGATAGTACTGGATATCTTGTCATTAGCAGGAGTCTTTAACTTGGTGTAATAGCTGGCAGCAATCAGGAAATAAAAGTGCAACTTGTGCTCAACACTGCATCTTCTTTTTTTTTTTTAATGTAAAAATAGCACATGCTAGCCAATTTTCGGGCTGGTCATTCAAAAATAGCCAGTATTTGCCAAATTATTGAAAAATAGCTACTATTTTGCTACAACAAAGACCGGTCCAACATAATATACTTTGCTGGCATACTAGAGCTCCAGTATAACATACTGGAGTTCCAGTATACTTTGCTGTTAACTGGGATTCCAGTATATTATGCTGGAGTATTTTCTAGATTTTGAACAATGTTTCATTCTAATTTATCTTTATATGAAAAGTGGCTAAATTTTGATAAGACTTTTGAAACTATAACTATTTTTGAATGACCACTTGTAAATCTGATTATTTTTGAATTTTCCCTTTTTTATAAACAATGGCATAGTCATATCCCATTAACTTGGCTGCCCACTTCTATTGACTAGGAGAGGCTATGATTTGCTCCAAAATATGATTTAGACTTTGATGGTCTGTTTGTTATAAAATGTATACCCATCAAATATGGTCACCACTTCTGGATTGCAGTTATAATAGCAAACATCTCATTTTCATACAGTTACATAAACTAGTGCTTAGGCCCTGAAGCCTACTGAAAAATGTTGAAGGTTGTCCCTTCCGCATTACAACTCCCACCTTTCAACTACATAGTGTTGGGTTTGAAGCATTAATATGTCTTAAAAGAGAGTGAATGGAAATTAGAGGGAAACAAAATTTTGAAGTAAAATTTTAAGTCCCTCCCTATGAAGAAACATTCTCCCATATTGGAAGAGGAATGGAGTTTTAATGGGTATATAGGTAATTGCTCTTCTTCTAGCTCTTAAAGAGTTTAGAAGAGGCAAGACTCGCGCCGTCATCATCGTCACTCGCCTGGCTCGGCTTCGAATTTGGATTCGGTCAAATGATCAATTAATTGATTAATTTTTGGACCAAACTTATTTGTTAATAGTAAACATTCATAGAAATATTATTAAATATTTCTATTAAATTTTTATTATTAAATATTTTAATAATAAAATATTTATATTAAATCCATGAATATTAATATTAAAATCCAACCATGTCTATGTTTTCGTTTTTTGTTTTGATAACAGAAAATTAGCTACCCTCTTTAGTTTTCTCTCTTTATTGTTGAGTAATTAGTCATTTATGTTATGGCATTTATGCCGTGGTCATTTTGCATAAACAACCTTTCTAAAGAGTTGCACCTCTTCTTATTTCAGCGTAACATATAGCTATAAATACAAGTCCATTCTCTTAGATTTTCCATACGAATTTCTGAGTTTCTCGTCCTTCTTATCCATTGTTTTAACTTCAAAGAAAGCAACAGTAAGTGTGATTTGCTACCGAACTTTGTGTTTGCTGAAATACAGAAGTTTGAAATACCGCTACACCAGCGTATAGTTCGTTCTATCCTGGAAGGAAATAATCCATAACCTTAGGTACTAGGAGGGGATTAAATTCCTTAACAAAACACTATGAATTCAGTGGGCTCAAAAGCTCGTGTTTCTCTATATTTTCTATTATATATTATTCTATTTTTCAAGAACTAGTTTGTAAATACAAATTACTAACAAGCTTAAGGAATTTAATTTATATTATGTATTTTTGTTATATTTACTGTTTTAGAGTGTAAAACCTTTGGTGTCTTTTACTCAGCTAGAGATTAAAATATACGTAATTTTAACGCTTGTTTGTGTCATTCTTTTACAGAAATGACTAATGATAACGGGAGCCAGGCTGTTCTAATGGTGACTGCCAATGCATCAACAAAAGGAACACCGGCGTTGGCATCGACGGAGAAACTCGAAAAAATTTTCAGTTTCGATTTCAAGCGGTGGAAGCATAAGATGTTCTTCTACTTGACTACTTTAAGTCTGCAGAAGTTTATCAAGGAAGATGTTTCCGTTCTGCCCAGAACACTTTCTCGTGATTGAGGCGTGGAAGCATTCTGCTTTTCTGTGCAAGAATTATATTCTTAGCGGACTGGAGGATGATTCGTATAATATCTACAGTGGCGTGGAGACGTCAAAAGAATTGTGAAATGTGCTTGAAAAGAAATACAAAATTGAAGATGCCGGGTTGAAGAAATTCGTTGCCGCCAAGTTTTTGGACTACAAAATGGTAGATAGCAAGTCTGTTATTACCCAAGTCTAGGAACTGCAAGTGAATATTCACGACCTCCTTGCTGAAGGTATAAATCAAATTAATACTGATGTTGAAAGTAGTAATCTTAGTATTTTTATTAATAGAATTTTCATTGAAGGTATTGTCATCAATGAAGCATTCCAAGTAGCAGCGATGATTGAGAAGTTGCCTCCTTTGTGGAAGGACTTCAAAAACTATTTGAAACACAAACACAAGGAGATGTCCCTTGAAGATCTCAATTGGGAATTGAAGAGGACAAAAAAGCTGCTGAAAAGTGAGGTCGTGGAAACTCAACAATAATGAGAGAAAACATTATTGAAGATACTTCTAAAATTAAGAGAAAGAGGAAGTAGGCTTCTGGACTGAAAAGAAATCCAAGCAAGAAGCGGTTCAACGAAAATTGCTACAACTGTAAGAAAGCTAGCAAACCTACAAAGTGCCGTGCTCCGAAGAAAGACAAGAAGAAGGGTCAAGCAAACATGGTTGAAAAATATGAATATGTTGATAACTTGTGTGCCATGCTTTCTGAATGCAACATGGTGGAAAATCCTAAGGAGTGGTGGATTGATTTGGAGCCACTCACCATGTCTGTGCTGTTAGGGAAGCATTTGCAACATATGCTCCTGTTGGACCTGAAGAGTCTTTTTATGGGAAATGTTGCAACCGCCAAGATTGAAGAATGTGGGAAGATCTTTTTGAAGATGACTTCTAGCAAGGTGATGACTTTGAACAACGTCTTTCATGTTCCTAAGATTAGGAAGAATTTAGTCTCTATTGGACTTCTTGTTAAAAATGGTTTTAAATGTATTTTTGTTTCCGATAAGGTTGTAATAAGTAAGAACGAAATATTTGTAGGAAACGATTACCTCAGCGAGGGCCTTTTTAAGCTGAATGTAATAGTTGTTGAGATAATAATAAAATTTCAGCTTTGTCTTACTTACTTGAGTCAAATGAATTATGGCATATATGTGTAGGTCATGTCAATTATAAAACCTTATGGAAAATGATTAACTTGGAAGTATTGCCTAAATTTAAATGTGACAAATCAAATTGTCGAATATGTATGAAATCTAAGTATGTTAAACATCCTTATAAGTCAGTTGAAAGGAATTCAGATCCTTTAGACTTAATTCACACAGATATTTGCGATATGAAGTCAATACCATCTCGCGGTGGAAAGAAGTATTTCATAACTTTTATTGACGACAGTACTTGATATTGCTATAATAGTAAAGATAAAGCAATAGACGCATTCAAGACATGCAAAAATAACGTTGAAACACAACTAAACAAGAAAATCAAAATGATAAGAAGTGATAGGGATGATGAATATGAATCGCCTTTTGAACAAATATATTTAGAATAGAGAATTATTCATAAAACAATGGCCCATTACATGGCCCAATCTAATGGAATTGCAAAAAGAAATAATTGTTCATTAAAGGAGATGATGAACATATTATTGATAATTTCTGATTTGCTACATAACCTGTGGGGGGGGGGGGGGGGGAGGGAAGCCATTCTTACAGGTAACCAAATACTAAGTCAAGTATCCCATAGCAAAACACAATCCTATTCCATATGAAAAATGGAAAGGAAAGAAGCCCAACTTGAATTATTTTAAAGTGTGGGGGTGTTTGGCAAAAGTACAAGTTCCTAAACCCAAAAGGGTAAAAATAGGACCGAAAATCGTTGATTGTATTTTCATAGGATATGCGATCTATAGTAAAGCAATAAAAATTTTGGTTCATAAATCAGAAAATCTCGATATTCATAATAATATGATTATAGAATCAGATAATGTTGAGTTCTTTGAAAATATATATATATATATATAGAGATCGGTATAAAAAGGAATGTTAGTCAATTGGTGAAGGATGTAAACGACATCAGGAAGAAACAAAAGAAAGTACGTTTAATCATGAGGATCCAAGACGTAGTAAACGTCAAAGAACGCGTACTTCATTTGGACCGGATTTTGTGACTTAATTATTGGAAAATAGGTCTCGAACATCTAAAGAAGCTATGTCTTCTTCAGAATCATTATTTTGGGAAAGAGGCAGTCAATAGTAAAATAGAATCCATATTGAACAACCATACATAAGAATTGGTTTTATCTTCCTCCTAAAAATAAATTGTTGGGTTCTAAATGGATGTTTTAAGAGAAAAATGAAAGATGATGGCACTATTGATAAATCTAAGGCAATACTTATAGTCAAAGGGCATAGTCAACAAGAAGGTCATGAATATTGTGATACATACTCTTTAGTTACAAGAATTACGTCCATACGGATGTTAGTAGCATTAGCTGCGGTGTATGGTCTTGAAATTCATCAAATGGACATTAAGACGACCTTCTTGAATGGAGATTTGGAGGAAGAAATCTACATAGAACAACCTATAGGGTTTGTGGTTCCAGGTAAAAAACAGAAGGTTTGTAGACTTATACAGTCCCTTTACGGACTAAAACAAGCACCCAAATAATGATATGCGAAATTTGACCAAATAATGTTGTCAAATGATTTTAAGATAAATGAACGTGATAAATGTGTATACATTAAAAATGTTCCAAATTACATAGTCATTGTTGGCTTATATGTGGATGATATGCTGATAATGAGTAATAACATTGTTAGCATAACTGCTACTAAGCGTATGCTAACTAGCAAATTTAATATGAAAGACTTGGGAGTTGCTGATTTACTTCTGAAGATTAAGATCCATAAGACTCGTTAAGACCTGGCATTGTCACAATCTTATTATATTAAGACAATACTTGAAAAATTCAAGCACTTAGGATTTAAAGTTGCAAAGACTCCAATTGACGTGAATCTTGCATTAGCAAATAAAAAGGCCAAAGCATATCACAATTGGATTATGCTCGTGTGTTGGGATGCTTAATATATATTATAAATTATACACGACCAGATATAGCTTGTGCTATAAATAAATTGATTCGATAAACAAGCAATCCATGTCAATCTCGTTGGATGACAATGAAACGAGTTTTGGGATATTTAGAACATACACAGGACTTTATCTTGCAGTACAGTAAATATCATGCGGCAATTGAAGAATATTGTGATGCAAATCAGATTACCAATTTAATTGATTCTAAGTCCACAAGTGGATATGTATTCACTATTGGTGGAGGAGCGGTATCTTGGAAGTCATCCAAACAAATTTGTATTGCCCACTCTACAATGGAGGCTGGATTCATAGGCCTTAGATAAAGCCGGTAAAGAAGTTGAACGGCCCTAGAATTTCTTGAAAAATATTCCATTTTGGCCCAAATCGTTGGCACCAATGTGCATACGTTGCGATAGTCAACCAACAATTGGAAGGGCTGGGAGCATTATGTATAACGGTAAATCTCATCATGTACGACGAAGACATAAAACCATTAGACAATTATTCTCTAGAGGAATTATCACGATTGACTATGTAAAGTCAAGTGATAATGTGTTAGATCCACTTACAAAAGGCCTAACTAGAGAGGTAGTTGAGAAATCAAGTGGAATGAGATTATGGCTGAAACAAGTCATAGTGATGGTAACTCTACCTAGAAGACTGGAGATCCCAAGATCTAGGTTTAAGGAGATCAAACAAAGTCATTAATGACGGTTCAATATTCTCAACTAGACTTTTAGTCAATTCTCGTGATGAGACAATGTTAGCACCAAGGATAAAACATTAAGGCTTTTTAATGATTTGTAAATTTGATATGGGGTATATCAAATAGTGTATCTACGGAATGACATATTTAGGAATCACCTATGTAAATGTGAAGTGTTAGCCGCTTCAAGGAGAATTTTGCAACGCCAGTTCTCTATGCACTTATGAAACCAGGCGGTGTTCATGGCTGCAACGAACCCAACAATAAGAACCAAAGACGGTTAAGGGTTGGTTATGTGACTTATGGTTGTCTAGATATACACAAAAGTTTGACGGTTCAAAGATATCAGATCTGCCGATTTACTGAGTATATCAGACATAAGTTCACTACAGAAAGTTCAAAGAGAAACCTACTTATCCAGATGCAATTAACCCTTGCTTGCGAATCATACAGTTTTTCATGCATGTTTTCGTGATATAGCTATTCCCCATTCATGGAGAGGATTATTGGGTTTTAAGCATTAATATGACTTAAAAGAGGGTGAATAGGAAATGGAAGGAATGAAATTTTACGTTCCCCATGAAGGAACATTGTCCCATATTAGAAGCGGATGAGGTTTTTAATGGGTTTATAAGCAATTGCTCTTTTTCTAGCTCTTAAAGAGTTGAGAAAAAGGCAAGCCCGCCATCGCTCGGTTCGGCTTCGACTTCGGATTTGAATTTGGTCAAATAATTGATTGATTAATTTTTTGGATCAAATTTATTTGTTAATAGTAAATATTAACAGAAATGTTATTAAATATACATTTTAATAATAAAATATTAATATTAATATTAAAATCCAATCGTTTCCATTTTTCCGTTTTCTGTTTTGGTAACAGAAAATTAACTACCCTCTTCAATATTTCCTCTTTTATTTTTCCTCTTATTGTTGAGTAAATAGTTATTTATGTTATGACATTTATGCTGTGGCTGTTTTGCATAAACATCTATTCTGAAGAGTTGCACCTCTTCAGATTTCAGCCCAACACTGACTATAAATACAAGTCCATTCTCTCAGATTTTCCATACAAATTTTTGAGTTTCTCCTCCTTTTTCTGCATTGTTTTAACTTCAAAGAAAGTAATAGTATGTGTGATTTGCTATCGAACTTTATGTTCGCTGAAAAACTGAAGTTTGAAGTACCACTACACCAGTGTGTAATTTGTTTTATTCTGGAAGAAAAAATCCATAACGTTAAGTACCAGAAAGGGATCAAATTCCTTAAAGAAGCACTGTGAATTCAGTGAACTTGGATTAACTCACTGTGAATCAGCGAGTTGCCGGACTCACTCCTTGTTCGAATTATCTCTCTTTTGCCGACGACGAAGGATGCTTTCAGAACGTGTCTTGTCTCCAAACGGTGGCAGTACCTCTGGACTCTCAAGACTTCTATTGATAACTTAACTTTAGTCTGTAGATCCTGTTCTATAGAAGAAAACTTCGCGTTCTTTATGGACTAATTATTTGCTAAACGTACTTCTTCTAAAATCAGAAAATTCCGTCTCGAAATTTATGACATGCCTTGTTACGACTTGGAAATCAAACAATGGCTTAGTTACAACAATAATAACGACCGTGAAATCTCAGGATCTGAGAATGATAGTATATACACAGACCTTACCTCTACCCAAAGGGGTAAAGGAAATAATGGCTTACTTATGTTATAAAAATAAGGTCGAAGATGTTCAATTGAAGTCTACTTTTAAAAGGTACACATTGCCTCAAATTTTATGCACTTGCTCGTTATTGATAACATTAGACTTGTTTTACAATGGAGTTGCACCTCTTTAGATTTCAATTTAACATTAGCTATAAATACAAGTCTATTATCTCAGATTTTCCATACGAATTTTTGAATTTCACCTCCTTTTTCTGTATTGTTTAAACTTCAAAAAAAGTAACAGTACATGTAATTTACTACCAAACTTTACGTCGCTAAACACCAAAGTTTAAAGTACCACTACATTAGTGTTAATCCATAACCTTGGATACTAAAAGGAAATTAAATTCCTTAAGAAAGGACAATAAATTCAGTGAACTCGAATTAACTCTTTACATTTTCTGTTTATATGTTATTATATTTTTTCCGGAATTAGTATACGAGTACAAATTACTAACACATACCACCCTCAAGAACAAGCAAAGCAGCCTTCTATATTAATTGCTTCTTTATATATTTGTTTTAGACAATCATTTGTCGCTACAAACGCCTCAGATGTGTACACAATAATTTGAACGATAAAAATAGTTAGACTATGTTATGAAATAATACAAGAACAAGAACAATAGAGAGAAAAGTAGAGAGAGGAGTATTCTTATTGATACTTTGGGATGGTTTACAATGGAATAGAACCCCTTTATTAATAGGGAGGTGGTGACTTAGCCACCAAGAAGTAAACCCTAGAATCTCTCTAAATATGGACATTCACCTAAAATAGAATATTTTATAACACTCCCCCTTGAACGTCTATTCAATAATGTGCCTCGTTAAAACCTTAACTAAAACAAAACCCAATAGAAAAAATTAAAGAAAAGGAAAAAAAGTACACATGTTTGAACATGCGCCTATTGGTTGCCTCGTTAAAAACCTTGCAAGGAAAACCCATTGGGACAAAACCTTGTAAGGGAAAAAGAGTGCAACGCGCATTAACTCCCCCTGAAAAGAGCATCAATTCATATCCTTGAGTCTTCGCATTCCGATCTTGTGAACCAGCTTCTTGAAGGTTGACGTTGGTAGAGATTTTGTGAACAAATCAGCCATATTATTACTTGAACGAATATGTTGCACATTGATATCACCATTCTTTTGAAGATCATATGTGAAAAATAACTTTTGTGAAATATGCTTTGTTCTATCTCCTTTTATGAATCCTCCCTTCAATTGAGCTATACATGCTGCATTGTCTTCATACAAAGTCGTGGGTAGTTTCTTACACTTCAAACCACATTTGTCTTGAATATGATGTATTATAGACCTCAACCACACCCACTCCCGACTTGCTTCATGAATAGCGATTATCTCGGCATGATTAGATGAAGTAGCCACAATTGATTGCTTAGTTGATCGCCAAGATATGGCGGTGCCTCCACAGGTAAACACATAACCCGTTTGAGATCGAGCCTTGTGTGGGTCGGATAAATATCCAGCATCAGCATAACCAACAAGATCAGGACTGCAATTATTGCTATAAAATAAGCCCATATCGGTAGTCCCTTTTAGGTACCGCAATATATGTTTGATCCCATTCCATTGTCTCCTTGTAGGAGCCGAGCTATACCTTGCTAAAACATTAACTGAAAAGGTTATGTCAGGCCTTGTAGTATTTGCAAGATACATTAGTGCGCCAATTGCACTAAGATATGATACTTCAGGACCAAGTAGCTCTTCATTCCTTTCTTGCGGCCGGAATAGATCTTTACACACATCAAGTGATCGAACAACCATCGGAGTACTTAAAGGATATGCTCCATCCATGTAAAACCGTTTCAGTACCTTTTCTATATAGGTAGATTGATGAACAAAAATTCCGTTTGCCAAATATTCAATTTGCAAACCAAGACATAATTTTGTCTTTGCGAGATCTTTCATCCCGAATTCATTCTTTAGATAATCAATTGCCTTTTGGAGTTCTATGGGGGTTCCAATAAGGTTTATGTCATCGACATATATGGCAAGTACAACAAATTCCGATGTTGGTTTCTTTATAAAGACACACGGGCAAATGGCATCATTTATATAGCCTTCTTTTAATAAATACTCACTAAGACGATTATACCACATTCGTCCTGATTGCTTTAGACCATACAAGGATCTTTGCAATTTGATTGAAAACATTTTCCGAGACTTTGAATTATGAGCGTTTGGCATTTTGAGTCCATCGGGAATTTTCATGTATATCTCATTATCCAGTGAGCCATAAGGATAGGCAGTAACCACATCCATTAAATGCATGTCAAGCTTTTCAAGGACAGCAAAACTAATGAGATAACGAACAGTTATGACATCCATTACAGGCGAATATGTCTCTTCATAATCGACACCAGGCCTTTGAGAAAATCCTTGTGCAACAAGGCGTGCCTTATATCTTTGTACCTCGTTTTTCTCATTTCTCTTGCGTACAAAGACCCATTTATAGCCAACAGGCTTAACACCATTAGGTGTTTCAACTATAGGGCCAAAAACTTCACGCTTTGCCAGTGAATTCAATTCTGATTGGATTGCTTCTTGCCATTTTGGCCAATCATGTCTTTTTCGACATTCTCCAACAGATTGAGGTTCAAGATCCTCACTTTCTTGCATAATGCTAGATGCGACATTAAAAGCAAAGACATAATGGCCTGCCACGCTTCAGGCGTGCATTCAACTCATTGGATATGACACTAGATGATTGTCCAATAGGGACATCAATACGGATTGGAACATTCTCTGCGGGGATGTGGGATTTTGTTATCCTTTTCAAGTCCGTAAATGCGTCAGGCATTTGATTTGCTATTCTTTGCAAATGGATAATCTTTTGCACCTCTTTTTCACAAATAGAGGTATGTGGATCAAGATGAGATAATGATGCATTTTTCCACAAAATTTCCCGTTTGGTTTCACCAACTTCTCCCCCTAATTTTGGGAAAAGTGTCTAATCAAATTGACAGTCTGCAAATCGTGCAGTGAACAAATCTCCTGTCAATGTTTCGAGGTAGCGAATAATGGAGGGCGATTCAAACCCAACATATATTCCTAACCTTCTTTGCGGACCCATTTGGTGCGGTATGGCGGTGCTATAGGCACATATACTGCGCATCCAAAGATTCTTAAATGGGATATATTAGGTTCATGACCCAAAACCAATTGCAACGGGGAATATTTGTGATAATTCGTCGGTCAGAGACGAATTAGCATTGCTGCAAGCAAAATGGCATGACCCCATACCGAAGTGGGCAGCCTCGTTTTCATGAGTAATGGTCTTGCAATCAACTGCAGGCGTTTAATAAAGATTCTGCAAGACCGTTTTGAGTGTGAACATGAGCTACAGAATGTTCCACTTTTATCCCAATTGATAAGCAATAATCATTAAATGCTTGGGAGGAAAACTCAGCAGCATTATCCAGTCTAATAGACTTGATTGGATTATCAGGAAATTGTGCTCGTAGTCGAATTATTTGTGCCATTAGTTTTGCAAACGCAAGGTTGCGTGATGACAACAGGCACACATGAGACCATCTACAGGATGCGTCTATTAAGACCATAAAATATCTAAAGGACCCACTAGGTGGGTGAATAGGTCCACAATGTCCCCTTGTATACGTTCCAAAAACGTAGGTGACTCAGTCCCAACCTTTGTTGGTGATGGTCTAATAATTAACTTGCCTTGATAACAAGAAGTGCAAGAAAATTCATTATTTAAAAGAATCTTGAAATTCTTTAACGGATGCCCATATGAGCTTTCTATAATCCGTCTCATCATGATTGATCCAGGGTGTCCCAATCGATCATGCCAAAGTACAAAAGTATTGGAATCAGTAACCTTTTGGTTTACTGTTGAATGTGCCTCAATTGCACTAATTTTTGTCCAATACAGGCCACAATATAAAGACGGGAATTTCTCAATAACCCTCTTTTGGCCAGAGACATTCTTTGTAATGATGAGATATTCAAGATTATTCTCATCTATTGTCTCAATATGATAGCCATTCCGGCGTATATCTTTAAAACTCAACAAGTTTCTCTTAGACTTGGAGGAGAACATTGCATTCTCTATGATAAACATTGTTCCTCTAGGCAGAGTTATAGTTGCTCTTCCGGAGCCTTCAATCAATTTACTACTACCAGAGATTGTAGTAACATCTGCCTTACACATACTTAGTTGAGAGAAATATTTCTTTTCTTTGAGTATCGTATGTGTAGTACATGAATCAACTAACAAATATTTTTACAGTTGGACGTTGATCCAAGCTTGCTTTGTGAGATATCCACATTTGCTTTCCCATGGTTTGACATACAAAGGAAATACACGAACATGAGAATAAACAAATTCAATCCGTTTGTTTCACATTTAAACAATATTTTCAAAATCTGCTGAGGTTAGTCGATTAACTTAGTTGATAGTCGACTATCGTGGGAAGCAGTCATTAGGTTAGTCGACTAACTAAATCAGATAGTCGACTATCTTGCCTTGCAGAAAAGTCCAGTTTTAATGCGAAATATTAGTTAGTCGACTAACTAAGTTGATAGTCGACTAACTTAGTAAACAGTCATCAGGTTAGTCGACTAACTAAATCAGATAGTCGACTAACTTAGCTTGCGGAAAAGTCCAGTTTTAATGCGAAATATTAGATAATCGACTAAATGTTAGGTTAATCGATTAACTCTACTGGAAAATAAAAATATATTTGAAATTTAAGCATATTGAAACATTCTAAAGAACTAATACTAACATTATATCATAAACTAACTAATACGAGCTGATACTAATGACTATTAGTTTATTCACTAACTAATACAAATAAGTAAAATAAAATCAAACAATTCCATCTTCCTTCATCACAGATCCATCACCGATTAAGTGGTCTATTTTCCCCTCGGGTTGCTCAAAGAAGTCTGCCACATCCAGGTGGGTGATGTCAAAATTGTCGTCAGAGACAAAATTTGTTTCAGGGCCTTTATTCTTTAGAGATGCTTGATAAAGATCAACCAAATGTCTTGGTACACGGCAAGCTTTTGACCAGTGCCCTTTTCCACCGCAACGATAACATATAGTTTCTGAACTATTTGCCTTTGGATCCTCATAATCCCGTTTCTGCTTTTGGTGGTTATATCTCTTTGGGGGGTAACGGACATCAGGAAAATTTCTTCCTTGTCTACGTCCACGGCCATGACCCCGATTACGACCACGACCATGATTAAAGCCATAGCCTTTTCCATGCTTGGCATAATGAGAATACACCTTATCTGCTTCAGGCAATGGTGTAGACCCAGTGGGTCGATTTTCGTGATTTCTCTTGAGCAGGTCATTGTTTCGCTCAGCCACAAGGAGAAGAGAAATCAGCTCAGAATACTTTTTGAAACCTTTCTCTCTGTACTGTTGTTGCAGTACCATATTGGAGGCATGAAACGTTATAAACGTTTTTTCAAGCATATCATAATCAGAGATATTATCTCCACAGAGTTTCAATTTAGAAGTAATTCTGAACATTGCAGAATTATATTCAGAAACAGACTTAAAGTCTTGGAGCCTCAGATGAGCCCAATCATATCGTGCTTGTGGCAGAGTGACCAACTTCAGGTTGTCATATCCCTCCTTTAAGCCTTTCCACAAGATGAGTGGATCTTTGACTGTGAGATATTCAATTTTCAAACCTTCATCAAGGTGATGGCGCAAGAAAATCAAGGCCTTAGCACAGTCTTGGGTGGATGCTTTATCTCTGTCTTTAATGGCGTCTCCAAGACCCATAGCATCTAAGTAGATTTCAGCATCCAACACCCATGTCATATGGTTCTTGCCCGAAATTTCAAGGGCAACGAACTTTCTTTTCATAATATCAGACATAATTAAAACCAAATTCGGAAAAAGGGAAATACCTTAATTTTCTCAAGAGGATTCTTGAGACGGTAGAGTCTCGTGCTGATAACGTGTTATGAAATAATATAAGAACAAGAACAATAATACAAGAACAACAACAATAGAGAGAAAAGTAGAGAGAGGAGTATTCTTATTGATACTTTGGGATGGTTTACAATGGAATAGAACCCCTTTATTTATAGGGAGGTGGTGACTTAGCCACCAAGAAGTAAACTCTAGAATCTCTCTAAATATGGACATTCACCTAAAATAGAATATTTTATAACAGACTATAAGATTCTGTTTGGAACTCAAAAATAGGAAAAATGAAAAAGATATTCCTAAAGATACCAAAGCATACGAAGTAAACAAAAAAGGAAGGTTTTCTTGCATGAGCTATTCAATAGTATAAAGTTGAAAATTACAGGTGAACCCGATCAAATACCTGAACAGATGCCAAAAGAATTATTTTTTATTTACAATTTGGTAACGACATGAAAAGCATGTCCAGGGTAACACCATATATGTTTTAGAGGAAAATTTTATTTTGTGTCTTATACAACTGACACTAGTTGTATGGAGCAACTTTTTGTCTAACAGTTTTGTGAACCCCGAATTCTGTGAACCCAAAAGTATAAGATTGGGGTCCACAATTTTGTGAGACAAAAAAAACCTCATACAATTAGTGTCAGTTGTATGAGACACAACAAAACTTCTCGGAGGGGAGTACAACATCCTTCAAGTAGTTATATTCAACAGAAGATAAAAGCTATAATTATAGGAGAAGCCGCCTAAGATCAGATTGAAGTTGAGCAAGAGAAAACACAAGTCATTCAGAAGCAGTTCAAATTTTGCAATAGTTTAGAGGAACGTAACAGGTTACCTGATCATCACACCTGAAGAGAAACTTTGAGTATACAGACATTTGTGCGTCGATGATCATAGATGCATTGGAGTCTTGGAACTCTTTCTTGCAATTTGATTTTTATCCCTTGATTGTAACAGTACAAAGGCACGGACCAGATGGCTTTACATCACAAGTCTGCCACTGTGATTCTGGAGCTGCATTAGGATTATATAGCAGGGTGTTATAACCAGGATCGCCTTGTAGAGAAAACAGCAAAAGCTTCCCATCCAGTATGCCAAACTGGAATCGAATGCTTGAACTCCCTGTCACTGGAACTGGCTCCATCTTCCATGAGTTGTCCTCTGGATTGAAAATGGATAGTTTCCGCTGGTTCTTCCATTCTATGCAGAAAAGCTTCTTTTCCAGAACAGCATGAGCGGTAACCATAACACAACCTTTTTTCATCTCGCCCCAAGTGTGACTCTTGGGATTATACACATCAACAGACCTTGAATTCCCAATTGTAAAACTTGATCTACCACCCATAATATAAAGCTTTCCCCCAAATCCACATGCAAAGCAGCCCCACCTTGGCCTGCAAAGACTCTCGATCACAGTCCATTTATCTTGATCTGGATCATAAACCTCAGCACAAGAAAGAGATTCGCCGTCTATCCCAAATCCGCCAACTGCATAAACCATTCCATTCACCTCAGCACAAGCAAAATCATAACGTGCCACGTTCATGCTAGCCAATTTGCTCCACCTGTCCGAGATATGTAAAAGGAAAAAAAGAAACATGAATCATTCGAAACATCAATAGATAGTTCTCTTATACCTTTAGATTTCAAGCAGGAAATAATACAACTCAGTTCAAATCAGCAGATCAAATTACACACACAGTCTTTATACCAGGCTGTCATCCTACCAACAAATAAAGGGAAATCGTGGGAAGAGAAAAGAGAAGCTACTACTTCCAAAAGAGACCAGTCTAATTGTGGTGTCAATTGACCTAGTAATTCCAAGTAAAGTTTACTCCGGCCAGGGATGCAAATAAACGAACAGATCCATAATGTAAATCAACAAAGTCTTTTTTTATTTTTATTTTTTTTATTGTTAAATCCACAATGTCTATTTTCCTTTCAACAATTTTTGAGGAGGAGATGGCAAGGGTTTCCACTATTTGAAGCACCCTTGAGTCAGACGCAGGTGAGCAAATTTTTAATGATTATTACCCTTGGATTGATAGTGGTTTTATATTGGTAGTAAAGGTGAAGCTATCTCAAAAGCATTCCTGCACATGTCTTCTAGGAAAATGGGCAGTTGAAAGTACACAAAAATACAGTAAGGCATAAGAAACGAACATACCTAAATCTCGTGAGTGATAAAGATGAAAACAAGAGAGAATCTAGGGAAGTTAGCAAAATATTTGGGATATCTTGGAAATTTAGTGGCTAATCAAGTAAAATCAACGATAAATATTTTTAAAAAAGATAGCAAGGGAAACAACCGAAATCACAACTAACACATTTCTCATATGTAAACATGAAAAACAAAAGTCAGAAATTTCTATCTAGGTTGGTCAGCTAGATGATTTACTAAATTATCTTATATGGAACCGCACAGCAAAAACCTCCTACTCATGCATTATCCCACCCTACAGTAGCTGAAAATATGCGACCATTTCGCCCCAAAAAGAAAAGGAAATAAAAACAGAAGCACTCACAGACCTGTTCAAGTAAGAATCGTATTGATAAACGTCGGCTGAGACCGACCCAGATTCATCAATCATGGAATGACCACCCATAACAAGAAGTTTAGCATTGAGAACTACAGTTCCAAAAGAAGCCTTTATATGACCAGGCATCTGTGGGAGCTGATGGTGTTTGTTTCCTGAACAGTCGAAAACCTCCAGTAGCTTTCTCTACCTTCAGCATTCACAGTCAAGACATAAAGCCATTCCTCAAGCAGACCAGCCAGCTTTCTAATGCTGATGAACTCTTTGCTTTGCAGAAATGACCTCCACCGCTTGGAGGCACCACCCATAGCAGGAAAATCGGATCGGGGAACAAGCGCAAGGCAATACTTTGCCACATCATCTGGCAGTCCAGGCAAGATGGGGCCATCAGACACATAATTACAACTTAAAAAGGAATCAAAACCTAGACTATCTTGCTGGCTCAAATCTGTGGAACACATACTTGATGCAGTGACTCTCTTGTTTCCACTTACAACACCAAGCATTTTTTAAAACCACAATTTTTTCACAAAGTGATACGATCATTGACTAGGCCTCTTGTCTAAAGTAATTGAATAAATTGGCAATTGACTAAAGAAATTCATGATATCGTTCACTAATTGCAATCTTAGAAGACCAAGGGATAAAAGAAGTTGAAGAACTGATCACTTGTGCGGTAAAGGTCAATGATTTTCTATGCTTGGTCCAATCAGAGTCAAATTCCATGCCACTTCTTCGTGTTCTATGGTAAAACTTGTTAGACGGACAACCCTTGCTGCTACCACCTTCTATTTTCCGAAAGTTTTCTGCTACCCCAAGCATTTCCCAAATACCTATTCAGAAAAGTAAATGTTTTTTTAGTAATTTTCAAAAGCAAAAGAAGACTAATGAATAACTACTCAGTAAAAAGACACAGATTTATTAAAATAAAAATAAAAATAAAAATTGAAGGAATACCTTCCAATGCCATAGAATTTAAAGGTCTCAACCTCCTGTTACTTCCATCCTATACAAGGCTCCAAGCAAAGAATCACCTGCCCAAGATCATACAACGAGTCATATATAGTTACTTCATCTGCACTCTATGAAGAAGATATTCTCCCCAACAGCAAAACCAAATTACCACCATTAAGCCTTTCAACAATAAACAACAACAGAAATTTTGTGAATAAATGCTTCAAAATGCAAACAAACCAAAAATAAGAGAGCAATTAGTAGACAACTCGGCCACTCCCTCGCATATACTCCTCTCACATGAACAAAAGCATGCCAACAGGGTCAGATGTAGTATTCTGCTTCAATTGAAGCCATAACTTTCGACTCAGATCATAAAGTTATGTGTAAATTCACTAAAATTACAAAAATGGCATATAATTTTAAAAATATAATGAGTTCAATGTTAAACATATTAAAGTTGATTCTATATAGTTTAAGTTCTGGAATGGCCTCTGCATGCCCGTAGAGATCAAAAGATAAGTGTTAAGTTACCCTACTCACCATAGCACCAGCCAAATCCCTGTACCAAAACCCCAATAACTCCCTTAAAAGTAAATATTGAAGAAAAAAAAAACACAGCTTCTGAATTAGTGTATCACCCCCAGTATCATGGAGATAAAAAAATATTTCTACATCTGAAAAAAAGTTGATAATTTAACAAGAGTGAGTAAAATGGAATTACCCAAAATTAAGTAGATTGTCTTTGTTTTCCAATGCAGCTTTTCATTCTGTCCTATGCGCCGAGGGTCGCATGGAAGAGCCTCTCTGCCCTTTTGGGTAGGGGTAAGACTGACTACATATTACCCTCCCCAGACCCCACCTGGTGGGAGTATACTGGGTAGTTGTTGTTGTTGTTGTCGTCTGAAACAAATACTGCGGCTATTTTCCGACCGCAGTGCAAAGGGAGATGTAGATTCGGATAAAACAATATGGAGAGAACTTAAAGGAACAAGAAAGATATATAAGCGACAGAGAAGGACACCGTCACTAGTGATTTGGAAGATTTTCAGCTTAGCCGAAAATAAAGATAGAGACAAGACTCGTTCTTTATCTGTAATTCAATGACATTTGTTTTCTCCAACTTGCTGCCTCTACTCAAACGTGGATATTCTTAAATCTCAGGTCAAACGCCCGGTTGAGCTGTATTTGAACAAGTCTAAAATTGATTATTTATGTATGTATTATGTAAGCGTAAATAGACTTCCCATTTGTTTATTTCTTTTTTATTTATAGTATTACTTAATCATCAATGAGAAAAAGATATATGTGTGCACCAAATAAATATTAGGCAAGTCGGTGCATATTAATTTTATGTATGCTAACAAGTTGCATTAGTTTTTTTACGAAGACCTTACATTTATAGTAGAACAAATGAAAATTCACCAAATCCATTCTTGAGACCCTAAATTATTTTTGTAAACTTTTTGGTCAAAATATTATATTTTTTAAATTTTGAGAGTCAGATGAGTTATTTTTTACCACAACTTCTTATATACCTTTTAAATATTTTTAATTGTTAATTGTTGTAATTTATAGTATTTTTTATGTAATTTTTAAATATATATAATTTTATTTAAAAATATCTAACGATTCTATGTTTAAGTTTATGGTCAAAGTAAAAAAGTTTGATAGTTGAAATATAAAAAGTATCATTCTTTTTGGGATGAAGGGAGCACTAGATAAAAATCAAACGTATTTATTGTCAAATAAGTGCTCTATTAATTTAATTAATACAATCAAAATATGCAGACAATACATTCACATCAAGAAACTAATCAATACTACAAAATATTATAACAAGTGTAGTATTTATCTCAAGTATTGTGACTGTTACCATCTCTATAGTTTCTTGATTCTTTGTTGCAAAAAATAAATTTAAGGGTCTTTGAGCATTTATCTTGAATTTAATGGATTTGATCTTGATTGAATTTGAATTCAAGGACTTAAATCTTGATCTTGACTGGTAATTTATTGAATTTGAATGTGGACTTAATTTATTCGTCGTAAACTATTTGATGACTGTCAAGAACAGTAATTATTCCATGAAGAAGTGACTTTGATGTTGAACTCTTCGGTATTTGATTTGTCTTCTATCTCGATCTTCAAGTGTTGGAAACTTATAGAGAAGGCTTAAATCTTTGTGACTTTAATCCATGTGTTCTTTCTTGCTTCTTGCTAGTGAGAATTCATATAACTGATCTCGACTTATTTAAGATTGAGATGTAATTTATTTATCTCCCCTTCTTCTTCTTCTTCTTCTTCTTCTTCTTCTTCTTCTTCTTCTTCTTCTTCTTCTTCTTCTTCTTCTTCTTCTTCTTCTTCTTCCCCCTCATCCTACTCCTCTTTTTTTCATCTATATTCTCTTCTTCTTTGTGTTCCTCTTCCTTTTTCTACCTCCTCCTCCTCCTCCTCCTCCTCCTCTTCTTCTTCTTCTTCTTCTTCTTCTTCTTATTATTATTATTATTATTATTATTATTATTATTATTATTATTATTATTATTATTTTTATTATTAGAACCAAACATGGGATTCAAAGGACAAACGTCCATAAAATGAATAAAGCCCCATTAGAGATTGTTCACAAGTTCTTTCCATGCATAATCTACATCTATATTTTCTTCAATACATACTTTAACACAAATTTTCGAACCAAAGTTCAGTCATACATGTCTGGAGTTCTGTAATATATATCTGAAGTCTCAATTATTTATTCTTGAAGTTCAATAATATATGTGTATTAGGAAAAATTGTATATATATATATATATATATATATATATATATATATATATATATATATATATATATATATATATATATATATAGACACGGGACAAGAAGCTCGACGCCCGTACCTATTTAAGTCTACTTATATTCGGGCATCAAAAAGAATGAATCTGGCTATAGAAAAAAGTGTAGATACGGCATTTAATGAGTATTAAATGCTGAGCCCGTTAAGGAATTTATACATTCAACATAATGATTGTGTAACGTAGCATTCAATGACTTTAATTACTCATAATAGCCTGATTATGATTTAGGCATAACGTACATTCTCAAAAGAACCTATAAAAAGGAGATATGTAATCAGTTGTGGGACGA
Source organism: Nicotiana benthamiana (assembly GCA_034376525.1). Lineage (NCBI taxonomy): Eukaryota > Viridiplantae > Streptophyta > Magnoliopsida > Solanales > Solanaceae > Nicotiana > Nicotiana benthamiana. The sequence continues at coordinate 109,193,725 of CM067326.1, read as the reverse complement.
GGAATACTATTGAAATACACCTTGGTGTCATTCGTTATTCTTGATTATCATATTGCTACTCCGAATTATTTTTTATTCCTTTTCTTGATTATCAGTAACACGAGTTCTTCTAAATTCTAGCTTTGACTGAAATTCTATTTTTTGGTTAAATAAATTTGTGCAGTTACCAGGAATATGATAATCGGTTATATCTTAGCCTGATTTTCTTTGTTGCATCAACTATGTCAAACAACAATGAAAACACCCAAGGAAACCAAGAAAATCAAACAAACCAACAACTTTAGGGAGATCTACGAGACAATAATGCATTAGTTCCTTCTCCACAAGGTTCACCATGACGATCTCGTGAAGGAACTCCTGAAGGATCTCACTCAGATGGACAAGTTCAATTTGAGAATGTTAAAGCTATTGATGAAGCTTTACAAAAACTTATCGCTACTCAGGTCAACAAGGCTTTACAAGCTTTTGTTAGTAAATTATCTGCTGTTCCACCCGCACCTACTCAAAATAACAATACTTTAGAGAATCCTCATTCTGGACTGGTTAATTCAGGTAGCGGTGGAACCCCAGTGAAACACAGGAGGGAGACCCAGGTAATCTAGTTAATTCTGATTTATAAAATCTAGTACTAACATTGCATAAACAACTCAAGGAGCAAAGTGATCGCATAGAGCAAATACCCAGGGGTACAGCCCGTGATCAAGGATATGGATAAGTATTCTTAATAGCCCTGGAAGCCAAGTGCCGTCTCTCTCCCAATTCCAAAGAAGTTCAAGATGCCTGATATTCCAAAGTATGATGGGACAACAGGCCTGCGAGATCACGTTAGTGCATTTACAATATGTGTCAAGGGCAATGATTTGACTAAACAGGAGATTGAATCAGTTTTGGTCAAAACATTCGGTGAAAAGCTCACTAAAGGAGCACTAACATGGTATTCTCTTTTACCTAAAAATTCTATAAACTCTTTTGCTGAGCTTGCATATTCATTTATCAAAGCACATTCGGGAGCTTAAAAAGTTGAACGAGAATGGAAGATATCTTCAAAATCAAGCAAGGAGATTCAGAGTTGCTTAGAGAATTCGTGGACAGATTTCAATGGAAAAGAATGACATTGCCACGAGTACCTGACAATTGGGCAGCCATAGCCTTCACCAGCAATTTGAATGAGAAGAGTTCAGAAGCTACAAGGCGACTTAAGGAAAGCCTTCGATAATTCCCAGCAACAACGTGGAATGACGTCTACAACAGATACAGTACAAAGATGAGGATTGAAGAAGATATTATTTTACGACATAAAAAAGAAGAAACAGTAAGTTCAGGGCGTGTAGAAAATAAAAAAAGATCTTGTAAAAACAGGTACGAGCCATATATGGGACCTATGTGAAGAGACTCATGATCAAAGAAAGACAGTCATAGGTATGATCATAGATCGAAGAATAGAGAATCAGGCTCGACTTCAAGATTTGAGAACGATCAGAACACACGCGGGTCACGAGACGATGATGGAAGTCTAAAAGCAAGGTTCAGTTGTTGCAATTTCAACGTAAGCACCTCTGCACTCATAGCTGTTTTAAGAAGCATAGGAGATAAGATATGATGGCCAAAGGAGATGAGATCAATCCGAACAGACGAAACCCTGATCATTGGTGTGAATTTTACAACGGTCATGGACACAAAACAACATATTGTAGATTTTTGCAGGGAGAAGTTGATCATTTGTTAAAGCAAGGGTATCTGACTGAGTTATTCAAAGAGAAAGGCAAACATGCATATATGAAAAATAGACAGGAGCCACCAAAATCGCCTTCTCCCAAAAGAACAGTTAACGTTATAAGTGGGGGCGAAGACATCAATGTTGTGTCATATACCACAGTTAATAAAATTTTAATAGTTACAATTACCTATGAGAAGTGGATGCGGCATGTGTTAGAATAAGAAAACATCACATTTGATGATGCATATGCTAAGAGTTTATTAACTCCACATAACGACGCACTGGAAATATCTTTACTCGTGCATGATACTAACGTCAAACGTGTTTTAATTGATCTAGGTAGTTTTGTGAACATTATTTTGTTACAAGTGCTACGTGAAATGCAAGCAGAAGAAAAGCTTGAACCAAAAGTGCATACTTTGTCAGGTTTCGACAATTCTAGTATTGTAACAAAAGGGGAAGTGATGCTCACTACATTTGCGGAAGGTGTTGTCAACGATACAAAATTCCAAGTAGTAGAAATGAAAATGGCTTAAAATATAATTCTCGGTAGGCTGTGGATCCATAACATGGACGTTGTTCCATCAACATTACATCAAGTTATTAAATTTCTAGCACCAACGGGAATATGTCAAATCAGGGGAGACCAACAAACATCCAGGAGCATCAAAACCGTGGTGAATTCAAATGAGAAAGAAATGGATTCAAGACCCAATTTCATTCTAGAACCAGAGGAAAATGAAAACATCAAAACCAAAATAGAAGAATTGGAGGCAGTGGTCTTATTTGTACACTGGCCAGAAAGAAAAGTGTACATATGAGCCAATCTTAGCCTGAAGATAAAACGTAAGTTGATTGAATTTTTAAAAGCTAACGCAGATTGTTTTGGTTGGTCCCATTCTGATATGAAAGATATACCACCAGAGGTAATGACTCACAAATTGAATGAAGACCCATCCCACCCACATGTCAAACAGAAGAAAAGAAAGCAAGACGCTTTCAAAAATCAGGTGATTCAAGATGAGGTGAACAAATTATTAAAAAATGGGTCTATTTGCGAGGTAAAGTATCCTGAATGGATAGCTAACACTGTCGTAGTACCAAAAAAGAATGGTAAATGGTGAGTTTGTGTAGATTATACAGATCTTAACAAAGCTTCTCCTAAAGATTCTTTTCCATTACCTCATATTGATCAACTATTGATGCTACCACATGACACGAATTGTTAAGTTTTTTAGATGCATATTCAGGTTTTAATCAGATTAAAATGGATCAAGATGATGAAGAAAAAACATCATTCATAATAGATATAGGGACTTATTGCTATAAGGTAATGCCTTTTGGTTTAAAGAATGCAGGAGCAACGTATCAAAGGTTAGTTACCAAAATGTTTCAATAACATTTAGGAAGAAAAATGGAGCTTTATATAGATGATATGCTCGTTAATACACAACATGCCATAGATCACATATCGCATCTGTCTGAAACGTTTAAGATTTTGCAAAAATTTAATATGAAATTAAATCCCGAATAATGTGCATTTGGTGTTGCGTCAGGTAAGTTTTTGGGTTTTCTTGTTTCTAACCATGGTATTGAAGTAAATCCTGCATAGATTAAGGCCATTGAGGAAATTTCTGATGTACTTTCAAGTAAGAAAGAAGTTTAAATATTAACAGGGAGGATTACAACTTTGGGAAGATTTATTTCTGTCATTAGAGAAATGTTTTAGATTGTTCTCAAATCTTAAAAAGCAGGATCATTTCAAATGGAATGAAGAATATCAGCATGCACTCATAGATCTGAAAGCATGCTTTTCAAATCCACCTTTGCTCACAAAACCAAAGGCTGGGGAAAGACTACTCATCTACCTTGCTGTTTCAGAGATAGCGGTAAGTGTTGTTTTGGTTTGAGAAGAACAAAGTAAACAATACCCTATATATTATGTTAGTAAATATCTGTTAGATGCGGATACAAGGTATCCTCAGTTAGAAAAGCTGTCCCTTGCATTAATCATGGCATCTAGGAAATTGAGACCTTATTTTAAATGTCATCCAATTGCTGTAGCTACCGCATATCCTTTGCGAAATGTATTACATAAGCATGAATTATCAGGTAGGTGGCTAATTGAGCTATAGAGTTAAGTGAATATGAAATCACATACCAACCTAGAAACGCTATTAAATTACAAGTACCTGATTTCACGGCTGATTTAGCCAAGGGATGCAACTAGAAGTAGAAAAAGAAGTACAAATACTTAATGGGGCTAATCCAGGAATTTGGGATTTATTTGCTGATAGTTCATCTAACTTGAAATGATTAAATTTAGGGATTGTTTTGGTACCACCTACAGGTGAAACTATATGACAAGCAATAAAATATCATTCAATAACTAACAATGACGCAAAGTATGAAACCATGATTGCAGGTTTAGAATTAGCTCGAGAACTGAGCATAAATCAGATCATAATAAAGAGCAATTCGAAGCTCGTAGTTAAACAGATGCTGGAGACTTATGCAGCCAGGGAAGCTGCGTTGGTATGAATGGCAGCATAAAAGCAAGTCATAGAGCGGTACTACAACAGGAAAGCTCGCATCAGATTTTTTAAAATAGGGGACTTTGGACTCAAAAAAGTTTTTCAATCCACCAATGCAGCTAATACAGGAAAATTAAGTCCAACATGGGAAGGACCCTACAGAATTTGTGGTATTGCTGGAAAATGAGCATATGAACTGGAAACAATGGATGATAAAATGCAACCAACACATTGGAATGCAGTTCACTTGAAAAGATATTATTTCTAAGGAATACCCAAGATCAAGTACACATCTTTTAAAATATATTTTTGAATTGTTAAAATTTTACTAATGATATTAGATTCTAGGCAAAAATCTCACCCGTACTAAATGACGAGTCACGACCTGCAAGGCATACAGAATAAACTAAAATTCTTGGCCTAGGGTTATAATTATTCTAATAGAAATATAAACGGGTTAGCCAGTTTTCATCCCCTATTGTCTATATTCATTATATTTTCACAAATTTTTTTATTTTTAGCTAATTATTTATGTGTTGCAGATTTTTGTTTCATTTTTGGCGTTTTCAATAAGCCTTTGGTTTTCTTAATGCACCAGTTCTTTGCAAAGGTGAAGGATTGTGTGAACCGAGCGGCTCTTCCCGATGATGGATGGTGTGACAACCTTCTTAAGGGTTTGAGTCCGTTTTTGTTTTTTGTTTTTGTTAGTTTATAGTTAAGGGTACCTCAAGCAAAGCTTCACTTGGGCCCATCACATTTTCCTTTGATCCCATGGTCAAAGGCAAAACATTAGGTTTAGTATAGTGAAAGTCGTGATCTTGAGACTCTTGTGTTGACCAACAATCATCAAGTGGTTTTTTCGGGACCATTGTGTTCTCAAATAGTATCTAAGGTCATTGCAGAGCCCCGACTCTATGTCTTTAGCTATCCTTTAGCTTGTGTGGTCAGAAATCAAATTGCGAGTCCAAGTCCCGAGCCATTGGTCTAGAACTTTCCCTGAATGTTTGTTGAGGGGAAATCTTAAAGTGAAATTTTACTTGAGAAGTGATTATAGGCTCTCCTTGATAGAAAATGATAGTTGATAATTCCATAGCCTACCAATGATATGATCCCTAGTTAACCCTTTTTAGCCTTAGACCTTTTTCTTTCAAGAACCATGATACAAGCCTATACCCATTCTAAAATAGACCCTCTCTTGGCACCCAATCTTTCCTTGAGCATATGGCAAAACTATAAGTTTGGGGGGAGAGACGAGGATGACAACAAAGTGGTAAAAGGCACAAAAAATGAAGAAAAGGAAAGGTAATGAAAAAGAAATAAAAGCAAAAGAAAGAAAGGTGTGGAAAGTAAAAAAAACAAAAAAAAAAAGAGAAAAGGTTTGAATTGCATAAGAAAAAGTGACAATGTGTCTCTCTAACCCGTTAGAAAGAAGTGAGATGACTGAAAGAGTCAAGAGAATTGTGCCAAATGAATCAAAAGAAGTATTTAAGGGAAGATGGGACCCACTTAAACCAATACATTTCCTACCCTGAACCCAAGGACCTTCACAATGACTCCACAAAAGCCCTATATGATCTTCAGTTGAATGAAGCTTACATTAGTGGATACTTACATAAGGGGAAAGCATATGGTACTTAGAGCCGAACATGTAACATTTTAATGAGAGAGATAATTTAAATCCCATTAACCTCGATTTGTGTGCCAATATTCTAAAAGGTGAGGTTTGCCTAGGGAGAATTGAGGATATGTGAGTTTGGGTTCCACAATGACCAAAGTAATTGAGAGAGTTCTTTGATGTAATGAGTTAACTCTTGACAATCTTGTGTCACACTTGATCCATGGTTTTTCAAAAGTTAAATGTTGTCAATGATTCATCCATATTAAGGGCATTGTTAGTCCCAATTGATGCTAATTGAGGTACTTTAGGATAGCTGAAAATTCATGAATTTTCCCTTAAGGGATAGGTCTTATTTTGTTTGCTTGAAAACAAGCAAAAGCTTATGTTTGGGAGAGTTGATAACTAGGGATTTTGACGTGTTGCATGCTCCTTATTGCTTATGCTTTGATGATAAAATGTTACAAAATAGTTCCAAAAGGCTCATAAGTTGTGCTTGATTACAGTTTGATCGACAAAGTGACGAGATGTCAAAGATTGGCTCAAAAGGAGTGACACCTGCACAAGTACCAAAGACAAGACAACTCAAGACAAATATGCCTAGTGCGGCCGTAGTGCACTTTTGTGCGGTCCGCACAAGGGAGATTCAGAGAGCTAGAAATTGAAGGAATCAATGCAGTGCAGCCGCAATACAGACTGTGTGATCCGCACTGGAGACACCGCAGTCACCGTATCATTTTGTGCGGTCTGCGGAAGCCAACTTTAGAGAGATGTCAAGTCCCTAGCTTCAAGCCCATATGGTGCACGGTCGACTTTATAGGGACCGCGCTAGATGCCTCCACAGCCACAGCCACAGTACACTTTTGCGGAGCCCTGGTTTAGAGAGTTGATTTTGCAGAGTTAAGAGACTAGTGCAGCCGCACACTAATTTGTGCGGTCCGTACTGACCCTGCATGGGAATTTTGTCCAATTTTTCTAGCTTAGTATAAATAGAGTTTTCCATTTTTAGGGTATCAGACATTTTCTGAACACATCTGCCCTCGTGAGAAGCGATTTAGTAGCTATTTTGGGCATTTTAGCTTAGCTTTGACGATAGAATCTCTATATTTACTTTAGTGTTTAACTAATATGTCTTTATGTTCATCTATTTCTCTCTTTTTCTCTTCAAGAATGAGTTGCTAAACCGTTAGGTAGGGTTGTAGCTCAACTCTAATGTGGGTAATCGATGGGTGTTGCAATTTAGGGTAGGATTGACTATGGATGTTTGCTATTTAGGTCAATTTTATGATTTAATTTATGAATTGGTGGTTGCAAACACTGGTTTGTACTAAGTTAACTTGGTTTTTCTTTAGAAAGAGAGCCAAAGTCTCCAAAATTGACCCAACAAGGAATTGGGATGGACTCAAAAGAACTGATAGTCTCAATTAAAGGGTTAAACCTCGAGAGAGTAATTACTCGACTTGGACCCTATTTGCTTGAGCTAAATTGCCTACCCATTTGGTATTGAGAAAGTTAATTGGCAAAATCACTCTCTCTATCGATAGGTGTGATAGTGGGTAACATTGTGCAACGGTTATAGCATATTTCCCCAACCATGTCAATCATGCCTTAGAAGCAATTACCCGTCAGTTAGCCACTTAGGTGAAAGTAACTACCCTAGTGCCTTTCTATCTATTAGATACAATTCTTAGCACTCTTTGAATTCATTTCCATGCATTCGTATGCGCGCATGTGCGCTCGGTATCAGAGGTGTATCGATGGCTTAGGATTCCCCGATCAAGGGGTGAGATATGATCTCTGTGTGTTGATGTTCGGCCAGTCTGGAGGACTTGAGGCCAGAATTTTTCCTATTGATTGAGCACCAAGGTGTTGATTGTGTGAGCAAGTGTTTTTGAACTTATACGTTCGGTAGTATCCTATTGGTAGAAGTAATGATTGGACAGCTATGTGATGGGTATGTTATGACTACGAGGTGTATTCATATGATTTGGAAACGACGAGAAAGGTCTGCAGGAGAGTAGAAGAACTATTAGGTACTTGATTTTCATCCCGATTAGAGGTATAGCCCCGAGTTATGGGTGAAGAATCTTTTAATCTACTCTAATTAGGAGTTAAGTAAATTTCATGTTACGGTATAAGTTCAGACTCAGGAAGATTAAGTCACTACGTAATGTTTATGACAGTGGAAGCTATGCAGAAATGTTAGTTTTAGGCAAAGCAGGTGGGGTTATCTCCTGCGGAGTGTTCTGAAGTTATGTGATCCTTATGTTGTCTGTTAGGAGATCTTATTTACGAGTGTAATTTATGTTAAATTGGGGTCGCTTAAGAGAGTAGGGTTCAACTGTTACGAGGGTGAATGCGAGATTTGCATAAGATTTAAAGTTCTAGATGGTCTATATTTTACGAGCTTATGAAGGATTGAGTCTAATATAACTATAGTATTATGGCATCAATAGAGTATATGCATTATGAGTTAATATGTGTGTTTTGATCTATGGCTTCGAGCCAGCTAGGAGATTCTGTTATTGCCTAGTTGATTGCACGGTTATGTGCTATGGTGGTTCCATTTTGAGGTGTACTGGTGAATCAGTTATGAAATACGGAGATTGAGACCGAGGATGTCTCGAGTAAAGGAAAATTTTGACAATAGTTATGTCATGCGTCGTAGGTGTATGAGAATCGCAGAATGTCTTGAGCGGTTGTTGGTAATGAATGCTCGGTGCATAGAGCAAGAAGTGGCTTGGTTGTTCTAAGATGAGGTTACACTCTGCGCTGTCGGAATGCTATGGAGGCACGGGTGGTCCCGTCATTTGATTCGGCTAATTGCAGTTTGAATAGAGTGAATGACTCTCGAGAATAGTTCTAATGTGTTAAAGATTCTACATATAACAATTGGGTATTTTAAAGTTGTATATGTGGTTAGAAACTGACATTTCATTGGAAGATGTCAAGACTTGTGGTATTTCTACATAATTATGGGATTCTACGTATCAGTATCAGGAAGGTAAAGGTAACATATTTAGATTTGTAGGAAGTCTATTCAGAGTAAAGTATTTTGATCGTGGTGCTCTTGGGAATATCTAAGGAAGTATCAGCGGCTTATGAGACTTAGATAGTGTGGCTTTATACTTGGGTCTCATGTGGCGAGTCTGGGTTGAGGAATGGTGGTGTTATAGCAAGAAGAAGTATCTAGTAAAGGTAAATCAGAAGGAACTTGGATAGAAAATGTAGCATGGCAGCAGGCCGGATCGGTAGGGTAAGGATATGATTATTTTCCGAGATAATGTTTCTACAGGTGTTTCGCGGCAATGCTCTTGGCCTTAGTGGCATGCGTATCTTGGTTGAGTTAGAAGGATTTAGTCCTGATGGGTTTGGTTTTGTGCAAAAGGGATTCGAGGAGCTGTTGATGAATTCTACCGCGGTTAGAGGTATATATTTTCCACGAGCGTCAGGAGCATGGGATGCATAGTAATTTTCTTCCAGATGTGCTCAATGGGAAGTTCTTGGCTAGCGGAGTTCATAGTTGCTTGTGACTCGAAAGTGGTACAAATTTCTTCTGGTTATCCTAGGATGGAACGGATTATGCAGTATGTTGTGTAGGATTGAGATTGGCATGTGTAAGGTCACGGTCCATATTTGAAAAGAAGGTCATGAATTCGTAGGCAGCACAGGCAGTTTCAGATAATTAGAAAAATGGGATTCAGATGATTTGGGAAATGATCTTCAGACAATTAAGGAAATGGTAATGCCAATTGGGTGATTTGACGAGGGTATATGTTTCAAGAAAAGGCAATATGATTATGTTGATGGTACTTCAGTAGTATTGTAGCACTTCTTGTCTGGTCGGCTGCTGATATTTGAGCTTTCTTGACAGCACAGAAGAATTTTAGAGTATCTCTCATGGGATGATAGAGTACTAGAGGTGTGTTATATATGCAAAAGGCGGAATTAGGATCAGATATGGTAATTAGTGTGTTTTATGGACTGGGAGACTGGAAGTTCTCATATACAGGTTAACTCGTTGTTGTGGATGGCAAAATGTGGGTAAGTTAGTCAGATGTTAGTATGTGCTATGATTCAGTCATTATGAACCTTCGGAGGATTTTGTTTATATGGTGTGGGTGACTAGAGTTGATGTGTGGTTCATTGGTAGACCTATATGGATGTGTATTCTGCATCGAGATGACTTATTGACTTCGAGTTGCTATTTATGAGGGATGTGTTGATTCGGTTGTTATAGAGTTGTTAGTAATCAGGGGAATCTATGAATTATCTTTTCGAGTTGCGAGGCATTAGTAGTTATGTTTTATAGGCACATGTGGTGCGGTTCCATTGGGGTTTCTTAGTGGAAGTCGAGTGGGACGAGTACCGGGTATTGCTCGATGGGTGGCGTATCTATTGTTTCCCTTCATGTATGTGTAATTTTATATCAATTGCTTCGTGGTGGTTATGATGATATCTTTGGTTTTAGACATCATATTGCACCGGTTGTCGACTTTGAGCATAGTGACTTAAGGTGTTTTCACGTGGATAAGTGTTTGGATGAGGTCACGCATTGGAGCATAGCTATGGTGAGGTATGATCCTGCATGTTAGATTTGTGTGTTCTATATTTTTGATGTGAGATGGGTTCTTGGCATTGTATGTGGTGGTACTAGTGAGTTTGCGGTACATCTCTTTCATTTGAGTCATTTTCATGAATTGAATAAGTTTGGATGGTGGCTTATTGGAGCATGGATTGCACAAATCATGGCTTTAGTCTGTATTGATGTGTTATTGTCACCAAATTAGATGTGTTGGATTAGATGAGATCTTCGGGATCTTCAATGACTGCAATGGATTTGATTTCAGCATGTCGAGAGCATAATATCGAGGTTTAACTCAGGAATTTGCTATGGTTTTTGCCAAATGAGAAGTAGCTTCATGAATGGTTGATCTGAGAAAAAAATGGTTATGGCTTATTGCGTGTTTCATTTATCATTGGCAGTATATAAAAATGATGGAATGAGACTTTAGTTGATAAGAGGTTTCCTATCGATATTCGACTGCTGTGTGTAGCTGCCGTGATTAGGAGTTATTGCTGCAAGCGTTTGAGTTATGTGGTATATCATGTAATTGCAACAAGGTTGCGAGTATGGGTTATTACAACTTGTTTGGGCTTAGTCAGAGAATAGATGTGAGATTTTGATCTTCTTGATGATTTCAGAAGTGGAAATGTGGTTCTAAAGTTCATGGGATAGGTTGGACTGTAACAATTTCAGTTACATTGTGTTATCGTACCTATACTAGATAGGGTGACATGTGATCACCCTTGGGTATGTTCATGGTAAACTTATTCAATGATTGGCTGGCTTTTAGAACAACTCTGGCCATGTTCGAGGATGAATGTATGTTTAAGTAGGGGAGGATGTAACGACCCAACCGGGTCGTTTTGAGATTTTGAACTTTTCTCGTTGGTTCTCGGGAATTTCTTGTCCCATGTGAGGTATTATGACTTATATAAATCACTGGTTTTGGTTTTCAGGGTAATCGAAATAAATTTGGAAGAAACAGTTCTCAGTTTGAAGCATGAAATTTGAAATTTGAAAAGTTTGACCAAGATTTATATGATTTGGTTAGCTCTCTTAGGTTATTTGGGACTTATGAGAGTGATCCGAATGCAATTTCGAAGTTCGTGGAAGGATTAGGCTTGAATTGGTGAAATTGAAATTTTGGCGTTTTCCGGTTGATAGGTGAGCTTTTACCGCAAAACTCCAAAATCTCAATTGTAATAGCTTTATCGTGTCATTTTTGATGTGTGTGCAAAATTTCAGGTCGTTCGGACGTGGTTTGGTTGTGTTTTTTTTTATCAAAAGCAGAATTGGGAAGATTTTAGAAACTTAGGCGTGAATCCTATGTGTTTTAGGTAATTTGATGTTGTTTAAGGTGTTTTGAAGATTGGAACAAGGTTGAATAAAGTTTTAGGATATGTTGGTGCCTTTGATTGAGCTCCCGGGGGCCTCGGGTGAGTTTCGGGTGGTTATTCAGATCATTTTTAAGTTGAGAAGATTGTAGAAATTGTAGGTTCAGATGTTGCAGAACTTTGCCCTTCGTGATCACGTAGGGAGTCTTGCGATCGCATAGAAGAATTTGAAGGGCAGTCCAGTTTGTTTTTTGCATTCGCAAAGGATGAGATGCGATCGCATTGAGGTGGTGGAGTTGTTGATTTCGAACACGTGGAGGTGTTCGCGTTCGCAGAGGGTTGTGTGAAATAGGGTCTTAGTTGCGATTTGTTCATTGCGAACGCGACAGTGGATCTGCGATCGCTGGCAGATAATTGCGTTCGCAGGGCTTTCATTGTGTTCGCATAGGGTGAATTTTGAGAGCAGAGTTTTTTTGCTTCGCGATCGTGAAGGTTTTCCGCGATCGCAACAAAGAAAATAATTCCTGGGCAGAATGTCTTAAGCTCGTCTTGTCCGCGGTTCTGAGGCTTACTTCCCCCATAGTTGATCATGTTGTAGCTTTTTGAAGGAGATTGAAGAGGATTTCAAGGGGAAATGTTTGGATGTAAGATTTTGGACTAAAAACTCGATTATTATGTGATTTTCACCTAGAAAATCATGAAATCTAAGCCTAAAGTTGAAGAGCTAGGGCTTGAAATTGGAGACCAAATATTTGGGATTTGAAGGGTCATTTGTGGATGGATTTTGATTTTCTTGGTATGTATGAACTCGTGGAGAGATAACGAATCAGTTGATGTGAAAATTATTGAATTCTGAGATGTGGGCTCGGGGGCCGGGTTTGAACAATTTCGGGAATTTTGATGTAAAATTATTATTTTCGAGTGAGCTTTGTTTTCTTAGCATATTCTATTGGTTATATACTGATTGTGGCTAGACTTGGAGCATCCAAAAATTGATTCGTGAGGGCAAAGGCATTGCGGGCTTGAGTTTGGACCAGATCGAGGTAAGTAATGATTGTAAATACTGTCCTGAGGGTTTGAAACCCCGGATTACACATCATTATGTTACTTTGAGGTGACGCAAATGCTGGATGACAAGCGTGGAGTTGTGTTGGGGATTGTGACTTGGTCCGTCTTGTACAACTGTTAAGTCACATATTTGATTTGGAATCTTATGATATTCCATGTTCTAGAGATTAATATTATATTCTGGGCTGTATTCAATGTTCGGGGCCTTGTGTCAACCTGCTGAGACCCTGAGGGACACTTTTACTATTTTACCTTGCTCTATTTGTTTTGAAAGTATATCCTTAGTCATAATTTACCCGTTTATTGTTTAAACCTGGTTTTATCACTTTATTTTTTAAAATGCCAAAACTGTTTGGGCTGAGTTCCATGTTTTACTGATGGTCCAAGTGATTTTAAGGTTGATGATTAAGATAGACCGAGGGTGTGATAGTGAGGCTGATGATAGAGAGAGGCCGAGGGCCTGGTTGTGAGGATTTTATATTGATGGATCGAGATGCACGCCGCAACAATATATATATATATATATATATATATATATATATATATATATGTGCGTGTGTGTGTGTGTATGGACCAGACTGCACACCGCAGCGATATATTGGATAGGGCTGTTGGCTGCAGGGATATAGCGTTTGGGCTGTAGGAGCCCCTCCGGAGTCTGCACCACCACAGTAAGCGCAGTCGACTATATTTATGGATCGGGCTACATGTCGCAGCGATATATGGACGCCGCATCGGTTACTATATGGTACCTATTGAGTGTGAGTGTTGAGAATGAGCGCTAATTGGTAAGAGTTGAGTCACGAGTGACGGAGAGGCTTGCCTGAGGAGCTATAGATATATACATGCACATGAGTTATGCTTTCCCTGAGGGGCCTGTTTTTAAACTTATTGATTTTTCACTTCTCTTTAAAGCGAGTTTCTATCAAATATGTTGATTTATTTACCACTTTCGCTCAGCTTTATATTGAGCCTCTGTCAAAAATTGTTTTTTTAAAAACTATCATTTAAGTTGGATTTTTATGAGATATTCAATATTTATTCACTGATTTGGCTTGGTTATTTCCATTGAGATTTTATGTTATGAGGTGTTTATGATTCTTGTTTTTCCCGAGGTGCTGTTTACGAACTATATTTTGCCCGAGGGGCCGATTATGGTTTTCATCTCTTTTATAGTAAATGGTATTGTACCCATATGGAAACTGTTAGGAAGTATTTTCAAATGATTTTTACCAAAAGTTGGATTTTAAATGAGACGATTGACTCGTCTTCTGATTTGAAAGCCCGTTATGCTTGTTGAGTATATCATAAATGAGGATTCATCATTTCCTACTACTCAGTCTTTATATACTCTTATTACTTACAGGGTTGGAATACTCGCATTACTCCCTGCACCTCGTGTGCAAACTTTGGTATTCTGGAACCCGATTGCGGATGTTGATTGCTCAGACGCGGAGTCATCAGAGTTACCAAGGTGGTTGCACGATGTTCACATCACTGCTTCCTTCCTCTCATTTTCATCACTGTACTTGGTACATTTTTGACTCTTTTTGTTGTATTCAGACCTTGGTAGATGCTCATGGCTAGTGACACCCCGATGTCGGGCTTGTATAATTATTCCGCACTTTTCTTTTAAATTTTCATTATGAGATTATTGGTTTATAAATGGTACAAAAAATAATGAAGATAACTTTTATTGGAAAAAAGGTTGATTCAGGAGTTGTGTCGGTTGGCCTAGTTTCATGATAGGCGCCATCACGACTTGATCGGTTTTGGGTCATGGCGGCTTGGATAATGATGAACATATCCACACTTTGGAAGATCAAATGAAAATATTGGTTGAGGCTTACTATGACCACCAACTTGAGAGTGTGGAAGGAAGTCAAGAAGAGTCCGATTTCGAGGAAGAAAGTGAGCTCTACTTTGAGGAATCAAGAATTGACATCCGCCAACCGGCCTTATGAGTGTTAATGATGCCGAGAAAAATATGGAATTAGAGTCAACCGATGTAACTGAAAACATGGTTGATATTGACTCTAGTTTAGGGAAAAAAGAGGATATTCAAATCCGGGAAGAATTGGAATTTAGAGGGTTTATGTCACATTCCAAGCATTTTTCAACATTGAATTGTGTGGTGATATGGGAATTGAACAACACGAGTCAATGAGGTATTTCAAGGAGGATAGGCAAAAGCCATACATTTTACAATTTGAGGGAACAAGAAGGCAAAATTACATTCCTCATATGAAAGCCAAGAAATGCAAAATGAAGAAATTGAGGTTTAGCTTGATCATTAACTTACCACCCCAGCGCTCGTCGTCACAAGCTTGATTCTAAGTTGGGCGCCCAATTCATATCGTCCAAGTAGTGAGGAAAGTGGTAAAGTTGAGTTGCATCGTGCCACAACATTAAATGTAGCGCTTGGTGGGAGGCAACCCATCGTTTTTCAAAAATTTTTAGTCATTTTTAAAATATTCTTTTTTTGAATAGCTTAGTATATTATTTTTTACTAAGCTGCCATGTTTCAATTTTTTGGAGTTGAATTAAGGAGTTTGAGACCTTGGAATGACACAAAATAGTGGCTGCAACTCTGGGCACCAGTTATCTGGTATAACCACATCTGTGGAATTTAGCTCACAGATGCGGTCGCAGAAGCAATTTTCCACTGCAGAAGCGGTCCATCATGCAGATGTGGTCCCTAAGCCACTTATGCGGCATCGTAGAAGTACTAAAATACCGCAAATGAGGACATCGAGCAGGTTCTAAAAATTAGATCTCTCATTTTCTCAAGTATTTTCTGCCTCTGTCTCCCAGCCCTAACTCCCCCAGCTCTAACATACTCTAAAACATCCACTGCTCGTGAATTCTAGTGCACTCACACAAGATACATGTATTTTCTCTTGATTCTCATCTACTCCTCTCTCTCTCTCTCTCTCTCTCTCTCTCTCTCTCTCTCTCTCTCTTTGTCTTCTCTTTTCACATTCTTCTTTTCTTAGGCCTACCATGGCCGTATTCCCTATTCCCAAGATCCCCTCTGATTTAGGCTAATATTAGGGTGAGGAATTTGGTTGAGAGTAGGTTAATGTGTGCTGCTTGCTATGAAACAAGTTTGTGGAAATCTGAGTACCCAAATTGTATGAAGGGGTGATTTTAAACTACCTGCAAATTGTTTGATAAATTGTCTAAACAAATATTGTATGCTAAATACCACAAAATCGGTATCAATAGAATCAGAGTTTCATGTAGTGCACTAATCTAGAAGTCTTAAGTATAAATTAGGTGCCAAAATCGGATTTAATAATTGAATAATATTAAAAAAATCGAGCCGTTTGAACCCTTGCACGAGCATCGCAGATGCGGTATCGCACATGCGTTAAAAGTTCCGCAGGTGCAATTTCTGGAAACCTGAGAAAAACTACAGATGCGGTAAAGATTCCACAAAAGAGGGACTGCTCCTGCGGTCACTGTTCCACAAATGCGAAAACTGGGCAGAATGCCAAATTCCAGTAGCTTTGCAATAGGCCCTTCCCGGGCCCGTTCAATTTTAGCCTTTGGCCTAATTATAGTGTTTTAAATTGCTTAACATGATTCTGTTACCCGACTGACTTTGTTTTTATTTTATGAAGTACTTTGATCTAAAATAAACCCGAACATGAATGAAAATGCTCCACAATAACATGAAATTGAGGAGGAGGTTGGGGAACCATTTGATAACTCACGCTTCATGTTGGCTGACTGTCATCGCAGATATTATGACAACCTCATCACCAAAAAGACAGTTCTTGAAAAGGGGATCAATAAGGAAAAATTGGCCAAAAAGCTCCTAGATTTCTATGCCCGTACCCATGCCTCTGAATGGTCATGCTTTACTCCCACTCCATGCAAAGCTAATAGGAGTGGGTTCGCGAATTCTATGCCAATCTTAAGCGCACAGACTTTGCCAACCCACAACTCATCATTAGAGGAAAATTGGTAAGCTTTGGGATATAGACAAACGGCACCCTTGGGATTCATAACTATCCAGTTGAGCCAGTGCAAGAGAAAGACCAATATGACACTAAGGAATGTCTTATCTCCAAACTCTATCCTCCAAGCATGAGAGAAAAATATGGAAATATGAGAAAAGGTTTGAAGTCAATTGACTTCACAGCTGAAGCAAATATATGGTTGTACATCCCTGCAACAAGGTGTCACCTTGTGGAAACGTCTCAGATGTCTCCTACACCGGGGCATTGATCATTACATGCATACTGGACATCATTCCTGTAAATGTCATTTACTATATCCTGCGGGAGCTGAGGGAGTATTTGCGGAACAAGGATGCAGGGTTGATGTTCCCTTCATTGATAACACAGTTATGTATAAGAGTAAAGGTTGAGGTGCGCAGCACCGACCGATGGTTACTAGCTGATAAACCTTTCCCCCCCACTTAGAGTGAAAGGAGAGGGTAGTGCAGTCAAAAGCAAGAAAAGGAAGGTCACCACTACGGCTACCGGTTCAAAGTCATCTTCACAGTTAGCTGCACCTGAGGGACCATTTTCGGTGCTAAACTCTGAGCTTGCATCCATCCAGGAGTTAGTGTCACAGCTTCCGAGTGGGCCGTCATCCTCCCAGCCTGGGCCCTCGTACTTCTCCAGGGAAGAGATTAGGAGTTACTTAGATGCACAGAAGAGTCAGAAGGATTTTCAGGAGAAGATGGCAGCATCAGTTAGAAGACTCGATGTAGCCTACGACACATTATCCAAGGCACATGCAGATCTCCAGTTAGACTTCAAGAAGGAGAAGGAGAAGAACAAGAAGAAGAGCAAAGTCATAATCAAAATGTGGAGAGGCATAAAGGCCTTCTTCAAATGGTGAAACACACGCAAGAAGATACCAGTGGGGGGTAAAGATGATAGCGAGGAATATTCCTTCATGCAGAAGCTGTTAGTGATGTCGATGGTGATGATAATGATGATGATGATGATGATGATGATGATGATGACGATGACGATGATGAGGCTACGAATTCAGCACAGCTTTGATCATCCGTCCTTCTACAGTCTGCAATGAGGACATTGCAATAATTTTTAGTTAGGGGGGCTGTAGGAGTATACTGTATTCATATTGTGATATTGTGTGCCCTTGCCGGCTTATTTTGTTGTTATGGATATTGTGTGCCCTTGCCAGGCTTATTGTGTTGTCATGGATATTGTGTGCCCTTGTCGGGCTATTTTATTGTATCAAGTGCTCTTACTGAGCTTGGTGTGATTAGTCTATTTTTATTTTTCTTTCGTTATTTATTTTCTTTAGTAGTTTTTTATGTATTTTTAATTCCTTAATAGTATTTCCTTAGGTTTTCTTTATGCTACGCTTCTTTCCCAAGGAATATTTTTTAAAGTGAACCGGGTGACTTTGCCCTAGGATTGATGGCCTGACAACTTTCTTAAGAAAATTAGTCTTGTTTTGCTAGGAGGAGACTTTTGGATTATTTGGTACAAAAAAAAATTTGTCTTTTATATGGAAATGTAAATAAAAAATACCCCTCTGAATTTTGGTTTTGAATTAAAACAAGTTACATAGTGAGAATTATTTTGTGATAAATTTTTGGCTCTTTCAGTGACTCTTTGCCCACTAGTTTGAATAATATTTCTCTAGATGCTCTTATTAGAAAAGGAAATTTGTTCCATCTTGATTAATTCATGTTCCATGTGTGTTAGTATTTGTACAAATAAATCTTATTTTTACTTCTATCATCTAGAACTTGCCCGGTTGGCCTTTCAACGCTATTGTTAGTATATTTGGTTGGAGGAATGATCTTAGGCATTCTTTGTAACATTTGTAAAACCTCTTAGCCTTTCAATCTTACCATTGCATAAATACTATCTAGTATCCTATTTGAGCCTTTAACCTTTTCTTTGACAACTTCATTACAAACCTTTCCCCTTTTGTAAAATAATTCCCTCCTTTGAACTCGTCCCTCCTTGAATATTGAGAATGAGGCTAAAATCCTAAGCTGGGGGTATGGTGTCAAAATAAAAATTGGTATGGTTGTATATTGGGTGTAGGAACATATACCTCGACGTGTTCATATTAAATTATTCAAGCTCCAAAATAAAAATATGTATATAAAAAAAAAATATATGCCAATGAGAAATATATAAATATGGAGTCTTGAAGAAAATTAAAGAGGTATTTAAGGTCGTTGTACGTTGGTAATTAGATGCCAATGAGGCTATGTCATTTGAAAAAAGAAGCAAAGTTAAAAAAAAAGGCAAATGGGAGTAGTGTTCAAGGAGGGTGAAGTCACTTGTATCCAAATGCTTATCCGACCCTTCCCAAACCTACATTACAAGCTTAAAAAGTCCTTATAGAAACACTAACGGAATGTTCTTGACTAGGCGATGAATTAAAATTCGGGAAAGCTTATGATATGAGATGTTGTAACACTTGAAACTCTTTATGAGCATGAGTATTTTGTAAATTTGTCCCTTATATTGTACTGTAAATATAGTGATTTTGGGACTTTCTTTCTTGTGAGGGGACATGAATTAGGAAGGATTGGTGAAATTGAGTAAGCTGAGCATATGTAGTGGACTAGGGCTTTTGAGTCACTTCTTGAGGCTTATTATTGTCACTTAATTTTTCTGAAACTTCCTTGCACATTCTTGAAGTTTTTTTTAAATGAGGGAGTAATTCGAAAAAGGTGCAAATACTTGAGACTAATTGTTAGTACCAACCAAATGTATGGTGCTTAATTGGAGAATATGATTTGTAAATAATATCAAACCACTTGGTTTTAAATGGTAAATCCTCATTGAAGTGTTGGTTTTGATTTGCTTGAGGGCAAGCAAAAGCTTTAACTTGGGGGTGCTAATGAGTTGTCATTTTACCACTCATTCTAGTCTCTTTTCTTTAGCTTTTATGTCCTTTAACTATAATATGAGGTCGTTTATGGTGTGTATTGTTAGATTTTAAGTGAAATAATTTCATGAAGTGATTTGCGTTGAATTAAAGTGGAATTGAGCAAAAATTGGGCGAAATAGCACAAAACTCTCCAGGAATTCTGCATCTGCAGAACAAAGATCGCAGAAGCGATCTCGCACATGCGGGGTGAAGTCCGCATCTGTGGAACTGAACAATTTTGCCTAGCATTGCACGTGCGAGTACCGCAGAAGCGCATACGTATCTGCACTTGGAGGACCACATCTACGGATCCACCACTCAGCTCACCTTCCGCTTCTGCAATGGAGTATCCGCACCCCCAGAGTCGCACCTGTGAGGATTCTTCCGCAGGTGCAGTTAACGGGCATCAGGCCTGGCCATTTTAGGCATTTCATATGTTCTCAATTCCAAACCCACAAATACTCGTCCTAGCATATTTCTTTAGCATCTTTGACTTATTTTCAGTTCCATGAGAACTAGAAAGAACAAGTTTTGAAGCTAGGGTTTGCACACACACTTGGGTTTTGAAGATTTAAGGTTTGTGGTTTAAGGATTTCTTACCCATTTATATTTATTTCTTCATTTTCTTGCTTTGTATTGAATATTTAAGAGTGTAGTATTTATTTTCAACACTTGAATCTTGTTTATGGAAATATTCATAGTTAAAGTGTGGATTAAATGCCTTGTTGTGCTTATGTATTGAATGATTTTCATTTATTTATGAAGTGAGTTGTTGTTTCTTTAATTATTCTTGTTCTTTAAAGTTTCTAAAGGGATTAACTAACCCTAGGACTCGCACATTAATTCTGAATAATTTTGGAAAAGATAATTTGGGGTTGGGAAAGATTAATTAACAAGAACTTGAGGTTTTAACCCTTATTTTATATATTTTACCTAGGGATAAGATTGAACTACTTGTAGCCATTCCGGATGTTCTTACTCTCATAATTGTTTTAAGGATAATTCAATTAGGAAGTCTTGTTAGTCTTCGGAAGAAGCTAATATAGAATTATTTTCCATGGATAATTAACATAAACTCGCTCATATTTGTAAAATCGTGAAATACATTGGATCGTTACTTGAGTGTAATTCCTGATGCATTCATCCTTGTAGCCATTGACCATTTTACTTGCTTTCTAGGTTAGTTTACAGTTCCGTATTTAGGTGTAAATATTTTCTCAAATCAATTCTAAGTGTTTGGCATTGCATAACAAGTGATAATTCTCTTATTCCTAATCGCCTACATATTGCTCTCTGTGGGATTCAATTCCGACTCATAATAGGGTAAATAATATTGCATGCGATTGTGTCCATTTACGTTTTAACAGTGAATTTGGACGTCATCATTTTGAAACATTTATTTTATCTGTGGGCTAGTAAATTTTCACCATCCACTAAGTAGATTTTATTTATACATTAACCTAAATTTAAAGCTCAAATAAAAAATGTCACGATCCAAAATTCCAACAATGACCGTGATGGCACCTAACCCAATAAGCTATGTAAGACAACAATCATAATCAATTAAAGTAAGACAAACATGAATAATTCGCTATCAAGATATATATAAAACATAAATAAGTCTGAACCCGTCATCCAAATACAAAACTGCAATACTAACCTCCTAAAATCCGAGAATACGAAGTCATGAGCAATTAAATAGAGTACAACTGAGTCTCAAAACATAATAATACCATTTGAATAAAAAAATAATAGAATGGATTAAAAAAAAGGGACTCCATAAGCTGTGAATCAGGAATGTCAGCTCGCCACGAAGTCTCCAATCAACCGCTAACCTCCCTCTAAAATTCAAGCCAATTGATTTGATCTAAAAAATATAAAGAGATAAAATAAATAATAAGAGTAGCAATTGAAATTGAAGCAGATGACAAGCATGGCTTTGAACATAATGTCTCCGAGAGCAAAAACTAGAGTAACGATAAAATGGAAGCAAAGTTGTTAAATTGAGAGCAAAAATAATGAGATAAAGTTTTAGTATGCAGAAAGTATTTCATGTCATTGGATGTTGAGCCCGCTATTTAGAGCTTTACTTAGTGAAACAACATCTTAGGATCAACGGAAAAGGGTCAGAACTGCCCCTAAGGTATTGACGCCAGTTTAA
Source organism: Nicotiana benthamiana (assembly GCA_034376525.1). NCBI lineage: Eukaryota > Viridiplantae > Streptophyta > Magnoliopsida > Solanales > Solanaceae > Nicotiana > Nicotiana benthamiana. The sequence goes on along the minus strand of CM067326.1, from coordinate 109,171,844 downwards.
AAATGCCATCCGTTAACCTATTTTGAAGAAAATGCCCCTACCGTTAAAAATGTGGCATATTTGTGCCCCTAATGTATTGACTCCAATTTAAAATGCCCCTACCGTTAACCTATTTTGAAAAATATGCCCATACCATTTTTAATATAAGTACAGTTAGTTGTTAGACTTAGGGGCACAAATATGCCACATTTTTAACGGTAGGGGCATTTTCTTCAAAATAGATTAACGGAGGGCATTTTTAACCTGGAGTCAATACGTTAGGGGCAGTTCTGACCCTTTTTCCTAAGATCAAACTCCTCTTAAATGATCATAAAACAGTCATTGATGAACGTGTAACGGCCAACCATAAATGCAAATATTCTCTGCAATGGTCGCTCATTTAATGTTAGAGAATATTCCCTCATTAAATGTTATCCGATGACAAACCTTTGATCTTCTGCCGTTGACTACGCTCCCTTCAAGATTTACCTGATGCCGATTGTATTTGTTGTATCCGGTAATGATTGTTACTTGACTTGCCTTTTGCCGATCTTCGATTCCAACGTGTCGTGTTACCATTCGACCATTTCCTATAAACAAATTTTACCTCACACGTATTTTACAATTAGACTATTAATGTTCTTTAAGAAAGGAAAAATTTATCATATCGTTTCTTATAAAGAAAACAAATTACAGAGGTAACTATATTGTAAAATCCATGTAGAAATTGATGTAATATATTACTCCTGAATGATAAATACCTAAATCGATTACTCAGCTAAATCCGAGATCACTAAAGTTCTCTTGGTCAAGATAGGAGACCTGCCGTATTAGTCACTCACTGCTAGCTGGCCCATTTCTAATTAAGGACCACATTATAAGCTCTCCCATTCTTTTTCAATCACCTAAAATTTGATCTCGTGTTTTGCCTGAAGTCTCTCTATCCGAGTCACGATTTAACCGTCTATGACCAACTCTAAGACGTGATTCTAGAACGACATACAACAGCAACAACCTAGTAAAATCTCGCAAGTACGATCTGGAATAGTTCTAGAACGGCATGATTAATGTATTTAAGAAACTTATACACATGCAATGTCATTTTCCAATAGCTCCGCTTATCTTTGTGTGTGCCCTTGCCAAAGAAGAACATTAAGGTCAAAGACGAAGTGCTTATAGGTGTGGGAGGTACTACTTTCGAATTACTACACATCATCTACCAGTGACGAACCTGTCCAAAAAAGCTACTCCTGGTTGAGGTAATAAGTCATTATTCCTCCAGAATCCATTGTGCCCACATCTAATCGTGAAATATTAGCTTCGCAGCTATGCATGCATATCTATATTAGTACGTTCCGCAAGAACCAACATAACAAATCACTTACACATCCAAGGCAGCACAGGTGCAGAAACGAATACAAGAGTTGACGATATCGTATCTCCGCATGACACCCCACGGAACACTTTAACAGTGTTTCTACATGAATTCTGTCCTCCTTCCATTTTTTCTCCCCGAGTACAGTTTAAATGCATCGTTATGCCAAAGAGGTAACTCTTATTCTAAACGCAATATTGGAAACATTACTAAGAACATATGCAACATAAAAGATATGAAATACACTGGTCCTTGGGTATACTAAGTTGTGGCTAATTGATAACAAAATGTCCTTGTGCCTACTAAGTTATGGCTAATCGATATATATATATATATATATATATATATATATATATATATATATATATATATATATATATATATATATATATATATAGAGAGAGAGAGAGAGAGAGAGAGAGAGAAAAGGTGACTTGGCGCCTCTCTTTGGCCAAGGATTCTATTTATCTTTTTTCTCCTTTTTTTAATCTTTTTCCCTTTGAGTCTTTTTATTTAAATTATTTAATAATTGGAAATTAATTATTTTCTATAGTATTAATTACATCTGTTATCCATTCTGCCCATAATTAGGTTCATTACAATAGTAATACACTTATTATCCTTTCTATTACAATTACTCAATATACGTTACATTTTTTTTTCCTATACTCAATGTAAGTTACAACTTTTATTTTGGTTATTATAAATAGTGAAGCATATCTTCTCTTTTGCATCACTCTCGTCTCTTCTTCTTTGACTATACCTATAGGTGACCAGTGGGTGGGCCGGGCCGGGTCCGGGTCCAAATTTTATGACCCGTCCGGGTCCGGGCCGGTCCGGTCCGGGTTCAATTGGGGGCGGGTTGCAATTGGGCTGGGTTGAGCCGGTCCGGGCCGGGTTAATCTTTTTTTTTTTTTTTTGAATTACGTATAGTATAAATATTAAGTTATATTAATACTTTGTAATAATTGAATGAACACAACAAAAGATGGGGAAAAAATTGCACTTATTGCAAGTGCTACTTTATTTCTTAAATTCAAAATTTCAAAACTAAAATGTATCATAATTAGTTTACAATTTACATCAAATGGCTTGCATTGCAATAGCAAGTTCTTCCATATTAATATGAACCTCTGGACCTTCTTCTGGAGTGTTAAATTCGGATGGGTTTCCGTGCGTTAAATTTCCAAACAGGACTTCTTTTTCTATCTCATCAAAAAATTTCCAAACAGGACTTCTTTTTCTACGATTAGATTTAGAAGTTGGAGCGACTGGTGGTCTTCTACCCCTTGTTGCACTAGCAACTCCAACTCCAATACTACCAACATTTGCACTAGTAGGTGTAGGTGGTATCTCATCTTCTATTCCAATTTCGTTATCTTCTATTCCGAAATCTTGGTGTAATTGTTCATAATCAATATTTACATCTTGCAAATTAGGCGATGATTCAGAAACATGTGTTATTGGTTCATTATTACTATTACTACCAGAAGCTACAGGACTTTTTTTACTACTTCCACTACCACTTCCACTCCTACCAGTAACTTTTCTACACGCTCTTTTAGCAGCATTCAACATATTGGAAAATTTAATATATAAGCTAAAATCAAATATGCAATTAAAATATTAAATAAGAGAAAGAGTTGGAGAGAGTGCACCGAATTCGACAATAAATTGAGCACTTGAACAGTTGAACTTCAAGAATGTTGAACACTTGAACTTCAAGAATCAAGCTTCGAATGCCGATTTCCAAATAAGAAATTACGATAAATTAAATTCAGGAAAATAAAGACAATAAAATTATGAAAGTAGAATATGAATTCTTGAAAATTGAAGAGAAGAGAGTGATTGATATTTGCTAATTTGAGAATTGAGAGAGAGATAGATAATTTTGAGTGAGGAAATGAAGAAGAGGGGAGGGTATTTATAGATTTTTAGAAGGGTTATTAATGTAATTTAATAAAAACAAAAAAAAAAAACAAAAAAGGGCCAAAAATGCAAAAAGACCCGTTGGCCAACGGTTCTGGACCGTTGCCAACGGGCAAGTGGGCCTCAGCAGCTAAAAAAAAATTTTTTTAAAAAAAAAAAAAAAAATTTTACCGTTATAACCGGTCCGGGCCGGTCCGGGTTGGCCGGTTCGCCCGGTATTTCTCTTTCCGGGCCGGTCCGGTCCGGGTTAATTGCCCGGTAAGGCCTTACGTCCCAACCCCCTTCCCCCCCTAACCCAGCCCGGCCCCCCCGCGCTAAACCGGTCCGGTCCGGGCCGGTTTTGACCGGGCCGGTCCGTGCCGGTCCCGGGTCAACCCGGCCCGGTTGACACCCTTAACTATACCTTCTCCTTTCATTTAAAATTTTTTGTATATGAATTCTTTTATTTTTTCTTCTTTTTTATCGACTTTTTCTTCACGTTATTAGTGTTTTTGCAAGAGTTATTTGTTCATACACAACATTGGTACATAACTTTTATTGGTTAGGGTGTGAGCATATAGCATTATTTTGTGGGCAATATTTAGGATTCAACTTCAACTTTTATACGGACACTTCCATTTACTCTAGGCTTGTCGTTATAGTGTGAATTTATATGTAATAAGCAATGACTCTGCTTTTTTGTCTTGCATTAAAATGCTTTTTATTTTATTTTAGGAATGATGTAATATATTTTGCATTGAATTTTGATTATTGTTTTATTCTTTTAAAAAGAATTGAGAAAGTACGGTTACATGCTCAAACAAATGATAATTTAAGAAAAAAAGATTATTTTTCTCATCTGGAAACAATTGATATGGTTTGTTTCGTGTCACCTTTTAATAGCCTTTTGACTATTTTTTATTTTTTTCAAATTTATTATGCTTCTCTATGTAGTTTACAGTATAGGTGACCAACGGGTGGGCCGGGCCGGGTCCGGGTCCAATTTTTCTGACCCGTCCGGGTCCGGGCCGGTCCGGTCCGGGTTCAATTAGAGGTGGGTTGTTAACGGGCTGGGTTGATCCGGGTCGGGCCGGGCCGTGCCGGGTTTTTTTTTTTTTTTTTTTTTGGAATTACGTATAGTATAAATATTAAGTTATATTAATACTTTGTAATAATTGAATGAACACAACAAAAGATGGGGAAAAAATTGCACTTATTGCAAGTGCTACTTTATTTCTTAAATTCAAAATTTCAAAACTAAAATGTATCATAATTAGTTTACAATTTACATCAAATGGTTTGCATTGCAATAGAAAGTTCTTCAAAATTAATATGAACCGAATGACCTTCTTCTGGAGAGTTAAATTCGGATGGGTTTCCGTGCGTTAATATATCTCCAATTTCTTCGTCTTCCGGGCTATCAAGATCTTCCTTTCCTTGATTTCTTCGTTCAGATCTTATCCAATCTCTTAGACACACTAAGACTTCCAAAGCATTGCTTCCCAATGAGTGCCGTGTGTCTCCAAGTTGTTGTCTTGCTTGGCTAAATGCACTCTCGGATGCAACAGTGGAAATTGGGACATTCAGGACATCCCGCGCCATAGCGAAAAGAACGGGAAATTGCTTTGAATTTTCATGCCACTAGCCTAACGGTGAAAATTCCTTGGTGCGAGGCTCCTTTTGCTTCTGCAAGTAAAATTGAAGTTCATCTATATTCCTGCTACTACTTTGAGTGTTAGAAAAAGTTGAAAAAATATTAAAACTATCAATGCCTTCATCATCATCTTCGACTACATTAGAAGTGCTACATTGCATAGTGGGATTTGCAGCAGTTGAAGCACGAGCATTATCACATTGAGTTGCATAATAAGTATATAGATATTGTAAATGTTCATTTAGTTGGTTCATAGATTCATACAAATTTGGGCTTTCAGTGGGCCCAATCTCCATATAAGTGTATAAAGCATTCATTAATTGTTGACAATCAGACATTTTAATTGAAGGATTTAAAACTGCACCAATTAAGTAAACAGGAGGAATTGGAAAGAAATATTTTTTGAATTTTGCTTGCATACTTGCAACAGCATCCGTATATCTATCTTTCTTCTTAAATTCATATAGTAGCAAAGAAATTTCAGCTATATGTACTAAAGCCAAAGTAATAGTTGGGTAATATGCCCCAGAAAACACAACAGTAGCAGTATAAAATTTATGTAAAAATTTAATCACATCACTAATGACCTCCCAGGTATCAGTTGTTAACATACGCCTAGGATCAGTACAATGTGCATTAGCAACTTCTGTTATTGGAAATCTATATTTGTAGCAACATTTTAAAAATATATACGTATAATTCCATCTAGTAACTACTTCGTCGGGCATGAATCTAGGTGTAAGGTTATATTGCATACACTTGTTCTTAAATTCTCTTATTCTAGATTGTCTATTATTTCCCTGAATTACTCCAACTGCTCTTCTAACTAGAGTAATCTCATGTAAAAATAAATCGAGCCCACTTTTAACAATTAAATTGTAAACATGACATGCACATCTAACATGAAAAATATCATCAAGAGGTGGATGTAAATTCAATTTTAAAATTGAAACTGCAGCATTGTTGTTTGAAGCATTATCAAAAGACATACACAAAACTTTTTGGTTTAGATTATAAAATTCGACAACTTCAACAATTGTACTACTAATAAATGCAGCAGTATGACTCTGATCTTCATCATATTTAAAAGCAATAATACGTTTTTGCATACAAGTATTGTCATCTATCCAATGACATGTAATTGTTAAATAATCATTTCCATTTACAGCATGGCCAATATCAGAAGTTAGACATACTCTAGAAGGAAGGTGACTAAACAAATAACGTATGTATGTTTGATATTGGCTGTGAAGTCTAAAGATGTCTGATCTACAGGTACTTCTAGGGATACCTTTAAACATAGGATTGTATATCCTTTGAATATACGTAACAAGATAAGAGGAAGAAGCAAATGAAAAAGGTAGACAACCCAAAGCAATCATTTTCGCTAATTCCTCTCGAACCCTCATTTTATCATATTTTAGGAGACCTGCAGTAGTAGGGTTAAGTGTTGTTGCACTTCCATCCCCATTATTTCCCCATTCTATAGGATGATACTTTTGCATATGTCTAATAAGTGTGCCAGTCCCCCCTAAATTACCTCCGGTCAAATGTTTAAACGTTTCATTACAAAGTCTACACTTAACTCTATCACTATCTTCTATCTCATCAAAAAATTGCCAAACAGGACTTCTTTTTCTACGATTAGATTTAGAAGTTGGAGCGACTGGTGGTCTTCTACCCCTTGTTGCACTAGCAACTCCAACTCCAATACTACCAACATTTCCACTAGTAGGTGTAGGTGGTATCTCATCTTCTATTCCAATTTCGTTATCTTCTATTCCGAAATCTTGGTGTAATTGTTCATAATCAATATTTACATCTTGCAAATTAGGCGATGATTCAGAAACATGTGTTATTGGTTCATTATTACTATTACTACCAGAAGCTATAGGACTTTTTTTACTACTTCCACTTCCACTTCCACTCCTACCAGTAACTTTTCTACACGCTCTTTTAGCAGCATTCAACATATTGGAAAAATTAATATATAAGCTAAAATCAAATATGCAATTAAAATATTAAATAAGAGAAAGAGTTGGAGAGAGCGCACCGAATTCGACAATAAATTGAGCACTTGATTACGCAAATCCGGTGTTACCACGAACAAACGTCAAGCAAGTATTTCAATGTTGAACACTTGAACTTCAAGAATCAAGCTTCGAATGCCGATTTCCAAATAAGAAATTACGATAAATTAAATTCGGGAAAATAAAGACAATAAAATTATGAAAGTAGAATATGAATTCTTGAAAATTGAAGAGAAGAGAGTGATTGATATTTGCTAATTTGAGAATTGAGAGAGAGATAGATAATTTTGAGTGAGGAAATGAAGAAGAGGGGAGGGTATTTATAGATTTTAAGAAGGGTTAATAATGTAATTTAAAAAAAACAAAAAAAAACTCAAAATTGGCCAAAAATGCAAAAAGTCCCGTTGGGCAACGGTGCTGGACCGTTGCCAACGGTCAAGTGGGCCCCATGTTTTCAGAAAAATTTTTTTTAAAAAAAAAAAAAAAATTTTACCGTTGGGGACCGGTCCGGGTTGACCGGTTCGCCCGGAATTTTCCTTCCCGGGCCGGTCCGGTCCGGGTCAATTGGACGGAATCGCCTAACGTCCTAACCCCTTTCCTCCCCCTAACCCAGCCCCCCCCGCTATAAACCGGTCCGGTCTGGGCCGGGTTTGACCGGGCCGGTCCGTGCCGGTCCCGGGTCAACTCGGCCCGGTTGACACCTCTAGTTTACAGCTATGTATCTCTTAAACGGTATTTTCCTGCATTCCTCTTTATTGTGTTGTAATGAAAAAAATAATAATCAAGAGAGTTAATTTTGAGATTTTTATAAAATTAGTAAAAAAAAGGATAATTAATTTAATTGTTTTTCGGAATGATAACAATTTCTCATTTATTGGAGGGTTTGAATATGAGAAAGAAAAATGAAGATAATACTTAAGAAATAACCTAGCATTCGATTATGCATTTTATTGGTATGTAATTTTTATAGTTTATACATATAAAGTTTGACTTTATTATATCGATTAAATCATAAATACAATATTTTTATTGAAATTAGAGATTGTGTGAACAAAAAGTCACATTTAAATATGTGTGTATGTCTTTTTCTCCTATTCAAAAAAAGAAGAAAAGAATCATGAAATGGAATTAAAGAAACTAAAAACATAAAGACAATTGAACAACCAATTCAATGTTAGTTATAGTCACTTACCTTTCTTGAAGATTCACAATTTTTTTTGCCAGGTGAAGTACATATAATTACAACTAACTGTATAATTTTTCCATCAACTCAAGTATTTATTCATAGATATTGAAGAAACTTTTAACATCCCATGAAATTCAAAAAAAAAGAACCTTTAACATTCAAGAAATGCTGAAGGGCCTTGTATCAATGGACAGTGGACATCGATTCGAGAAGACTGACTAAAAATGAAAGAAATATGCAGAGTACGAACAAAAAAAGGAACAACCTCATCTTCATGGAGGTTGCTTCTTCACGTAGCTTTAGCATATCTCTAAGCACAAGCTTCTAAATATTTCCAGTGGAAATTCTTGAAAGCTCTTCCTTGAAAATCAATATTTGATACCATATAATTAGTATGTAACTTAGCTCTGCAAACTCTATAATATCATTCTTACTTTGGCCTTTGTTTGCCAAAGTAAGATCACTGTTTTCTGGATTAAAGTTATATGGCAGGATAATATAATGAACGGAAAAGGGTCAGAACTGCCCCTAACGTATTGACGCCAGTTTAAAAATGCCCTCCGTTAACCTATTTTGAAAAAATGCCATCCGTTAACCTATTTTGAAAAAAATGCCCCTACCGTTAAAATTCTGGCATATTTGTGCCCCTAACGCATTGACCCCACTTTAAAAATTCCCCTACCGTTTTAAATATAAGTACAGTCAGTTGTTAGACTTAGGGGCACAAATATGCCAATTTTTTAACGGTAGGGGCATTTTTTTCAAAATAGGTTAACGGAGGGCATTTTTAAACTGGAGTCAATACGTTAGGGGCAGTTCTGACCCTTTTCCCTATAATGAATTTACTATAATTTAGTTTGTCTAAGGCTACTGATTAATGATATTTATTAGAGATACTTTTAATTATCTTTTAAAGGATTTGATTGCGGAAATATTTTTACACCTTTAATATATAGAGCTTAAATTTATTTATTTGACTTTAATTAATTTATTTACATTGATACTAAAAAAGAAATTTGAATCACTCCACAGTTTCGATTTATATAAGATTAACTCTTTACTTCTTTATGTTCTAGACCTTTTTGAATTTTCACAAAGTTCTTAAATTATTTGTGCAGAATGTGTATAAATTTTTATACATTAACTAAGTTCTCCACTTTGTATAAAAGCACACTCAATTAATCAGCAAAACTTATTTTTTTAATAAATTATGACAATTAGACACATTTTGACTTTTTTATAGCCGCGCGAAGCGCGGATAAATTCACTAGTTGATTAATAATAGAAATCTTAAAAGATTTTATGACATAATCGCTAGAATTAAGCATGATGTGACAAGAAAGCAGAACGGAAACCAACCTAGACCAGGCTGCCTCAATAGAAACTTTACACAACACAACTACTTCACTAAGCAAATCTTGATAACTGATGCAGCACCAATCCGATGAAGAGCCACAACAGAATCACCAGGCGTACAAAGCCCTTTCTCTGTGGCTGATTTCAAGGAAGCTTGCAAGATCACCTCAGTTGATTCAGCATCAGTCGCCTTTGCAGACCCTTCAGCAAGAAGTGGAATCAAGCCTCTATATATCAAGCTATGCCGAGCTGGAGTCTCATCAGTGATGGACCAATCAAAAGAATCAGTTGTCAAAACAGGCACAACAACGGACACAATTGGAACAGCAGGCCTATATTTGGCAACCAGCTTAGCAGTGGTCCCGCCACGTGTCAAGACAACAATGAGTTTTGCGTTAGCCTTGTTAGCAGCACGGACAGCAGAAGATGCAAGACTCTCAAGTGGGCTCATGGGTAGTGGGGTTGACCTTATCATCTCCTTGAAGATAGCCCCATAATCGAGTGAGGACTCCGCCTCAATACAGATTCGTGCCATGATTTTCACAGCCAGCTCTGGATAAGCCCCGGCTGCACTCTCCCCACTAAGCATAACACAATCAGTACCATCCAGGACTGCATTAGCCACATCAGTCGCCTCGGCTCGAGTAGGCCGTGGAGACTTGATCATTGATTCAAGCATCTGAGTGGCAGTCACTACAGGCTTGCCAACAAGATTACATTTGTATATCATCATTTTCTGGGCCAAGAAAATCTTCTCAACTGGGATTTCCATTCCAAGATCACCTCGAGCAACCATGAAGGAGTCTGTCTCGCGAAGGATTTCATCAAAGTTGACAACTCCCTCTTGATTCTCAACCTTCAATCCAATTCCACAAACAAAAGAATCATTAGATGACATAACAAGTTTAGCATTATCTAACTGATATGATTCATTCGACAGGAATTTGCCTACTGTTATTGAACCAACCACCATACCAAGACATTCTAAGCGCCACTTCCAGCAAGCACGCAAGCGCACACAAGAAACAAGGAACAAATTCAAACACACTTTAGCCGAAGAAATTAGGAGAATGGTCAAACGGAAAGATTCTTTTTGAGGGACAGAAAGATAAATTGCTATTACGTTTTAGAACTCAACCAAACTGCAAAGAGAACCTCACATACCTTTGACATTAACTGTATGCGCTTTGCATGTGACCCAAGAACCTTTCGAACATTGACAAGATCAGAGCCTTTGCGCACAAACGAAAGAGCAATCATATCAATGTCGTTGGGAACACCCCATCCCAGGATATCCTCCTTATCCTTCTCCGTAAGAGTTGGGAGGTCTACAACTACACCTGGAAGGTTTACATTCTTTCTCTCACCTAAAGTGGCAGTATTCTCGCAGCGACATCTCACTGTTCCAGCAGCTGCATCGCATGACAAAACAGTAAGGGTTATGGTACCATCTGCACACAAGATGGTGTTCCCAGGCTTCAAGTCAACTGCCAGCTTCTGGTAGCTCATTGCAATCATCTCTTCGTCTCCTTTTATTGTATAGTCGGTGGTTACAGTGATCTCTTTGCCTTCCCTAAGCAGTATAGGTTTTGCATCCTTCAAAAGACCAGTACGAATTTCTGGTCCCTGCAAAGTACATACACAGTTCACTGTTTAAGCAACAAGTCAAAGCTATACCATAGATACTAGTTTATGGAGAAAGAAGTGAAAGTTTCAACACAGATTTGGTGATATAGCATTAATTCTAATCCACTGCATTAACTATCACGAACTAGAAAAAATATACCAGTTTAATTTTATCTTATATAAATCTGAATTGATATGACAAAAAGTGAAGATAAAATTCATATAATCCAATAATGAAGAATGCTTCTTGGTGAATTTATCATTTAAAATATTCTGTTTACGTAAGATGCATCTTGCTTGCATAAAAAGAAAGAGCAACTTTTTTGCCACCACCACAATGACAATTGCTCCTATTATGCCTCAATCCCAAACAAAAATTGGAGTTATCCATATGAATCATGAGCAAACATTCTGTTGTGTTATCAATAGAAATATTAGTTAGTGTTGTGACTTGGTTAATATTGAAGTATCTTTGCATTGTTTTTTGAAATTTTCAATTCTTCTGTCCACATGCCGAGATCTGCCGCTACCCTCTCTCCCCATCGCAAGCCAGCATCCCTAGTACCCATCGCATTGCAAGCCAGCATCCCTAGTATCCAGGTACTACAACTCATCTGCCGCTACCCTCTCTCCTCTGTCGCTGTCCATAGACTTTAACAGTCAAACCCTAATTTTGCTGGTGGGAATTTAAAGGTGGAAAAATGTTCACTGGGTTTATTTTTCAAGAATTAATTGAGCATAAATCGTTCAAATTTTGTTTTCTTGCTTTTTTCATTGATATGCTGCATATCTCATTTAATATTTTACCATTGTGAAGTCAGCAATAGTTTACCAGTACCTAATCGTTGCTTAAATTGTTAAGGTTATTGCATAGAGAATTTTAGGGGCTAAAGCTTTAAGTACTTTTAGCGATCCCTAACTTTGTTGATGATCGATAATCTCCTCACTCTTATAACTCAAGTACTAATGCTCTTTGCTTCACTAGTCTACAACTCTACAGGGTATAACAAATCCCTTTTGCTGCCTTTCTTTGTTCTTAAATTGCAATTTTATATTCTCTGTTGTTTTAAATCTTATTCTAGTATACAGAAAATTCATGAACCTATTCTTTGTTCTAGCTCCCATAGATATTTGGTGATAAAGTAGTCTTTTCCAAGTATCGTTTTTCCTCTGCTTTTTCCCTACATTTCCTATACTACTGTCAGGGCTACACAAGTGGTAGCGGCGACAGCCCTTTTTGTTTTTGGGTCATGGTATTTTCTATGTTTTCAGGGAAATTCTCGAACTTGTTGACGACAAGTTGGGCGCACAAACACTAGCAAAGGAGAGCAACCGGGAAGAACGGCATCAAAGGGTGGTGGGAAGAGCACAACTACATCGAGTACAGCAAGCCAACACAGGTTTGGTCCTCGGGAGTTGGTACCCCTCCGTTCTACGGTTTCCCTTTTGGTGTTAGCTAATTTGATGTTACTTTAGTTCACAATATTCCAGTCATTCTACTTGTGTACTTGTAGTAACTTGCTTCCTTCTAGTTTGATTCGTTGTCTGTTGAGCACTAGCGAGTCTTCTTTAGATTGGCCGTAAGTGTAGTGCCTGCAGTCTGGGATGATAGTTTAAGGGCATGTCCTCGTGTGGGGCAGAGAGTGGGCCCGGGGTCAGCGGGTGGAACGGGAGGCACGGGAGGTAGAGGGGGAAAGGGAGCCTATAGGTTGAGAATTGGGTCTTAGAATATAGGTTCGCTAACGAGTAAGTCCATAGAATTGGCGAAGATCTTTTGGAAGAGGAAGATTAATATAGCGTGTGTCAAAGAGACTAGGTGGGTCGGATCGAAGGCGAAAAACGTGGATGGGAATAAGCTGTGGTACTCTGTAGTACTAAGGGGTAAGAACGGAGTAGGTATTTTGGTAGATAGCCACCTTAGAGAGTCTGTGGTTGAGGTCTGGCGGGTGAGTGATAGAATAATGACCATTAAATTGGTGGTGGGTGAGTGTACTTTAAATGTCGTTAGCGCGTACGCACCGCAAGTAGGCTTGGATGAGGAGATTAAAAGGCGCTTTTGGGAGGGGTTGGATGACATCGTTCGTAGTATTCCGCTTTCGGAGAGGTTATTTATAGGAGGAGATTTTAATGGTCATATTGCGTCGTCAACAGGTGGTTATACTGAGGTACATGGCGGCTTTAGTTTCGGGGAGCAGAACGGAGGGGGCACTTCACTGTTGGACTTTGCCAAGGCATTCGATCTAGTGATTGCGAACTCTAGTTTTCCTACGCGGGAGGAGCATTTGGTTACTTACCAAAGTTCAGTGGCGAGGACTCAGATTGACTATCTCTTTCTCAGGAGTTGTGGTAGAAGGTTGTGCGAGGATTACAAAGTTATCCCAGGTGAGACCCTTGCGACGCAACATAGGCTTTTGGTGATGGACATTGGTATTATGATAATGAGGAAGAAGAGGTCAGTACGAGGCCGCCCGAGGATTAGGTGGGACACCTTGACTAAGGATAAAGCTCAAGAGTTGGTAGGAAGGTTATCGGCAATGGGAGCTTGGAGAAATAGTGGGGCTGCAAACACTATGTGGTTGACGACGGCAGACTGTATAAGAAAGGCGGCGAGAGAGGTGCTAGGGGTATCTTCGGACGCACCGGTGGCCACGAAGGAGACTGGTGGTGGAATGCAGTTGTCCATGGTAAAGTGGAGGTGAAAAAGGCGGCTTACCCGCGGTTAGTAGGGAGCACTGGTGAGGAGGATAAGAGAGCGACCAGTGAGAGATATAAGGTTGCTAGGAGGGAGGCGAAGATGGCAGTTACGGAGGCTAAGACGGCAGCTTTTACTCGTCTGTATTAGGAGCTAGGGCACAAAGGCGGGGAGAAGAAGCTATTCCGACTCGCTAAGGTGAGAGAAAGGACGGCTCAGGATCTGAACCAAGTGAGGTGCGTAAAAGATGATAAAGGTAAAGTTTTGATAGGGGATGACCAGATTAAGAAGAGATGGCAGATCTACTTTCATAAACTTCTGAATGGAGAAGGGCATCGGGATATTGTACTAGGTGATTTGCGAAATGCCGACAGCCCACATGAGATAAGTGATTGTAGGGACATTGAGGTCAATGAGGTCATGGAGGCAATGGCGTAAGATGAGGAGGGGCAGAGCTACCGTGCCAGACGAAATTCCGGTTGAACTTTGGGGATGTGTGGGCAGAGCAGGCTTGGAACGGCTCACTAGGTAGTTTAATGTTATATTCAAGTCTAATAGGATGCCTGAACAGTGGAGGTGGTGTACAATGGCCTCGTTATATAAGAACAAAGGCGATATGCAGAGCTGCAACAACTATAGGGGTATCAAACTAAGTCATACCATGAAAGTTTGGAAAAGAGTGGTAGAAATGAGAGTGCGAAGGACAGTGTCCATTTCAGACAACCAGTTCCGGTTCATGCCAGGACGATCTACCACAAAAGCTATCCACCTTATTAGGAGGATGGTGGAACAATACAAATAAGAAGAAGGATCTCCATATGGTGTTTATCGATCTAGAGGAAAGCGTATGATAGGGTCCCTAGGGAGGTCTTACGGAGATGCTTAGAGGTTAAAGGGGTCCCGGTTGCCTACATTAGGGTTATTAAAGACATGTATGATGGAGCTAAGACTCGAGTTAGAATAGTAGGAGGTGACTCCGAGCATTTTCCGGTTGTTACGGGGTTGCACCAAGGATCCGCGTTCAGCCTTTCCTATTTGTCCTGGAGATGGATACCATAACGCACAATATTCAAGGAGAGGTGCCATGGTTTATGCTATTTGCTGATGATATAGTCCTAATTGACGAGACAAGACGCGGCGTCAACGAGAAGCTAGAAGTTTGGAGACAGACCCTTGAGTCTAAAGGTTTCAGGTTGAGCTGGACAAAGACAGAATATCTTGAGTGCAAATTTGGACCCGAGCCGACGGACGCGGGAGTGGAAGTGAGGAATGACTCCCAAGTCATCCTCGGAGGGGTAGTTTCAAGTACCTTGGGTCAGTTATTCAGGAGACCGGGGAGATCGACGAGGATGTCACACACCGTATAAGGGTAGGGTGGATGAAGTGGAGGTTAGTAACGGGAGTCCTGTGTGACAAGAAAGTCCACCATTACTAAAAGGTAAGTTTTATAGACCAGTGGTTAGACCGGCCATGTTGTATGGGACCGAGTGTTGGCCGGTTTAGAACTCACATACCCTAAAGATGCAAATAGCAGAGATGAGGTGGATATGTGGGCATATAAGGATGGATAAGATAAAGAATGAAAACATTCAAGAGAGGGTGGGCGTGGCACCCATGGAGGACAAGATGCGGGAAGCAAGACTCAGATGGTTCGTGCACATTCAGAGGAGGAGCACTGCTGCACCGGTGAGAAGTTGTGAGCAACTGGCGGTGGGGGCACGAGGAGAGGTAGAGGGAGACCTAAGAAATATTAGGGAGAGGTGGTCAGGCAGGACATGACGCGACTTAGAATTACCGAGGACATAGCCCTTGACAGAGGATTGTGGAGGTCGAGCATTAAGGTTGTAGGTTAGGAGGAAGTTGAGAATATTTCTACAACACGCTAGAGTGAAACTAGACAGTTAAGAGTTAGGCTTAGGATGCCACTGATCAGCTGCTAATGCAGGATTTTATATTATAGATACTAGTATACTTTCCTTTTTCTCGTATTTCCTATATTTCTTATATTGTTGTTATTTTGTTATTTTATGTTATGTTGTGTATTTTATGTTCTTTATTACTAGTACTAATATATCGTCAATTCTTTATGTCACTTGTTTCCTTCTTGAGCCGAGGGTCTCCTGGAAACAATCTCTCTGCCCCTCGGGGTAGAGGTAAGGTATGCATACATATTACCTTCCCCAGACCCCACCTGTGGGAATATACTGGGCTGTTGTTGTTGTTGTATACCATCTCATCTAAAAGTTTTGAGTTGTAAGAGAGAGCACAATTTTATTTAATTATATCCTTAACATGGCCCCTCACGTGTGAGATTGATTCTCTTTTTATGGGCCAATCATGTGAAAATTTTATTGATGATAGGTAGCCATGAGAATTAAACTCGGGATCTCTGCTTGCTCTAGTCACCACATTGAAGTATGTGATCATTTTATTTAAAAGTTTAAGTTGTTAGAGAGACTACATTTTTAAGTACCTAATTATGTCTTCAATAGTTACTTTAAGTGATAGCAACCAATGCAGACAATGTTGCTTATTACACCTGAGGCGATTCAACTTTATTGAAGAGGTCACTCAAAATGGAAAATCACAAATCCTAGAAAACGATGGGCGAGCACGTCCGTGCAATTTCTCCTTATTTTAAAGTAATATTTAATAACGAGGGTAAAAACCTTATAAAACATGGATCACAAGAGCGTTTTTCTCAACTACTCCAAAATTCTTCCCTTATTTAAAGAGAAGAAAACGAAAGAAAACAACTTACAAAACATGGCACGATGTGCAGAGTGGAATTATCAACTACACCAGCAAATAAACTTGCATTCTGTGATGCTGGAAGTCCTCCTGAAGTGGTCACAAAAAATGAAAAAGCACAAAATCAATCATGGAAAGCGATGGGCGAGACTCCTCCACCCCCTCGTCCTCCTCCTCCTTATGAATAGATCTATCTTATTGTGTCTTTTTTTTTTCTTTTAATTTTCTTTTGGCTCAATGTCATTTTTGTTTCTCTTGTTTCCAAACAATACTATCTCTACAATTATAATACTATTTCGGTATGTTGTCAGTTGTTTTGTTATATATTATTTGATATTGTGGTGTCCGGATCAGCTTGCGCGCACCTCAACTAATTCCATGGAATACCCATTACCTCCCTCCAGCAACAGGTCCCAGGTAACTCTATCCACGAAAGCTTGGACAGATGAGAAGAAATCGATATTTATATTTAAGTAAAGTATCATAGTATTATTTGAAGTCATGCCGTTGAGATATTCTATTTTCAATGGAGTTCGCAATATTTTATTAATTGTTCAGCTCAGCAAGAAGTTGTCATCCAAGCAAAGATCAATGCCATATTCCTAAACTTACAATCGCTATCTTTGACAAATTGATGAAGACAAATTAAACGAATAGAGTTGTTAAGAACTGAGTACAGAATGCATGTATAATATTGAATCTTTATTTTATTAAAAGAATTCTTTACACAAATGTTAAGACAAGACGGTCCACATCATTGCACAGAAGTGAAGCTACAAAACATTAACACTATTTTATTTAGTTCTCCCTCCATCTCATTTAGTGTGATGTTATTTGACTAGATCGGAACTTAAGTAGTTCATGAAAACTTGTCACATGTAAGTCAAATGTATGTAAAGTACCATAGCTATCCTTTTAAATAAGTGATGGTGAGAGTTCTACATGTCTTTCCACTTTAAATAAGTGGTGGTGAGGATCCCAACAATCCATGTTGAGGAGGAATAGGATGCTATTCCAACAATGATCTTCTTATTGTCTTAGGACTTATAAAATGTGAACTTTGAAAATTGTCCTTGACTATAGTTGTTTTACCTGAGGATTATGAATAATTTTACTTTTTATATTGTGATAAGTGCATGTTTAGTATTACTTTTGCATTTATTAAATGTGCATTTTACTTCAAAATGGTGTGTGCTTCACTTCTCGCGTCTTTCTCAAAGCGTAGACCATTGTTACTTTTGTGCTTTTTGCTTTTGAAAACACAGATAGTCCCTCTATCCCATTTTATGCAATGGTATTTGACTATGCACGGAAAATAAGAAATTAAAGAAGACTTTCGACATGTAAGCCAAATATATATGCAAGGTACCAAATTATCCTTTTAAAAGTTCCACATGTCTTTTGATTTTCTCTCCTTATAAAAGAATGATATTTTATATCAAGTGGTTCTCACTAAGTCATATATTAAGGGTAAAATGGGCATGCTAAGATTGATTTACAAAAAGTAAAAGGCGTCATTCTTTTTTTGACAGACTATAGAGGAAAGCGTAACACATAAAATAGAACAAACAGAGTACTAGTTTACTTACATATAATTTGTTCTTTAGAAAAACTAAGGGTTCTCTGAAACTAAAAGTTACTTAAATCTCATATTTAAAGTTGTATTCGTGTGACCTATAGGTCACGGGTTCGGGCCGTAGAAACAACCACTAATGCTTACATTAGGATAGGCTATCCACATCACACAACCTGGGTGCGCCCCTTCTACGGCCTGCGTGATTGGGGGATGCCTTGTGCACAGGACTGCCATGTTACTAGTTTTACTGTTTTAGAGTCTCTAACCAAACTAAAAGGACACTTGGCAGACACGTAAGTGAAACAACAATAGTAAATCTTGATCAGATTAGTTGATCTCATCTATATGGATCCTTTGCTTCCACTGTATTATGTCTTTGGCTAAAATTCACATTGGTTCCACGAGATTACGTGTTTTAGACAATTTGTCTCTACACGGTTTTAGGTTTACCTCATCCCATTTTAGCACATTCAATCGTCATAATGTCGAATGTATGTACAGGAGCATGTGAAGATCTATGTGGATATATGTGTAAGCCATGACAAAACCATCTCAAGCGAACTTCTCTCATTTATCCTCTATGTATGCTACTTGACGTGAGTATTTCTAATATTCTCCAACATTGTATCACCGCATCCATCTTAACATCTGCATTTTTGTGACACTCGTGTTGTTCTAAAAAATAGCAAAGTACAAATTGGAGAAATAGGTACAGACAAAACCTTCTCCTAATTCTAACTTATTTTCATAGTCCCATTATCGAAGAAGATTAGAAACATAACCTATTGTATCTGGTTCTACTGAAGCCATTAGGTATACTAAATAATACTCCATCCATGCTACTTTATCTGTCCTTATTTACCATAGAGGTCAAATTGACAAATTTTGAAAATCAATTTCGCACAACTTCCTCAAAATTAGGAAAATAGGGTACTTGCTAAACTAGAAAAAAAAAATCTATCAAAGAGCTTTGGCTGCAAATTGTTAAGTGCATTTTGACGATGTGATGTCTCTTTCTTTGACAGGTAAAGAGTAAGTTATCTACACTTCAAATATTTATATGTTGACTAATGAACCCCATAACCCAGTATTAAGTTCCAACGTCAAGAACATAGAACATATAAGGATATATGTTTGGGTGTCTGAGATAGAGAAACAATCGACAAATTATAGCAAAAGATGGTGGACAGCAATAGCACATCTAGAGCAAATGTTGAACAAAAGGTTTATATTGCTTAACCATTCACCAAATGTCCTGGAAGCCCTTGCGCAACAAAGCTATCAATAGTCACAAGGACTACTGCAAGATGAAGGACTTCTCTTCTAGGGTGATTTCCTATTGACCAGTTTCACTTACTCTCTTCCAATAAATTAATCTTATTTCACCATTCTCCCATTTGTAAAGAAACTACAACAGCAAACATCAATTAAGTAATAGAAGCATAAAGAACAAGAGAAATTGCAAAAGAAGCCAGGTTGAACGAAAATAATGGATAAACAAAATTAGGCTTCACATTCAAACCTTAGTATCAAGCATGACAGCACACAGAATCTGAGTATTGTGCATAGCAATCTTGAGATTGTTCAAGGTCTCCTGATGGTACTCGTGTGTACCATGGGAAAAGTTAAACCTGGCAACATTCATTCCGGCACGAAGAAGCTTCTCTATCATTGGCACTGATCTAGAAGCAGGCCCTAAAGTGCACACAATCTTTGTCTTGGGGATACGGCCATCATGTGGGAGCTCCGCTAAAACTCCATTGATATCTATGTTTGACATCTTATTCTGTCAATTTAAAAGAATGACAAGACACTCTTTTTAGGAGCACATACAAGTAGCTAGTGTCTTAATGAAGTAGAGTACTAAAAAAGAACATAGCTGAATTGCCTTGAACATGGGTAACAAACAGTCTAACAGATACTAGAAAAAATGTCATATAATTAAGAACACATACATGTAAAGTAAAACAACATAATGATCTTTTACTTGGGTGAGAAAATTATCTCACAATCAAATACAATAGCAGTGTTATAGAGAAATTAGGAAAATCTTCGCCATAGTTGGTTGAAAATATCCAAAGCATGTCAATTAACAGGAAAATAGATGAGAAGTTTTTCGAATAGCAGAGAGGTACACAGAAAATTCGAAGGGACAAAACAAGTGGAAGCCAGTAAAACATGCTGAAGCAAACAAAAAGGGGGATCCAAGACCATAATGATTGAGAAAAAAAAAAGGCATTTGGCAGCCTGGAACTTCAGATGCCAGGAAATCAAAGCAGAAGAGTAACCGACAAGTCTGAGAAGCAGAACGGAGAAAAAGTGGACTCACCAGTTACCACAGAAGCTAGAGTTCAGCCCTTCCTTTCTCTACTCAAATGATTGTGATAACAACTACTCCTGCTACCCTAATCTTATCCGTACAGAAAGCTCTTAATAGAGAAGGGAAAACCAGGGAAGGGATGGATAAGGGATGGAAAAAGTGTTTTTCTTAAGCACTAAAAGTTATTTTGGGGAGAAGCACCATTTGTTAAAGGGCTTGTGAGCACCCATTATGGTTTGATCAAACTTTTAAAAATTAATTTTAAGTATATGTTTTTAAAGTGCTTTTCAAAAATAGTTTTAAAGATAATTTTTTTTTCAAAATTATTCAATTTTTCTTTAAAAACACTTTTTTTTAAAAAAAATTTAGCCGAACAAACTATTAACAATGGTAAAGTGCATATATTTGAATTCTTAAATGTGAAAGAAAACAAAATAATTACTCTCTCTACTTTCAATTTATGCAATATAATTTTTTCGTCTGTACCATATTCTTATTTTTATAAGTATTTTTACTTTAATTTTTTCGTTGTACATTTAGTAAGACAATTTATAATAACTACAAAAATATGTATGGCTTGTTTGATATGACTTGCGAATACCCTACAAGTTCGTACGTAGCATCGAAATCATACAACAGTTTAAGGCATGTCACAAGAACAACAAATGCAAGCGTGTGTTCATGGTGTAAATGTTACTACTACTACTAAATTAAATACATCAATCATAGTAAGAATGGCTCATGATGTCCAAATAAGGTATCATTAACTTAAACATTATCTCTAGCATGATAGTATTGTACTCACATAGTCTTTCAATTGAGTAAAACATAGAACACATAGAATAAACAATCAAACTGAAGCGAGCTCAATGAAGAACTCAGTTACGCAATCCTAAAGGAAGGGATGGAAGAATCAATCCTTGAAAGAGTTGCGTCGAATTGAATTAGGGAGATAAGAGAAGAAAGAAGAAGATATTATTGACAGAAGAAATGTGTAAATCAGACTAACTATTACAATTATTCACGGATAGAGTATATAGCCTTGCTCAGTAACTAACTGCTGTAACTAACTTTTAACTCCTTAACCAACTAATAACGGCTTTAACAATTTCTACTCTCATATTCTATATATATACAATTGCTATATAACAAGTTCCCCCCCTCTGAAAAAGTCCTTGTCCTCAAGGACTAAAGTGAGGAAATTGTTGCTGTAACATGCGAAGCGAAGATCCATCCATGTACTATCCTACTTAGGACAATTAAACCATTTCACAAGGACTTGGGTGATCTGGCGTCCATGGTTAGTAATGTTCCTCTCCTCCTGAATGGCCTTAGGTTCTAAAATAATGCATCGTGATAATGCGACTGGTAAATCTAGAATCATAGTAGTAGTGCCAACATGTTTCTTTAGTTGTGTAACATGAAATATGTGATAAATTTTGGCTTGAGGGGGAAGATCCAACTGATAAGCTACATTGCCCACTTGCTTTAAAACCTTGAAAGGGCCAAAGTACTTGGGATTGAGCTTGTGATGGGAGTGCCTTGTGAGAGACATTTGCCTATAAAGTTGAAGTCTCACAAAAACCATATCACCAATATCAAAAGTCCTGGGAGTTCTCTTTTTGTCTGTAAGTGCCTTCATTCTACATTGTGCCTACTGTAAATAGTGTTTGAGAAGTCGTATGGTAGCTTCTCTAGCGTGTAGGCTTCTATCCACCTGATCCACCATAGAGGTATGATCTATGTGAGGCATATGAGTAGGTGGCTTCTGCCCATAAAGAACTTCTAAAGGAGTCATTTTAATAGCATTGTGATAATTCATATTATATCACCATTCTGTAAGGGGTAGCCATTGTAGCCATTCTTTAGGTCGATCATTACACATGCATTTGAGGTATCCTTCCACACATTTGTTCACCACCTCTGCTTGTCCATCAGATTTGGGATGATAGGCACTAGAGTGGTGCAACTGTACTCCTTGTGTCTCAAATAGAGCCTGCCAAAATTTGCTGAAAAAATGACATCTCTGTCACTCAATATTGTTTGAGGTAGACCATGGAGCTTGTCAATATTTTCAAAAAAGACTTAGGCGACTGTAGAAGCAGTGTAAGTATGTGCCAATCCAAAAAAGTGAGCATACTTAGTCTATCCACCACCACTAATATGACTGATTTCTGATGAGATTTAGGAAGTTCCTCAATGAAGTCTAGACTAATGTCTTTCCAAACTTTCTCAAGTATTGGCAGAGGTTGCAGGAGCCTTAGATAGCTGACATTTTTCCCTTTGCATTTTTGGCATACCTCATCATAGAACATCATAGAACATCCGGTTCATCATAGCCCAATAGTACACTTTGTTGATCCTGAACAAAGTAGCATCCATCCCAAATGTCACCACCTATAGCTGCATCATGCGATAATTGCAATATTTCGTTTCACAAAATAGGTCAAATCCTAGCACTATTTTCCCTTTTCTATAGAGTACACCCCTTCGTAGCATGTAAACTGGATTAGAGAAATGATCTGTTTGAAGTTGAGCTAGTAATTTCTCTTGGTGTGGATCTCCTTTGTATGACTCTCGAAAGTAAGAAATCAAAGGTGATTGTGGTATGTCTATAGTTGAGCTTCTTGCATGGGACACCTAGATAGTGCATCGGCTACAATGTTCTCTTCTCTTTTCCTTTCTTATACACAATAGAGTAATCATATCCCATCAATTGGGCCAACCACTTCTGTTGGCTTGGAGTGAAGATTCTTTGTTCCATCAAATATTTGAGGCTCTGGTGGTCTGTTCTAATATCAAAATGCCTCCCAATCAAATAAGGCATCCACTTGTCAATAGCAGTAACAATAGCCATCATTTCCTTCTCATATACTGATAGTTGTCGATGTTTGGTGCTAAGGGCCTTGATTATATAGGCCACGAGGTGCTCAGCCTGTATCAGAACAGCTTCAATACCTACCCCACATGCATCAGCTTTGACGACAAACTCCAAAGAGAAGTTTGGTAGAGCCAATACAGGTGTACTGCTCATAGCCTGCTTTAGTTTCAGGAAAGCTTCTGTGGCTTCTCCAGTCCACTTGAACTTGTCTTTCTTAAGCAGCTCTATGAGAGGTCTTGCAATAATTCCATAACCCTTCACAAATCTTCTATAATACCTTGTTAGTACAAGAAATCCTCTCACTTCTTTGATAGTTTGAGGAGTACGCCAACTAATCATTACCTTCACCTTCTCTAGATCAACAGTAACTCCTGTTTGAGTGATGATATGTCCTAGATAGTCAACTTCGATCTTCCCAAAAGAGCATTTTCTAAGATTGACAAATAACTGGTTTACTAGTAAAATATCATAATCTTGCTGCAAGTGTATCAAAAACTTATTTTTAAACTTTCTCTCTCTCTCTCTCTCTCTTCTCTTCTCTCTCTCTCTCTCTCTCTCTTCGATCCCTTCCCCAAGCACACACCATCAGCTCCACCACCACCATCTGGCGAGTCGCCGGAACCTCCAGGTAACCACCAAGTACCCCTACCCCACCTTCGCCCCCCTTACCCCACTGCCTGGAACACTGTTCCGACAGTGTTTCGACATCCCTCGGGGGTTTCTTTGACTCACCTCCCACACCATCGTGACACACAGTGTCAGGCGCACATTTCTTGCAAATTTCGTTGCCGGAAACAGCCGCACGCGTCGCCACGCGCCGCCCCTGTCCTCCACGCGCCGCGCGCGTGTGCCTACTTCCCGGCACTTTTTCCACCGGCTTCTTTTGGACAGTTTTCTCCCCCCATATTTCCGACCCACTTGGTACTCTCAGACTTTTTCACTGGTCACTTTCATCCTTTATTGTTCATTTAGCCACCTTGCTTTTCGCCGGAAATTTTACCGGCAACTCCTACTCTTTTCCTTCTATTCTATCCCCTGCTTTTTGTGGGTGTGTTCTGTTTTCTTGGACAGGTACCTATTTCAACGGCGAGGATCTCCGACAACTACCGTCCAAACTCTCATTCAGACTCACGGCAGGACGCAATAGAGCCGCGCACTTTGCTCAGATTCAGGAGAACTCGGGCGCAGCAAAGCACACTTCCAGGTTTTTCCACCGGGAGTTGGTACCTCCCGCTCTCTTGCTTATTTTGTGCACATTCTTTACGTATTTTAACTAGCATTCCGAGTGTGGTCTATTCTGTTGCTATCTAGTTTGCTACATCTGCTTTTTTAGCTTTAGTGCGTGTGTGCCACTGGATAGTGGCCGGGGCGAGTGATGATATCGTAAGGTCATGTCCTCAGGAGGGGGGGTGGTAGCGGGGGTGTGTAGGGGTGCAGGGGGTGGCATTTCGGGTAGGGCAGGAGGTAAGGGTGGGAAGAGGGCGGCGGTCGCCCATAGATTAAGGATTGGGTCTTGGAACATAGGCACTCTGACGGGTAAGTCCATCGAGTTAGCGAAGGTTCTCCAACAGAGAAGGGTTAACATAGCGTGCCTCCAGGAGACTAGGTGGAAAGGGACTAGGGCGCGGGACGCTGATGGGTTTAAGCTGTGGTACTCTAGGCTCGAGAGGGGTAAGAATGGAGTGGGCATCTTGGTTGATAGGGACCTAAGGGAGTCTATGGTCGAGGTTAGGCGAGTGAACGATAGGTTAATGTCTATTAAGCTGGTTATTGGGGGTGGGGTCCTCAATGTTGTCAGCGCCTACGCGCCGCACGCAGGCTTAGCCGAGGAGGTTAAAAGGCGCTTTTGGGAGGACTTGGACGATCTGGTGGGGAGTATTCCCCAGTCGGAGAAGTTAGTTATTGGAGGGGACTTCAATGGTCATATTGGGGCTGAGGCTGGTGGCTACGATGAGGTGCACGGGGGCTTTGGCTTCGGGGCCAGAAACGGAGGAGGCACTTCGCTGCTTGATTTCGCCAGGGCTTCCGAGCTCCTGATTGCGAACTCGTCATTCCGGAAGAGGGAGGAGCATTTGGTCACCTTCAAGAGTGCGGCGGCGAGGACTCAAATTGATTACATCCTAATCAGAAGGAGCGACAGGGGTTTGTGCAAGGATTGCAAGGTTATTCCGGGAGAGTCTCTTTCAACTCTTCATAGGCTCCTAGTGATGGATGTTGATCTCTGGGTAAAGAAGAAAAGGAGGGGCGCCCGGGGTCAACCGAGGATTAGATGGGGAGCTTTGTCTAAGGAGAAAGCTCAGGAGTTGGAAAGGAGGTTAGTGGAGGGCGGAGCTTGGAGAAGTTATGGGGAAGCGGACGCTATGTGGTCAGCGACAGCAAACTTGGTTAGGGGGGTAGCACGGGACGTGCTCGGGGTTTCTAAGGGATATTCAGGTAGTCATCAGGGTGATTGGTGGTGGAACGAGGTAGTCAAAGGAAAACTGGAGGTGAAGAAGGCGGCGTTCGCTAGGTTGGCAGGGAGCAGAAGCGAGGAGGAGCGGAGAGTGAACAGGTTGTTCTACAGGGAGGCAAGAAGAGAAGCTAAGATGGCAGTCACGGAAGCTAAAAACGCGGCGTTCGGTCGCATGTATGAGGAACTAGGGGAGAGAGGTGGGGATAAGAAGTTATTCCGGCTGGCTAAAGCAAGGGAAAGGAAAGCTCGTGACCTAGACCAGGTCAGGTGTATCAAGGACGAGGATGGTAGAGTTTTGACGGGGGAATCGCAAATCAAACAGAGGTGGCAGGCGTACTTCCGGGAACTTCTTAACGAGGAGGGGGATCGGAGCATAGAGCTAGGGGAGTTGGGGCATTCAGAGCGTCATAGAGACCTTGGGTACTGCAGGCGCATTAGGGTGGAGGAGGTCTTAGGGGCATTGCGTAGGATGAGTAGGGGTCGAGCAACCGGGCCTGACGAGATCTCGGTGGAGTTTTGGAAGTGCATGGGTAAACCTGGAGGGGAGTGGCTCTCTAGGCTATTCAACGTGATCTTCAAGACTAAAAGGATGCCGGATGAGTGGCAGTGGAGTACAGTGGTGCCCTTGTACAAGAACAAAGGGGACATCCAGTGCTGCAACAACTATAGGGGTATTAAACTAATGAACCACACGATGAAGGTTTGGGAGAGGGTGATTGAGGCGCGAATGAGGGAGGCGACGAATATATCTGGGAACCAGTTCGGTTTCATGCCGGGCCGCTCCACCACTGAGGCTATTCACCTAGTCAGGCGGCTGGCGGAACAATTCAGGGATAAGAAGAAGGACCTGCATATGGTGCTTATCAACTTGGAGAAGGCGTATGACAAGGTCCCGAGGGAGGTGCTATGGAGGTGCTTGGAGGCGAAGAGTGTGCCAGAAGCCTATATCAGAGTTATCAAGGACATGTACGATGGGGCTAAGACTAGGGTGAGGACGGTGGGTGGCGATTCAGACCATTTTCCTGTGGTAATGGGGCTCCATCAAGGATCGGCGCTGAGCCCCCTGTTGTTCGCCTTAGTGATAGATGCTCTAACCCGTCATATCCAAGGGGATGTGCCTTGGTGTATGCTCTTTGCTGATGATATAATATTGATAGACGAGACGGGCGCCGGTGTTAGTGAAAGGTTAGAGGTATGGAGACAGACCCTCGAGTCTAAAGGTTTCAAAATAAGCAGATCTAAGACTGAATATCAGGAGTGCAAGTTCAGCGACGAGCCGAGTGGGGTGGGCAGGGATGTGATGCTTGGTTCTCAGGCCATCGCCAAGAGGGACAGTGTTCGATATCTTGGGTCTGTGATTTAGGGGAACGGAGAGATTGACGGGGACGTCACCCATCGGATAGGAGCAGGGTGGTCGAAGTGGAGGCTTGCTTCTGGGGTCCTGTGTGACAAGAAAATCCCACACAAACTCAAGGGGAAATTCTACAGAGCCGTGGTTAGACCTGCGATGTTGTATGGGGCAGAGTGCTGGCCCGTGAAGAACTCCCATGTTCAGAGAATGAAGGTTGCTGAGATAAGGATGCTTAGGTGGATGTGTGGGCACACCAGGCTAGATAAGATTAAGAATGAAGTTATTCGACAGAAGGTAGAGGTGGCCCCGGTGGACGAGAAGATGCGGGAAGCGAGGCTGAGGTGGTTCGGGCATGTACGGAGGAGGGGTCCCGATGCCCCGGTGAGGAGCTGCGAGCGGCTGGAGATTGTTGGTGGTCGGCGGGGTAGAGGGAGGCCTAGGAAGCATTGGGGAGAGGTGATTAGGCAGGACATGACTAGTATGCAGGTTACCGAGGACTTGACCCTTGATAGGGGAGTCTGGAGGTCTAGAATCAGGGTTGCAGGCTAGGGGCTCTTAGAGTCCTTCGTTCGCCCCACCCGGGGTTGGGTGTGGGATAGTAGGGTTACCCGTAGATGACTAGTGTTTTAGCGTAGGTCCCCTCTTGGTTGGTAATATGATAGTTGTCGCTTGTTATTGTCGCATGCGGCGGTATTTATGTTTCTTATGTTTACATAATCATTTACGCTATTTCTGCAGGATTACTTATGCTTTGTTTTGTTATTGTGTTTTGTCTTGTCTTGGTTCCTAACTTTATCTTTGTTTTCCAATGCAGCTTTTCATTCTGTCCTATGCGCCGAGGGTCGCTTGGAAGTAGCCTCTCTGCCCTTTTGTGTAGGGGTAAGGCTGTCTACATATTACCTTCCCCAGACCCCACCTGGTGGGAGTATACTGGGTAGTTGTTGTTGTTGTTGTTGTTGTTGTTGTTGTTGTTGCTGCAAGTGTATCAAATGCCCAAACCATGAAAGGTTGTAGATGAGAATGTCAAAAAACACCAGAATGAACTTCCTTAGAAAAGGCTGAAAAATCTCATTCATTAGACTTTGGAATGTTGAAGGTGCGTTTGTCAATCCAAAGGTCATTACAATAAAATCATACTGGCCATGATGAGATATAAAAGTTATTTTCTCAGTGTCATGATCAGCCATTCTAATCTGATGATAACAAGATCTTAAATCTAACTTAGAAAAGTATTTTGATCCCTCTAGTTCATCCAATAACTCTTCAATCACAGGATAGGAAATTTGTCTTTAAAAGTACAGTCATTTAACTTCCTACAGTCTATATAAAGCCTCTATGTACCATCTTTTTTCTTAAACATAACAATAAGAGAAGAAAAAGGATTCATATTTGGCCTGATGATGCCAGATTCTAGCATCTCTTTGATTATCCTCTCAATCTCATCTTTCTGGCAGGCTGGATATCTGTAGGGTCTCACATTGATTGGTTATTTTCCCTCATTCAATACAATCTTATGGTCATGATTCTTGTGGGGAGGTAGTTTGCTGGGTATTTTAAATAATGGGGCATATTGTTTTAGGATCTGTTATAATTCTTCTAGTGTTTGCACTTCTTGAGAGTACAGGGCTGGCTTAGTTTCTTCAATTGGGTGAACGAAATCTACTAAAAGCATGTTGACTTGGCTTGGTTTCTTAAGCATCTTCTGCATTCTAACATCGGCTACTACCTTGAAGGTTCCAGGTTGACTACCTCTTATAGAAACATTCCTACCCCCAATTTGAAATTCCATCCTTAGTAATTTGAAGTTCCACCTTATGTCACCTAGTGTCATCCGCCATTATATTCCTAATACTACATCCGCACCAACTAATGGAATGACCGTCATGTCAGCCCTAATATCCATACCTTGCATCTTCCATGTCACCTGCTGAGTCATCCAAGATTTGTGAACTTTATTTCCATCAGCTACAGCCACTGCAAATGGAGTAATATTGTCTAGTTTACACCCCAATCTCTTAAATTGTGGGTTGATCACAGTTTATTAGAACATGTACCAGTTTGCCTTTGTCACACCTCCTTTTTACACACCTACCCCGAAGAGGGAATTTTTCTAATTTAAGTGATATTATTTGAAATGGGATTATTTATTTATTTCAGAGTTTCCACTTGAGATAGGTTTGGCTTTTGGTGCTCCAAGTCACCGGTTTTTCTTGAATCCCAATTCGAGGAAGTTTTCGACTATCCAAATGAAGTCTGCGAACCAGAAATTCTTGAGTAAGGAATTCTGTTAACCTGAGGGAAGGTGTTAGGCACCCTCGAATTCCGTGGTTCTAGCATGGTCGCTTAAAATATCATAATTGGCTAATTATCTGATTTTAAACATATTTATCCTATAGTAAAATTTTAAAATTACTTACCGCTTTTAATTGAACTTTTGAGGAAGATTGCAACAGTATTAAAATGCGTCTTGAACCACGTCATGTAAATGCACCCGTGATTTTTGACATACTTTAACACCGTTGAGATTTGGATTTGGGTCACATAAATGCGCACTCGAGTTTAAGAAAGTAGTTGTATTAAATGCACGCGTAAAGCGACTAACACGTTGATAATTTTGCGTGAGGCCATGAAATTTTGCTAAATAACGTGTCCCGAGTTCTAAGTATTTTTTAAAGAAATGATTAACAAAGGCCACACAATTTGTCATTTTATTTGGCCCGGCGTACCTCCATTTATTTTTTAAAGGACATCCTAAAGGGGAACTAATATTATCTATTAAGGGTTGTCTCTAAAACAAAACTTTATTGATTGGCATTATTAATTAAAAGGCATTCAAGAAAACGCTTCAGCAAATTGGGCTTCGAAAACAGCCCATGAAAAAGGAAATTGTTTCAGCCTTGATCATGTGACCTAGCTAGAATTTGGGCCTCGGTACTAATAAACGAACAGCCCAATATGAAGGAAGTAGCACTTAAGATATACAGCAAATCTGGACGTATTCAATCGAGCCTAAACTTCAAACAAGGACAATTGTCCTTGCTAAAACCTTAGGCGCAGGTCTGCTACTGAAATTGAGAGACCCAAATACATGGCCTCATTGTCTTTTGGCCATGGCCTTCAACGTTTTAGGCTTGTAATTGGCCCAACAGCGTTTGAACTATGTTAACTTTGTCCATGGTAATTTGATGTCTTGGACCAAAAGGCCCAAACGATTCTACTGAAACTATTTATGACTTAAAATCCCCATAAACATACAGTAATATATGAAATCAGGAATTATAGCAGCTTGCTCTAATAAGCTAATATGCCATAAATTTTAAATAATTTGTAAATCAATTACCATGCATTAAACTCCTTAACCTCACGACTTTAAACTAATGACTCTAACAGGAGCTAGTTTATACACAAGATACAATTACTAGTATAGCTCATACAACATGCTCAGCAAACGATCAGCTTCCCATTTAGACCTAAGGATCAAATTGCATTCAAATTAGCTACATGACCTGCATACTACTTATTACATGAATTACCTCAAGACCTCATAATTGTTGAAACCCAAAACATATCTAAGCTAAATGATTCAGAAAGTAAAAAAACAACAACTGATAGAATTATACATCAGAGACTCAGAATAGATATGAGCAAATGGATTCAGAGACTAAAATAACAACTGATATAATTAAAAGGTATGAACTTCAACTCTTGATTTCCATTTCATTTTCCATGTTTCATGACAATCAATAGAGTTTGCAAAGGCATGTACCTGGATATGACCAAAACAATGGTAAATTCGAGTCACGAGGTAGCTAATGACAAACAGTAGCAGCGAGCAGCAATTAGTAGTAGTTTCAAATTAACTCCAACCATAAAATCTTATCAAGTAACCCAGGAAGTGATTTTAATCAAATAACACTAGTAAATAAACTCAAAATCAGCTTGAATGACCAAATTGAAACTCATAGATCAACCAGGAGCATCTGAAACCTCAACTACTGAATTACCAGGACAATTCAAACCAATTTCTAATCTTATATAAGCTGGAAATTTGATTAAACAGTTGGAACTTATATCCAAAGAAACTTCAACGGAATAGTGTTTTTTTTTTTGGAGTTTTTGGTTGCCTGAAGTTTTTCAGTATATTTTCAGTGTATTTTTATGCCTTCAGCCTCTAAAATTTCTCCCAGATCTGAATTGCAAGGCAAGGTATTTCCCTTTTATAGACAAAGTCTAGGGGAACCTTCAGAGTTTGGTTTTTTATCTATAGTCCCTCTTTTAGTTTCCATTTTTGCTTAGGTGCCCTCTAACTATTGACTTGTTACACAAGTTAAACTTGTTAAAAGTCTTAAATTCATAGAGAAACCCTCACTAGAAACTTCCAAATCTGTTACACTAAGATTCCTTGCCCTGAAGTGCCTTGTTTTTACCTCTTTTACTACCTTGAATTGCCCTTTGATTTTAGACTAGTAAATATATTCTCGAGCCTTGTTTAGGTTTAAATCATGATAAGTCCAAATGAATCCAATTATGAAAGAAAAAATAAATGGAAAAAAAATCATCACAATGAATTAGACATGCAACACTCTCACCAAAATTCGACCACAAGATATGTTAAGCTAATTAAAGCAAATAGTCTAAAAACCAGATTTGCCGAATGATACACTCGACTGTTATGCACAAAATCTAATTCAACCTTAGGAACCAATCATGAAATCCAACTCAACAAAAATACTAAAACAAATGGAACTCAGGGATGCAATTCAAACAATAGACTAGAACAAATTCGACTAACACAAGCTAAATCTAATTTGAATTCAGGTAACAAACAAATGCTAATATCGGTAGAAGAGATTCAATGACTTAACCCTAATTCTAAAATAAAACTAAGCTAACAGAAAAGACGAGGAAGAGGGAAATTCAGAAAAGAAAAGCCTATGAGACTTAGCTTAAATTCGAATCGGACTTTGGACTTGAAAGGAAACTTCCATGCAAACTCTGGGAAAACCCTAGATTCGGGTTTTGAGAAATTATAGAGATGTTTGAGGGTGATTGAATATGGATTTAAGATGAGGCAGGTGAGGGGGTCGTTTGGTATTGATTTGGGATCGATTGGCGGCGGCGGCGGCGTGTCCGGCTGAGGAACCAACACTTCAAACAGATATTCGAGGGGTTTGGCTAATATTCGAAAGAAACCAAGCCCAGATTTGGGTAGAGGAGGTTGAGGGGGTGATGTGATGTATTTTTGGGAGTACTTGGAGACTTGTCAGCGCCGGCGGCGATTTTCGGCCGGTAGCATTAGGCAGAGGGAGGCGGTGTTAGGGTTAGACAAGGTACGAGGTAATTGGGGTGGGGGAGCTGTCCATTATATATTATTCCCACCCCGGTTCTCGATAGTCGGATGAAAGGAAATCAACGGCCAGGATTGAAACTAACCTAAACGACATCGTTTTGGCAATGGTGGGGTGGACCGGGTAAAATGGAACGGGTATGGGCTGGTTTGGGCTGTGTCTTATTTAAAATAGCCCAATTTGGGCATCAATTTTTCCAGATTTTATTCTTTCAATTTCTTTCATTTTTTAAACTTTTTTTTTAATTTCTTTTAATTTTAAAACTAAACATAATACTAATTCCTAAAACTAAAAGAAACTAATTAGACTTAAAATGACAATTCACACAATTATTTAAAACAAATTAGCACAAAACTACTCAAAAATCAAGACTAAAATTAATAGTGCAGATTACACTATATTTTGGTGATTTTCATTTTTATTAAACAATTAACTTTATAATTAATCCTAAAATGCAAAGTTGAATCCTAAATGTAATGTAGTGTATGTGTTTTTTGGTTTTTGTCATGATTTAAATGCACATGAATGCAAACAATTAGCAGAAAATGCCACAAAAATCCATAATTGCAAACAAACAAAAGAAATTATTTTATTTTGAATTTATGGGAGTAATTCATATAGGAAAAAAATCACGTGCTCACAACTTCCCCTCTGTGAGTTTTCGTGCAAAGATAAGTGAGTGGACACTAGCGACTTTTCCCCGTTGGAATACTCCGCGAGAAGCGTTTTGAAAAGCTTGACCGCACCCTGCTTTAGAGGTTTCCTACATATCCTCGGCCAAACAGGAATCATGTTAGTGTAGTTCAGGAAGTTTTGGTAGCTGGGACTACCAGGAGCTGTGATTTCACAATTGTTGTTGATGTTGCTGCTTGCTGGCCTCCTTATTAAACGAAAAGGAAAATCAAAGTTAAGCTAGCTATGCCTATCAACTATGAATTACAAGATTCCTATCTATAAATCTCTTGAAGCTTGATCTTGAGTCTTAGCTGATTTTGCTGTGGACTCCGACCTGAATCTTGATGCTCACAAGCTGTAGGTATTGGTTCTTTCTTCAGCGTTGCATCAAAGTGGGACAGGAGGAGCTTGTGATTTCAATCAAGGTTTGATAAGCTCACGTCCATGTTCGCTTCAGCATTTAAATCACTTCTTTGTTCTTTTTCTTCTTTCCTTTATTCTGGGTTGAGAGTCATCCTTTGGGTTATTTCAGACCATGTGCTTCGAGGTCAAACCTGCTCAAATAACAAACAAACGAACGAAATTTTCTGCCCTAGTTTTGCTCTAGGAAAATTTCGTGAGTTATTTGTGACAAAAATCTGAACTTATTTCTTTTTTGTTTTTCATCCTTAAGAATTGTATTTTTCAATGATAGAACAAGTCGGGGCAGAGCCTTGTTGTGAAAATGTCAACTCGGGGATTGGAGCCCTAACGTTGGCAACAAATGGAAAAAACTCAACTCAGGGATTGGAGCCCTAACGTTGACCACAAATGGAAAAAACTCAACTAGGGGATTGGAGCCCTAATGTTGGCTAAAAGGGAAAAAACTCAACTCAGGGATTGGAGCCCTAAATTGGCTAAAAGGGGAAAAACTCAACTCAGGGATTGGAACCCTAATATTGGCTAAAAGGAAAACACTCAACTTAGGGATCGGAGCCCTAATGTTGGCTAAAAGGAAAAAAACTCAACTCAGGTATTGGAGCCCTAATGTTGGCTAATAAGGAAAAAAATCAACTCAGGGATTGGAGCCCTAATGTTGGCTTAAAGGAAAAATACTCAACTCATGGATTGGAGTCGTAATGTTGTCTAAATAGGTAAAAGCTCAACTCAGGGGTTGGAGCCCTAATGTTGGCTAAAGACAACTAGGGAATGGAGGCCCTATGTATAAAAAATGCAACTCAAGGATTGGAGTCCTAATGTTGGCTAAAGGAAAACACTCAACTCAGATTTGGAGCCCTAATGTTGGCTAATGGTGACTAGGGAATGGAGGCCCTATGTCTAAAAGGCGCAACTTAGAGATTGGAGCCCTAATGTTGGCTAAAGGAAAAAAGCTCAACTCAGGGATTAGAGTCCTAATGTTGGTTAAAGGAATAACGCTCAACTCAAGGATTGGAGCCCTAATGTTGGCTAAAGGCAAAACGCTCAACTCAGGGGTTGGAGCCCTAATCTTGGCTAAAGGAAAAACGCTCAACTAAGGAATTGGAGCCCTAATGTTGGCTAAGGGAAAATTCTCAACTCAGGGATTGAAGCCCTAATGTTGGCTAAAGAAAAACCGCTCAACTCAAGGATTGGAGCTCTAATATTGGCAAAAGGAAAAACGCTCAACTCAGGGATTGGATCCCTAATGTTGGCTAAAGGAAAACACTCGACTCAGGGATTGGAGCCCTAATGTTGGCTAATGGCGACTAGGGAATGGAGGCCCTATGTCTAAAAGGCACAACTTAGGGATTAGAGACCTAATATTTGCTAAAGGCGACTAGGGAATGGAGACCTACATCTAAAAGGCACAACTCAGGGATTGGAGCCCTAATGTTGGCTAAAAGGATAAAATGCAACTCAGGGATTGGAGCTCTAATGTTAGCTAAAGGGAAAAAAGCTTAACTCAGGGATTGGAGCCCTAATGTTGGCTAATGGAAAAAAAACTCAACTCAGGGTTGGAGCCCTATGTTGACTAAGGGCAAAATGCTCAACTTAAGGATTGAAGCCCTAATGTTGGCAAAAGGAAAAATGCTCAACTCAAGGATTGGAGCTCTAATGTTGGCCAAAGGTTGGTATTGGGAATTCTAAACTATCCTCTTTTGTGATTTTTTTCTTTTGTTATCTTCTTTCCCCCTTTTTATTTTGATAAGATGCAGGAACGAACTTGGAGGAAACTTCCTTTTATTATTTGCTGCGAAGGTGTTTCAACACTTGCGCGTTTTCCTTTTGACTACACATGTTTTTTGCACGGTTGCTCGTATCGCACCTATTTCAATTTTCAATAAAGAACAATTGTTAGTTTGAAATTGTGGTTGGTTCTGTGGCGTTGATTGCTTGATGCCGGCCCAACTTCTGTTGAGCACCTCTGTCGTTTGCTAGTTTTGAAGATCATCTTCTCTTTCGAGCCAAAGACCTCAACCTTCAGGATTTCATGATAACTCGCCCGTGTGGGGCTCCGGCTTTTCACTTTATTCTGCTCTTAGGACCTTTGTCTTTGGACATTCTTTCCTTTTCCATATCTTTGCTTCGAAAGCATCAATCATCATGGCCATTCAAAATTGGCTTAATGCACCCGCTGAGGATGGGTACCGTTCTTTAACTCTTGCTGGGCAGAGCCTTGTAAACTAGTCCTGCCACCTTTCTTTCTAATAGTTTTGGAATTAGAGTTATATCGAAAGGGATTCAAGGAAAAAGTAAATAGAGATCAAGAGGATGAATTTAACTAGAAGCGTCCCTTTCGGGGCGGAAAAGAAGGACTTATCTAGGGATGCATGCAAGCTTCAAATGGACATGACATGCTTCTTGGACTGGATGCCCAACCCGCACAAACTTTCTCAACTTCTCGTAAGCTCATTGAACCGTGTTTCAAAACCAGGGAACCTTGCTAGGACTCTTTTACTGAGTGGATGTATCTTCT
The DNA here is from genome assembly GCA_034376525.1 of Nicotiana benthamiana. Lineage (NCBI taxonomy): Eukaryota > Viridiplantae > Streptophyta > Magnoliopsida > Solanales > Solanaceae > Nicotiana > Nicotiana benthamiana. The sequence goes on along the minus strand of CM067326.1, from coordinate 109,135,749 downwards.
TTTCTGTCGACGGTGCCCTTTGTAAGTTTTCACCAATCGACCTTTCTCATTTCTCTTCTCACCGTCGCCCGATAGTGCTCTTTATGAGTATTCACCAACGGGATCTCTCATTTTCAATTTCTCTACTCTTCGTCGCCTTATGGTGCCCGTAGGTTTTCACCAATAAGACTCTCTCATTTTATTTCTATCAATTTGGACTGCATTAGGTTCCAACAATGATATTTTTCAACTCCCACGCCTTTGCCAACTGATCGGAAGGACTTGGACAAGGTTTTTGGGTAAAAGAATTCTGGACAGAATTACAACTTTAGAACCATTTCGATGGGTTCATGGCTGAGCCATTATATCATCTGCCCCAGTTTCACTTTTTGGGGGAATTGGAATTTTTATTTTTGTGTGACTGAACCCCAGAAAGAGGCTTCCTACGTATCCTTTCGGAATCAAGTCAGACGTAGTTCAACATTTTTCATCTTTCTTTTTTTTCCTTTTTTTGTTTCTCTTTTCTCTCTCTCTCTCTCTTTTTTTCTCCTTTTATTTGTTTTGAAAATAGCATGTCCGATTCCAAAGAGGGTAGTCAAAGAAGAGTAACTGACTCAAATGGGTTTATAAAAAGGGTTGATAGTGTTTGGATAGCGGGAATGAATGCCTTCGTCATCTCAATCAGACCGAATCATTGCTATAGAGAGCCTAGACATAGTACCTTTTTACTTCGCCTGCATTCATGGCTGCTTGGGGATCATCCCCTTTGATGTCGCCCAAACATAATTCTCCTTTTAGCAATATCTTTCTGATGATGTACGGGCCTTTCCAATTAGGAGTAAATTTTCCTTTTGCTTCCTGATGGTGAGGAAGAATGCGCCTTAATACGAGTTTTCCCACCTCAAAATTCTTGGGACGTACTTTCTTGTTATAAGCATGGGCCATTCTTTGGTTGTACAACTGCTCGTGGCAGACAGCATCCATTCATTTTTCATCAATTAAGGTTAGCTATTCTAGACGAGTCCTGACCCACTCAGTGTCTTCAATCTCAGCTTCAACGATGATCCATAGAGATGGGATTTCCACCTCCGCATGTATTACTGCCTTAGTTCCGTAGACCAAAAGGTAAGGGTTTCTCCTATTGATGTGCGCACTGTTGTGCGATACCCCAATAATGCGAAAGGTAACTTTTCACGCCATTGCCTGGAGCTTTGGATCATCTTTCTCAAAATCTTCTTGAAATTTTTGTTTGCTGCTTCGACGGCACCATTGGCTTTGGGTCGGTAGGGTGTAGAGTTTGGATGCGTTATTTTGAATTGTTCGCATGTCTCTCCCATCAATCGGCTATTCAAATTTGCAGCATTATCCGTGAAAATAGTTGCCGGGATGCCAAAACGGCAAATGGGATTGGAATGCACAAAATCCACCATCGCTTTCTTCGTAACCAATTTAAGAGTGATGGCTTCAACCCACTTTGTGAAGTAATCAATGGCAACCAGTATGAATCTGTGCCCATTTGAGGCTTTCGGCTCGATCGGCCCAATAACATCCATGCCCCTAGCTACGAATAGTCAAGGTGCTGACTTGGGATGCAGTTCTATGGGAGGTGCATGAATCAAATCACCGTGCACCTGACATTGATGGAATTTCCGGACAAAACTGAAACAATCCTTTTCCATGGTTATCCAATAATAGCCTGCTCGGATGATTTTCTTTGCTAGAACATACCCATTCATGTGCGACCCGAAAACTCCTACCTGTACTTCATGCATGATTCGTCCACCTCTTCGGCGTCAACACATCTTAACAAATTGACGCCCGGGGTCCTTTTGTACAAAAACTCACCGCTTAAAAAGAAACCACTTGCTTGACGTCTAATAGTTCTCTTTTGGTCCCTAGTGGCTTGCTTGAGATATTCTTGGGTTTTTAGCAACATCTTGATATCATGGTACCATGGCTAGATGTTTGGTTCTGCCTCAGCCGTATTACAGTACACATGCCTTTCTCTTATTTGGATTTCCAACGGATCAATGTGGGCATTTCCTGGGTAGGGCAACATCGAGGCCAAGGTGGCAAGTACATCATCTAGTTCATTGTGACAATGAGGGATGTACCGGAACTCTATCATCTTGAACTGCCTACTAAGATCTTCCACATGTTGCGGGTAAGGGATAAGTTTGACATCACGAGTTTCCCATTCTCCTTGGGCTTGCCGGATGATTAAATCTGAATCTCCTATAATTAATAACTCTTCGACATTTTGGTCAACTTCCATGTTCATACCCATGATGCAAGCTTTGTACTCTGCTGTATTGTTTGTGCAGAAAAACCAAATTCGAGTGGTGGCTGGATAATGCTGACCGATAGGTGAGACTAAATTGCCCCAATTCCCACACCCTTTGTGTTTACCGCTCCATCAAAGAACAATTTTCAGGCAGCGGTATCTTCAGATATTGCCTCCACCGAGTTCACCTCTTTGTTTGGGAAATAAGTGTTCAGGGTTGGTACTCATCATCAACCGGGTTTTTGGCTAAATTGTCCGCTAAGGCCTGGGACTTCATTGCTGTACGAGTGACATAGACTATGTCAAACTCGGTGAGCAGGATCTGCCATTTTGCTAACCTCCCTGTGGGAATTTGGCTTTTTAAATATGTACTTCAGAGGATCCAACCTGGTTATGAGGTAGGTGGTGTAGGCCTGCATGTAATGCCTCAATTTCTGAGCAACCCAAGTTAGAGCGCAGCAAGTTCTTTCCAGCAAAGTGTACTTGGCCTCATAGCTGGTGAATTTCTTACTCAGGTAGTATATTGCATGCTCTTTCTTTCCAGTGATGTCGTGTTGCCCAGAACACAACCGAAGGAACTCTCCAAGACTGTCAGGTACAAAAACAGTGGCCTCCCTGGCTCAGGTGGAACCAAAACTGGTGGTTTGGACAAGTAGTTTTTAATCTTATCGAAAGCCTTTTGACAGTCATCCATCCATTTGACCGCTGCATCTTTCCTTAGCAATTTGAATTTGGGCTCACATGTGGAAATCAGCTGAGAGATGAATCGACTAATATAATTCAATCTTTCCAACAAGCTCATTACATCTTTTTTGGTCTTTGGATGAGGTTAATCTTGAATAAACTTGATCTTAGTCGGATCTAACTCAATACCTCTCCGACTGACTATGAATCCCAGAGTTTGCCTAATGGGACCTCGAACGCACATATGGTTGGGTTCAATTTCAAATCATATCTACGTAGCCGTTCGAAGAACTTCCTTAGATCCCGCACATGGTGATCCTGAGTTTTGGACTTGATGATCACGTCATCTACACACACCTTTATTTCCCAATGCATCATATGGAAGATGGTAGTCATGGGTCTCATATAGGTTGCCCCAGCGTTGATCAATTCGAAAGGCATGACCCTGTAGTGGTAGTTTCCCCAAGGTATGGTAAAGGCGATTTTCTCTGCGTTCTCTTCATCCATCAACACCTAGTGATATCCTGCGTAACATTCCACAAAAGACTGTATCTCATGTTTGGCGCAATTATCAACAAGGATGTGGATATTGGGCAAAGGAAAGTTGTCTCTAGGACTTGCTTTGTTCAAATCTCTATAGTCTGTGCATACTCGGCTTTTTCCATCCTTCTTTGGCACTAGAACTATGTTGGCTAGCCATGTGGTGTACCGGACCACTTGAATCACTCCTGCTCCCAATTGTTTCGAGATCTCTTCTTTGATTTTATCACTGACCTTAGCCTTAAATTTTCTCTGTTTTTGTTGGATCGGGGGGCACTCAAGATAAGTTGGAAATTTTTGCACAACCATGTCAACGCTCAGTCCTGGCATGTCGTCATACGACCAGGCAAACACATCTTTAAACTCAAACAGAAGTTGGATTACGGGTTTTCTCGTCTATGCAGATGCTTATCTTGGTTTCCTGGATTTCTTCGGAGGTTCCCAAGTTAACCGGCTCAGTATCATTCAAGTTTGGCTTAGGTTTATTCCTAAATTGTTCTAATTCTCGATTTGTTTCCCTAAAATCCTCTTCTTCATGTTTGGATCTGGTTGAAGTCCGCAAGCATGTCATATTATTTAAAGTTGCTTTATTAGAACTGAAAAGAAGAAATAAAAGACAAAAACAGCAAAATCAGAAGTAATAAAGAAGAATGAACAATGAAATATTAATTTCATTTCTTGGAATTTTAAAATAACAGGGTTACATTTGGAAATTTGAAGACAAAAGCTAAAGAAAGCATCCAAGTTACACCTGGGATAACTTGGGACGCAGAAAAAGTAGTAGGATAAGTCTATCGGGACTCCTGCCGATCAGAAACGATACGGCCTTCCAATTTTGGAGCTTAGCGCTTGCTCCCATGTATATCACCTCAGTGGTGCTTGTGCCCTCTCCCGGCTGAACCATGTGGGTTTCATATAGCATCTCTCTCATTGCCCCACATATTTCTTCAATTTCTTCAGCCGTAAAAGCCTCATCCTCCTCTTCTTCACTGTACTTTGGTTTGACAAAGGTTTCATACAAATGTGGCAATGGTTGAGTAAGACCCACCCCTTACAATGTCTATCATTTGCCCATTTCCTATCATCTGACATCTGGTGAAAGCCTAACCCGAAGAACTTCTCAGCGGTAGGTAGGATAATTGGCTCAACTACCCCTTGCAGAGACTTTCCCAACCCGTTTCATGGCTTATATCCATGTCGTATCATCTCCTTGTCCACCATAATTGATGCATTGGAAAGGACGGGCTGGGGGCAAGGTTTTCCCTCCTCATACTGGTCGGCTACCACAACTTCAAAGGCCTGATACACTATGTGCTCACTGCCTTCCCTCGCTTCAAGACATAGGACAAACGAGTCCCAGTAGATTGATTATTCATCCTCTCCATGGACTACGATCTCCTGATCTCCATGCTCAAATTTCACCATTTGATGGAGAGTAAAGGGTATAGCTCCTGCTGCATGGATCCAAGACCTCCCTAGAAGGAAGTTGTAAGATGTGTCCATGTCTAGTACTTGGAAGGTTACCTCAAAGTCCACCGGGCCAATGGTCAAAATCATGTCGATTTCCCCAATTGTGTCCCTCTTAATGTCGTTAAAAGCTCTCTCTCAGACATTGTTGGGATGAATCCTTCCAGTCCTAATTTCCATTCGCTGGAGTGCAGAAAGTGGACAAGTATCTACCCCCGAACCTCCATCTACCATGACCCTCTTCACATAATATCCTTCATATTTGATAGTTAAATGTAACGGTTTGTTGTGAGCATCCCCTTCCGAGGGAAAGTCATTTTTGCTGAATGAAATTTGATTGATGGCAAAAAAAATTCTGCCATTCTTTTTAACTGTTCCACTGAAGTCTCAGCTGGAACATAGGCTTCATTCACGGTCTTCATTAAAACCTTCTATTGTTCAGGAGACTTTATAAGCAATGACAACAAGGACACTTATTCAGGATACTTTCCTAGTTGATCAACCACTTCATAGTCGGCCATCTTCATTTTCTGAAAGAAAGCTTCTGCCTCTTCAGGACTTACAGGTTTCTTAGACGGGAAACGCTTTCTAGTGGCATTGTTTACTTCTTCCACGTTGGAGTACTTCTTAACGGAAGGGCTGTCTTGAAGCTCCTCTGAGATCTCTTTGCCTTTCTATGCAACCATTATTTTATGATAATTCCACGGTACTGCAGTAGGATCTATCATGGGCTATTGTGGCGCGTGTCCAATAACCACGGGCTTGTTCGGCCTCGACGGCTTAATTGTCCCTCATACCACATAAGCCCCCTTGGGTATGTACATTTGGGTTTCCTTCTTAAGTTCAAGCCTCTTTGGAGAGCTCAAAGTCTACTGCTTTTCTTTACAGCCTCATGGGACATAAAGAATCCCATCTTTGGGAGGCATCACCTTTGTGCCTGTCTCAACTTTCTTTTCTGGTTCTGTCTTGGTGACTTTGTCCTTCTTTTCCTCTGTATCTTGCTTTGGGGTGTTTTTTGGCTTTTTCCCTGTATCTGTGATGGCAATTATGGCTTTTAGTGCTGGATCAAATTCTTTATCTTCACAAATCATCCCAATCACTAGCTCGGTGTTGTGGGCTGGCAATGGTTTATTAGTCACGTTGGGGACATCCTCATCCTTTAGCACTATTTTTCTTTGATCTATCAAGTTTTCCACCACTCTTTTCAGGGTCCAACAATCATCTGTATCATGCTCTTTTGCTCCTGAATGATAGGCAGATCTGACATCGGCTCTATAAGTGGGCGATGCTGGGTTTTGTCTCGTTGGGAACTGGTTGCAACAGGCCCATTTGGACAAGTTTTGCAAATAGATTAGAGTAAGACTTACCAATTGGCGTAAAAGTTTGCCTCCTAGGTGGCTCACGAGGAGGAAAATTATTCTACGGAGGACGGGGATTATAATGATTTTGTGGAGGAGGTTGATTTCTTGGATATGGGGCTTGGTTTCTATTGGCATGTTGTTGCGGTCGTACAAAAGGTTGAGCATTCATGACCGCATACGGTTGAGAAGCATATGACATGTCTTGATGAGGGTAATAATGCTGGGGGATCTGTCTGAGAACATGGGTCTAGGAGCGCGTGTCTCCTTGCACCTGAGGCCGCCATGGCTGTTTCTTCTTTCTTCTTACCTTTGGCCCTTCCTCTAGACCCGCCTTGGATGGCTTGGGATGTTGCTCTAATAGCCGATTGGCTCAAATTATGCCTGTTTTCAGTCCATTCTCTACCATATCACCAATTTTAATGGCCTCTGCGAATGGCTTGCCCATGGCTGACATCCTATTCTGGAAATAATCGGCCTCCTGAGCTTGGAGAAATTCAGTGACCATTTCCACATCATCCATTGGAGGTTTTACCCTTGACACTTGTTCACGCCATTTGATCGTATACTCGCGAAAACTTTATGAGGGCTTCTTCTTTAGATTTTCCAGCGAGTTCTGGTCTGGAGCAATATCGATATTGTTCTGGAACTGTCGAACAAAGTCTCGTGCAAGATCATCCCAGATGTGCAACCGATAAATATCCTGATCCATGTACCATTCGGAGGCGATACCCACAAAGCTTTCCCCAAAGTAAGCCATGAGCAATTCTTGTTTTCCTCCAGCTCCGCGCAATTGATTACATTATTTCATATGATGGGCAATAGGGTCACCATTCCCATCGTACTTTTCAAACTTCAGAGTTTTGAATCCTACAGAAAAATGTACGTAAAGGAACGTGCACAAATCAGTATATGATACACTTTTCTATCCACTTAGCCCTTCCATGTTTTTGAGGCTTTGCTCCAAACTTCTCATCCTCTTTGCCTTTTCTTCCTGTTTCGGAGTTTTGTGAGTCTTTTCCTGTCCCGTTGTGAACTCAAATGGATGCGGCTACGAATAAGTATAGGTGGGATACTGAATAGGCACTAGTTGGGCAGTGAGTGTTTGGAATGTGAAGGTTGAAGGACCAAAGGTGGGCCTTGGCAATGTGGAATGTGTTATAGCTGCTCATGGTGAAGCAGTAAAGATGTTTGGGACTGTATTGGATATAGCAATCTGGGGGGCGAACCTCTGAAGGTGTTCCTACAAAATGAGTTGAGATGGTTGGGTGTCCTATTGGGATGTTGGTATGACTAATTGGGACAGTGGACGTTCCCCCCATTCTTGGGAAAAGCTCGGGAAATCCGAGAATTGCACTAGGCGGCTCTTTTCCATTCGACTAGGCATCCCATATCTCCATCATTCGGAGACACAATAGCTGGTTTTCCTCAACGGTTGCTGACTCTGATGCCGGGATGCCCAATATTGGGCTTTCATCCGTGATAGTAATTGCTGGCAGAGTGATTTCTGAAGATATTAATGTCCTACCTTTTGATCTGGTGAAGTAGGGATGTGAAGCCAGTGTACCAAAAACCAATCATTGTTTCTATAAAACCTTGACTGGATATGACATCAGCAAATGATTAGTTTGAGACAAATAACATATAGGTAATTGCACGTTGGGGTATGATGCACCTATATAGTTAAATGGTTTCTACATGTCTTGCAACAATTGCAAACGTCATCCCGGCTTTCCTCATCCACTTGATTTCCACTCTCGTTTCTTTCCTTTTCTTTTATTCTTGACTTTGTTTTCGTCATCATATCTCTCTCTCTGTCTTCTTATTATCTCTCTCTTTCATTTCTTTTCCACTATTATTTTCTTTTATTTTCTTTCCTCTATTTTCTTTTTCTTTTATCTTGGGATTACGGTCGGATCTTATGGAGATTGCCCACGTATCATGACCCCGCATAAATCAGACCAAGCGTAGTTCGTCAAAATAAATGTAAATAGAAGCAAAATGTTTTGAGCTTTTCGACGATTTTCATAGACAGCAAATACTTTGATTACAAAGACTCAAAGCTGACAGATTAAAACAGCTAGTAGGCTATGATGAACAAAAGAAATACAGAGTCCAAAGTCAACTATCCTTCTTCAAAACAAAATACAGACTCGAACAACTTGACAGACTCTAGCGGAAAGAAAATACAGACTCAAGCAACTGACAGACTTTGGTGGAAAAGGAAATACAGACTCAAGTGAAAATCATGAATATATTAAAGCTCATGGTGCTTGCGGGACATCGTTCGGTCTCACCGCGGGCCTATATGCAAGATCCCTTTGAAGTCTATCCAAGTCACTCATTATATGTTTAACAAATATCATTACTGTCGCAAAAAAGGTGGTGCGGGTCATGTTCTCGCACACTTGGCATTTCCTAGTAATGTAGTGAGCAATGGTCAGGATCATCTGCTGATTCTGCCCTTTTCTTGAAGCAACCGCCCTATCTGTTGGGCCTTGGCCCCCAAAGTCTGCTTGGCTATCTGGTTTTGTTCCAGAAGTCTCTGCAAATCCATTTCTAATTGCGCCAATGCCATGTAGCAATGCTCTCTTTCAACTTTGAATTCTTTCGCCTGTTTGATCATTTTGTTCTCTATGATGATGACCCTTTTCTTTAATCCCGTGACCTCATTATAGTACTCTTCTTTTAACTACTTAACCAGGCATGCTCGTTCCTCCGCATTTTTAGCCAATTGCTTTCAAACCCCGACTAATTCTTTTTCTACTTTGTTGAGGTCAAAACAATAGTCATTCACTTTTTGCCTCAGATTATCTATAAGTTCTGCGTCTTTGGCACTCATGATGCGATCTTCGACTGTTATTTTCATCTTTTGAATTTACGTTTGTCAGGCTTCATTTTCTTTGGCTAATTTCTTCTTTTCACCTTTATCGACTACGGTCTGTAAGCTGTTTTCAAATTGAAGGTCTCGGACCTACTTTTCCAACTCTCCTATTCTGGCCCTATATTTATTCTCCTTAGCTAACCTGGCCATTGTTCTTGTGATTATTCGACAAAATCCTGGAGGTGAGGCCTTTTGGCGGGCCTCGCAGCTACAATTTCCCTTCTATACCAAGCATGATACCCATGTGAAACTTCTCATTTAGCTCGATCGCATACACAGGTATTTGCTGCTAAGTATTGACATTTAGCTCCAGATCTGGCGGACTCTTGCTTCAGGAAACTGGCCGTCAGAACCAATCTCAACTACTTGGGTACTAAGATCTTCATCTTTTTGCACTATTTGGCACCTCCCGAGTTGTCTTAAACCCCGATACGAAGCGTAAGGCTGAATGTTCTTAAGACCTCTCAAGAGGAAGTGAGGCCCAATTGCTAGCATATATATGATTTCATCCACAGGTAACCATCCAAACGTCCACTCTATTTGACTAGCAATGATAGACCAAAAAGATGATGTCCATTCCTTGACTCCTTCAGGCAAGCTGATACCGTTAATCCTCGTATAATTCCTCTATGCGGGTTTTCTGTGTTGACCCATAACTCAGGAATTGAGGGCGATGGAATAGATGTTCGAACATCCACATTTGCAACAACAAATTGCACCTCTCAAAAAATCTTTTGTGGCTTTGCAAGCTGTGAGAGCGCGGAAGATTTCAGCTACTCATGGGCACAAGAGTGTGTTAGAAACACGTTCTCAATGCAATGTACTAAACGTGTACTCTTTTGTAGGTTTTGATGAATGAAAAACGAAGCAAAAATTGATATATGACGGAATTCAAGTACAAGCGCACAATGGTTGCGAATAAGATTGAAGTTCAAGATATAGCTTTTAATTGTTATTGAGTTGTTCTAAATTGTAATCTCGATCCTATAACTTGACTCATAGTATGGCCTCTCTCATAAAACTATTTTCCAAAATCATGCATATTTAATTCTGTGTCAAAAAGATTTTAAATCATGCATATTTACATTAGACAAAATGTTTTCTAAACATGCCTCAAAAATCTGGGCTAAAATAATCGATTATGTACTTATGATAATCGATTGTTTCTGAGCCAAGACTGCATGACAATCGATTATGAATTAATGGTAATCGATTGTGAGTAAGACAGTGAACATCAGGTTTTTCCAAATCTGCATGATAATCGATTGTGAACAAATGACAATCGATTGTTGTTGAGGTAAAGTTTTTCAATACTCAAAATAATCGATTATGAACTAATGGTGATCGATTGTGTTGAGTTGATGTCTTCCAGTGATTTTAAATTTAATTAAGTAATCGATTATGTCTTTAGATAATCGATTATCACTGAGACAGTAAGTTTTATGATTTTCAGAAAATAACAAGTAATCGATTGTTGCAAAGGACAATCGATTGTTGAAGCTGGCCGTTGTCAAATGATTTTCAAATACCATAAGGTAATCGATTATTGATTCTAGATAATCGATGTTCTGCTTAAAATCCGGAAATGATTTTTAGAACGTTGCTGAAGTAATCGATTATTGATTTTATATAATCGATGTTTTGCTTAAAATCTGGAAATGATTTTTAGAACGTTGCCAGTAATCGATTATAGATTATGTATAATCGATTGTGAAGCGTTAAATCTGGGATTGATTTTTAAACTGACTGGCAGATAATCGATTGTTTGGTCTTAATAATCGATTATCACTGAGTAATTTCAGCAACTCTTAATTGGCAATTAGACAATGGTTGAACCAACTTTTTCAACTATAAATACAGCTTCATTTCAGTGTTTTAAAAAGAACAACATACACAAACTGATCATTACATTGCTATAAGCTTTCATTCAATTATTCTTCATTTTCTACTCATTTCATAAAGCTTTTGAGAGCCATATTATTGCTTAAAGTTGTTGTGATCTTGAACATATTCTTTTACTCATATCTACTCAATAAGGAGTACTTTAGTTAAGTGAGTGTCCAAGTATTTGATATACTTGTAAGAGAATTGCGATTATCTTGTTTCAAGGAACTTGCGTTTCCTTGGGTGAAGTCTTTGAGATTGCGATCTCCGAGCAACTGTTTGAGGCTTGTGTCATCAAGTGTGTAACGGTTTGTTGAGCACCCTTAAGCTTAACAAGATAGTGAAAAATCTCGAGAGAGTCTCTCGGGGACTGGACTAACCACGTTGGTGGCCAACCAGTATACATCTTTGTGTAAGTTTATTTTTCTGCATTTATTTTACTTCCTGCAAAGTTTAAATTCCGCAAGAAAACGCTAAATTCTATTAATACGCTATTCACCGCCCCTCTAGCGTAAAGCGTAGTTTCTAACAATTGGTATCAGAGCCCAACTCTCTGAAAACTTAACCGCTTGAGAGAACCATCCATGGCTTCTACTCTTGACTCTTTTGCAGGAATTGAAGAAGGACAATGCTCTACATGACCTCCTCTATTCAACGGCACAAACTACTCATACTGGAAGGAGAGGATGCAAATCTTTGTGCAATCAAATAGCTTTCATTTGTGGAAAGTATTCACCAATGGAAACCAAATCCCAACCAAGAAGGTGGAAGACGAATGGGTTCCAAAGACCGAAGAGGAATATACCGCGGAGGATATTCGTAAGGTTCAAAATAATGCCAAAGCTATAAATTTATTATATTGTGCTGTTAATGCTAACGACTACAGGAAGATATCATGTTGCAAAACAGCAAAAGAAATGTGGGATAAGCTTGAAGTGACATACGAAGGAACCGACCAGGTACGAGAAGCTAAAATTGATTTCTTAACTCACTCTTATGAACTATTCCACATGAAGGAAGGAGAGAAAGTAGACGAAATGTTTGAGCGATTCTCAATGATCGTGAATGATCTACACGCCCTCAAAAAGACGTTTACGGATAGAGAACTTGTCCGGAAGATCCTCAGAAGTCTCACTCCGGCATGGCGATCAAAGGCCGATGCAATCCAAGAATCCATTGGCATCACAAATGTCACAATTGACGCATTAAGAGGTAATCTCAAAACCTATGAATCAACTATACTTAACCCGTTTGTTGATGATCAAAGAAGGCAAAGGATTGCTCTAAAGGCTAGCCAACCACAAATTGATGAGGAAGGTGACAACGAGTTTGGACTCGTTATCAAAAGGTTTCAAAAATTCATGCGCAAAGAGTATGAACGCAAGAACAAAAAGCAAGGCGATCAACTAAAATGCTATGAATGCGGAGAAACCGGGCACATAAAATCAAATTGCCCTAACATCAAAAAGGAGAAGAAACCCTTCAAAAAGCAACGTGCACACATCTCTTGGGGAGGAGATTCCGGAGATGAAGCAAGCGAAGAAGAAGACGATGAAGCAGCAAATTTATGTCTCATGGCTCAAGAAGACGGCAAAGACGAGGTAAGTCAAATCTCTTCTCAAAATTTCTTTACTCTTGATGAAATGAGAAATGCTTTTGATGAACTATATGCTGAATTTATCAAAGCTTCAAAAACTGTCAAAAGTGTTAAAGAAAGCGCTTCTCTAAAAGAAAAAGATTTTCAAACACAGCTTTCATTAAAAGAAAAAGAATTAGAAAAACTGGTTTTCGAAAATGAGAAGCTAAAAGAGGAAAACAAGTTTTATGGAAAAAGAAGTGCTGATAAACCTGAAGGTTCTACTAGAAACTGTTCTTCTTGTGTGCTTCTTAAGAATGAAGTAGCTAGACTTAAAGGCACATTAGATAAGTTTAATTCTTCGCATAAAAACTTGAATGATGTGCTTGTTAATCTAAAATCAACTAAACATGGAATAGGATTCAAGAATGAAGAAAAGGTTGGTGCTAAACCACAATAACCTAGAGCTCAACCTAGGACTAATAACCAAAATGCTTATCCTAGAAGTAGAAATCCTAGAAATAACTTGCATGTTAGACCAAATAGTGAAAATGCTAGAAGACCTAGAAATGATGCATATTTTAGGCCAAACCTTGAACAATTTAGAAGACCAAGAAATGACCCTCCACCTAGAAATAGATATTCTAGAAATGATGCATATTTTAGACAAACTTGTGAACCTCCTAGAGCTCATAATAGGAGAAACAATGGTGTTCAAAGTAGAGTAAGCAACCTTCATTCATCTAGTTACTATGTACCTAGAAAAATGCATAATCCCAACGTGACTTGTCATTATTGTAGACGTATTGGTCATATTGCTCCCGCTTGCTTTACTCGTCATAGACATATAAATCAATTGCATCATTATAACATGCCTAACCCTCAAGGACCCAAGATGGCATGGGTACCTAAAGAACATTAATTTGTTTTGTAGGTGTGCTTGAAGGGATCAAGTGTACTATGGTACCTTGATAGTGGATGCTCCAAACACATGACGGGAGATGAATCCAAATTCCTTCAACTAGAGCACAAAGAAGGAGGAAGTGTCACATTTGGTGATAACAATAAAGGAAAAATCATCGGCATTGGTTCGGTCGGTAAGGACGAAAACTCCTCTATTAAACATATACTACTTGTGAAAGGTTTGAAGCATAATCTCTTGAGCATAAGCCAATTATGTGACAAGGGAAATCTTGCTCTATTTAATTCGGATGAATGTCTTGTATTTAGACGTAGTGATTTCAAGATCATACTTCGTGGTTTTAGAATTGATAATATCTATATGGTTGATCTTGCAAACTCCTCACCCGAATATGTTGATTGTTTAGTAAGCAAAGAGGATAACTCTTGGCTATGGCATCGTAGAGTAGCACACATGAACATGCATCTTTTGAACAAGCTTCTTTCTCAAAACTTAGTAGTTGGTCTTCCTAGTTTAAAGTTTGAAAATGATTCTATTTGCGATTCTTGTCAAAAAGGGAAGCAAACCAAAGCATCTTTTAAATTCAAGAATATTGTTTCAACGTCTAGACCTTTGCAATTACTTCACATGGATTTATTTGGTCCCTCTCGTATTGAAAGTCTTGGTAAAAATAAATATGTTTTTGTAATTGTTGATGACTTTTCTAGATTTACTTGGACTCTATTTCTTGCAAATAAAAGTGATGCCTTTCAAAATTTCAAGTATTTCCTTAAGCGTGTTCAAAACGAAAAGGAATCGACCGTCACTTCGATTAGAAGTGATCATGGGGGAGAGTTTGATCACAATCTCTTTGCGGATTTTTGTGACGAACTCGGAATCGAACACACCTTTTCCGCTCCACGGACACCACAACAAAATGGGTTGGTGGAAAGGAAAAATAGGTGTCTCGAAGAGATGGCTAGAACCATGCTTGACGAAGCTAAGATTCCCAAATACTTTTGGGCGGACGCCGTGAGTACCGCTTGCTATGTTTTAAATAGAGCAGCAATTCGGCCGATACTCATGAAAACCCCATATGAACTTTATAAGGGTAGAAAACCCAACATTTCTCATTTACGTGTTTTTGGTTGTAAATGTTTTGTTCATAATAATGGGAAGGACCAATTGGGTAAGTTTGATGCTAAATCGGATGAAGGTATTTTCATTGGTTATTCCTCACGTAGCAAAGCATATAGGATCTTTAACAAAAGAACCCAAATTGTGGAGGAATCCCCTCATGTTGTGTTTTCCGAAGATAATACTCGCTTGGCGAGAAAGGAATCCGGTTTTGATCTTGCAGGTATCTTGGATAGCTTGAAAGATAAAATCCAAGAAGAACCTTCAAAGGAAAACAAAAATGAAATTGGGGAACAACCAACGGAAGAAGCGCCACAATTAGAAAAAGGAATAAATAAGCCTAACGAGTGGAGAACGATCAAGGATCATCCTCTCGAACAGGTAATTGGCGATGTTGGAGAAAAGGTAAGTACCCGAAACTCTCTTAAAAACACTCTAGGACACAATTCTTAAGAGTTCACGGCATTACTTGTTAACACTAGTGTAATTTATTAATTTCGCTATAAATTACTAACTTGAGCGTCGGAGACGTTTAAATCTATTTTGCAGGTACCACCCCAAAGGTAGGGGGAATTATGAAGTTTTAGCACAAAATAATCGACTATTTCAAGCCACTAATCGATTATTTTCTGTGCAGTACATCGATTATCAGTATCAATAATCGATTGTTTATGACTGATTATTACTATTATGCATCTGTGTTTAATTCTTTACTTCCTAAATTGCATAATCGATTTCCGCCTCAGTCATTCAGCAATGCTTTCTACAACAATCGATTATTTTTTCATACAATCGATTATTTGACAAATTCTGATATTCTCCAAGTTCACTGTATCAAATTAGTTCCCTAAATAATCGATTACCAAGAATTGACAATCGATTACTTCATATTAATTTTTTTTGTTACCGTTTGGCTCCTCAATCGATTCCTGTCAGGTCTTAAATGCTCCATAATTGATTACCAAAACTTAAAAATCGATTATTTCATTCAAATTCTTTACCGTTTGACTCAAGAATCTATTTGTCTGATTCAAAATCTCAATCAAACAGTAAATACAATCGATTATTTCAGTTCAATAATCGATTATCTAACGGTCAGTAATTTTAATTCTTACCGTTTTCTGACTACTCCTAAACCAAAATCTCAGCAAATGTCTCCATTCAATGCTTGATAATCCTTTCCTCTATAAATAGGCATCATAAGAGCTCACATTCACCCACTCAAGCACTATCTCTAGTATTCAAAAGCTAAATCTCTTCTATTTTCTTTGCCAAATTCCAGCAGTCTTTCTCCTAACATGTCTGGACGATCTTCAAAACGTTCCTGATCCAAACATGGCGCATCAGCCTCAACCGCCCCTCCTCCTTTAAATTTTCCATACCAAGACGGTTCCGTCTTGTTCTTTGAAACTGAAAATAAACTCACAAGGTTCCTATCAAAATTTGAGAAACGCACCATTCTTCCTCCTCGGTTCTCAAATAGTAAACTCCTTGAGCCTTTCACCCCTGCCGCAAATATGTTAAAGGAGTGTCAACTATATGACTTCTTGCTTCTCACTCATCCTCACATAAACACAACTCTCGTTCAAGCTTTTTACTCAAACCTCCATAAAGATGAAGATGGCGAACTTGTCACCTCCATTAATGGGGTTCAAATTCTTCTCTCTGAAGAGAATCTCCACACCATTGCCCGCCTTCCAAATGAAGGTGAAGACCTTTACCGGTATATTGATAAGGCCGGGGCTCTCTTTGATGAAACCATCCTTCTCCACCAAGCCGGTATAACCTCCTATGATCCATCTATCTCTACCCGTCGTCCTACCATAACGGGAATGGATCCAAACTACCGGTTGATTCTTTACTTCATCACCCGAGTCCTCAAGCCTAGACGGCACAATCACACCACCATCTCCCAGGAGGATACCAAACTTCTGCATGCCATTGTCACCGGAGCCAAAATAAATTGGTGTCGGCTCATCAAAATTCATATGCTCGATGCCATCGGTGATGACATGCCTCTTCCTTATGCCCTCCTCATTATGAACTTCCTTGAAGCATCCGGATTTGTCACAGAAAATGGTCCTCTCAAAAGGAGTACCAAAATTTGGGAAATCTCGGAGTCTTCTTTCCATCATGATGGTGATCATGCTCCAGCTCCTTCTTCAAGTCGTCCACCCCGTCGTGCTCGTTCGTCCCAAGAGCCTACTCTCCAAACCATATCCGACCAGCTTGCTCAACTCACTCATGAGATCCATGGATACTTTGATCATGTCAATTATCCATATGCAGCTCTCGTTCCTTTTGAAGCAGCGCCGGATAACGAGGCGGACAACGACGGAAATGAATAAATTTTTTTTGTGTTTTGTGTGGTTTTTGCTGTTGTTCTCTTTGGTTCCCATTGATGTACCCTCTAATTTTTTTTCCAATAAATAAACCTTGTTTATTTCATCTTTTTGCATCTTTCCTTACTATTTTTTTTGCTAATGGCAAAAGGGGGAAGAAAACGGGATATCGGGTATGCACCACCTCTTAATTCATTGATTGCTTATAAGCTAAAATTGAGGGGGAACTCTTAAATTGAGGGGGAACAAGAACAAAATTGCATAATTGTTACTTGTCTTGAATTGTTGTTACTTGTCTTGAATTGTCAATATCTTTTGCCTAAATTGCATATCCCGCTTAATGTTTACCATTATCAAAAAGGGGGAAATTGTTAGAAACACGTTCTCAATGCAATATACTAAACGTGTACTCTTTTGTAGGTTTTGATGAATGACAAACGAAGCAAAAATTAATATATGACGGAATTCAAGTACAAGCGCACAATGGTTGCGAATAAGATTGAAGTTCAAGATATAGCTTTTAATTGTTATTGAGTTGTTCTAAATTGTAATCTCGATCCTATAACTTGACTCATAGTATGGCCTCTCTCATAAAACTATTTTCCAAAATCATGCATATTTAATTCTGTGTCAAAAAGATTTTAAATCATGCATATTTACATTAGACAAAATGTTTTCTAAACATGCCTCAAAAATCTGGGCTAAAATAATCGATTATGTACTTATGATAATCGATTGTTTCTGAGCCAAGACTGCATGACAATCGATTATGAATTAATGGTAATCGATTGTGAGTAAGACAGTGAACATCAGGTTTTTCCAAATCTGCATGATAATCGATTGTGAACAAATGACAATCGATTGTTGTTGAGGTAAAGTTTTTCAATACTCAAAATAATCGATTATGAACTAATGGTGATCGATTGTGTTGAGTTGATGTCTTCCAGTGATTTTAAATTTAATTAAGTAATCGATTATGTCTTTAGATAATCGATTATCACTGAGACAGTAAGTTTTATGATTTTCAGAAAATAACAAGTAATCGATTGTTGCAAAGGACAATCGATTGTTGAAGCTGGCCGTTGTCAAATGATTTTCAAATACCATAAGGTAATCGATTATTGATTCTAGATAATCGATGTTCTGCTTAAAATCCGGAAATGATTTTTAGAACGTTGCTGAAGTAATCGATTATTGATTTTATATAATCGATGTTTTGCTTAAAATCTGGAAATGATTTTTAGAACGTTGCCAGTAATCGATTATAGATTATGTATAATCGATTGTGAAGCGTTAAATCTGGGATTGATTTTTAAACTGACTGGCAGATAATCGATTGTTTGGTCTTAATAATCGATTATCACTGAGTAATTTCAGCAACTCTTAATTGGCAATTAGACAACGGTTGAACCAACTTTTTCAACTATAAATACAGCTTCATTTCAGTGTTTTAAAAAGAACAACATACACAAACTGATCATTACATTGCTATAAGCTTTCATTCAATTGTTCTTCATTTTCTACTCATTTCATAAAGCTTTTGAGAGCCATATTATTGCTTAAAGTTGTTGTGATCTTGAACATATTCTTTTACTCATATCTACTCAATAAGGAGTACTTTAGTTAAGTGAGTGTCCAAGTATTTGATATACTTGTAAGAGAATTGCGATTCTCTTGTTTCAAGGAACTTGCGTTTCCTTGGGTGAAGTCTTTGAGATTGCGATCTCCGAGCAACTGTTTGAGGCTTGTGTGTGTAACGGTTTGTTGAGCACCCTTAAGCTTAACAAGATAGTGAAAAATCTTGAGAGAGTCTCTCGGGGACTGGACTAACCACGTTGGTGGCCAACCAGTATACATCTTTGTGTAAGTTTATTTTTCTGCATTTATTTTACTTCCTGCAAAGTTTAAATTCCGCAAGAAAACGCTAAATTCTATTAATACGCTATTCACCCCCCCCCCCCCTCTAGCGTAAAGCGTAGTTTCTAACAGAGTGCCCTTGGCTTGGGTGAGTAAAGATCTAACGAACTCGGCTATTTTTATGTCGATATTTTCATCTTTCCTTGGGAACACGAGAAGCCCTAAGAAAACCACCATAAAAGCAAAGCGTCTATGTTCTTCCCATTTTTGGCGATTTCCTTTGCTATATATTTTGTTTTCTAGATTGTTGAACCATCCTAAGTGGCCATATCTCTAGTATATAAAGTGTGGAGTACAAAATCCAGCTGCCAAATCTGGGTTGTGGACCATCCTGCTTATTTTTAGTGAGTCTAAGAATCTGTGCACGCCTACAGTTCTCGGGGAAATCAAATACTTGTGCCTTAAAGGAAACTCAGCGCTCTCAATGTATCCGGCTATATCCTCTAGGGTCGGGTTGAGTTCAAAATCTGAAAAAATGGAACACGTTGTGCGCCGGGTCCCAGCATGTGACCAATGCCCTTATGATGTCTCCCCGAGGCTTAATCTCCAACAAACCAATAAGTCCTTTCAAATATTTTTTGACCACATCTTCCCTTCGTCACCTAGATCATTCCACCACAGACGTAACTCCAAAGGGACTTTGTTAATGATTGAGAAAGGTTCATTTTGAATCCTGCTCATCCTGCACATTTATTAAGGTGATTTAATCACTTATTTTGAAGAAAAAGTGACTCCATTTTATTTTATTGAAAATTTCAAAAACAAAAACTCGTCGTTGCAGGTACGACCTTTTAGCACTTTGGGGAAGAAGATTTTAAGGTTGTGCCCCCTAACCGTTGAAAATGACCCAAAGTGGCTGTTCTTGCAAAACAGCCTTCCGGCGCCTTTTTGGGAGCATTCGACTTATTTTAAACAAGAAAGCATCACTCGACAAAATTGAAAACATTTTTGTTATTTTTGGGCTATTTTTACAAAATGGGAAGTTGGACCTGATGGGGGTTGCCTACATATCTCATATCCGGTGAGAATCAAACTGGCGTAGTTCGGGCAGATTTGACAAAACCAACTATTTTTGAAAAACTTTCTTTTTCTTTGATTTTCTAAAAATTTGGCGGAGTTTTGGTACAATTTGGGTATTGGGTTTTTCAAAACAGGTAACTAACTCACTCAACCCTAACACTATTATTCTTTTTTCTATTTTTTTTTCTTTTCAAATTTCTCCCATTATTTACAAGTCGGTCAGCATGCAGATCCGAAGCAAACAAATGCACAAATAGCAAGTAGGATGCATCAGAATTGTCTTTTCATTTCAGGTCACCTATCCTAGAAGGACCCAACCCATGTGTTGAGTCACTTAGGTCAAATGCACGTGATGCAAGCAAGTGTACCTACTAGGGATCCGGCATGAGGCCGAATTATTCTAGGTTCAAATCCTGGGTATATGTTATATACTGTGTACTCGAGCGGATAACTCGAGTCGAAGAGGGGGCTACGTACCGGGAACCAAAAGGCCATCCGGCTTAGTAACTTGTCTGGCCTCTTTCTTACTTCAAGGTATGACACTAACTGAATAGAGAGTCTCAACCAGCGAGCACATCCCCGAAGGTGAGAAGAGAAGGGTTTCGTAAGATTATATATATACAATTCAGGTAATATCAAAGCGGTAAAGCACTTAGCACGTTATGATGAAACATGTAGGAAAATCAGATAATAAATAAAGCCAAGTATAATAGATATTCTAAGATTGAATTCTTAAACCCTGAACCGAAGTTATGGGTTTTTCTATCCCCGGCAAAGTCGCCAGAGCTGTCACATCTCCTTTATTACACACCTACCCCGAAGGGTAATGTATAAGGGGGATTTTTAATTTAAGTGACATTATTCGAAATGGAATTATTTATTTATTTCGGAGTCACCACTCGGGATAGGTTTGGCTTTTGGTGTCCCAAGTCACCGGTTTTTCTTGAATCCCAATTAGAGGAAGTTTTCGACTTTCCAAATGAAGTCTGTGAACCATAAATTCTTGAGTAAGGAATTCTGATAACCCGAGGGAAAGTGTTAGTCACCCTCGAATTCCGTAGTTCTAGCACGGTCGCTTAAACTATCATAATTGGCTAATTATCTGATTTTAAACATGTTTATTCTATAGTGAAATTTTAAAATTACTGACCGATTTTAATTGAATTTTTGAGGAAGATTGCAATAGTATTAAAATTCATCTTGAACCACGTCACATAAATACACCCGTGATTTTTGACATACTTTAACACCGTTGAGATTTGGATTTGGGTCACATAAATGCGCATCCGAGAGTAGCTTTATTAAATGCGCGCCTAAAACAACTAGCGCGTTGATAATTTTGCGGGAGGCCATGAAAATTTTCTATATAGTGTGTCCCGAGTTCTAAGTATTTTTTAAAGAAATGATTAACGAGGGCCACACAATTTGTGATTTTATTTGGCGCGGCACACCTCCATTTATTTTTAAAGGACATCCTAAAGGGAAACTAATATTATCTATTAAGGGTTGTCTCTAAAACAAAACTTAATTGATTGGCATTATTAATCAAAAAGAATTCAAGAAAATGCTTCAGCAAATTGGGCTTCGAAAACAGCCCATGGAAAAGGAAATTGTTTCAGCCTTAATCATGTGAGGCTGTGAGTTAGCTAGAATTTGCGCCTCCATACTAATAAACGAACAACCCAATAGGAAGGAAGTTTCACTTAAGATATACAGCAAATATGGACTTATTCAATCGAGCCTAAACTTCAAAAAAGGACAATTGCCCTTGCTAAAACCTTAAGCGCAAGTCTGTTATTGAAATTGAGAGGCCCAATCATATGGCCTCGTTGTCTTGTGGTCATGGCCTTCAACGTTTTGGGCTTGTAATCGGCTCAGCAGCATTTGAACTATGTTAACTCTGCCCATGGTAATTTGATGTCTTGGCTTAAAAGGCCCAAACGATTCTACTGAAACTATTAATAACTTAAAATCCCCATAAAAATACAGTATGAAATCTAGGAATTATAGCAGCCTGCTCTAATAAGCTAATATGCCGAAAATGTTAAATAATTTGTAAATCCTCACAAAGCCTCACAAAAACAAAATAGATATGAGCAAATGGTTTTAGAGAGTAAAATAACAACTGATATAAATAAAAGGCATGAGTTTCAACTCTTGATTTCCATTTCATTTTCCAAGTTTCATGACAATCAGTAGAATTTACAAAGGAATGTACCTGGATATGACCAAAACAATGGTAAATTCGAGTCAGGAGGTAGCCAATGACAAACAGTAGCAGTGAGCAGCAATTAGCAGTAGTTTCAAATTAATTCCAACAAGGAAATGTTATCAAGTAACCCAGGAAGTGATTTTAATCGAATAACACCAGTTAACAAACTTAAAATCAGCTTGAATGACCAAATTGAAACTCAGAGATCAACCATGAGCTCCTAAAACCTCAACTACTGAATTACCAAGACAATTCAAACCATTTTTTAATCTTATATAAGCTGGAAATTTGATCAAACGGGTGGAACTTAAAATTATCCTAAGAAACTTCTACGGAATAGTGTTTTTTAGAGTTTTGGGTTGCATGAAGTTTTTCACTATTTTTTTAGTGTATTTTTATGCCTTCACCCTCTAAAATTTCTCCCAAATCTGACTTGCAAGGCAAGGTATTGCCCTTTCATAGATAAAGTCTAGGGAAACCTTCAGATTTTGGCTTTTTTTATATAGTCCCTCTTTTAATTACTTTTTAGCTTAGGTGTCCTTTAACTATTGACTTGTTACCCAAGTTAAACTTGTTAAAATTCTGAAATTCATAGAGAAACCCTCACTAGAAACTTCCAAGTCAGTTACACTAAGATTCCTTGCCCTGAAGTTCCTAAACTACTCCTGAAGTGTCTTGTTTTTACCTCTTTTACTACCATGAATTGCCCTTTGATTTTAGACTAGTAAATATATTCTGGAGCCTTGTTCAGGTTTAAATCATGATAAGTCCAAATGAATCCAATTATGAAAGAAAAATAAATAGAAAACAAATCAGCACAATGAATTTGACATGCAACACCCATACAAAAATTCGACCACAAGATATGGTAAGCTAATTAAAGCAAATAGTCAATAAACCAAATTTGTCGAATGATACATTCGAATGTTATTCACAAAATATAATTCAACACCTTAGGAACCAATCATGAAATCCAACTCAGCAAAAAGAATAAAACTAATTGAACTTAGGGATGCAATTCAAACAATAGACTAGAACAAATTCGACTAACACAAGCTAAACCTAATTTGAATTCAGGTAACAAACAAATGCCAAAATCGACAGAAGAAATTCAATGACTTAAACCTAATTCTAAAATAAAATTAAGCTAACAGAAAAGACGAGGAAGAGGAAATTCAGAAAAGAAAAGCCTAGGAGACTTAGCTTAAATCTGAATCGGACTTTGGACTTGAAAGGAAACTTCCATGCAAACTCTAGAAAACCCTAGATTCAGGTTTTGAGCATTTATAGAGATGTTTGAGGGCGACTGAATATGGATTTTAGATGAGGGAGGTAAGGGGGTCGTTTGGTATTGATTTGGATCGATTGCCGGCGGCGGCACCGTGTCCGGCGGAGGATCCAGCATTTCAAACGGATATTTGAGGGGTTTGGCTGATATTCGAAGGACACCATGTCCAGATTTGGGTAGAGGAGGTTAAGGGGGTGCAATGGTGTATTTTTTTGGAGTATTTGGAGACTTGCTGCCGCCGCCGGCGATTTTCGGTCGGCGAAGTTAGGGTTTGACAAGGTACGAGGTAATTGGGGTGAGGGCTGTTTGGACCATTATATATTATTCCCACCCTAGTTCTCGAACGTCGGATGAAAGAAAATCAATGGCCAAGATTGAAACTAACCTAAGCAACGTAGTTTTGGCAATGGTGGGGTGGACCGGGTAAAATGGAACATATATGTGCTGGTTTGGGCTGCGTCTTATTTAAAATGGCCCATGGGCAACAACTTTTCCATATTATACTTCTTTCAATTTCTTTCATTTTTTCAACTTTCTTTTTAATTTATTTTAATTTTAAAACTAAACATAATACTAATTCCTAAAACTAAAAAAACTAATTAGACTCAATATGACAATTCACACAATTATTTTAAACAAATTTGCACAAAATTACTCAAAAATCAAGACTAAAATTAAGAGTGCAGATTACACTATATTTTGGTGATTTTCATTTTTATAAAACAATTCACTTTCTAGTTAATCCTAAAATGCAAAGTTAAATCCTAAATGCAATGTAGTGTATTTTATTTTTTTGGGTTTTTGTCATGATTTAAATGCACAGTTATGCAAAAAATTAGCAGGAAATGCCACGAATATCCATAATTTCCAATAAACAAAAGAAATTATTTTGTTTTAATTTATAGGAGTAATTCATGTAGGGTAAAAATCACGTGCTCACACCTTTGACATATCATTTTATCCTCATGGTCCTATAATCACTAGTGCCATTTAGTGCGTGCATAGACACTTGAAGATTGAGTGTTGATTCCTCAAAGGTCTCCTCATCCACCAAATTCTCCTCCCACTCTTCCTCTTCTGTTCTTTTATCCAATTCAAGAATGAGTAATTTCTTACTACACTTATGGTTGGGAGTGTACTTCTCATAACACCAATAACAAAGCCATTGGGCTCCTTTCTCGTCAATTTCGGCAGTAGATAGTCTTCTTGATCCCTGAAGTAATGGTTTAGCATTAGTTTTTTTGTACTTATTATTCCTTATGGACCTGCTTTCTTCAACCATTTGGCTTGATAAAGATCCTTTTGAAGTGGTACTCCAAGCATTGCTAGAAGCAGGAGGTAAAAATCTTGTACTCCCCGCCATAGCTTGAGTCTAATTTTGCTAAAGTTTGAGGAACTGCTCAGCCAAGCTTTCTTTACTGTAAGCCTTCATAAGTGTTCTAGGCCCTAACATCCTCACTTGCGCTTCAATTTCTGGTTTAACATTGGCCAACAAAATGCTAATAGCATGTTCTTCTGTTACCTCTACTTGGTTCAACAATTAATCGAATTTATCGAGGTAATCCTACACACTTCCTGTTTGTTTGATTGCCGCCAATTCTGCCATAGGATTTACATGCTCAACATCTCCAAATCAGAGATGTATTGCCCTTATATAATCATCCCAATTGGGAAACCTTCCCATTCTTGTCCTCATATACATTTTATGCTATTGCAACGCCTTACCCTCCAAATTAATGGAGGCATCTTGAATCTTATTTTCCTCCAAAATCTTCTCATAATCAAAGAATTGTTCAGCCTTATACATCCATCCATCAATATCTTCCCCACTAAATCTAGGAAATTCAAATAACTGATAACGAATATTTTGAGAGTGGTTGTTACCTTGGGCATGAACTCTGTCATTCTCTACCATAGTTGGAGCTGCTTGACCCACCGGAATTCCATTCCCAATGACCATGTTTGTCAGTAGTTGCGTATCTGATCCAAAGTATCTTCGTGTCTAGCTTCATTCTCTCAAACTTTTCACGCAATTCATCTATCTCACGCTCAATTCCCATTTACGGTGTTTGTTGTTGTCATCTCCGACATCTTTCCTTCGTCTGAGAACTGCCTAGCTCTAATACTAATGAAGCAATGTCAATGAAGAATTTCAGTTACGCTATCCTAAAGGATTGGAGTGGAAGGATCAATCCTTGAACAGAGTTGCGTCTAATTGAATTAGGGAGATAATAGAAGAAAGAAGAAGATATTATTGATAGAAGAAATGTGTAAATCAGATTAAATATTATAATTCTTCACTGATAGAGTATATAGCCTTGCTCTGTAACTAACTGTTGTAACTAACTCTTCTAACTCCTTAACCAACTAATAACAGCTTTAACAGCTTCTACTCTCATATTCGATATTTGTACAATTTCTATGTAGCACGAACAAAGCATAAAGTAATCTTGAATCTACCCCGAGCATGAATAACAATGGCACATGCATATACGCTCTAGACCTCTCATATACATCACCCTCGCATGTAACAAACAATAATTTATTAGGAAAAATTCTCTCAAACCAAAGCTAGACAAGACACTTACCTTATCCGGCTAGTTATCAACCCCAAAATGCGTCTAAACCTTGTTATACACCTCCAATTATACAAATACAAGCCAATCATCATCCAACAATGTCATACAATACTACATCAAGCAATCCCAATCAATAAAATTACAATTTTTGAATAATTTTCAAAAAGTCAAGAAAAGTCAATTCGGGCATATGTACCCAAGATCTAAAGCCAATACTATATCCTTATGATCCATAACATGTCGAGTCCAAATATGTGATTAGATTTCAACTTTGAATCCAAATCGATACTCAAATCTTCAAAATACACTCTCTTAAGGTGCGACAAAAACCCCAAATTTCACTTTGAAATTCCAGATTTTTAGGTGTAGAAATCAGTAAGGAATCATGATATCTAATAAACATCAAGTAGATATTATTTAACCAAAAAAATGTGTGAAATCCATCTCAAAAAAATGCCTCTTCTCATCTCCAAATAATCAAAATAGTGAAAAATGAGCAATTCTCGATATTCTGGATATAAAAATATCCCTGGCAGAAATTCCTTCTTCGTGATTTAGACCTTCAATCACCCAATCACGATGCATAAAATGATCTAGGACTTCAACCATTCTACGCGAATGCAAACAAATAATATGATCGTGAAGGCCGACTGGCCTCTCCTCTGCTCAAACGCGAGCTTCCTTCTGCGAACGCGAATGCCAACCTTGCCCAACCTCCTTTCTTCTACGAGACCACACAACTCTCTTTTGTGATTGCGATACACCATGATAAGTAGTATATTACCAACTTATGTCTTCTTGATACTTAGACTTTTGTATAATTTTATTGAGAAACAAAGACATTGGTTGAGGTATATTGGCATATTCAAGTATTATGTGATTTAAAGAAGTTATGGAAGAAACAAGTCAAAAATAAGTTAAAATGAAAAAAATTAAGTGTTGCCATTTGTTGCTCTACACGATCATGGAGGTTCTTGATGTGATTGCGAACATCCAGGAAAATGTGTGTCGATAATGTGTGTGTTGGAAAGTGAACGCGTCGAAGGAATGGAAAGGCTAATCGAGTACTCTATATGTGGAGTGTCACTGCCCAAACTCTATAATAGATCGTGATGGCGCCCAACGTCATTGCTAGGGAAGACAACACGTGAACCTCCATTAAGTTATCCATTTTAAATTTTAAAACAAAGAATTTCATTAAATAAATAAAATAAAATCTATCACTCATAGAAACCTATGTTTTTCGTTACCAAATTTCTAAGTATAAATAATTCATAAAGTGAAAAAAGATAATAATAACATGAAAAGCAATAATGAACATTCACTAGGATCACCCAAAACTCAGTGTCACAAGTGGATGTGCATCTACTAGAATAATACAACACTACAATAACACTTGTCTAGAATGAAAAGTAGACAGGATAAAATAATTGAACATGATGGAAACCTCGGGTGCTACAGATCATAGCATGGAATGCAGCTTACCATAAAGTCTCCTCAACAGCTATGCCAATGTGCCAAGATGACCACCTAATTTACATGCCTTAGTGCCTGCATATTAAATGGAGAAATGTGGCATGAGTACGTAAATCGATGCATATCTAGTAAGTATCTAGCCTAACCCCGAAGAGGTGGCAACGAGGGATCGACATTGACACTTACTAGTGGTCCAATAAATCAAATATAATAAGGTATGCAAGTATATAACATGGTAAGTAAACAGTTAGAATAGATATAGGCAAATAATATGGTCTACAACTGAATAATGAACACAAAGTCCTCAAATACCGGACACATCCTCAAATATAATATGTAATGCTCAACACTAACTTAACGATCACGTCTCAAGTCACGAAAACTCATGAGTACGATGACTCCTTATCATGTATTTTTCATGATTCTGCCAAGGCGAGCAGCCCGATCCCATAAGATTCCTACCATGGCATACGTCTTGATCCATGGATGCATCTCATAATATTGCCAAGGCGAATGGCCCGATCCCTTAATAGTCGTGTATATACATTGTCAAGGTCGTACCGTATGATCTATGGATGCATCTCATAATATTGCCAAGGGGAACGACCTGATCCCATAATGATATTGTTGAGGCATCCAACCGATCTCATAATAATAGTGAATACTTGACGGGTCACTGGCCCCACTTACGAAGGTACACGTGTGTTGTGACATTCAAGAAACTTTCGGACAAATGCATACAACACAAGAGAAATCTGTAAAAGGAAGTGTGATCTCTATTGTTACTCAAGTAGCTAATCATATATCACAAATCGTACATTCGATACTTTACGCAAGTCTAATCTCAGAACAGAACAATTAAATAGGAAATTTTAACTCAAATATTGCATTTAAGACATGGTATGAGTCTAAGTCTACCCGGGCCTGATAAGGAATTCCAACATACGCACAGACACTTGTCATCGCATATGTGTTTAGCTCCCACAACATGTAGGACATAGCAATTATAACACCTACATGGTAAATTCCTCCTCAAGGTTAGACAGGAGACTTACCTTTCTCCGAAGTTTCATAACTGGCTCTAATGCCTATCTAACACCTCAAACCGATGTCTATTCATCCGAAACAAGTCAAACACATGCAAACCAATAAAAATTTACTCCAACACTCATAATTTAAATTTATAACAATTTCCACCTTCGGACCAAAAGTCAACATAGTCAACCATCGGGGCCCATATGCCTAAATTTCAAAAGCTTTCGAGGATAAAAATTACCCATAACACCACGAAATCAAATATATAATTTATTCCCAATCCCATGTCCAATTTCGTGGCCGAAATTCATTAATACTAAATTCTAAGTTTTCTTAAAAGGTACCACAAGTTTTATCAATTTTCATGTTAAAATCCACATATAATTCATGTGTCTAACTTACAATAAATAGGAATCACTCACCTTGTAATAAATGATGAAAATATCCCTTTAAAGAGCTCCTAAAATTGCCCAACCAAGTGAAAATATGAGAGAAATGGGATAGTCCTAAAATAAATTGAAGTATGCCCAGGCCTTCTTCGCGATCACGGAGTACACTTCGCGATCGCTAAGGCCAAAAATACAGCTGCCCAAAAATACATAAAGCATTCACGACCTCCGAGTCACGTTTGCGAATCCTCCGGATTCCTTCCCTTCACGTTCGCGTTCCATGAGCAACGTTCGAGAAGGCTAAACGTCTGCCAGGTCCACCATCCCCATTCCTTCTTTGTGAACGCAGTACCCTTTTGAAGTCGCGTTTAACAGCCATTCCAAGCCTATACGAATGCAAAGGCCATCCTTCCATCCCCAATTAGATTACCTTCCGAGATCATGACTCCTCTTACGTGATCACGATGCACATCAAGAACACCAGAAACCAACAGTTGCAAAATAAGGAGAAATGGTCTCAAACCACCCCGAAACACACCCTATGCCCCCACGACCACCTCTAATTGCACCAACAAGTCTCAATATATCCAAACTTATCCAATAGGCTCAAAATGCCGCGAATAATATCAAAACCATGAATCGATTATCAAAATCCTTCTTTTAACTTTTCACTCTCACACTTCGCCAAACGTGTCTGAATCACAGTTAGACATTCGCGAATGCAACAAATTTTATGTACAAGTCACAATTCACAATACGAACCTATTCTAAGGCTCGAACTCCTAAACAGATATCAATAGCACCAAAATTCACTTTGAACCAATTTTGGAAAATTCTAAAACTTCAAGATGTAAACTTTCTACATTAACCGTCGAAACGCTCTCGAACCATCTGATATTCAATCCGAACATATGACCAGGTCCAGAATCATCATCCGTACCATTAGAATCTTCACATCCCGATTATGAGGTCGTTAACTCAAAAGACTAACCCTGGTCAACTCTTTCAACTTAAAAATTCGGAATGCAGAATTTTCCTTCCAAATTAGCTCTGAACTTCTCGGAATTCAAATTTGACTACATGTGCAAGTCATAATACATTAAGTGAAGTTACTCAAGGCCTCAGACCCCCAAAAGACACGCTAGAACTCAAAACGTCGATCGAGTCGTTATATTCTCCCTCCACTTAAATATATATTATCATCCTCGAACATGCTAAGAACCATTCCAGAGTTTCCTTGAATCACTTTTTAACAGCTTTTTCACCTACCCATGCCAGCACAACCCATATAAGCACATTATCTCAATCTACTCAGAAGATCATTCCTACTACGTCAGCCCAAGAACCTTAAAACAAAATTCTAACATCCTAAATTCTCTACAAGGCCTGATTCTAATATACGCACGCCGTATACTGAACCAAAACATGATCATGCACCCATGTTGTAATCACACGATGCACCATATAATTCATTTGCCTATAGTAATATTCTCCAAACACAATAGTCGCAAATTTACAAACCTGAGGCTCGTAGTATATCCCATATCACACACAAGCCTAGTTCCAACCCTCACAATACTACAACAATGAAAGAGATGTGCAGAAACTTATAGTCGCCCGTCAAAATAATAACTCATAGAGTCTCTCTGCTCGAGAAGAAATAATGTTTCATTCTAAATGAATAATGACATTTTCCCTGTAATATACCTTATATAAATCTAATTGCACTCATTTCAGATCCAACAACCTCGTCTCACCCAATATAAGCTACTCGGACAATAAGTCACATCAAACACCATCCAAAATCTCGTACAACGCCATCAATGCACCAATAATCCATAACTCGAATATGACTAGTAAAGAAAATGAACTGGGGTAAAGAATTATCCGGCATGCATAACTTATTAAAAAACTAGACAAATGCTATGAACCTATATAAGAGATGAGGAACAAGACACACAAACAAGTAAAATGAACCGTACCCAATATCTCACTGTTGCGGCATATAACCCGATCTAAACATCGTACCTGGGGAGGTGTGCCACCTGATCCCAACATAGCAAGCAATAAGAAAATACTACATCAAGCCAAAATACTCATGCCCATGAAATGCCTGGACATCGACCAAAAGATCTCCAAGTGCATATACACAACCCTGGAGGAGATAGATAGCTTCACGCGCTATAGAACACCAAACACGATTAAGGTGAAATAAAGGACCTGCTTCTCGTGAGCATCTCGCTCATATAACACCACAAGAAAAACCATATTACAACACACTTGTGAATAATCAAGCCATATTGTAACCCACATGGTATAAAAGAGTAGCACCTGAAATAGATAGAGGCAGGAATATCATCCACCATGCCAGAAGACTTATCCATAAGTAATGCTATTCGACTAAGCATATCTGATCTGGTATAAAAATATACATTCATGCTAGGCCTACCATCGAACCTCGAGTCAATTATGATCATCCCAAAATGAGCCAATAACCTTTCAAAGATACTCAATAACTCTATCCATAACACATATGATCTACCGTCCAATCTGAAACAACTCCCATGGTCCACAACCAAAGAAATAGTGCGTCTATCAGAAAAACTCTCCCATTTGTGATAGTACCAGAATCCCATGCCTATTTCAATCTCTACCCCTTAAATGACTAAGGACTACAATCATCTCGTGGGAGATTCTCCCACAACCCTCTACAGCGATAATAAAGTCTACACATCCATGGCTACCAACCGCATTATTTCTGTAATGCCAATTAACACACAACACCTCTTCTGCAAGAGACCCTTCCAAGTGACACTAAATAGTACGAGCATTGTTGGACGTAGATATTACAAATACCCTCGTATTAATGAAAAAATCAACATATGATATTTCAGAAAGGCGCACGCAAGGTATGTCAGCATATGTAACAATAGTAATCAACAACTTGAATATCGCAGTGAAGTGCGCAGAAGTGCAAAGGAATTATTTGAATAAAATGTGGCTGACTTGGAGTATGTTGTTTGTCTGGAAAGGAATAAATTGAAGAACATGGTGGCTGAAATAGATGGCTTTACTAGTTGAGGGCTTAAATCATATTTATGGATCATAAGTGAATTTAAGAACGAAGTAAGTCTCGTTTCTAATCTTGTAAAAGGGAATTAACCCCATAGGTGAAATGAATTAATATGTGCTTCTGTTGTGGGAGCTACGTAGGCACGAGGTGACGAGAGTCCATGCGTAGCTACTAATTATGCTTATGTCTCTACTTTTTATGCTTATGTCTAGGTAGTTTAGGATCCAAATCATGTTATACTTGCGATGTTTGCACTTGTTAATTTAAGTGCTTAAATCATATTAGAAATTTATAAAGGAAATTGTAAAAGATCAAATCTCATTTACTTGGGTTTTTGACAAGTTACTTGATCATTAATAATAATTGGTGCTTCGTTGCATATTTTAGCCTCTTAAAAATCTTTGAAGCGGGTGTTTATAAAGTATCTTTTTTTCTTATGGAGCGGGCCGAATGCCTCTACAGTAGAATAGATGCATCTATGGTTTGTGTCGTTCGACCCTCAGCAGTGCAAATATATATATATATATATATATATATATATATATATATATATATATATATATATATATATATATATATATATATATATATATATATATATATATATATATTCGTGCGTAATAATACTTGGAGCCCAATTATGTTTGATATTTTTTCATTGGCGTGAAAGGTTAAATTGTTAAATGATGGAATGGTTTGGGATTTAATATTAGTGAAAGAACTGTTTATTTATCTCTTGTTATTGAGTTTTCAGCTTCATTATGTAGCCCATGCTTAATTATAATTCTGATATTTTATTATTGGCCCATAGTAAGTGTCGAAGCCAATCCCTCGTCACTACTTCCTCGAGGTTAGACTACATACTTACTTGATACATGTTTTTTATCTACTCACACTAAACTTTTACACTAATCGTGCAGGATCTGAGGCAGGTGCATCTGGTTATCATTCCAGCGCGTACTCTTGATTTCACGAGACTTAGCAGTGAGTTGCCTTCTGAGCCTGTTGTTGCGCCCCCTTTTTATCTCGAAATTGGGTTTCAACATTTCAGGGACAACTTCTTTTTGAGAGGGTTAGGGATTGGAAGAGTCGCCACCTAACGGATTAAGGTGCATTAGGGTACCTAGAGCAAATAACTCATGTAATCAGTTTGCATCATCATCATCACGGATTAAGGTGCATTAGGCACCCCTCGACGTCCACAATGGTGGGTCCCGGCCGAACTTGCACTATGAATTAGTCTAATAAGAATTGAGGGATTATTTAACAGGGATGAGGGGTCCTAAGTTCTTAAGCATAAAGGATCACTCTGTGCGACATAAATAATACTTCGTAACGCCCTCGAGTAGGGGTGTTACTCATATTATTTAGTGGGCGCAGACTATCATCTCCATCTACCTGATTACTATCTTTGAGTTTTTACTTAAAGCGCTCTAATCAGTTCTAATTCGTACCATATGGGTGCAGTACTCGTCCCTTACCTATGGCCCTGGAGGTATTAGGACCTCCACTATGATGGTTCTAGACCAACATATATTACTTAAAAATGTGAAATCTAGGTGACAAACAAAGGGAAAAAGGCCCCTGGCTTTCAGCCGGCCAAACTCAAGAGACACTTAGCACAGAAATCAGAACAAGAGAGCAAGAGAGAGCTTTAAGTTTTTTTTACTGAGAATCAAAAAACTCGAGTCTTGTCCTTTAAAGGGAAAAAGGGGAAGGGTGTAAATAGTACTCAACTAGACAGAAAAATAAGGTAATTATTCAAACACACACAAGTAAAAAATGAAAATATAAGTAAAATTAATTTAGGTTGAATTCAACAAATTAACAGAACATAATAACATAAAATCAGGCGAATATCACTTAAATTAGGGAGGGTATTATATATAATCATTCAATATTCAAAATGATGGATGAAATAAAGATAGGGAGTAATGAAAACATGTAAACCGAACCAAATAAGGGAGTACTAGTATCGCACAGGAAAGGAAAGATTGGAATCTTAGCAAAGATTTCAATAACCCTAGTTTGGGGTAAGTAAAATCAATAAGCAATTAACGCCAGAGTTAAATATAAATAGACAGAAACATTAAGAGAAATAATTAAATAAATGAAACCCTAGAAAAATAAGCAGAAATACAACGACATATAGACAGAAATAATTAGGGTAAGTGAAATCAGTCAAAAGTAATAAAGGAAACCGTAATAGATACATAGAGATGAAATAATGGATTTGGTCCGTCTTTGAAAATAAAAACCCTAATTTTAGGGTGTGAGCATGTGATTTTTACCCCCATTGAAATTACTCCAATAGGATTTTCCAGTTTAGGATTTTTCCTCTTTAATATTTATTTTTAGGATTTAATTGCGCATATGTGTTTTCATTAATGCATGCATAAAAATCATAAAAATAATAATAATAATAATAATAATAATAATAATAATAAATACAAAAATTGCACGAGCATTTAGGATTTGATTTCACATAGTTTTGTTAAATCAATTGGTAATTAAGGTTTATTTTTACAAAAAAATCAAGTAGTTATTTTGGCATTTTATTGTTTAGCATTTTATGATTAATTTTCATTATTGCATTTTTTTGCACAATAGGTAGTTATTAATTTTGATTTAGCCTAATTAGGAATTTTAGAAATAAAATTAGGAAATAATAAAAAGAAAGCAAACAAAAATATAGGTTTTAAATTAATTAACCCAGGCTGGCCACAATTAGGCAAAACCTGCATGCTCAGTCCGTCTCTAACCCAGTCCATCTAAGAGATTCCCCAAAATGACATCATTTTGGGGCAATCCATCTCAGCCGTTCATCAACGTTAATTCAACGGCCTTGAAACCCCTACCCAATCCCATAAATATGTTCAAACCCCTGTGTATATGCAAGATACCAAACCTTCATCTTCCTCGTATTTATACACTGGTGTATCACCACCCCATCGCCACCATAAACCCGCCGTCTACCACCCCTCAACCACCCTAACGCCGCCACTGGAAATCGCCTCACGGCGGCGGCCGGCCACCAAACAGCTGCAAAATTACACCATAAGACCTCCTCAACCTCCCCTTTCCCCTGCCACCATTAATTCCCCTCAAATTCACCCAAGCTCGTCGAATATTCGACAGAAGAGTCGCAGGCTCCACCGTCTCCGGCGACACCAACCCCAAATCAATCCAAAATAACACCCCTGAACCACCTCTTCCCCCTCTTCCCAACCATCTAAACCCCGTCCTTCGAATCCTAACAGACTTTTTCGAATATCAAATCGAAGTTTAACCCCAAACCCTAAACTCACCAGAATCCCATGAAATTGGTCCCAGGTGACCGTCTCACGTCCCCATCCACAATCCTTCCACCCACAAACCTCGAATGCTAGATACGACCAAAGTCAGGATTGAAACCCAGACCCCGTCCATAAATTACTTAACCCTAGCCTAAATACCCCCTCCTCCTTTCCAACAATGAGACAAGGGTCTCAAAAGACCAAAAACCATCTCAGAAAGGGCGAAGATCTGGAGATTTGAAAAAAAAAACCTATTTTAGGGTTGCAACGCTAAAAAGCTAAGTTCCCTTTATGCTTGATTTTTGTATGCTTTCTTGTTCTAATTGATTTTATCTTCTTTGATTTTTACTTGTTTGAATTCATCTGTTCATCTTCGAAATCATATGTCTTCTCTTTCTTTTGATTTTCTTTCTTGTTACTTGTTTAGGTTCATTTGTTTTCTATCTTTTCATCTTCAAGATATTCTGATTGGTTGTTTCCATTTAGAGTTACATGCTCGTCCTTGTTTTCCTTTTGACTTCTTGATTGTTCATTTGTTCATTTTTTGAAAATTTTGAATAATTGTTATATGCTCATCCTAGTTCTCTTCCGTTGATCTTCTCTATTTTTATTTTTTTTAAGTGTATTATATTTGAAATTCTGAATAGGAATCTCCATCTAGAGTCATATACTTGTCCTGGTTATCTTTTCTAATTATTCTTGATTTTCTTTACTTGCATTTGTTAAATATTCTAAGTCTCCCTATTTCTATTCTGAATGTTTAATTCCGTTATTCATCTTTTAGTTACATTAATTCATGTATTCTTCCTCGTAATTGCTTTTAGTTTTCTGCTGAGTATTTTAATTCGGTCATCCTTATAATTCATGTATAGTTGCTTTAGGTTCTCTTCTAATTGTTTTGGTTCTTCTTTTTCATTTCTTCTAAGTTTCATTGATTTCTTCATGTAAAGACATGCATGCCCATTTACTCTTCTATTAGGTTTTTCTAGTTAAGTGATTTCTTTTCCACCATATGTCTTGATTTTAAGATTGGATGACCTACTTCTAAATAGTTTGCTTAATATCTAAATTCATGAGCGTCTCTGAATAAGCATGCTCTGATTTTTCATTTCTTCTGGTCCCAAAATCAATTAGTATCCATGTGATTCTGAAGGTTGTGATAATTGGTTTCATCTTTGTTGCTGAGTAATTTAAAGTCCACATTAAGATATTTGCTTGAATCTATGTGCTGCATTGATCAAATTTTAACCCTTGGTTGTTTGTTTCTGCATAATTTAGTCTGCAATTCAGAATTTGATCTTGGTCTATAACCTGAAGTAATTAAATAGGGCCAATTTCTGACCAAATAGATAAGAACCAAAGCTTTAAAACACTTAGGCCAGTAATTAGGAAAAGGAACAGGGGTATTAAAGGCATTTGAATATAGGTAATCTTGTAACAAACTCCTGGAACGTTCTAGTGAAGGTTTAAAGTGTAATTTCCGTTAATTCTGCCCCAAAACTTGAGGCACAAGTTAGCAAACCAAGGACCATTTAGGCAAAACTGAAAAATAGATAAAGGACTAAAAGAAAAACAAAGAGATTTATGTTGCCCTAAGGCTTCAATTATAAAAGGAACATCTGATCATTTTCAAAGGAGAATATCTTCTTCAGGCATTTTTGAGAGTTAGAATACAGCTTTTAGATATAGATACACATTACACTTTCATACATTATTCAGAAAATCCTTCTCAAGCTAGTTCCTTTGATTAAGCCTTCTTTAATAATCGAAGTTTTATTCAATATATGTTGAAGATGGACTGATTGAATATGCCTTTTGAGCTGTTGGAGAGATTTATTTTCATTATTTGCTTCTCAAAATTTCCTGAGTTCCTGGGTTTTACAGGTTATTTGGCTGTTGTGCTCGCTTTCTACTCGTTTAAATTTGCTCTTAGGATCTTCTTTGCTGCTGTAATTCCAGGTATCATCTTCACTCGAATCTGGAAGCATAGCTGTTTATGCTCGAGATCAATATCGATAACGTAGATGATCTCATTTTATGAATCGTTGTTGAATTATAAACATTATTAATTCCAGTGGACGTTCTGGTATTGTAATAGACATAAATGTGTAATAATGTTGGACTGTGCTTAGAATTATAACTTTAATCTGTTTAGATGTAGTAGTTTTAAAGTAGGTCCGTCTATAATTTGCTTGATGTTTATGATTTAGTCTATAAAAATATGAAATTGATATTTGTACATGTATTCTGAACGATAAGTACATCAATTCCTTTCTTTAGATGCCAAATCCAAATCTGAGTCATATCTTATTAAGTTGTTAACATGAAATCATTATTAGTATGTTTTTTCTTTTCAAAAATAATCAGTTACACAATGCCAACAGCTGTAGTATAGTCGATAAAAGGGTTGCTATCATTTTCTACGATGAACTTATAGTCCAACGTTTCTGGGCTCAATTAGAAGGCCCAACTGTTGTCAGTTGTCACATAAAGAATATACATTCCTGGGCTAGCTATAAAACGAATCCCAAGTCGCATAACCAGCCACGAATGAGGCTAGAAATATAGGTGCCAAGTCTTTTTAAATGCATCACTCGCGTATGAAATAATTAAGATGTATTTTTTAAGAGACGGGTATAATAGAAAACAATAGTCGTTTTAGTTTTCCCTTTAAAATTAAGTGAGTTGCGCTAACATAACCATGCACTATGTGAGTTCCATAAATGTAATAAAAATGCCTAGAAATTTGGAGGTGATGTTTAGTTAATTTCACGACCTTCCATGAATTTCCCATTGCGTAGTTGCTACAGGCGCGATGTTAATAAAATATCTTCCTACACCTGGGTGCACATTTATGTGACCCAAGTACAAGTCTCAACGATATTTAAGTGTGTCGAGAACCCGGGTGCATTTATATGACGTGGTTCGAGACGTATTGTAATAACGTTGCAAATATTCCTAAATTAAATAAATGTGGTATAAGTATCGAAAATTGCACCATAAGATGAACATGTAGAAAAATCATAATTGTTAGCCAATTATAATAGTTTAAGCGACCGTGCTAGAACCACGGGATCCGAGGGTGCCTAGCACATTCCCTCGGGTCAACAGAATTCCTTACTCAAGAATTTCTAGTTCGCAGACTCCAATTGGGCAGTCGAAAAATTTACTCGATTTGGGATTCTATAATAAACCATTGACTTGAGACACCAAAAGTCAAACCTATCCCAAGTGGCGACTCTTAAATAAATAATTAATCCCATTTCGAATAATGTCACTTCAATTGGAAAAACTCCCTTATACGTGTCATCTTTCAGGGTAGCCGTGTAAAAATGGTGGTGTGACATAGGGTAAACAAAATCGGTCAGAAATAGTAGATAAAATATAAAACACAGAGATAGAGATACCGAAACATTAAAGGAAATATACTAAAAATAAAAATTGTTTCATATTTGGAAAGATCCAAACCCTAATTTTAGGGTAAGTAAAAGATTCAACCAAATATAGATAGATTCAATGTGTAACAAGGTAAATAATAACATTAAATCGAACAAAGAATGAACTAAAATTTGGTTTGAACCAGAGATCCAAAACCTTAAATGAAAGATACAAAAAATATTCGTACTCATAGATATTAGGATGAACACCGACGGAAATAACCAAAATATAAGAGATTTTGAATCAGATCTAGGTCGAATCTCTGGAGATCAACTTTCCATTTGAAGCAAACTAGTCCAGTAGTATAAAAAACGAGTGGCTGGTAAAAGGGTAAGACCAGATCTGGCAAGTCAAAGAATGGTTCCATTTTTGGATTGTAATCACAGGGAAATGGTGACGGTGGGTTTGGGTTCAAGCGGTAAAAGGGAAGATACATGAGTGTTTGAGGGCGGTGGAGACGGGATAATGAGGATTAGGGTTGGGTTTGGTTAAGTTAAAAAAAGGCGGATGTAATATGGACCATCTGGGTCAGGTGGTTAATTTGGACGGGTTGGACGGGTATGGGGTATTTGGCTGGTTAATGTATTGTGTTGGGGTAATTGGGTTAGGCTAGGTCCAAAATTCGGGGTTTTAGGGGCTAGATTTTAACTTACCGGAGGAGCATTCACGGGGGATACTGCAGAACATGTGCGAGCCCCATCTCATGGAAAAATCAAATTCAATGAAGATTTGGTTCATCCAACACGTACATGTCATGGTCATCCCGCCTTTCTATGTTCTATAGACTTGTATGTAACTATTGAGAGTGAAGATATTCTACATAATGTGAATATTCCACCCAAAAGTTTGCTTTTAGTTCAAAATGATCAATATGTAGAATCAGAACAAGTAATTGCTGAGATTTGCGCAGGAATATTCAATTTGAATTTCAAAGAGAAGGTTCGAAAACATATTTGTATGAATACCCTTACGCTTTGCAGAAATATAAGGCGCCATTTTAGGATTCCATTTCCTAGTACCATGACCAAAATGAACTCCTGCCTCCATCATCTCTTCCAAATTTATGTTCCAATATCTTCTTTTCATTTCTCCCCACACCCCCCCCCCCCCTTTTTATTCTTTTTCAAAACTAAAAAAAAAAAAGACGAGGAACCCTGAACTGAAATAAATAATTGTTCCGGTGGAACCTACTCTTCTACCGTAGATTGGACGTAGATTAATTAAATAAGGAAAACAATTTCTAATAATAATTAATAAATAAAAATGTCATTTGTGCATGAAAATAATATAAAATAATTACTTAATATTATAAATATATAAAAAATCATTTTCTGTATAGATAATGTAATTATATATCTATATGGGATATTATTGCAAAATGTGTTATTCTAGCCTTAAAATGCAAATGTATATAAGAAATACAATTAAGATATTTAAGCACTATATAGGCATGAAAGATAAATTTAGATGATTAAATCATTATAAAAGTACGAGGGATAATTACTAGATATTTTTATAATAAAATACAGAAATAAATTTATTTAAAGACTTTAAAATTGTACTAAAAAATTATAAAAACAATTATGCATGTTTGTAAATCTAATAATAATGCATGTGTGCTATTATGAAAATATATATATGCATATTTAAAATATATAAGGAAAAACTTGGGAATCAACAGTTGCCCTTCTTTAACTGGGAAGGATGAAAGAGATGTCGGGTAAACAAATGATGACTGATTTTGATTGAATGGGGTGTTTTGAAAAATATAGGCCACATCATGTCCTCTGAGCTATCTACATATCCCTGGTTTTATAGGAATTAGGCTGTCTATTATTCTGGACCTAACAGTAAGTGAAACCGATGAAATTGTTATAGGAATGGTCATGTGTTTTGGAAATGGTTCATTTTGGGAAGGATAGTATCAGATGAGTTTATGCGGAGTTATGAATATGAATCTGAAGCGTGAGGGATGTATCACATGGAAGATATCTGAACGGTCATAGAGTGAAGGGGAGCAATTGATGGGAATCGGTTACCTTTCAAATAATAGCAGGGTGTAAATGGTATGAGCGAAAATCGGAGCAAAAGTTGCTCCCATTTGAAGAATGGTTACTTCTTAGATCACCTAAAAAATTTAAAAGCATGATGCATGCAAGTATATAGATTATTGCGAGAATTTAAACATGATGCAAATTCCCTTTGGGACCATGAAGGTTGTCTTTGGACAGTGAGGATGCCGTCCTTAGACCATGACGTCACGGGCCATAAATGATACAATAAGGGATTTGCATGCCATGAAATGATTTTCTCAGGCCATGAGAATGGTGACTCTGAACCATGACACCTTTGAATAATGACGTGCAGTTGATCACGCCAAACTCTAGTCCTAAAAAGAATAATCGGTCACTGCAAATATAATCCGATCTAAAAGTCCGAAGTCGAATCCCACAGATAACTATGGCTTAGTTGTATCTGTTTAATATCACTAAGAAGACAAGATTAAACAATTTTCTAAATTATAAAGATTGAGATTTGTATTCTAACTAATTAACTAGCAAATACTGCAAAGCTGCAAAATTATCAACTAACAAGACAAAGGATCGGAGACTAAATTAAGGAGGTCTAGAGTTATGATTTTCCTAATTATCGGAATCCTTCTAGCTATGTTCCCTACAATTTTGCCAATATATTTCTATTAATCGTGAGCACTTTAGGTGCCGTAAATCTCTCTCGAGCAACCACAACAATATACTAGACATATTCTCTCGAACTACACTAGTTGGATTTATGTAACCGCTCATTATGATCACGTCAAGGCTTTATTATTTCTAAACTTGCCTTTAAACCGGTTGTATTGATTTCTCACAAACATTAAGAGTGACGTTATTCAACAACTACCTAAATATGCATCCTTTCTCAAGCAACACATAATAAATAGGCACAGTCAATTGATGGCCATTCAATTAACAACAATAAACATGTAGTTGAACAAGTAGAGAATTCCAACAGCTCAATTATATAAAAACATTACAAGAATTTATCCTACAAAAGGTTTCCATCAAAACCCTAGATAAAAAATTATCTATTCATAATTATATGTAAAACCACAATACAAAAAGTTATAATCAATAATTAAAAAATAGGAAGAGGAAGGAAAAAATCGTAGAAGAATCTCCCGCCTTGCTCTTATTGTGTCTCTACCTCCTTAGGTCGAATTTGTGACAAAAATTGGTCTCCTCCCCTTAAAATACCATTTTTCCATGTATATATACTAAGTAGGGTCGGGCCCAAATAATTATAACTTCTCCTACGCGATAAAGGACAAGTTTCCAGGCCTAGACGTCCACATCCATGGTCCAGTCGCGGTACGGGCGTGGTACTTTTCTAGTGTACTGCCTCATCCCACCTCAGGTCTGCGGTGCAGATTCGACCGCATTTATCACCCTGTTCGGTTTGGAATTTAGTAAAACATAAAACTTAAAAGTTGTAGCCATTTGAGTTAGCTTTCTAACCATATATTTTTCAGATCAAATTGAGTTCTGAGAAAAAGGTTATGTGCATTTTATTAGACAATCCGCAATATGCCTACTCGATTCTTTATGTTGTTGCTATATCATCCATTGAGCCATGAATACGATCCCGGCTTAATTCCTTGGGCTTTTACTCAGACTGAAAAGCTTCAAATCACTTGAGTATATTCTATAACGTTTATATTGCTCGAAATCACTCCTACAAGGCCAAAAACACATAGTTAGTGCAAGACACTAGCGATTAAAGCTCAAACTCAATTAAAGTGCAGTAAATTCGAGTGTAATACGAAGCCTATCATCAACACCCCACACTTAAACCGTTGCTCGTCCTCGAGCAATCAAACTGCACTTTTTTATAGACACGACCTATTTAAACAATTCTCCTAACTCATCACACCAAGAGTATTTGAAATAGACTAAGCACAAAAGCGTAACATGTTCACCTCAAGATTTGACTCACAAGTACCACGCATTATTCACAACTCACCCACTTACTCTAACATAGAGGTCACTGACATTACATTCCTTCATGAATCAATTGCCCTCACACAAAAAAAGAGAGTAGTTCCACACAATAAAATTTAAGAACACTTAGGAACTCAAGATAGAAAGAATTCACTCATTCTTAGAAATAGCATTCATATACCACAAAAGATGCACCATAAGCTTGCTCATAGAGTGTAATACTCCACTAATCGAGCTCATTCAATCTAGGATCAATTAGGACTTTATTTGGTTATAATGTAGACTACGGGACGGGTAGGATACATTTAGATATAAGAGTGACTACACCTCCCTAAGCACGTTAATACATATACTTTAACATTCAAACCCCATACTTATGGCAAACCAAAATTCCACCTTAACATCAATGTATATTACTTGATTCTTCTTTAAGCACACTTACATCAAGAGCCACCATATATCAAGAAATGTTCTTTCACAACAATCCAACTATTTGTTTTTCAATTCAAGTGGCTCTTACCTTTTCAAAACAATGCACTTTTCTCCTTTTTTAATTAGTTCCACTCAAAAGACAAACCAATATCACCACACTTTAACCATTACAAAGTTCATAAATAATTCAAGTACTCATGAGAGGTTACAATTGTTCAAATAGATGGTTAATTCAAACAAAAAGATAAGGCTTGTAATGTCGTTGCCAAAGAAATTGGATTACAAGTTCGAAGGGGTTAATTATGATACATAATAATTAGGCGGCTAAAATATACATATCTACCTTAACAAAAAAATGCCTATAGTCACGGCCAACCTCGAAAGGAACGACATGCGCTCAATCGAGTGAACCCAACTGAGAAAGCCCTATCAAACACTACCTACCCAACTCATTATGAAAAAGGAGACAATGCTTCATTTGTTCAGACAAGGAATGATAGTACATTCAAGATTTTAGTTCATTTTTATATCATAACATCACATTGTAGTTAAGTTTCCAAGATTCCATACAGTTATATTTTAGAAGGAAGCAAGAGTACAAGGTTACAACAGGGTTCATTGACCTATCTAAAACCCATACATAACACACACAAACGTCTACGGAGCCTCTAAGGATACAAAAGACTGTGATAACATTGCCGACAACAAGGCCCCTGATATGCCTCAAAAGGGATATCTATAGCTAAATGTGTATAACATGATCCCCTTGAAGGAGGAAATGGCTCACCAAGACTTGAGGAAAAGGATGCTCCGCTACACACGATCGGCACTATCCGCTTGGAGCCACCTACATTCATTTATGGAACCATCTACATTCATTTAAAAGGAAAATGTAGCATCCCCAGCAAAAGGAACGTTAGTACCATGGAATAGTACTAGTATGTATAACTAAACACCATCCTGATAGAAAGAACAACCATATAAAAGTAAAACGGAAATTGTAAAGACAACAAAGTTTCAAATAAGCACCATGTCAACAATATAAGGAGGTTCCCATGATATTCACATAGTTTCTAAAATTTTAGGTTGGAGCATCCCACACTGTTGCATCATTATCCACTTTGCCACAACTTTTTGATCAAAGTCCAATCACAGCTC
Organism: Nicotiana benthamiana; assembly: GCA_034376525.1. Lineage (NCBI taxonomy): Eukaryota > Viridiplantae > Streptophyta > Magnoliopsida > Solanales > Solanaceae > Nicotiana > Nicotiana benthamiana. The sequence goes on along the minus strand of CM067326.1, from coordinate 109,091,402 downwards.
GATCGGCTAAGTCGTCTCCCGGAGACGTTACCATTATTTTATTCACACTTTCCAGTTTCAATAATCAATGTTACCACCATATGTATATATCATAGTGTCCGATCACAGCCTGATTGGCTAAGCCGCCTCCCCGACCCGTTACCATTTACCAATATACATCTCATTTAAATCCTTAGTCACACATGTATTAGTTTACCGACACTTGGGGCCACAATTTCCATATTCCATAATCCATGTTTCACATTCTCATCCCCAATATTTACCTTGCGACTTAAAGTCATAGGCATATACAAGGCAGTCCAAGTCATAAGCATAGAAGGAAATTCACCAAGTTTTGGCATATTAGTTCCAACGTAACCTTGGCATGACAGTTAGGCATTTAGCATAGGAATCATGTTCTCCACACATTTTTCATTTACAAGAATAGCACATTAAATACATAAGGAAGTACTTACCACATACATTTCCACAACATCAATTCACTTAACATAGCAAGCACTGCATCAATTATGTTTCAAACTTACAATACTTACACGGGCACCATGGAAGCTCAATTTCTAAGAGGAGGGGGTTTTAGCCATACATATCTCAATAAAGCTTTCCCTTGTTCTAATGAAATTCGGGGACTCATTGTACGTCAATCTATTGCATAAGAACTACAATTGAACCAAGAATTAGAGACGAGATTAAGATTCTAGCTCGTTTGAGCATATTATCAAACATAAGAGGTGCATTATGATCTTAGGTCCCTTGCGTTTGTGATTTCTTCAATGATATACTCCAATTGTTATCCTTTTTTAGTTCTCTTCTTCCCCATATACCATTATCTCTTATGCATGCAAGACTATTAGCCCTTTTATCCAAGAACTCAATTGTTAATCACCTATTTTTAAATCGAATCCCAAAATTGTAGATTATGGAACAAGTTCTTAACTTTTTAGGGTGAAGACCTAAAAACTTTCTTGATGATCTTCAAGATTTTGGGGTATGCGTTGGGTGGGGATTAGATGAAGGTCACCCATTCTATCTCTAGAACTCCTCTTCTCACTCTATTTTCAGTAAAGAATGACATAGAGAAGGTTGTATGGGGTATTTTAATGGAATAGGGTCAGGTTTTAGTAATTAGAAAATAGGAGCTCCGACTCAGATCTGCAATCACAAGCCTAACATGTGGCCCGCAAAATGAACCGCAAACATGGTACCAATATTTGGATAAACTGACTGGGTATGCGACGGAAATGATGTCCACATACCTGTTCTGTGGTCGCATAATGCACCACAGAACTACCCTTCACAAATTTCGAAGGGGGTTATTAGATGACTATGCAGCCCGCATATTGATTATGCGATCGCATAGCTAACCTCAATTTAACCGTCACACTGACTGACTTTGCAGCGACTATGCTATCTGCATACCCATTATGCGACAGGATAATGGACCGCAGAAATGCATTCTTCTGGAAATCATAATTTCTTAACTTGCTAGTACACAGATTAATTCAAAGGGTCCTAACTTAGCACCATGAGATTCGGGTTTTTGAGTAGAAATTTTAACGGGGCCTTACATCTATGTCACTTCCAAGACTAAATAAAACTACTATTTCTCTTTGCAAATACACGAGGCAAGTTCTAGGCATCAAATGCAATGCACAAAATAACACCCAAACCTCACACACACACACACGGCACATAACTCACTCAAGATTGGATTCATCAAGACACTTTAGTCAAAGCAGTTAAGAAAATTTAAATTCATACAATTTAAGGTACTTATACAAGAGTCAAAAACTGAGCATAAACGTCACAACCAAAGTACTACTATACTCAGGGCATAACAAAGTCAAGAGATATTACTTCAATTCAAAACACAACACAATGCCTCCTATTCCTAAAAACTAACTACACCCGGTTCAAATAAAACCCTTGGAAAAGAACCACGGCACAAAGAAAAACCAAGGGTGAATTGCTACACTACCTAAAAAAATAAAAAAAATTATTTTATTTTTTCTTTAGACCTAAATCCCTCAAGAAAATTTTCTAATAGATTCATTATTGGAAAAAGTCCAATTTTTTCTATTTTAAAAAAGATTATTCAATTAAACTAACAACTAAAAGAGCATAGAAAGTCACCCAGATAATCTCCTCACCGCACACTGAAAATTATGCATTATTCCCAATGCACGCCATAACTAATAAAAGGGTAAAAGAGACTCCTTGGTAGGCCAAAGGCCAAAGTACTAACAACTCATGGGTACTCAGACTTCTCCCAATCTTGGTCCTTCGTGCGGGTACCTCACACTTAGTTCCAACCATTTGGTTTGTTGTTACATCCTTCCAATACCGTTGCTTTCTATGATCCTTGAAAATAAAAAATTGACACTAATACAATTAAACAAATAAAAAATAAATAAAAGAAAGGAATAAAGCTGGGTTGCCTCCCAACAAGCGCTTGATTGAACTTGCGGCACGACGCAGATCACTTTTTTCCTCCACCTCGAGCTTATGAATTGAACCTCCAATTTGGCATCAAGTTTTATACTATGCTCCAAGGGTGGAGGAACAAACATAATTGGCCCAAGCAACCATTGTACTATTCTATACTTCTTGGTTTTTAGATAAGGTATGTAGTCCTATCTTTCTGGCAAGAAAAATTGCAAAATGTAGGCACCTTGTTACTCATTGCTTGACTTCTCAATCGGCTCGGATGACTCTATTTCCATATCGTCATCCAAGCACAATGTGGAAAAATGTTTGGAGTGAGGACCAATGCACTCAAACAAATAAATTTCATGACTTTCAACATTAATGATAATAGAGTGAACAAAATTTATATCCTCAAAGTCCTTGGTTGGTTCTAGTCTCACTTTTTCAATATTGGCATCCTCAGATTTTAATTGGCTAGGTTGTCGATGTTCTACTCTAACCTCCCCAATTAACACCTAAAATTCATGCTCTTCTAGGCTACTATAATCAATATTGGTTTGTTGAGGATGAAAAGCTCCAACCGCTTGACTCAATTGAGCCTCCAACTTGCGAATAGTTGCCTCTTGCCTTTCTAACTGCCATTGTTTTTCATTATTTTGTTTTTAGAAGGTACTTTAACATATCTTTGATCTCCTTCAGTTCTGCATCCTCAGGTTCTTTGTTCCTATTAACTTCACAAGAAAAGGTAGAACCATCATAGTAAGGGGTTGGGGAAATATAAGAAATATAAGCACAACCATTAAAGTGACCATTTTTACCACCACATACATCACACACATTCCACAAAAAAGATTGAGTTAGTGCACATAACTCACTCTCAGGAATATTTTGATAACTTTGAATGGGTGGTTTCCTTCACAATATGTATGAGGATCAATAGTAGAATTATCTACACCTAAATTCCCATAATTTCAAGATATAATATTTCTCAAATCAACAGTTATATAAAAAAAATACAAAAAAACAAAAAAAAAAGAAAAGTTGAACCTTGAACCCTACCAATATATACAGCTACAACTACACCGTTATTTTCCAGGCAACGGCGCCAAAATTTGATCATGCCGAACTCTAATCCTAAAAAGTATAATCGGTCATTGAAAATATAATCAGGTCTAAAAGTCCAGAGTTGAATCCCACAGAGAACTAAAGCTTAGTTGTATCTGTTTAATATCACTAAGAAGACAAGATTAAACAATTTTCTAAATTATAAAGAATCAGATTTATATTTCTAACTAATTAACTAGAAAATATAATAAAGCGGTAAATTTATCAAATAACTAGACAAAGGGTTGGAGACTAAATTAAGGAGGTCTAGAGTTATAATTTCCCCAATTGTCCGAATCCTTCTAGCTATGTTCCCTACATATTTGCCAATATATTCTCTACTAATTGTGAGCACTTTAGGTGCCGCAATTCTCTCTCGAGCAACCACAACAATATTACTAGACATATTCTATTGAACTACGCTAGTTAGCTTTATCTAACCGCTCAGTAAGACTACATTAAGACTTTGTTATTTATAAACCTGCCTTTAAACCCGCTGGATTGATTTCTCACATACGTTAGGAGTGACATTGTTCAAAAACCACCTAAATATGTATCCTTTCTCAAGAAACACATAATAAATAGGCACAGTCATTCGATGACCATTCAATCAATAACAATAAACACGTAGTTCAACAAGTAAAGAAATCCAACCGCTCAATTATATAAAAACACAAAAAGAATTTATCCTACAAAAGGGTTCCATCAAAATCCTAGATAACAAATTAGATATTCATAATTGTATGTAAAACAACAATACTAAGAGTCATAATCAACAATGAAAAAATAGGAAGAGGAAGTAAAAACTTGTATAAGAATTCCCCGCCTTGCTCTTATTGTGTCTCTTCCTCCTTATGCCGAATTTGTGTCAAAAATTTGTCTCCTCCCCTTAAAATACCGCTTTTCCATATATATACACTAAGTAGGGTCAAGCCGAAACAATAATACCTTCTCCTACAATAAAAAGGACAAGTTTCCAGGCTTGGACTTCTGCGGGCACGGTGCGAGCGCAGTACGGGCATGGTATTTTCCTACTGTACTACCTCAGCGAGCCTCAGGTGCGCGGTTGCAGTTTCGACCGTATTTTTCACCCTTTTTCGTTTGGAATTTGGAAAAATGTAAAACATGAAAGTTGTATCCCTTTGACTTTAGCTTTCCAACCATATATTGTGAGCCCAAATAGAGTTCTGAGCAAAACGTTATGTTTATTTTACTAGACAGTATACAATATGCCTACTCAATTTTTCGTTTTGTTGCTCTATCATCTATTGATCCCCGAATACGATCCTGACTTAATTCCTAGGCATTTACTCAGACTTCAAAGCTCCAAATCACTTGATTTCATTCCATAATATTTACATAGCTCTAAATCACGTCGACAAGGCATAGAACACACAGTTAATGCAAGACACTAGCGATTAAAGCTCAAACTCAATTAAAGTGCAGTAAATATTAGTGTGATAAGAGACTAAAATACATAATTATAGCATATCATCAACAGTGTTGAGAGATCCTCAAGCTATAAATGGTGTCTTCAAGCTATGAGGATGATGCCTTCGGACTATGACGCCTTTGGACAACTTGACTACACATCAGCCCATGAAGTGCAGAGACATGATACCAAAGATGATATCAAGAAAAAACTTAGTCCTGTGTAGAGTTTGGGGCAGAGCTTAGCCTAGAGAGAAAAGGATAATGCAAGGTTTAGAATAGAGCAACACATATGCAAAGGGAGACAATGCTTAGTCTCATAAGAAGGCAGTGCTTATCCTTATGCAAATGGAGAGGCGGCTTAGACTCATGCAAGAATTGAGACAGGGCTTAGTCTCATGCAAAGAGAACGAAATACTTAGCTTTATCCATGTATGGAGGCAGGTCTTGGCTCATACTAGAACTGAGACAAGACTTAGTCTCATGCAAGAGAAGGCAATCCGTAGCCTTATGTAAATAGGGAGGCATGGCTTATCCTCATGCAAAGATCGAGACAGAGCTTAGTCTCATGCAAAGAGAAGGCGATGCTTATCCTTATGCAAATAGAGAGGCAGGGCTTATCCTCGTGCAAGGAAGAAGGCAGTGCTTAGCCTTATGCAGGTAGGGAGCCAGGGCTTATCCTCATGCAAGGATCGAGACAGAGCTTAGTCTCATTCGAAGAGAAGGCAATTCTTAGCCTTATGAAAATAGGGAGGCAGGGCTTAGCCTCATGCAAAGCGAAGGCAATGCTTAGTCTTATGAAAGTATGGCGGCAGGGCTTAGCCTCATGCAGGAAGAGGCAATGCTTAGCCTTATGCAATTGGCGAGACAATGCTTAGTCTCATACAAAGGAAGGCAATGCTTAGCCCTATAAAAATATTGAGGCAGGGCTTAGCCTCGTGCAGAGAGAAGGAAATGCTTATCCTTATGCAAATAGGGAGGCATGGATTAGCCTCATGCAAAGAGAATCCAATGCTTAGCCTGATGAAAATAGGGAGATAGGGCTTAGACTCATGCAAGGATTGAGACAGAGCTTAGTCTCGTGCAATGGAAAAATAGCAAATATGAGTAGAATATTTCTTAGCTGTAAATATATTTGCGCTTGGCGGCCTGGTTGTTATGAAGGTAGTGATTTTTAGGCACACGTACTAGTGGTTATTCCTTGTCCGTGCACTTAAAGAAAAGTTGTGAGTTTTGTAGGGGAGGTTGGTTCGTGTCTTTGTCTGCTTTTTTTGTTTTTCTTTGCTCTGGAGATCTTGTTTGTGTTACCCTGGGTAACACCTGGCCGCCATAGAAATAAAGTTTTTGAAAAATATGCATTTTTGATGAAAATCATTTTGGAAACATAATGGTATATAGTATCAAGTAAATTAGATGAAATAACGACTGCGACACTCTTAGAGATATTGAGGCTTCTTTGTGTTAGAATTTTGAGGGCCCTTCTCAAAATTCTGTCCCAGTTTAGTAAGTGATCCTTCTACCATTCTACATGTGACAAAGCTTGTTGGGTCTATTTCGGAGTTTTGAGAATCCTTCTCAAAATTTTGCCCCAGTTACTTTACCAGTTTTTGACTATCTTACACATGATGACGTGGGTTTCACGTGCTCCAAAATTTTGAGGGTCTTGTGATTTTCTACCATTTTCCTTAGTATCTTCATGATGTTCTTGTTGGAATCTTCCACAACTCCATTAATTTGTGGCATGTATGATGTGGAATTTTTGTTATTGATTTTGAAAGTTTCACACATGGCTTTCATCAGATCACTATTGATATTGGAAGCATTATCAATGATGATGGAATGGGGAACCCTAAATCGGAAAACTATACAATCCCTGGAAAAATCTACGACGACTTTCTTGGTTACCATTTTGTAAGACGCAACCTCGACTTATTTCGTGTAGTAATCGATGGCCACTAAAATGAACCTGTGCCCGTTTGAAATGGTGGTCGATTGGATCGATGGCATTCATTCCCCAAGCGAAAAAAGGCTAAGGTGCACTTGTTGCATTGAGCTCATTTGGTGGTACCCTTATCATGTCAGAGTGTTTCTGGCATTTGTGTTATTTCAGGACATACCTGATGTAGTCTGTTTCCATAGTAATCCAAAAATATCCAGCTCTGAGTATTTTTTTTGCTAGAACAAAACTATTCATGTGTGATCCGTAGGTTCTAGCATGTATTTCCTCGGCCAGTTTGGAAGCTTCTTCGGTGTCAACAGATATTTATAGTCCTAAATCAGGTGTTTTACTATACAAAGTTTCTTCGCTTTGGAAGAAATGATTGGATAGTTTACGCAGTGTACGTTTCTGAGTATGGTTTGCTTGCTTTGGGTATTCTCCTTTTGCCAAATATTCCTTGATGCCGTGGAAACATGGGTTTCTGTTCGTTTCTTCATTGTAAGCATAATAAGCTAACTGACTATGGATCCTTACTGGAATGGGATTGATGAAATTCTTATCTGGATGTTGTATCATTGATGACAAATTATCCAGTGCGTCTACGAACTCGTTCTGGATTATTAGAACATGTTTGAATTCTATCTTTGTGAACCACTTCATCAGTTCGTGCACATGATACAATTATGGTAGTATCTTGGTATTTTTCATAGCCCATTCTTCTTGAACCTGATGTACCAGAAGATCCGAATCACCAATTACCAGCAACTTTTGTATATTCATGTCAATGGCCAAATTGAGCCCCATGATGCAAGCCTCGTATTCTACCATGTTGTTGGTGCATGGAAACCTAAGCTTTGCAGATACCGAATAATGTTGACCTGTCTCCGACACCAAAATCGCTCCAATACCTACCCCTTTAAAGTTTGCGCTCCGTCAAAAAAACATTCTCCAACCGTCAAAGGCTTCAACAATATCCTCTCCTACGAATGATACTTCTTCATCGGGAAAATACATTTTTAGATGTTTCTATTCTCCTCCTATAGGATTTTCAGCAAGATGGTCTGTCGATGTTTGTCCTTTGACTTCCTTCTAAGTTACATAGACGATATCAAACTCACTTAACAATATTTTCCACTTGGCTAACTTCCCGGTGGGCATAGGCTTCTAAAAGATGTACTTCAGAGGATCCATTATTGATATGAGGTATGTGGTATAGGCACAGAAGTAATGCCTCAATTTCTGAGCTATCCATGTTAAAGCACGGCAAATGAGTTCTAGCAAAGAGTATTGTGCTTCATAAGGTGTGAATATCCTACTCAAGTAATATATGGCTTTCTCTTTTCTTAATGTCTCACCGTGTTGTCCCAAAACACAGCCGAAATCCCCATCTAGTACGGACAAATAGAGTAGAAAAGGTCTCCCAGGTTTTGATGGGGCTAGGAATTGGTGGCATGGACATGTATTCCTTAATTCTGTCAAAAGCCTTTTGTCAATCTTTAGTCCAATTGGTTGCAGCATCCTTCTTTAGATTTTTGAAAATTGGTTCATATATTAATATGGACTATGCTATGCAGCGGCTGATGTAACTGAGACATCCTAGGAAACTCATAACGTCCTTTTTGTTCTATGGTGGTGGAATTTCTTGGATAGCTTAACATTTGACGGGTCCAACTCGATTCCTCGGTGGCTGACGATGAATCCCAATAATTTTCTAGCAGTAACCGTGAATGCACATTTTGTGGTGTTCAGTTTGAATTTGTACTTTTGTAGCCTGTCAAAGAACTTCCTCAATTATGCTATGTGATATGTGGCTTTCTTCGATTTGATGATGCGTTGTCAACATATACCTCTATTTTCTTGTGTATCATATCATGGAAGTTGGTCTTCATGGCCCTTATATAGGTGGCCCCAGAATTCTTTAGACTGAATTGCATCATTTTGTAGCAATACACCCCCCGTGGTGTAATAAAAGTTGTTTTCTCTGTGTCTTCTTAGTCCATCCAAAAGCAATCTACAAAGGACTGGAGTTCATGCTCGGTGCAATTATCCATCAGAATGTGTATATTTGTCAGTGGGAAATTATCCTTAGGACTTGCTCTATTTAAATCCCGATAGTCAACACACACCCTAACTTTCCATCTTTCTTCGGAACCTGTACGATGTTAGCTAACCAGATTGGGTACTCAACTACCCTGAGACTTTGGCTTTGATCTTCTTAGTGACTTATTCTTTGATTTTTAATCTCATGTTGCGTTTGAATTTTCTAAGTTTCTGCTTCACCGACGGACACATTGGATTGGTAGGAAACTTATGAGCCACTATGGATGTGCTCAGGCCAGCCATGTCATCATATGACCATGCAAAACTATCCTCATATTCTTTCAAGAAATGTTTGTATTATTTCTTCTCTAACGGTGATGGTTTTAGAATCTCCCAAATTGATTGCCTCGATTTTGTCTAGGTTGGACTTAGGTTTTTTCTAAAAATTCTCAACTTCTCTGATAACTTCCTCAGGTATTTCATCCTCTTCTTCCGTGTCACTATCCTTATTTTGCGTTGTCTCATTACATGTCACAATCGTTGGTTCATCAAGGTAAGAAATAGTAACGCTGTAGAGGGAAAATATGAAAAATAATGATAATAAAACATCATATTATTTGATAAATGCTGAAATGTTAAACAAAATATCATCTGAATGACTTCAAAATAATTTTTTCCAAAATAAAATACTGAAAGGAAGATATTTTAAAAACTAAATGCTCAAAAAAAACTTGTTTTTTTCAATTAACATTAGTAGCCATGCTACCCCGAGACTCATCTGACCCTTGATGGCATAGCGGTCCAGTTCCTGAGAAATACTCCCCTCTCCTCTGTCTGAATGGTAAGGACTTCTTCCTTCTCCTACTCAAAAATCACATTGCAATCCATATCCTCGTCTTCTAGAAACAAGTTTTTCAGCCCAGCCAAAGCTTTGCCTCTGCAGATCCCCATATTGTGTCGGCCTGGTGAAAAGTCTGACTTAGATGCGGCACTAGCTGCTTGAGAGTGTAATAGGGACCATGCCATGGGGATGACCAATCATCATATTCTTGACATGTATACTAATATATGAGCCCAAAATCTGTTCCATGAGTTTCAACTATATCGGTTTGGTAATGCCCTGGAGTTTCTTCTTAAGCCCTTTACCGGGTTCATACCCCTGACCATGCCAGTATGATTTCTATTTTAGTACTCCACCATTTATCTTTCTCAATTGCATTTACACGCTCAATGCGGTGATAAGTTTCTCCACCCAGCTTCCTTCTATTCTCAACAACCGAGAGAGTTTGACTGGTGTAAATGGGATTACTTTCGTCTCCGTAAATGATTACCTTCTGATGGTTCCATTCGAACTTCATTGCTTGGTGTAGCATAGAATCCACAGCTCCAGCGGCATATATCTAAGGTCATCTCAAGAGAAGATTGCACGTAGTAGATATGTCTAATACCTGAAACTCAACATCAAACCAAGTCGGACCCATCTGCAAACAAAGGTTGATTTCCCTAATCGTGGCCCTTTGAGACCCATCAAATGCTCATATTCATACTCCCTACTTGTATCTCATGGAAATCTTTACCCAACCTTTTTAGAGTAGTTAATGGACAAATGTTGAGGCTTGAACCCCCATTATTGAAACTTCGGCGATTAATTTATCCTCAAGTTGTAATATGATGTGCAGTACCTTGTTGTGACTTAGTCCTTCATGTGGTAATTAATCTTCGTGGAAAGGGATCTTGTGGCTTTACAGTACTTGCCCTACCATGTTGGACATCTCTCTACTAGTGATATTGTTAGACATATAAGCTTCATTCAACACCTTCATTAACGCATTCTTATACACCTCGAAATTCTGTAGCAGCAACAGAATGGAAATCTAAGCAGGGCTTTTGTTCAAATGGTCAACAAAAAAAATTTTCTTTCATGTACATTCATCCAAAGATCATCTTTCCTAGACAAATTACAATGATGGGTTGTTTGGCAACAGCTTCCATGCTTGTTCCTCCCAAATTTTCACGTGTATAGATTTTTTTCCGGTTCTATTTGATGTGCAGCACCAGATTCTTCCATCTTTGCTTTTCCTTTTCTCCTAGCTTTTGCAACGTAATCCCAAGGTATGATGTTCGACTTGAAAGGTGGTGTGGATGTTACTATCACAGTGAAGGGTGTGGATACTTCTACTTCAAATGGAGTAGGTGTAGTCGTAAATGCTGCTACTTCAATTTCAAACGGGACTGATGAGACTACTTCAACTTTAACCGGTGGTTGTATTTGTACCACAATAGGAGTGAGTGTGACTCTAGGTTTAGGGTCATCACCTTCCCGAATAAGCCCAATCGACCCTTCAGGATCCCATTCTTCATCCATTTCTATCATATTTACTCCTTCATCCCTATGATCCGGAAGGGGATTATTGCAGATATTTGGGTCGGATTCCTTTGCTTATATGACATTCGTATAAATCAAGGTTTGAATCTTGTCTTTTAGAGTGCGGCATTCATCAATAATATGCCATTTTATGCCAAAACGGTGCGCACATGTTTTGTTTGGGTTGAACCATTGAGAGGAGTTTTCCATGGCAACCATAGGAATATGGGTGACTTATCCAGCAGCTTTCAAAATTTCACATAGTTGGTCGATGGGTTCAGCAATAGGAGTACATTGTCAGGGCAACCAGCGATCAAAATTAGGTTTGGGTTTCTGACGGGTTGAAGGTGAATGGTAATAGGTTTGTTGGGTGTTATAAGAATAATAGGGTGTAGTGGGTTGAGAATATCTGGGGAGGATAAGGTTCGTATATGGGTGGAGGTGTTTGGTATGTGAGTGGAGATTTTGGACCTTGGGCCACTATCACTGCCCCTACTTCTTTCTTCTTTGGTATACCCCCTAACTGTAATGCTTTGTTCGTAGCCTACAATGCTTTGAAATTGGTTACCATCCCACTCTTGATCCCTTCTTCAATCCTTTCCCAAGTTTGATGATGTTGGAGAACTTATGATTTTTTATAACCATTAACCTTTCATAGTATTGTGGCTCCTGGGCCTTGACGAAGAATTTGTTCATCTGCTCTTCCTCTAGCACCGGCCTGAATTGCAGCTTCTGACCTCCATCAAGTAGCATACTCGCAGAAAGTCTCCATTGGTTTCTTCTTGATATTTTGTATATACAAGACATCCAGTGCATTCTCTACGTTAAACCTGAATTGTTACATGAAGTCTAACAACATGCTTACCCAGTTGACCCACTTCATGGGATTCTGACTGATATACCAAGCAATGGCATCTCTAGTGAGACTCCTTATGAATAGTTTCACGCAAATTCTTTCATCTTTCCAAACTCCCACGAGCTTATCACAGTATGTCCTTAGATGTACCTTTGGGTCACTCATACCATCAAACATCTCACACTTGGGAGGTTTGTAATCTTCAGGAAGTTCTATGTCTAGATGAATACAGAGATCCTCATAAATCATACCCTCAATTCCTTTGCCTCCTTCAACACCCTAGACTCAGCTTGTGAGCTTTTTGAGCTCCTCGGCTATGCTCTTAATGACCAGGTCTTTTTCGGTAGATTCTAGAGTGTAAAAGATTAGCTGAGTAAATTGGGTAAGGTTTCCACATATATAGGATTGTTTTGGTGGGTGCCAAGTGTTGGAGTGTAGTGGTGATCATTAGTTGAATTTTGCAGATCCAGGATAGGTTGTAGGGTATTCTGAGGAGTATGGTAAGTGGTTTATGGGTATTGAGTAGGAGGATGTTGGTATTGAGCATGAGTGAGTATTGGTGGAGAATTAGGATTTTGGGAAGATGTTTTGTATTGATGGGGTGCAGGAGGATTTTGTGGGCGTTGGTTTGGTGTGTTTTGAGGAGGTGCTGGGTTTTGGGCATTTTGTTGGTTAACGTCTAGGACGCTTAAGGTGAGGGAGAGGTTTTCCAAGTTGCGGACCTGCTCAAGTTCCCCTTGAAATTCTAGTAATTCCAGTTCCAACTGTAGGACCAAATCATTCTTGTTTGGAATACTCTCACCGTTTGATACTTCAGCATATTCCACGTGCGCACATTTTCTTTTTGGATACCACTCATATCACCATCTTAGCCTTTCCTTTGCTTTTCTGATTACTTGGAGGGGGAGGGGGAGGGCCTCTAGATCTGGTGCAATATGCTGACGATACCAGTATGTGGCGAACCAACCTTAGGGGATGGGAATAATCAATATAAAGAAAAATGCAAAAAGGTAGCATTTGCAGTATTTAAACACGTATTGCAGGAATGTAAATTTGCATCCTAATTTGGGGAACCTCGTTGTGCCCGAGGTAGGCCTAGCGACTAGTAGATTTGGAGAGATTTAATGTTGATAAATGCTTCATTTCATTAATGTAATAAATAAGGCGAACCTAAAAATGACGATAAATAGATGGGTTATTAATGGCATATGCCTTATTACATTCGAATTCCAAAATGAATCAAAATAGATAAATATAATCTACTTGGTCACAGAGGGACCTTACCCATATTTGAACCTCTTGGCTCCATTAATCAGATTGCCAGGTCGTGTATGTCCAGCAGCAAAGGCGGGATATTCTGAACCATGCCAAACCTGAGGACTTCATGCGTCATTTCTGCAAAACAAACAAAGTTAGACCCTTGCCCCCTCCAGATTCGACTGCTTACACATTAACGATTAGCATATCGATATTTATATCTCTAAATAATGCACATATTATGGTTGCACCTGTTGGGATTATGGAAGTCCTGCTGGACTTTGGACAAGGCTTTCTTAGAGGGTTATTATGCGGACAACATATTAACCCAGGCTAGGTTTGATCATGATGCATGTACAATTATCAATAGAGTATGGTTTCTATCTATACTGGTACCCTCAAACGGACAACTTGAGAGGGAAAGGCTTGGAACCATCGACTACACCACTGATCAACTAATTTACCGCAAAAAAGCCTTTCCAAATTTAAAAGGTGATTGGCCTTCGTCTCTTTTGCCCTTTTAATTAGTTTTTTGCATGTGTAGGGGCACTTTTTTAACCTAATCGATAGTTGTTAGAATGAATCACACGTGGGGGAGATATGAAATCTCTTAGCAGACTTAAATCCCTTACTTTGCCATTCTTTCCAGAATAGGATAGGAAGATGATGGACACTCATCTAGCGTCGCTATGGTATTAGTATGCATGAGTGGAATATGATGTTAAGAAAAAAGTTATGCAAAAGAAAATAACATGTTTCCAAGTATTTGCATGATGAATAATGATAAAATAACTTTATAGACATTTAAGAAACAAAAACAAGGAGATAAGTCAGTTTAAATATTAAAAAGTGATAAATAGGGAAGAAAATTCATAAATGAATGAAGATAGGCAAATAAATTCATATAGAATGGGAAAGGGAAAGGGTGTGAAAGAATTAACGAAATAATAAAGACTTGTTTAAAGACTAATTCACAAACAAGTTCGTTATGGTAAGAGCCAGCAAAGTTGCCAGCTGTCGCGCCCCCTTTTTCTTGCAAAATCAGGGTCGTATTTCTGAGATAACTCCTTTTTGAGAGGGTAGGAAATTGGAAGAGTCACCGCCTAACTGATTAATGTTCGTTAGTGCACCTAGAGCAAATAACTCATGTAACTAGTATACATCACCAAAAGATCAGGTAAGAGCTCGAAATTACCTCAAAGGGAAGGCGTTAGGCACCCCTCGAGGTCTACAACAGTGGTCCCAGCGAACTTGCACAATGAATTAGTCTAATAAGAAGCGGGGGATTATTTAATAGGGATGGGGGTCCTAAGTTCTTTAGCCAAAAGGATCACCCCGTGCGACATAAATAATACTTTGTAACTCCCTCGAGTCAGGGTTGTTACTCATATTATTTAGCGGGCGCAGACTATCATCTCATGCTACCCAATTACTATCTTTGAGTTTTTACTTAAAGCACTCTAATCAGTTCTAATTTGTACCTTATGCGTACACTACTAGTCCCTTACTTATGGCCCTAGATGTATTAGGACCTTTATTGGGATGGTCATAGACCAACCTATATTACTTAAAATGTGAAATCTAGGCGACAATAAAGAAATTAGGTCTTTCAAATAAAAAACAAGCATGGGATAACATTGACCTCCACACATAGACAACAAAAGCACACAATTCGATCAGCGAACTTTATTAACTTTGAAATCCTAAATGTAGGATATCTATGTGAAGAAACAGAGTGTAGAGATAGCTTTGTTGAGGCGAGCACTAAGACCTATTTATTTGCCTACTGATTTTCAACATGAATCTAGGCACTTCAAGAAGTAATATGTCATAATTATAAACCAAGAATCATTATCAAGTTATACAGATATATTGCTGAAGTAATTGGCAGTAGTGAATGACTTCACGATTGATCCACAGAATCCTAAAGGCATGATTTCTGCAAGCTTGTTGATTATAGATCTTTAGACATGGTTTCTCAACGTAGCACTGATTTTAACTCGTGAAGATAGATTTTTATTTCCTATAGGCATGTTTTCTAATTGCGGAATTGACTTAAACCTTATAGGCATGATTTCTAGGTTTCAAATTAATGTTAGTCCCATAGGCATGATATCTACTGATTTAAACCCTACATGCATGATTTCTAGGTTTGAAATTGATTTTTTAATCCTATAGGCATGATATCAATTAGTTGTATTCAGGCAGAGATTAACAGATGGCCAAGAAGGATAATTAGCTCAGACAACAAGGTACTATAGGCATGATTGCTAACGCACATTTGTTGAAAACATGTACAGATCCTATGAATAGGATTTCCAATGTATAGAACTGGACAGAAGTCCTATAAGAAGAATCTCTAGTATGTGAATGTAAAATATAGAATCAAGATGATCATGAAAGTCCTATAAGCATGATTTCTAAACACAGTATAGTACTCACACAACTCAATCAGCATAATTAAATCCTATAGATATGATTTCTACCCAATTTAAATAAAATACATAAGAAAAACCTCCCCCACATTTACAAAATATTCCTCAATTTTGTTATTACATAGTTATTACAGATCAAAATAGCTGAATGAAATAATGGTAATAGTTACACTATAGGGAGCCTTCATAGGCCCAAATAGTCCCGAGAACCAAGTTTTCCAACCATAACCACTTTGTAGCACAACATAGGGGTTCACAGCATATTAGGACCAGGTTTCCAATGTGTCAAAGTTCCCAAGGGCCTCAAGGGACCCAGGGCAATGCTCACGCCAGAACAACATTCAGAAGATAGTTCATAAAAGATTGGAAAACCAGCCCCCTATGTGTCAGAGTTCAAAAAAGTCTCAAGGACCCTAGGCATTGCTCACACTAGGGTGGTTAAGAACCTAAAGGACTAAGAGTAGGGGTTTAGTACATAAACGGAATAAAGGGCAGGTCTTAAAGTAGTTCAATTTTAGAAGAAGGAAAGTTTAAAACACAGAGTTGCAGGCGGAACTGCACCAAGAAGCAAAAAATGTTCATGTTCAGCATATATTTCAAACTGGTTGAAATTTGATTAAGCTAATACTCATGCTAGAATTCAAACATTATGGCTTAGTCACAAAAACAATTAGGTAGAAATGATTAAACTGGTCATACACATAGATTACACAGGCAAGGCATATGAATTAAGCAACAAAATTTATTGATTACATGTCTATAGTGTGCAAAGTTCTGAATAGGTATAGGATTAACAAACAGTGCATGAGACAACTTAAACCTTAGGCTAACCTATGAAAAAGTACAAATTATTTAGAATAAATTAGTCATAAGTTAACAATGTGACTAAATAATATCATATAATCATATAAAGGATAAAGTCATGGTGGGAATTGAAACATACTAATCAAGCAAAGTATAGAGAATGGAATTGCAAAGGTTAGGACATACCAGTTAAGTGAGAAAGAAAGTAAGTATACCACATCAATGAGGTTCCAGAATAGTTTTGGCCTTGGCTTAGCACAGAAATCAGAACAAGAGAGCAAGAGAGAGCTTTAAGTTATTTTAGTGAGAATCAGAGAGTTCGAGTCTTGTTCTTTAAAGGAAAAGGGTGGAAGGGTTTAAATAGTAGTCAACTAGACAGACAAATAAGGTAATAATTCAAACACACACAAGTAAGGAGTGAAAATAGAAGTAGAATCAATTTAAATCAGATTCAATCAATTAATAGAACATAATATCATAAAATTAGGAAGGTATACTCAAATAGGGAGGGTATTATACAGAATCATTCAACATTCAAAAATTTCAGATCAAGTAAGGTAGGGAGTAATGAGAACAGGTAAATCGAACCAAATAAGAGAGTACCAGTATCGTACAGGAAAGGAAAGGTTGGAATCTTAGCAAAGAATTCCCAAACCGTAGTTTGGGGGTAAATAAATTAATCAGCAATTAATGCTAGAGCTAAAGACAAATAGACGGAAACATTAAGAGAAATTATTAAATAATTGAAACCCTAGAAAAATAGGCAAACATACAAAGACATATAGACGGAAATAATTATGGTAAGTGAAATCAGTCAGAAGTAATAAAGGAAACCGTAATAGATACACAGAGATGAAACAACAGATTTGGTTCATCTTTGAAAATCAAAACCCTAATTTTAAGGTAAATAAAATCGGCCAAGAATAGTAGAGAACTATAAAATACAGAAATATAGATACTTAAACATTAAAGGAAAAATACTAAAAATAAAAATCATTTCAGATTTGGAAAGATCTAAACCCTATATTAGGGTAAGTAAAATATCCAACTAAAAACAGAAAAATTCGATGAGTAACAAATCTGGTTTGAACAAGAGATCCAAAACCCTAATTGAAAGATACGAAATATATTCATACTCACAGATATTGGGATGAACACAGATGAAAATAACCAAAATATATGATATTTTGAACCGGATCTGGTTCGGTTCTCTCAAGATAAACCTGCCTTTTTAATCAAACCAGTCAAGTAATATAAAAAAACGAGTGGCTGGTAAAGGGGTAAGACCAGATATGATAAGGAAGCAAAGAATGATTCCATTTCTGGATAGGAATCACAGGAGAATGGTGATGGACGGTTAGGGTTCGAGAGAGAAAAGGGAAGCGACAAGAGTGTTTGAGGGCGGCAAAAACGGGATAATGGGGATTAGGGTTGGGTTTGGTTAAAGTTAAAAAAAACGGATGTTATATGGATCGTCTGGTTCAGGTGGTTTATATGGACGGGTTTGGGCCTGGGTATAGATGGGTATGGATTATTGGTTGGTTAATGTATTGGGCTGGGGTAATTGGATTAGACTAGGTCCGAAATTGGGGTTTTAGGGGCTAGATTTAAATACCCAATTAAATCGGTAAAATAATTTATAAAAATAATTTATAAATAATAAAAAAATATAATTTGTGCATAAAAATGATTTAAAAAATTACTTAACATTATAAAAAAATAAAAAGCCATTTTTTGTATAGATAATGTAATTATTCATATATATATATGGGCTATTATCGCAAAATATGTAATTTTAGCCTTAAAATGAAAATGTAATTATAAAAAATACAATTAAAATATTTAAGCACGTTATGTGCATGACTGATAAATTTAGATGATTAAATCATCATAAAAAGTACGAGGAATAATTACTAGATATTTGTATAATAAAATGCAAAATAAATTAATTTAAAGCCTTTAAAATTATAGAAAAAACTATAAAAACACATGTGCATGTTTGTAAATCTAATAATAATGCATGTGCACTATTTTGAAAATATATATGCATATAAGAAAAATATGAGGGAAAAATTAGATATCAACACCCATTCTGCATCACCCGAAATCTTTCTTTTGCTTTTACTTTGTGTCTATTTCACTTCAGATAGTAGTGTAGTATTTTTGTTTATATTCTACTAGTAGCTCATAATCTTGTGACGCCAGGTCTTGGAGATTATACTAGTAGGCACTTGGTGATTTTTTATCAATACTTCATGTCAATTGCTTTTAAAACTCTCTATTTATCATGTTAATTAATTTTTTGCTTCTTAATTTTTCAATAACTAAAAATTAAGTATTTTTAAATTGTTAAAAGAAATAATCACACTACTATTGGCTAAGTCTGCCACTACTTGTATGCTGGTCCTGCCAACTGGAAAGTAGTAAAGTCAACCCCATTTGAGTCCACTAGACCCAATGTGCGTAGAATCCAATGACACTGATCAAGAAAACACTGTGCATTCTTAGTAGCTCTCCACTAAAATAAGGAGGATAAAATCTTTGAAATATCTCTAGTCTCTTCTAGCCCTCATCGGTCAAAGATGGTCTAATATTGGGCTGAACTACAATGACTGGTTACACAAGCAAAACCCCCATTGTCTAATAACCATTTATATATTTGCCTTGAGTGTGGTCCTCCACAATAAGGAGAAGGGTTATCAAAGTATGAACAATTACCATCCCTCCAATTTTCGTTATATGATGCCATTTTCAAAAAGTAATTAAAATAAACAAGAAAACAAACAAAGATAAGGAAAAATGACTATACAAATATTCACATGTTGGGACCAAAGCACATACACTTACTTCCAAATAACCTAAATGTGCCAAATTATTCTCGGGTATCGGTGCCAATTTCGGTTGCGTCCAAGTCCACTCCTCAAAGAATAAGCGTCCACAGTCCCTAGCAATATAATATATCCAACGATGAGTCGGGATCGAATTCCACAAATAACAATATGTAGGTGATTAAGCAAGTAAGAGAATTATCACTTATTATGCTAAGCCAAACATTAATAAAGGGTTTTAAGAAAATATTTGTCTCAAGATGCAAAAATGTAAACTAACCTAGAAAGCAAGTAAAGTGATTAATAACTACAAACATGGATACACAGGAAATTACACTCAGGTAATGATCATGTTTTTTATGATTTTACAAATATAAAAAATTTATGTTAATTAGCCTCGAATAATAATTCTATATTAGCTTCTTCCAAGACTAACAAGCTATCTAATTGAACTATCCTTAAAACAATTAAGAGAATTAATTGCGCCTAAATGTGGATACAAGTAGTTCAATCCTACCTCTAGGTAGAATCTATAAAATGAGGATTAACGCCTCAAGTTCTTGTTAATTAATTTTTTCCAATCCTGAGTTGTATTTCTAAGATTCGAAGTCAATGGATAAGTCTTCGGGTTAGCTAATCCCTTTGGAAACATTAAAGAACAAGAAAAATAAAAGAAATAATAACTCACTTCATAAAAATAAAAATCGTTCAATACAAAAGCATAAAAAGATAGTCAATCCAAATTTTCCTAATGAATATTTTCATAAATAAGATTCAAGTAATGGAATATATACTACATACTTAGATATTCAATACAGATCAAGGAATTGAAGAAATGAGTAAAAAAGGTAAGAAAATCTCATCCAAAATCTTCAAATCTTCAACTCCAAACCCTAGCCCCAAAACTTGTATTCTTAGTCAAGAGGATAAAACAACTGCCAAAAATCCCTTCCAAATGAGATAGGCCGAGTATTAAATGGTTTGGGAGTCAAAATCATGAAATTCCAGTTTTGCCCAAATTTTTCTTATTTAATATGCTACGTGTTCGCGAAAAAGACCCTTGCGATGGCACTGAACAATGTTGCAGCAAGCCACGACTGCAAAATGCACCTCGCGTTCGCATAGAAACATTGGACAAGCCATTGACCAGCTTTTCTACATTGCGTAATAGCTCGCATTAGCGATAGACATCTTCTAGGTTGACTGCGAACGCATCACGCCATGTAACGACCCGACTGGTTGTTTGAGTTCTAGCACGTCTTTCACCAGTTTTATGACTTGAGTAACTTCATTTCATGTATTATGACTTGCACGTATAGTTAGATTTGAATTTTGGGAAGTTTAAAGCTAATTTGGAAGGAAAATTCTCAATTTGGAAGCTTTAAACTAAAAGAGTTGACCAAGCTTTAAATTTTGAGTAAATGATCTCGGATTCAAGTTTTGAAGGTTCCAATAGGTTCGGTGATGATTTTGGACTTGCGTGTATCTTTGGGAATATTGGATAGTCTGGGAGTGTTTCAGTGCTTAATTTGAAATGTTTGCATTTCGAAGGTTTTAAAATTTCCTAAAGTCGATTTGAAGTGGACTTTGGTGTTATCGATGTCCGCTTGGGATTTTGAGTTTTAAATAGGTTTATATTGTGAATTGTGACTTGTATTTAAAATTTGGCGTCATTTCGAAATGTCTAAGTGTGATTCGGACGCATTCACTAAAGTTTGAGAGTGGAAAGTGAAAAGAATTATTCTGATTGTCGATTCATGGTTTGCTTAGGAAGTTGGAATGTAATAGGAAGAGTTTGCTGGGAACGTAGAGGGACGTGAAGGCTTGATTATCACTTCGGGATGTAATGACTTCGAGTCATAAATGCATTGTTGGATCTTCAGTTGATGTTAATGGAAATGAACGGATTCTTACGGCTGGCGAGTAGGTGCGGGAGAATTAACTGATTTCATAGTAGGTGTAACTATGGCAATGGCATTGGAAAATGTCGCTATAGAATTACACCAGTGGGCTATCTCCTGTTAGCATGTTAGGGGTTGCTTGGTTTCTAATGAAGTTCCTATGAAAAGTTCTACTTTCTATCCAACGAGAAGAATGTATTGCAATGCGAGATCGAATTGCTTGGAGAAGATGGTGTGTCTATCAGTAGGTCGAGTACGCATTTGGGGATGATAATTCGGGATGTGTTATGAATAGTGCAAGAAGAACTTATGAGAAATTTGGCTGAGTAGCGGTGTGAGATCATAGTAATTGAGAAGGATGAGTCATTCTCGGTTCTGGATTTATTTGATCGTGGCTTAAAACTAAGTGAGGGAGCTTACCGTCTATGAATACGTCACATGGTTATGTGCCCTTAGGGTCTTTGGTTATCGATATGTTGGGGGATTAGTTATGACTAAGGGAAGAAAACATCAGCAGTAATTCGAGCAAGGGATTTGATGGACGTGTGTTACATGTCACCTTATTAATGTGTGAAGATTGTGAAACGACCCAGGTCAAATATCTCTTTGTGAGTGTGATGTACAAGGGAAAAGATTCATTCGGTTGATTCTTTGGAGTATTCATGCTCTAACATAGCAGTAGTTGTCTGGTTTTATATATTCGGGACTAGTTGAAAGTGAGTGATTTTCAATAATTGTTCTAGTGGATTCGAGATTTAAGGTGTGGTGCGTATGGATTTTCAGGTTTGTTATGTGTGGCTGAGGGTTTATAGTACAGTATGAAGGGTACCGGCTATGTTGTCACCGGATCTGCAAAGTAGTGTTAGAGAGGTAGAAGAAACAACTTTGGATTCACAGAAGTTCTCCTCGGGACAAGTGTATCAGTTGGAGATACTATTGAGTGCATGATGAGAGTGTAAAATGGCTTATATGAATTGAGGCAACGTGGTCTTGCGAATTTGGGATCACTTGGGATGAGTGTCGATTGAGGTCCGTTGTGTGCTGGAAAAGAGGATATTAATTCTAAGGGTAAGTCAAGAAAAAAGTGAGGGGTTGAGGTAGTTTCGCAGTGATTTTGGATCAACATGGTAAAGAAAACAATCATTTCTTTTGGTGCGATAAGGCTTTACTAGTGTTTCATGGCTATACTTGCAGGCTTGTAGTCTCAGTAATTTGGTTGTTTTGATGTGATTCAACTATGATGGTTTGATTATGTGCAAATAGGTCCCGAAAAAGTTATGGCGGTTTAGAACACGACTTGAGTTATGTGTCTTTATGATTATGGTAAATTGGTTGTGTGTTGCGATTCTTCTTCTGAAATAAATTAAGTGAAATGTTTCTAGACGATAAGTGTTTATTCTACGGATCATTTAGGAATATGATAAAATTCATATACTCTCACGTAGCAGCATGATATGTGCAGTCAGTATGAAATCGAAATTCGAGGATCAAGGTGGTCCAAATGGGGCTACGACAATATACGAGGTTATATTAGAGTTGGGTGGTCCAAATGTTTGGGGCGGGTCTAACAAATGATGCAGGTATAATTCAAAGCAGTTTGCACCCCCTCCCAAATACAGTGATGCCAATGCATTAAGAAAAGACCCACAGATTTTTCCTCATCAGGGTATTTTTACTCTAAAAGATAACATTATGTGCAATATGAAACGAATAGGCGAATGGAGATAAATTTATACGTGTGAAATATTAAACGAATTGGTGAATGGAGATAAATTTATACCACTTATCAAACAATAGATGGTATTTTTTATCTTCTTCCAATTTTTTAATATCAACTACTCCGGATCAAAAAGTTGTTGGAAACACGTTCTCAAGGCTTTATACTAAAACGTGTGTTCTTATGTGTAGGTTTTGATGAATGACAAACAAGCGCAAATTGATATATGACGAAGTTCAAGTACAAGCGCACAATTGGTGGATAACGAGATTCAAGCACAATACAAAGTTTTATAGTTTAAATGAGTCGTTCTTAATAGTGATCTTGATCCAACAACTTGACTCATGACATGGCTTCTCTCGTAAAACTATTTTTACAAAATCATGCATATTTAATTTAATGCTAAATGATTTTAAATCATGCATATTTACTTTAGTCAAAATGATTTTTAAACATGCCTCTAAAATCTGGACTAAGATAATCGATTATGTACTTATGATAATCGATTATGTTAAGCCAAGACTGCATGACAATCGATTGTGAACTAATGACAATCGATTGTGTTAAGGCGGTGAGCATCAGGTTTTTCAAACCTGCATGACAATCGATTGTGAACCTTATGAAAATCGATTGTGATGAGGCAGTGTACATCAAAGTTTTTCAAAACTCAGAATAATCGATTGTGAAGCTAATGACAATCGATTGTGAAGAGACAGTGTCCATCAGATTTTTCAAAGTCACAAAATAATCGATTGTGAACATATGACAATCGATTGTGTTGAGGCAGTGTCTTCCAGACTTTTTCAAAGTTATTAAATAATCGGTTGTGAGTATATAACAATCGATTGTCATGAGGCAGTGTCTAAAATGATTTTCAAAGTCTGATAAACAATCGATTGTTAACATTGCACAATCGATTGTGAAGCTGACCGTTGTCGTAAAGTTTTCAAATACCGTCAGGTAATCGATTGTTGATTTTGTACAATCGATTGTTGAAATTAAAATCTGGAAAAGATTTTTTGAACGTTGCTAAATAATCGATTGATGATTTTGTACAATCGATTGTTGAAATTAAAATCTAGAAAGGATTTTTTGAACGTTGCTGAATAATCGATCATTGATTTTGTATAATCGATTGTTTTACGTAAAATCTGGAAATGATTTTTTGAACGTTACCAATAATCAATTGTTGATCTTGGACAATCGATTGTTAAGCGTAAAATCTGGGATTGATTTCTGGAACGATTGGCAAACAATCGATTGTGACTTCGTGACAATCGATTGTCACACAGTAAAATTTTGGCAATTAGGCAACGGTAATGCCAAGTTTTTCAACTATAAATATAGCTTCATTTCAGTGTTTTAAACAACAATAACACACAACAACTGATCATACAATTGCTATAAGCTTGCATACTCTATTGCTAATCATTTTATATTCATTACATAAGTTTTGAGAGCCATATTCTTGTCCAAAGTTGTTGTGATCTTGAGCTTACTTCTTTTACTCATATCTACTAACTAAGGAGTGTATTGTTTGAGTGTTTAGTGTTTTGTACACTTGTAAGAGAATTGTGATTCTCTTGTTGTAAGGAACTTGTGTTTCCTTGGTTGAAGTCTTGGAGTGTTGTATCTCCGAGCAAAGGTGTTAAGGCGTGTGTCCTTAAGTTGTAAAGGTTTGTTGAGCACCCGTAAGCTTGACAAGTTAGTGGAAAATCTCGAGAGAGTCTCTCGGGGACTGGACTAGCCACGTGTTATGGTGAACCAGAATACATCGGTGCGTACTTTATTATTTATCGCACTTATTTACTTCCTGCAATTTTTTAATTCCGCAAGTTGACGCTAATTTTTATTATAACGCTATTCACCCCCCCCCCCCCTCTAGCGTTAAGCGTATTATCTAACAATTGGTATCAGAGCCCAACTCTCTGAAGACTTAACAGTTTGAGAGAACCATCCATGGCTTCTACTCGTGACTCTTTTGCAGGAATTGATGAAGGACAACGCTCCACACGACCACCTCTATTCAACGGTACAAACTATACGTACTGGAAGGAGAGGATGAAAATCTTCGTTCAAGCAAACAACTTTCATCTCTGGAAGGTGATAACGAAGGGAAATCAAATTCCAACCAAAAAGGTTGAAACCGAATGGGTTCCCAAGTCCGAAGAAGAATATGACGCGGATGATATCCGAAAGGTGCAAAATAATGCTAAAGCAATTAATTTATTATATTGTGCTGTAAATGCTGACGATTACAGGAAAATATCGTGTTGCACAACGGCGAAGGAAATGTGGGACAAGCTGGAAATTACGTACGAAGGTACGGACCAGGTAAGGGAAGCCAAAATTGATTGCCTAACCCATGCTTATGAATTATTTCACATGAAGGAAGGTGAAAAGGTGGATGAAATGTTTGAACGATTTTCAATAATCGTAAATGATCTACACGCTCTCAAGAAGACATTCACGGATAGAGAACTTGTTCGAAAAATTCTTAGAAGTCTCACTCCGGCATGGCGATCAAAGGCCGACGCAATCCAAGAATCCATTGGCGTCTCAAATGTCACCATCGACGCATTAAGAGGTAACCTTAAGACTTATGAGTCTACTATACTTAACCCTCTTGTTGATGATCAAAGGAGGCAAAGATTAGCGCTTAAGGCAAGCACAAGCCAACCTCAAGTTGATGAGGACGGAGACAACGAGTTTGGACTCGTTATCAAAAGATTTCAAAAGTTCATGCGAAAGGAGTATGAACGGAAGGGCAAAAAGCAAGGCGAACAAATAAAGTGCTATGAATGCGGTGAAACCGGGCACATCAAATCAAATTGCCCAAACATCAAAAAGGAGAAGAAACCTTTTAAGAAGCAACGTGCATACATTTCTTGGGGAGGAGACTCCGGAGATGAGTCAAGCGAAGAAGAAGAAGACGAAGCCGCAAACCTTTGTCTTATGGCGCAAGAAGACAAGCAAGATGAGGTATGTCAAATCTCTTCTAAAAACTTCTTTACTCTTGAGGAAATGCGAACTGCTTTTGATGAGCTATATACTGAATTTATTAAGGCTTCAAAAACTGTCAAGAGCATAAAAGAAAATGCTTCTCTAAAAGAAAAAGATTTTCAAAAACAGCTTTCTTTGAAAGAAAAGGATTTAGAAAAACTGGTTTTAGAAAATGAGAAGCTGAAAGAAGAAAACAAGTTTTTCGGAAAAAGAAGCCGACAAGCCCGAAAGTTCTATTAAAAATTGTTCTTCTTGAATGCATCTCAAAAATGAGGTAGATAGACTTAAAGGTACCTTAGATAAGTTTAATTCTTCCCACAAAAATTTGAATAAGGTCCTTGTTAATTTGAAATCAACCAAGCATGGCATAGGCTTTAAGAATGAGCCTAAAGAAAAGGTTGAAGCCAAACCCCAACCACCTAAGGCTCAACCTAGGATTAATAAAACAAATGCTTATCCTAGAAATAGCAATCCTAGAACAAATATGCATACTAGCCCAAATGTTGAACTTTTTAGAAGACCTAGAAATGACTTACCACCTAGAAATGACTACCCTAGAAATGATGCATATTCTAGGCCAAACACTAGAAGGAGTTTTGAACCTTTTAGAACATCTAGACATGACCATTACTCTAGAAATGCTGCTTATTTTAGAACTAATAGTAGGAGAAATGGTTCTCATGAAATGCGCAATAGTCATAATGAAAATAGAGTAAATCATTTTCGTCCATCAAGTTACTATGAACCTAGAAGGATGCATAACCCCAACGTGACTTGTCATTATTGTAGACGCATTGGTCATATTGCTCTTGCATGCTTTACACGACATAGACATATCACTCAATCGCATCATTATAATATGCCTAACCCTCAAGGACCCAAAATGGCATGGGTACCTAAAACGCATTAACTTGTTTTGTAGGTATGTTTGAAGGGATCAAGTGTACTATGGTACCTTGATAGTGGATGCTCCAAACATATGACGGGAGACGAATCCAAATTCCTTCAACTAGAACACAAAGGAGGAAGTGTGATTTTTGGGGATAACAATAAAGGAAAGATTATTGGCATCGGATCGGCCGGTAAGGATGAAAATTCCTCTATTAAGCATATATTACTTGTGAAAGGTTTAAAGCATAATCTCTTGAGCATAAGTCAATTATGTGACAAGGAAAATCTTGCCCTATTTGATTCGGATGAATGCTTAGTGTTTAGACGTAGTGATTTTAAAATTATCCTTCGTGGTTTTAGAGTGGATAATATTTATATGGTTGATCTTGCTAATTCCTCACCCGAATATGTTGATTGTCTTATGAGTAAAGAGGATGATACTTTGTTATGGCATCGTAGAGTAGCACATATCAACATGCATCTTTTGAACAAATTGATTTCTCAAAACTTAGTTATTGGTCTTCCCAATTTAAAATTTAAAAATGACTCTATTTGTGATTCATGTCAAAAAGGGAAGCAAACAAAATCATCTTTCAAATCCAAAAATACTGTTTCAACTTCTAGACCATTGCAATTGCTTCACATGGATTTATTTGGACCATCTCGCATTGAAAGTCTAGGAAGAAATCGTTATGCTTTTGTGATTGT
Source organism: Nicotiana benthamiana (assembly GCA_034376525.1). NCBI lineage: Eukaryota > Viridiplantae > Streptophyta > Magnoliopsida > Solanales > Solanaceae > Nicotiana > Nicotiana benthamiana. The sequence goes on along the minus strand of CM067326.1, from coordinate 109,063,699 downwards.
TGATGATTATTCTAGATTTACTTGGACTTTATTTCTTGCCAATAAAAGTGATGCTTTTCAGAATTTTAAATATTTTCTTAAGCGTGTTCAAAACGAAAAGGAAACAACCGTCACTTCAATTAGAAGTGATCATGGGGGAGAGTTTGATCACAATCTCTTTGCGGACTTTTGTGACGAACTCGGTATCGAGCATACCTTTTCCGCTCCACGTACACCACAACAAAATGGGGTGGTGGAAAGGAAAAATAGGTGTCTCGAAGAGATGGCTAGAACCATGCTCGAAGAGGCCAAGATTCCCAAACATTTTTGGGCGGATGCCGTGAGTACCGCATGCTACGTCTTAAATAGAGTAGTCATAAGGCCTATACTCATGAAAACTCCCTATGAACTCTATAAGGGAAGGAAACCAAATATCTCCCATCTTAGAGTATTCGGTTGTAAATGTTTTATTCATAACAATGGCAAAGATCAATTGGGAAAATTTGATGCTAAGTCCGATGAGGAAATTTTCATTGGTCATTCTTCACGTAGCAAAGCATATAGGGTTTTTAATAAAAGAACCGAAACTGTGGAGGAATCCCCTCATGTTGTATTTGCCGAAAATAATGCTCGCTTGGCGAGAAAGGATTCCGGTTTTGATCTTGCAGGTATTTTAGATAGCTTGAAAGACAAAATACAAGAGGAAACGCCTAAGGAAAATCAAGACAAAATTTTGAAACAACCAACGGAGGAAGCGCCACCATTGGAGAATGAAACGAAAACGCCTAACGAGTGGAGGACAATCAAGGATCACCCTCTCGAACAGGTAATTGGCGACGTCGGAGAAAAGGTAAGTACCCGAAACACTCTTAAGAACACTCTAGGACACACTTCTTAAGAGATCACGATCTCACTTGACCACACTAGTTTAAATTACTATTTCTTTACAAATTACTGACTTGAGCGTCGGAGACGTCTAATTCTATTTTGCAGGTATCGCCCTAAAAGTAGGGGGAATTATAAAGAAACGGCATAAAACAATCGATTGTTACAGCTAATAATCGATTATTTTACTGTGCAGAAAATCGATTAGCAAGTATCACTAATCGATTATTTATGGTTTATGCTTATTATGCAATGTTGTTTAATAATCAATTTTTTAACTGTATAATCGATTACCGTCTCAGCCATTCAGTATTGCTTTCCTAAAACAATCGATTGTTTCAAAATATAATCGATTATTTTCCCAGTCAGAAAAGTTCTGTGCTCACTGTAACATAACAATTGATTACCATATTTGACAATCGATTATTTTCTGTCAGTATTTCAAAAATTTGTTACCGTTTGGCTTCTGAAGATTCTTGCAATCGATTTGTGTCAGTTCCGAGATTCAGTCAAATCTTAATGACAATCGATTATCTCATTCCAACAATCGATTGTCTAACGGTCAGTAAGATTTATTTTTACCATTTCTGACTGTTTCAGCTTTCAATTTTCTGCAGATTTCTTCCATTAATGAAATGCCTTTCTCCCCTCTATAAATAGGCTCCATATATGTTCATTTTTATTCACTCAAGCATCAACTTTAGCTCTCAAACTATCAAAATTCTTTCAAGTCTCTTGCAAATTCCAGCAATACTCAGTGAAAATGTCGGGCCGTCACTCCAATTGTTCCCGTTCTGCTAGGCATGGTGCATCCTCCTCTGCTGCTCCAAACTATCCTTATCAAGATGGTTCCGTTCTATATTTTAATTCTGACATCGAGCTTACTCGTTTTTCAACAAAATTTGAAAAGCGCGACATTCTTCCTCCCCGCTTTTCAACCAACAAGTATCTTGAATCTTATGGCCCTGCTGCAAGTATGCTCAAAAATTGTCAACTTCTTGACTTCTTACTTCTTACCCATCCTTACATCAATACTACATTGATTCAAGCATTTTACTCCAACCTTCATGAGGATGATGACGGTGAGCTTGTGACAAATATGGTGTTCAAATTCTTCTTTCCGATGAAAACCTTCATACCATTGTCCGTCTTCCTCATAATGGTGAAGACATTTTTCGGTACATCGGAGAGGCCGGAGCCCTTTTTGATGAAACAGTCCTCCTACATCAAACCGGACTTACTTCTTATGATCCAAATCTTTCTTCCTGTCGTCCTACAATTACGGGAATGGATCCCAATTATCGGTTGATTTTCTATTTCATCACCCGAGTCCTCAAGCCTCGTAAGCATAACCATACTACCACTTTCCAAGAGGACACCAAGCTCATGCATGCCATAATAACCGGAGCTAACATCAATTGGTGTTGGTTCGTCAAGATTCACATGCCTGACGCTATCGGAGATGATAGGCCTCTTCCTTATGCTCTCCTCATCATGAATTTTCTTGAAGCCTCCGGATTCATCACTTCCAACGGTCCTCTCAAAAAGAGTACCAAGAAGTGGGAAATTTCAGAATCCTCCTTTCATCATGACGGTGATCATGCAGCGCCTGCTCCTCCTCCAACCCGTCGAACTCGTCTGCCTCAAGAGCCCACTCTCCAATCCATTTCCGACCAAATTGCTTCCTTGACCACCTCTGTTGGTCAATTGACAAATGAGATCCATGGATATTTTGACCATGTTCATTATCCATATGCCGGTCTTGTTCCCTTTGAAGCAGTGCCGGACGATGAGGCGGGAAATGATGATGAATGATTTCTTTGTTTTTTTTGGTTCTATTGTGATATGTTTTATTGTCCTTATGTAATAGTTTTTTCTTTCCAATAAATAAACAAGTTTTATTTACATCTTTGGCATCTTCTTATATTATTTTTGCTAATGGCAAAAGGGGGAAGATAACGGGTATGCACTCTCAATATTTATAAGCTTAAATTGAGGGGGAATACATATATTGAGGGGGAACAAATGCATGTCTTGAATCGTCATTATAAATTGTTTAAGTTGCATATCCCGCTTAAAGTTTGCCATTATCAAAAAGGGGGAAATTGTTGGAAACACGTTCTCAAGGCTTTATACTAAAACGTGTGTTCTTATGTGTAGGTTTTGATGAATGACAAACAAGCGCAAATTGATATATGACGAAGTTCAAGTACAAGCGCACAATTGGTGGATAACGAGATTCAAGCACAATACAAAGTTTTATAGTTTAAATGAGTCGTTCTTAATTGTGATCTTGATCCGACAACTTGACTCATGACATGGCTTCTCTCGTAAAACTATTTTTACAAAATCATGCATATTTAATTTAATGCTAAATGATTTTAAATCATGCATATTTACTTTAGTCAAAATGATTTTTAAACATGCCTCTAAAATCTGGACTAAGATAATCGATTATGTACTTATGATAATCGATTATGTTAAGCCAAGACTGCATGACAATCGATTGTGAACTAATGACAATCGATTGTGTTAAGGCGGTGAGCATCAGGTTTTTCAAACCTGCATGACAATCGATTGTGAACCTTATGACAATCGATCGTGATGAGGCAGTGTACATCAAAGTTTTTCAAAACTCAGAATAATCGATTGTGAAGCTAATGACAATCGATTGTGAAGAGACAGTGTCCATCAGATTTTTCAAAGTCACAAAATAATCGATTGTGAACATATGACAATCGATTGTGTTGAGGCAGTGTCTTCCAGACTTTTTCAAAGTTATTAAATAATCGATTGTGAGTATATAACAATCGATTGTCACGAGGCAGTGTCTAAAATGATTTTCAAAGTCTGATAAATAATCGATTGTTAACATTGCACAATCGATTGTGAAGCTGACCATTATCGTAAAGTTTTCAAATACCGTCAGGTAATCGATTGTTGATTTTGTACAATCGATTGTTGAAATTAAAATCTGGAAAAGATTTTTTGAACGTTGCTGAATAATCGATTGTTGATTTTGTACAATCGATTGTTGAAATTAAAATCTGGAAAGGATTTTTTGAACGTTGCTGAATAATCGATTATTGATTTTGTATAATCGATTGTTTTACGTAAAATCTGGAAATGATCTTTTGAACGTTACCAATAATCGATTGTTGATCTTGGACAATCGATTGTTAAGCGTAAAATCTGGGATTGATTTCTGGAACGATTGGCAAACAATCGATTGTGACTTCGTGACAATCGATTGTCACACAGTAAAATTTTGGCAATTAGGCAACGGTAATGCCAAGTTTTTCAACTATAAATATAGCTTCATTTCAGTGTTTTAAACAACAATAACACACAACAACTGATCATACAATTGCTATAAGCTTGCATACTCTATTGCTAATCATTTTATATTCATTACATAAGTTTTGAGAGCCATATTCTTGTCCAAAGTTGTTGTGATCTTGAGCTTACTTCTTTTACTCATATCTACTCATTAAGGAGTGTATTGTTTGAGTGTTTAGTGTTTTGTACACTTGTAAGAGAATTGTGATTCTCTTGTTGTAAGGAACTTGTGTTTCCTTGGTTGAAGTCTTGGAGTGTTGTATCTCCGAGCAAAGGTGTTAAGGCATGTGTCCTTAAGTTGTAAAGGTTTGTTGAGCACCCGTAAGCTTGACAAGTTAGTGGAAAATCTCGAGAGAGTCTCTCGGGGACTGGACTAGCCACGTGTTGTGGTGAACCAGAATACATCGGTGCGTACTTTATTATTTATCGCACTTATTTACTTCCTGCAATTTTTTAATTCCGCAAGTTTACGCTAATTTTTATTATAACGCTATTCACCCCCCTCTAGCGTTAAGCGTATTATCTAACAAAAGTATGTTTTCCCAAGAGTAATATTTATCTATCATAAACTTTTAAATGAGTCCTACCGGATTCAACTACGAAAAATTAGTCAATTTGACTCTTGCGTCACTTACTTGCATTGTGTTTTTTGTAATTTTCGTTTATCATAAACGTCTAAATGAGTCCTATCACATTCAACTACTAAAAATTAGTTAACTTCTGATGCATCAGTTACTTGTATTGTGTTCTGTAATCTCCATTTGTGTTATCAGTTCAAATTTAAGTTGCCCGACCAATTATAGCATAGCCGACAAGTTAAGCTCAAAAATCATGTTCCCTGGCACCAAGGAACTTATAATAATTTCTGCTGTTTCACGACTTACACTAATGGAATACACAGGTTTACCTCGAACCAAACACATTCAATAAACACCAAGCATTTTGTATCAGAAGTGGTCTGGGCACAAATTGAAGCAATTCTAGACCAAATTTCACAAGACGCGTGGTGGTTTGGTTATAGCTGCAGTTTTGGAGTTAGGACTTTTCTTTATCCGCTGTTAGGGATGATGACTTGGGCCCTGCAAAGGATGTGTAGGTTATAGTGAGTTATCTCATCATAGTTTTGTATGACTTTCCACAATGCTCCCAACCAACAACTGCCCTACTCTCAAGCAATGTGAATCAGGAGACATTAGCAGATTCATCGCCTCAATCTTCTGAATCTGACTCATTCACCATCCTCTCAAGTGAATCCATGTTCCCAGCTTCTGGGATAGTATGTAAACGAAGCTTTTCAGCATCCTCACTGACAACGATTAGGTATGGGAAAGTAGACAGTGATCAATGGCATTCTAATGTCTCGCATAATGATTGACAATTTTTTTAAGAAGTCACTTACTCTGCCACTCCAAATATTTCCTTAACAGTTAAGGAGCTATCCCTTGAGCAGAATTCTGGAAGCTGCAAGCAAGACAGACAATTGAGGTTAAACTCAGAAGCACTTCACAATGAAATAAAAAGTTCTACTCTACTAGAAAACTTTGACTGGGTTCATCTACAGTGGTCGAACCAAATTTTACATCTTTAAACAAGATAGGCAGACTAGGAATAAAGATCTACCAAAACACAGGAAAATGCAGAGCCATTGAAAATTTAGATGCAGTGTCTCAATATGCTAGAAATTACCAAGGAAGTTAGTTCAGATGAATCCCCTGTCCAATTTTAAGAATGCTAGTTTGACCCGTGACTGATACAAAGAGAATAGCTAAAAGAGTGAGTTATTTAGTATTTCTAGGGGAAAACGTGGGAAATACAATTATCTTTTATTTTCGGATAATAGAATAGAATAAAAGTGGCATTTGATAGAGTAGAAATGCATCCCAGGTAACTTTCGAGTTATATAGAAAACTTTCCTTTTCTAAGAGAAATTAAAACCACTTTGTTATGTTGTTGTTGACAACCCAAAAAGGAAGTACAATTCTTTTGGACAGAGGGAGTATTTCTATATACAGGCCAGCAACAGTCTACCTTGAATTCACCTGACCATAGTTGCTAACAAGTTTCATTTTATCTTCGTCCCAGACCAGTGGCAGTTCACACATCCTAGTTAAACATAAACATATAAATCTTTAACTTTATATGACACACAACTGAGCAATCAAGTTGAGATGTAAATGCTAGTGTATCAAAGTCACTAGAGCTTGTCTACAGATCATTATGAAGTTAGATCATACAGTAAAAACAAAGCACACATAGGAAAAGAATTAAATAAGCCAACTGAGGAGATACTTTTCATGGCCAATTTAGTAAAGGAAAATATACAACAAAGCATTCAAAAGGAGGGTATTTAACATGACAGATGAGGAGAAGATACTCTTCAAAGTCAATTTAGTAAAGAAAAGAATAACCAAGCAATGTTATTCAGGATGAAGCGATCAAGATATCATGTCACAATTATAACCAGAGGAAAGAAAAAAACCAATATCTGAAAACATTCTGATGCACAATATGCTAAGAAGTAAGATAGCACCTCATTTGATAGGTTCCCCCCCCCCCCCCCCTCCTTACCTCAGAGAGATAGTAAATCTTCCCAAAAAGAGCTTGCACAGCAAGTTTTCTCTTCAAACCCTTCTCAGAATAGCCTGATATATCCATAACCACTGGACCTGAAAGTTGAGAGACTTGTTTTCAGTAAATAAATTGTTGCAGAGATTTTAAAAAAAAGTTAGCCATGACAAATATTTAGCAGATTATGTCCACTATAAGTGCTTTTATGGGTGGGGGGATAACATATGAAGAAAACAATTCGAGACCATGCTACAGAGTTCTTTCGACTGAATGCTGAAATAAGTATCAACTGATGTCAACATTTAGTTGCTTGTTGAGCTGATTTTAAACCAAACCTAAACAATCATTCAGATTGCAATGAAATCTTTTTTGGCTTTAGGTCCTTAAAGTAGTTGATGTCCATGCAGTTTTGACCAGTGGAAAGAACAATAGATCATTGGAATGTATAGGCTTTCAATTAAGAAGTCCAACCATAACCCACAAGTTAACTTCATTGGCTATATAAAAACAATAGTTTCTTCAAGGTCAATGAGGCAGAATATGTTTGCTACTTCTTCTCCTTTGGTGTGTGTGCCTCTGCGTTTGTGTGTGTGGGTGTGTAATCAGACCTTTCATTTTGACAAGTGTAGATCAAACCTTATACTGTAAAAAAGAACATACAACAGATACTCAAGGGGAGAGAGAGAGAGAGAGAGAGAAAGGAAGAGAGATATAGAGAGAGATATATAGAGAGAGAGAGAGAGAGAATCAAGGGTTAAAAAAATTCAGAAAAGCAACACCTTTGTCTTGAACAATTCGACGTGAAATTTCATTCAGTACTGCAGCTACTTCAGAATCAGTCAGCATTGATGCTTTCCTCAACTGAATTAAATCTGCTACTAAATCCGGGCTAAATGGCTTCTCATTCAAGGAGTACCGAATATATTTTCGGAAAATCTCCTCCATATCAAAACCTACCTGCATTACATGGTTTAATTCAAGACTCTACAACGAGCAATTGAATCAATAACAGGCAGATGACATATTTTAGATGTATTAAACAAAAAGAAAGCAACTGGGCATTAGAAAAAGATTTGAAGCAGAAACTTATATTCTCCACCATTAAATATGGATGCCTAATTCAAATTTTACCTCCACAAGAAAAGGATAAGTGCATTTCCTACCAGTAAAGACAAATCTCTAGTTAAAATTCAACATGACAAGCAAAAACAAAGCACCTTGAGAAGATGCCAAGTTATAGGCAGAAGAAGTGGGGCCTACCGGCCTAGTAGTCAATGAAGTGGGCTAGAACCGTGAGGTCTCATGTTCAAATAGGTAATTTCTTCCTATCTATCCAAGCCTTGGTGGATAGAGTTACCTGGTACCTATTGCTGGTGGGAAGTGGCAGGTATCCTGTGGAATTAGTTGAGGTGCGCGCAAGATGGCCCGGACACCAAGGTAATTAAAAAAAAAAAAGTGGCAGTCGGTTTAAAGCAAAGGAATATTACTGAAGATATTGAAACAAAGTTACAGAGGCATTGCACCCAAAAGGAGTTTATCACAACCACTAGTGATAGGAAAAGGTAAAAGGGAGTGATTCTACTATATCATCATATTCAACAACTTTCTAGACAGAAATTTCCAGAAGCATTAAGCTTCACGTCAATAATATGCATAACCTCATCAGATAAAATCAGTAAACAATTATTTGCTTTGTTGATTAAACGCTAACTAGATACTAAGTAATCTAAACGGTTAGCTCCTAGCAGAAGATTGTCTAAACTGCAAACTAGTTGATCAGATTCTCAGAAGCTCTCCTAATTACTTCAGGATAAGACTGATATTTACATGAAGATAAAAGATAACAGAGGTAGGAAAGAAGGAGAAGGGGCAACATGCTCAAGAAAAATTGCAATACCATGAGAATGTAAAGGAGAGACTTACAAGTATAATGGGTAAACTAGATAAGATGAGATTTTGACCTAGAAGCATTTATTTTATTATGTTGACTGTGATTATGACCTAGAAGCATCTAAACGACAATGGTACAATAGTTAAAATATTATATCCAATCTCACAGTAGATAAGACATAACTGCGAACCCCGAACATACAAGGAAAAAGAAACAGGATTTTGAAAGCCTACCTTTACTGCTAACTAGGAAAGCTAGATGTTGTACTGTGGAAAAGAATAATTTGCTTGATGAATCATGAACTGTCAAATTAACCTAAAGAAAGAATTACAGACAATAAATCATACCTTTTCTGCCAGTCCCTTCAAACTTGCAGGCTCAACATTGTCTTTTCCTTTCTCAAATAATTCATCGATTAACTTGCATAGCACAGCATTTTTGTTGACCTAAAAAAGTAGGCTACTCATCAAGAAACACATAATAGTTCCCCTTTTACAAGATGACCATTCACACATTACATTTGTAAACCATGATATTACAGCAAACTCAGCATACATATCTCCACAGCAGGCAAACTGCTAATAAGCAACTTGATCTTATTTGTTGTACTATACTTGAGAAGTTTAATACACTATTGGAAAATAAAAAAGAATAGAAGTGCATCAGCAGAGATATGCACTTCATATCTGTCATAAACACTGAAAAAGGACATTTGTTTACTAGTGTAGTCAGGTAGAGATGGAGCAAAATGACTGGATGAATATTAATCTCTTCATTTCTATTCAGGAAATATTCATATAACCCTATTCCTTACAATAGCTTCCAGTTTAGTCCTTTCTATTATGAACATCGGAAAAAATAATAATCAACAATTTGCTTTGAAAGAGTTTGACCATAAATGTCCATTTGTTATTGATATAATAGGGGAATTAACTTTTGAATGACTAACCAAGCAATAAAACTCAAGTATAGAGAAGACAGTGAGCGTCAATGCACAACTATGTTTTTTAAGATATACTATTAATTGTGTTTCTAAGGATGATTTCCCAGCTATTTACACAAAATCCTAGTAGAATTGTAGTTTGTAAAGGACAGACAGTGATAATAAATGAAGCATGGAAATAAGGAGAGAGTTACAAGACGGACCAATTTACGGCGCTTCTCCCGAGGGGAATTGAACTTGCGGACGGTTTTGACGAAGGCAATGACAAAAGTAATACCAAAGTAAGCCACGGGAACCGTTAGAATCCATGGGAAGGAGGTCTGGCCGACCCTGGGCCCAGGAAGAGCCTGAGTCACAGAACCGGTGAATTCAACCAGGTCCAATGCTTTCTCCTGTATCCATGGAAGCTCCTCTTCTACCTCCTCTTCTTCCAACTCTTGTTGTTTCTCTTCTTTCCCTTTATCACTACTCACATTTGCGCCGCTGTCACTCTTTGCTGCTGTTGTTGGAAAGCGCAACGCTGAAAAGCTCTTGTTGCTTCTACTACCACGGGGAAAGCTGAAAATTTTACTACTGTTGGGAGGAGATAGGGTTGGGAGACATTGAGAAGTGGAGGCTACACGGAAATGAGAAAAACGGTAAACTGTACAAGTAGAAGCTGCCATGGGAGACGTCGTTAGCCTCAAGTGATTGTGATTGTGATTGTGATTGTTGTAACGTTGCCGGCAGAGAAAGAGGAGGACTACTATAGGACTCGGGAGGCTAATCCTCTCAGTGACGGTGGAACTTCACACATGACCCTATTTTTTCTTCTTTTTTTTTCGTTCGATCCGGAGCTGTAGCATATCTAGCCTCTTTTTTTTTTTTAAGGGGTTAAGGGGCGAATATTATGAGGGTGTTTGGAAACAAGTTTAAGTATTTTTTTATTTGTTGGAATGTTAAAAATGTTAAAAGTGTTATGAAATATTAGATTATAGTGGATGTCCATAACTCCTATAACACCCACTACTTTTATCCATTATCTTCATAACTCTCGCTACTCCAATACTTATGGTTATAACTCCCATACCTCCATGATCTCCCCATGATCTTCCTCCATGATCTCAAAAGCTTAATGACATATTTATGGAATTCTTTTAGTATACTTCTATGTAGTACTATAAATAGAGGATGAGAAATCATTTTGTAATACACTTGGATACATAGAAGAATATATTCTCTTCTCTATTTCTCTCTATTTTATTGTCTATCTTTTTGTTTATTACTTTGAGCTAAGTTTTGTAACACGTTATCAGCACGAAGCTATACTATCTCAAGAATCTCTTTGAGAAAATTAAGGTATTTTTCTCCTCCTAATTTTGTTTTAATTATGTCTGACATTATGAAAAGAAGTTTGTTACCCTTGACATTTCGGGCAAGAACTACATGACATGGGTGTTGGATGCTGAAATCCATTTGGATGCAAAGGGTCTTGGAGACGCCATTAAAGACAGAAATAATGCATCCACCCAAGACTGTGCTAAGGCCTTGATTTTCTTGCGCCATCACCTTGATGAAGGTTTGAAAATTGAATATCTCACAGTCAAAGATCCACTTATCTTGTGGAATGGCTTAAAGGAGAGATATGACAACTTAAAATTGGTCACTCTGCCACAAGTACGATATGATTGGGCTCATCTGAGGCTCCAAGACTTTAAGTCTGTTTCTGAATATAATTCTGCAATGTTTATAATTACTTCTAAATTGAAACTCTGTGGAGATACTATAACTGATTATGATATGCTTGAAAAAACGTTTACAACGTTTCATGCCTCCAATATGGTTCTGCAACAAAAGTACAGAGAGAAAGGTTTCAAAAAGTACTCTGAGCTGATTTCTCTTCTCCTTGTGGCTGAGCGAAACAATGACCTGCTCATGAGAAATCACGAAAATCGACCCACTGGGTCTACACCATTGCCTGAAGTAGATAAGGTGTATTCCCATTATGCTAAGCGTGGAAAAGACTATGGCTTTAATCATGGTCGTGGTCGTGGTCGGGGTCATGGCCGTGAACGTGGACAAGGAAGAAATTTTCCTGGTGTTAGTCACCCTCCAAAGAGATATAACCACCAAAAGCGGAAATGGAATTATGAGAATCCAAAAGCAAATAGTTCAGAAACTATATGTTATCGTTGCGGTGGAAAAGGGCACTGGGCAAAAATTTGCCGTGTACCAAGACATTTGGTTGAGCTTTATCAAGCATCTCTAAAGAGTAAAGCCCCTGAAACCAATTTTGTCTCTGACAATAATTTTGACATCACCCACTTGGATGTGGCAGACTTCTTTGAGCACCCTGAGGGGAAAATAGATCACTTGATCGGTGATGGATCCATGGTTAAAGAAGATTGAGCAGTTTGATATTTTTATTTTTACTTATTCGTAGTAGTTAATGAATAAACAATTATCATAGTTTACATAAGTTATCTATTATTGTGATATGGTTCAAATTTTATAGTTTCTGCTTTAAGCTAGTAAAGCTAAGTATCAAGCAAGTATTCGTTAAAATTATAATATGCTTGAAATAAATAAATATATATATATATATATATATATATATATATATATATATATATATATATATATATATATATATATATTAAACAGAATGATCAGTTTCATTTTTGTAATCCTTTCTAATCTGCTCGGTGTTTATGCGTTAGCACATTAAAGGTGCTATTATGCTAGTAGTATTATGAACCTGAAACAGATTCACTGCCAACAGCAATTAACTCAATTAGTTGAATCATTCTAGGTGAAACATTCAGTTCAAAACAATTCAATCAATGATCAAATATCGATATGTACCTTAAGAGTTTTATCAACTTGACAAATAATCTGTATTATGGTTTTTAAAATATATAACTTTAGATTATACATTCATCTTATGCTTTATTTGTAGCACATTAAATATAGTAATAAAAGAAATATTGTGCAGACTCTTTATGCTACTACTAACTGTTAATACTTTGATATTAAAAGGAGAATAACTATGATAAAAGATATTTTTTTTTCATAATGACCGCACTGAAACTATTATGTTGAATCATAGACTTAAATTTGTTTATTCTCATCCTATATAAAAAAAATACTAATATTTTTCGTATATTTCTTTTGTATGTCAAACCATGGGAAGCAAATATGGATATCTCACAAAGCAAACTTGGATCAACGTCCAATTGTAAAAATATTTGTTTAATTGATTCATGTACCACACATACGATATTCAAAGAGAAGAAATATTTCTCTCATTTAAGTATGTGTAAGGCAGATGTTACTACAATTTCTGGTAGTAGTAAATTGATTGAAGGCTCCGGAAGAGCAACTATAACTCTGCCTAAAGGAATAATATTTATCATAGAGAATGCAATGTTCTCTTCCAAGTCCAAGAGGAACTTGTTGAGTTTTAAAGATATCCGTCAAAATGGATATCATATTGAGACAATAGATGAGAATAATCTTGAATACCTCATCATTACAAAGAATGTCTCTGGCCAAAAGAGGGTTATTGAGAAGTTCCCATCTTTATCTTGTGGCCTGTATTGGACAAAAATTAGTGTAATTGAGGCACATTCCACAGTAAACCAAAAGGTTACTGATTCCAATACTTTTGTACTTTGGCATGATCGATTGGGACATCCTGGATCAATTATGACGAGACGGATTATAGAAAACTCATATGGGCATCCATTAAAAATTTTAAAGATTCTTTTAAATAATGAACTTTCTTACACTTCTTGTTATCAAGGCAAGTTAATTATTAGACCATCACCAACAAAGGTTGGAACTGAGTCACCTACGTTTTTGGAACGTATACAAGGGGATATTTGTGGACCTATTCACCCACCTAGTGGGTCCTTTAGATATTTTATGGTCTTAATAGACGCATCATCTAGATGGTCTCATGTGTGCCTATTGTCATCACGCAACCTTGCGTTTGCAAAATTAATGGCACAAATAATTCGATTACGAGCACAATTTCCTGATAATCCAATTAAGTCTATTAGACTAGATAATGTTGCTGAGTTTTCATCCCAAGTATTTAATAATTATTACTTATCAATTGGGATAAAAGTGGAACATCTTGTAGCTCATGTTCACACTCAAAATGGTCTTGCAAAATTTTTAATTAAACGTCTGCAGTTGATTGCAAGACCATTACTCATGAAAACGAGGCTGCCCACTTCGGTTTGGGGTCACGCCATTTTGCATGCAGCAATGCTAGTTCGTCTCAGACCGACGAATTATCACAAATATTCCCCGTTGCAATTAGTTTTGGGTCATGAACCTAATATATCCCATTTAAGAATTTTTGGATGCGCAGTATATGTGCCTGTAGCACCGCCATACCGCACCAAAATGGGTCCGCAAAGAAGGTTAGGAATATATGTTGGGTTTGAATCGCCCTCCATTATTCGCTACCTCGAAACATTGACAGGGGATTTGTTCACTGCACGATTTGCAGACTGTCGATTCGATGAGACACTTTTCCCAAAATTAAGGGGAGAAGTTGGTGAAACCAAACGGGAAATTTTGTGAAAAAATCCATCATTATCTCATCTTGATCCACATACCTCTATTTGTGAAAAAGAGGTGCAAAATATTATCCATTTGCAAAGAATAGCAAATCAAATGCCTGACGCATTCACGGACTTGAAAAGGATAACAAAATCTCACATCCCCGCAGAGAATGTTCCAATCCGTATTGATGTCCCTATTGGACAATCTTCTAGTGTCATATCTAATGAGTCGAAAGCACGCCTAAAACGTGGCAGGCCATTAGGTTCCAAAGATCGAAATCCTAGAAAAAGGAAAGCAAATGATCAAAATGACACTACGAAAGAATCTCATGAGGAAATTCACGATTTAATAAATTCTGAGATTCATGAAGAATCCATTGAGCCCGAGACTCAGGAAAATAAGGAACTATCAATAAATCCAATCGATATTGAGACAAATTTTAATCGAGTGGATATAGTTGTGGATTATGTCTTTGCATATAATGTTGCATCTAGCATTATGCAAGAAATTGAGGATCTTGAACCTCAATCTGTTGGAGAATGTCGACAAAGACTTGATTGGCCAAAATGGCAAGAAGCAATTCAATCAGAATTGAATTCACTTGCAAAACATGAAGTTTTTGGGCCTATAGTTGAAACACCTAATGGTGTTAAGCCTGTTGGCTATAGATGGGTCTTTGTACGCAAGAGAAATGAGAAAAACAAGGTACAAAGATATAAGGCACGCCTTGTTGCACAAGGATTTTCTCAAAGGCCTGGTGTCGATTATGAAGAGACATATTCACCCGTAATGGATGCTATAACTTTCCGTTATCTCATTAGTTTTGCTGTCCTTGAAAAGCTTGACATGCATTTAATGGATGTGGTTACTGCCTATCTTTATGGCTCACTTGATAATGAGATATACATGAATATTCCCGATGGATTCAAAATGCCAAACACTCATAATTCAAAGTCCCGGGAAATGTTTTCAATCAAATTGCAAAGATCCTTGTATGGTCTAAAGCAATCAGGACGAATGTGGTATAATCGTCTTAGTGAGTATTTATTAAAGGAAGGCTATATAAATGATGCCATTTGCCCATGTGTTTTTATTTAGAAAACAACATCGGAATTTGTTGTACTTGCCGTATATGTCGATGACATAAACCTTATTGGAACTCCCATAGAACTCCAAAAGGCAATTGATTATTTAAAGAAGGAATTCGAGATGAAAGATCTCGGAAAGACAAAATTATGTCTTGGTTTGCAAATTGAATATTTGGCAAACGGAATTTTTGTTCATCAATCTGCCTATATAGAAAAGGTATTGAAACGATTTTACATGGATGGAGCATATCCTTTAAGTACTCCGATGGTTGTTCGATCACTTGATGTGAATAAGGATCCATTCCGACCGTGAGAAAAGAATGAAGAGCTACTTGGTCCTGAAGTACCATATCTTAGTGCAATTGGCGCACTAATGTATCTTGCAAATACTACAAGGCCTGACATAACTTTTTCAGTTAATGTCTTAGCAAGATATAGCTCTGCTCTCACAAGGAGACATTGAAATGGAATCAAACATATATTGCGGTATCTAAAAGGGACTACCGATATGGGCTTATTTTATAGCAATAATTGCAGTCCTGATCTTGTTGGTTATGCTGATGCTGGATATTTATCTGACCGACACAAGGCTCGATCTCAAACAGGTTATGTGTTTATCTGTGGGGGCACTGCCATATCTTGGCGATCGACTAAGCAATCAATTGTGGCTACTTCATCTAATCATGCTGAGATAATCGCTATTCATGAAGCAAGTCGAGAGTGTGTGTGGTTGAGGTCTATAATACATCATATTCGAGACAAATGTGGTTTGAAATGTGACAAACTATCCACGATTTTGTATGAAGACAATGCAGCATGTATAGCCCAATTGAAGGGAGGATTCATAAAAGGAGATAGAACAAAGCATATTTCACCAAAGTTATTTTTCACACATGATCTTCAAAAGAATGGTGATATCAATGTGCAACAGATTCGTTCAAGTGATAATATGGCTGATTTGTTCACAAAATCTCTACCAACGTCAACCTTCAAGAAGCTGGTACACAAGATTGGAATGTGAAGGCTCAAGGATGTGAATTGATGCTCTTTTCAGGGGAGTTAATGCGCGTTGCACTCTTTTTCCCTTACAAGGTTTTGTCCCACTGGGTTTTCCTAGCAAGGTTTTTAACGAGACAACAAAAATGCATTTTGTTAGATATGTGTACTCTTTTTCCTTTTCTAGATTTTTTTTCCCATTGGGTTTTATTTTAGTTAAGGTCTTAACGAGGCACATTATCTTTGGACATCCAAGGGGGAGTGTTATGAAATATTAGATTATGGTGGATGTCCATAACTCCTATAACACCCACTACTTTTATCCATTATCTCCATAATTCCCACTACTCTAATACTTATGGTTGTAACTCCCACACCTCCATGATCTCCCCCATGATCTTCCTCCATGATCTCAAAAGCTTAATGACATATTTATGGAATTCTTTTAGTATACCTCTATGTAGTACTATAAATAGAGGATGAGAAATCATTTTGTAATACACTTGGATACATAGAAGAAATATATTCTCTTCTCTATTTCTCTATGTTTCGTTGTCTATCTTTTTGTTTATTACTTTGAGCTAAGTTTTGTAACAAAAAGTAAGTAGTTAGCTGACCCTAATTTTTTTATTTTAATTTAAAAGTCATTTTAGTTTGATCAATAAAATTGATTTTTGTTCCTTATAAATTTTTATATAATATTAAAATTACCTTCGATCAAAGAAATTTTAAAATATTGTACTTTTATTTGTCCTCTCGTTCTCTTCTTTCCTCTTTATCTTTGCTTCATCTTCATTTTTGTACACTTTTCTTCAACACTTTCCATGGATATATCAATGGAGTTTGTCGTTAACTAAAAGCTGACATTTTATGAACTGTTAATAATTAACCTTCCGTCCAAAAAAATATTACTCTAATAAATAAGTATAATACTCTCATCTTTTCTTTCTTTTTTGACTTTTTAATTGATATTTGACAACAATATTCGGATTCTAATTAATTTGGATTACTCTCCAGATTACACAAAACCAATTAAAAGAGAAAGTGTTTTCTTTCAATTATTTTTATTTTTTTTACACTTCACCTCTAGTTAAAAATAAAGTGATGTATTGTCTCACCATAATGTTAACAGCTTGAACAATATTTTTGTCTTTTTAATAAGAAAAAATGCTTACCATCACTTATTTTCCAAACACTCCAACAACTTTTTAAAGCTTCAGAACTTTTATCCAAACATGTAACTGCTTACTCATAAAATAAGCTCCAACACTTAAAAGTTGTGTTTAAGCACCTGTGCTTAAAATCTATTTTTTAAGCCAATCCAAACGGGCTCTGTTATGGCTAGATAACAAAAAATAATACACTATAGTCATTGCTAAGGGTATTGTAGTACCCCCATAGTAGTAATATTATGCAAGATTGTGTCTATATTTCAATCCTTCAAGCCAATTCAATTCCTATGATGTCTGCCAAAATATATCATTGACAAACATCGGAGGAACTAATAATATTCTAGACTTGTTCAAAAAGACTTCTTTCACTGCCTCTTTGGCTAATGCACCAGCTAATCTATTCTGTTCCCGATAGGTGTGCTTCACTACCACCATGTCCGTCATGTGAATTAGTGACATGCATTCACAAATTAAGGAGTCATAAATAAGGCTTCCTTTGGTTAGCATATTGATAATTTCAGAGGAGCCAAGTTATTTTGTTCCGCGAGTTGTAGTCCCTTTAAGAATGCCTACAATCTGCTATAATATTTGTTGTCTGAGGGATATTATCCATGTACCCCGTTATCCAGTCTCTATCATGATTTCTAAATACCCCTCATGATCCTCCTATCCCTGGATTCTCTTTTGATCTCCATCCGTGTTCAGCTTGTAGAAGCCTCTTCTTGGGGCTCCCATTTTATTATAATTTGATGTGTTATTTTGCTAGAGACATTTGTTGTAAGCACAAAGTATTCAGTAGCTTTGGAGACTTTGCTTGTGGAGTTGATGTGTTCTTTTTTTTGAATAATTATTATTTCTTGTTAGCCAGATGTGCTATAAGCAGAAGGGAATGAGGTTGTTCTATAGGATATTGCTATTGAAAGGCAAATTGCTAATTGAGTTCCATGTTAATCGCCGTTGATGGTCATTGAATGCTGGAGTTTGATGTCTATTATCACTAGTAGATTTGGATGGTATTTCATTCCAGAAGTGGACAACATTAGGGCACTCAAAAAAGATATGGTCAATAGTTTCCTGGCCATTGTTACAATAAGGACATTGGGGATCACAATTGATTCTAATTCTATGGAGGTAGCTCTTAATGGGAAGTCTCTTATAGGTGAGGAGCCAAATAAAATTCTTAATTTTGTTTGGAGCTTGTAGCTTCAGGACCCATTTGAAGGAGCCTTCCTTACTAGAATGAAGGCTCGTGTCACTCTTGCTTAGGAAGGAGTAAATAGAACTATTTGTGAATTGGCCATTTGGAGTCAAGTTCCATATGAGGTTGTCTCTTTTGTTGGAGTAAGGGAAATGAACACTAAGTTTAACAAATTCAGGATACTCGGGAGAAGAGCAATAGTAGAAAGGATGTGTCCTAAGTTCCTAGATTATAGATTGATCTAACCTTAGCATTGAGGTCATTTTGTTTTAAAGGACCCTTAATCAACTATTTAATTGATGGCTGATTGGGGATACGTATATTATTTAAGAAGTTGACCCTGTTTTCCTTGTGAACTACCAATCTACTTGCTTTGCACCGAGTATCCCAACCCCTTGAGATGCACTCCTAGGTTGCTAATTTTGGACATCTAGGATATCCAGAGGCTCTAAGTATCCTAGCATTGTTGGATATGCTACAGCGCTTATGGATTAGAACTCTTGCCCATAGACTGTCGGTATTTTTGTAAGTCCTCCAGGCAAGAATTGTGATAGAAGCTTTGTTCTTAAGATTAGCCTTTTGGAGTCCTAGACCTCCATCAGCCTTGCTCTTTGTGACCACCTCCCACTTGATTAGGTGGAGCTTCTTTTTTCAGGAGTGGTGCCCCAAATAAAGTTCCTTTGGATTTTGTCAATTTGTTGGTAACTTTAGTGGGTATGCTGATATACCGCATGACATGGCTAGGAATGTTGTTTAAAGAAGTTTTTGCCAGCGCAGTTCTACAAGCCATGTTTAGGCACTCTTGGATTGCATGTTATCAATGATCAATTAAAAGTCTACACTACATTTCTTTTTATGGAAAATGGGAAAACCAAGGTATTTCCCAAAGGAGGTGGTATGTTGTATGGATAGAGAGTTTGTGAGATTCTATATGGAGTCATGTGGAGTGTTTGAGGAAAATAGGATCCTTGACTTTGCAAGATTTATTTTCTAACATGACTGGTCATTAAAATTCTGCATAATTGAAAGTATAGTTTTATAGTTCATATCATTAGCTTTAGCAAAAAGGGTTAGCTCATATGCAAAGAAAAGTTAGGATATTTTTTACCAGACCTGTTTATACTTATAGGTTGCCATTGATTGTCAATTAATCTTGATAATCTTTTCATACACATTATGAAGAGGTAGGGAGATATTGGGTCTCCCGCCTGATACCTCTTGAAGGTTTAAAAGGTTCAGTTTTCCCAACATTGACAAGAATGGAGATGGAGGAGGAACTGATACAGGACATGATGAGTTTGGATAAACCTTGGGGGAAGTTGAAAGCAGAAAGGGTCTCTCTAAAAAGGACCATTCCAGCCTATCAAATGCCTTCTCTAGATCAATTTTGAGGATTATATTGCCATGCTTCTCTTTCATTCTTCTAAAGTTAGTGATGTACTCTTGGAAAATAATGGAATTATCATAGGTCGTCCTATTAGAAAGTAAACTGGCTTGGCTTGGCCTAATGATGTGAGGCAAGATAGGCTTTATTCTATTCACTATGATTTTAGTGAAGAACTTGTATATTGTGTTACACAGTCCAATTGGCCTAAACCTTTTTAACATTAAAGCTTGGGACACTTTGGGATTAGGCACAATAGAGTATGGTTCATGGTATCATCCATAGAACTTGAAGAGAAGCATTTTTTACAGAAGTTTGTGACAGAGTCACCAACTATGTCCTAGTATTTTTAGTATAAGAAGGGGTGAAGGCCATCGGTCCAGGAGATTTAAAGGGTTTGTGGGAGAAGACTACCTTTTTTTCTCACTCAATTCAAGAGGTCTGTCTAAGAAAGCTTTTGGGGCTTCAGATAGAATGGAGACATAGTGGAGTGGTTGGTGAAAGCCACAAGGGCTTGGGAGTGGGATGTGGTATATAGATCAGTAAAGAAACCCAATATGGATTCCTGGATATCCGCCTAGTCATGGAGCCATTCCATTCTCTTCTTTAAGAGAGAGGATTTTTTTCCTTCTTCTCCTATTGAGGGTGTAGGTGTAGAAGAATCTAGTTCTAGCATCGGCCTCGTTAAGCCAATTAATCCTAGATTTGAGCTTCCAGAAACCCTCTTCATTTTTTAGCTCAGTAATCAAATTAGTCTCAAGATGTACCAGGTAACTACTGAACTGGTAGTTAGGAGATCTCTAGATTCCAGAAATTCTTGATAGGATCCTTCTCTTTGGTGGAAGATGTTTCCAAATGTTTCCCGGCTCCCCTTGGTGACCATTGTTTTAAAGAATCAGGATTGTAGGAGGTTGGAATGATCTGAGAATACCATATTGACGATGTTAGGAAAGGATGGGTGGCAAGCCCACATTGACTCAAACCTGAAAGGCCTTGATAGGTTATTGTTTGGAGACCCTACCAAGTTATTTTGAAGAGGAAAGTGGTCTAAGTGGGTCCTAGGGAGGTGCAGTACGGTTGCCTCAGAGTACTGCTGAATCCAACCTTCATTAGAGAAACATCTATCTATTCTTTCCAAAATTAGTGAGGTTATATTATTGTACCTTTTATTAAACCAAGTGTATTTACTCCCTCTGTAGCATAGGTCTAAAAGTTTACACCCATTTATGCAGTGCCAAAATAGATTGTTGCGGGTAAGGGTTATGGGGTTGCCCCCAAATTTATCCCTGGCCTTTAAGACTTCATTGAAGTTTTCTCCTACAAACCAGTTGGTTGTGAGATTTTTTGATATTATGATTAGGTTCTCCCATAGGAGCTTTCTATTAGCTAAAATATTGATAGCATAGATAGCAGAGTAGATCCATGGAGGGTGGTTATGACTCACCTTTACCATTGCATGGATGCCTTGGGGGGAGGATGGCCACCTTTTCAACAGCCATATACTCTTCTTTTCACATGAACATTATTCCCCCAGTGAAACCTACTGCTAGTGTCTGGATGATCATATCAAATTGGAGCTCTTGTGCCAACTTATGGTGGTCTAACATCTTAGTTTCAAGGAGAACGAGCATCGCTGGCTTGTACATCTTCACCATTTCTAAACAGTGCCTCTTGAAATTAGCATTATTCCCACCCCTAACATTCTGTATAATGTAATTCATCGAGGGGTTAGGGGTGGTTAGTGAGGTCCCTCTTGAGATTCATTGGTCCTTGCGGACACTTTGTTGGAGGTGAGGGGGATTTTCTCTTGAGACTCAATATTGGGGCCTGATTTAGCAGGGGCTTGATGGGACCGTGTATTTGGAGGGAGACCAGACTCATTCCACACTTGACCATCAATCTGGAACAAAGAATAACTATCACCTTGCTGGTTTCTGTGATGAACTCTATCACTATCACTAAGTCCAGTAGAAGCGAGTCCGTTCGCGGTAGGTCATAGGTTGCTCCCTCTTCCTCTAGCGTGCTTTTCTCTTTTAAGATTTCTAGGGCCTTAGAGATTCCTTTTTTGATGTTGTGTAGAGGGGGTAAAGTGCTCTTCTTTCTTGGTGTAGAAGATGATGGCATTTTTTGAGTTTGGTGGTCGGTCATTATGAAAACTGCCTCCGCCGATGGATCCTCCGTTGTCAAATATGGTAAGAATGTTAGGGATTTGGAAGCTCTGAAGCATCTGACTGCTGAGTCTTTTAGGGTCGATTATTGGTGAATTGTTGTCCTTGTTGACCATCGACTGCCATAGGAGAGGCCCAAAGGCCGCTAGGTCTTTGCTCAACGCTTTCACGATGACTCTCGCTGGGTAAGCTAGGTTTTGTACAATCAAGGTCACCTTATGATTGCGTAGAGTGAAATTGTAGGAGAGGTCCTAGCCCTGAAGTGCTACCTCCAACCAAGAAGTCGATTGGTGGTCCGGTGGTGGAGGTGTGGAGGTGCTGATAGTTGGTGACAGATCTTTTTCCATTTTTGTGTTTCTTGGCATTAATACTTTGGGTAATGGAAGGGGTTATCCTAAGGGACTAGCGTTCCATCGGTACTCCCTTCAGTGTCAAATCTCGATAAATTGAGGGGCTATTGAATCAGATCTAGGGGTGGATTAGTCATTAATTATATATCTATTAGAATTGATGGCTTGACTCTTTTCATCTGGAATTGGAAGGGGTACAAGATAGGGCACTTGATTGTTGGTGGCGACTGTTGATATTTCCCCATTAGAGATTGATTAAGAGGTATTGGTAAGGAACGTGTAAGTGAGTGTATTTGGGGTATTAGATGGGCTGGCATTTTTGTTTGGGAATGGTACCCTTGGG
Source organism: Nicotiana benthamiana (assembly GCA_034376525.1). Classification (NCBI taxonomy): domain Eukaryota; kingdom Viridiplantae; phylum Streptophyta; class Magnoliopsida; order Solanales; family Solanaceae; genus Nicotiana; species Nicotiana benthamiana. The sequence continues at coordinate 109,040,838 of CM067326.1, read as the reverse complement.
AGAAGAGAGACCGGTCCCATTGGGTATCTCTTAATCTTTGAGATGAGAGACCTCAAAAGTTGGGCTCAAAGTGGCGCCTTCAATGAGGAGTTCATGATTGGGGTTAGTGAAGTCATCAAGCCCCGGCCCCGCCTTCAGTTTGGCGCTTGTAGTAGGCTATGATCGATGGGTCAGCCGTTGTGGCTTGGTGGGGCTTGCGTTGTTTATTGGGCCATTGGGTATTTTTTGGGAATTTTGAGAGGGGTTGACTTTTTTTGAATTGTAATGCAGAGATTGAGTTTTGAGGGAATTTTACCTGAGTTAGGATCAAACAAATTTACCTGTATATGATCCGCATGTGGACCGGTAATTAAAACCTATTGCAATATGCCCAATTCTGTTACAAGAGGTGCACAGAGTCCCTTCTCTTTCATAGATCACTGCATGTTTATGGTCTCCTATTATGACCGATGTTTCCATTGGGGTTTCCAGTGGCACTTGAATGCAAATACGGGCATATCGTCCCCTAAAAGCAGAGTAAGTGCATTGATATATTTTTAATAGTTTTCCCAGCTTCCTTCCAACCTTTTCTAGGATATGCTTATCGTAGAATTCTGTTTGTAATTGTGGAAGCCGAATCCATATGGCAGTAGAAGTAAGGGTAGCCTCTTAAGGAATGAATTTTGGTTCCTATTTCTCCACAAACAAGAAATTTTCTAAGATGAACCAAGGTCCAAGGTGGAATGCCTTAACCATACTCTCTTCCAAACTATATTTGACTATGTAGAAGTCCCATCCCAAGGTCAATCAAAATTAACTGCTTCTATAGTTCAATTAGTTTAGACCGGAGGGAAGGGTGTGGCATCTTTCGCTTAAAGACCTTAATAATTACAGAGCAACCCATGGAAGATAGAGGCGCTTCTTATCATCTTGGGAAAGGGGGATTGAGCTTCTATGTGTTTCACTTCATCGAGATCTGAATTTGGACAGGAGTCATCTTCGTAATAATCAGTTTGTTGGCTCTCCGATTTGTCCAAGAGAATTTCCTTATACGAGTGGGTTGGTTGGATTAATTATACATCCATCTGGTTGTGCTTATCCGGAGGCCACAGTGGGATATGTGGTTTGGTTAATGAAGGATTCATGTTTGGAAAATTCTGTTTCAAGAAGGGCAACGGAGAAAGTATTAGTTTTTTGTGAGGTGAATGCTTCACTCTCGAGCTTTTCTCTTTTTCTTGTAGCATATCTAGATATTCCTACTTTACCATAAATGTTCAGAAATATTCTGCCTCAGCTGGTTGATTTTCTTAATCATGTTTTTAGTCACTATTTACATTAATTGTCGGGTAAATTTCACAAATAATCACAAACTGTGATATTTTTTTACCAAAGGCATATAACTTTATTTTTTCACACAAAAATCATAAATATGTATGGGGTAAAATAAGCTCGTATTTAATGTCACATAAGAAAGCGACATGTGGAGCCGAAGACAGCCAAACTGAAGGCAATGATCTCACTTTCTATGGAGAGAATGATATTCATAAAGACAAAATAATTGTCTATCATCTGATAGCATTCGATGAAAAATATTCTATATCATTACGTGCATGAACCGTTATAGAGAATATGACATTTACTACCCACTGCTACACATTCTTTGATGGCCCTCTTAATTGTCATTAAAGAGGGACTTTATCCTAAGACTTTGTTTCCTAGGTGTAACTTTAAATAGTGAGATTTACCATCATTGTAGGAAACGAATTTGTTGACAAGCATATATTATATTCTACCAAAAGCTCAACAACACTTTACATTCATGCTTATTTATATTGTTCTTATTGCCTTCGGTAGCTCTACACCCGGGACTAAGATTTTATTGTTTCATTTCAATTTCAAGGATAAATGTTACAATTTTATCTAGTTCATCTATTATTTTTAGATTCAATTAATTCACTTATCTGTAGACCATGTATAAATTCAATTAGATTGTTTTAGGGGTGAATAGTTTGGCACCCATCGTGGGGCATAAACAATTGTGTAATTTAATTGATCCTTGCATCTATTATTAACTTATTTAATCCTTTGTTCTTAGCAAAGATCAATAAGATGGCAGATTATGGTGTCAATAACATACACAATGTTGAGGCCTGAGAAAATCACCCTTAGCACGAAGATTGTACAAGTGATACACATAATGACGGGAACGAGACCATGTCGATTCACGGAAGACAATATACGCGACCTGTTCGAAAGGCAACTCTTAGTGATGCTGAAGATGAGCATGTCGTCAAAACAGTAAGAATCTTGAAGGAGCAACAAGAGGCCATTATAGTCCATCTCACACGACAGGATAAGGACATGATGGAATTGAAGTAGGTATTGTCTGGTGCTTCCAATAACACAAATGTACGAGGTCTAGTTCCTTCTGGTGCTCCCGCAAATCAGTAGAGGGTCAACAACAACATCCGATGGGTGAAGTTGGTTTCGACAGTACCAGGGAGGAATCGTCACGCCCCAAAATCGGGGAGCGCAATGGGCGCTTAACCGAGATACGGCTGTCAAGCAAGCATATTTGAAGATTTCTACCCGACCTTACCTATGAATAAAGTGAAGATATATTCCATAATTTAGACAATGATAAGATTACATGGACAACACCAATTTCATTACCATTAGGACTTCAATCAAGAGTTTCGAAAATATTACATTACACAATAATAGTTTAGAAGAGGAAATATGATACAAATACAATACCTTTAGTTTAACTTTTCCAAAATCAATATAGAATCTACATTACGTCTATGTAGCCTTTCATGGATACAAAATATTAGTATGATGGTGCCAGCGATAAGGCTCCCGCTATACCTTAAACATTATACATAGAAAACAAAAGATACAAAACCCCGAAATAAAGTGAGGCTCACCAAGTCAGTTGAGGAGAGGGTGTACTGCTATCATTGAACAATGTTGGCCGCTGTGTAACCACCTGCATGCATTAAAGATGCAGTACCCCCAGCAAAAGTGATGTTAGTACATATGGAATAGTATTAGTATGTAAGACTAAACACCCTCTCAATAGAACGAGTAACAATAAACTGAGAAAGAAACATGTAATCAATGAGTGTAAGCATGTAATTTTTTACCCGCACAATTTTTAAGTTAGTTTTAGTATTTTAAATATTTACCTGAGTTATTATAGACTTTAATCTTACTCATTAGAATCAACTTACATGACTTCCAGAGTTGGGATCTCTCTATCATGAACTGAGGCCAATGGTCGTTTCTTTTTGAACTGTAATGAGTTTTTGAAAGATTCCCTCTGGCCCATTCGTTTTGAGCCTCCAATTCTTTTCGAAATGCTAACGAGGTTCAATGACGCTGATACATCTGGAAAAATCGAAACCAAGACTAGTGATTTTTAACAAACAGGATCAAGAATCATTACTCTTTCGTGATGATCGAATCTGGGTGAAGTGTCGCTACTTGGCCCAGCGTTATCGAGAAAAGGTTTTGTTTCCTTAGTCTTTCTTGTGCACTTTTTTTAGTCTACTGTCTTTTTGCATGCAAACCGGAATAAGATCTAAAATTAGCCTCAGATGCAGGAGAGTTATTGGATGACCCATCTACTTGCACGATTTCGAAGAAAAAGCTGAGGCGAGAGCTATACCTTCTGGAACCGGAGCAATAACTGCTATAAAGTAAGGAGATGCGCAGGAACGATCCCTAAAGCAAATACTCGGAATGCTCCACGACTCAGTATACCCATTCAGACTCGCTTTTGTTCAATTATAAAAAAATGAGCACTTTTATCCATTTTTATTACCACTTTTATTAGTTTAATTTTATTGTTTTAGTATTTATAAATTAAAAGAAAATACAAAAAAGTAGTTTCAATTTTAATAATTAGTTTTATTTTAGTAGTTTATATTAATTAATTAATTAAGAGTGATTTTTATATATTTATAAGTATAATATATTGTTTTAGTCTTCCTACCATAGTTTAGTGCCCATCAAGACAAAGGCTCATGCTTCTCAACCCATTAGCCAATTCTTCACTTAAATGCAAGATTTAATCTTTGCCATCTATTCCTCTCTAATCCAATGATCATCATCACTTCTCAGTTCCATATAAAATATTCAATTATAGAAACCTAATCTAATTCCTACGACCCTGAGCAGCGTCAGATCCCAAAAAAGAGAGACCTCCATTGCACTCTCTCTTGGACAAAAGAGAAAGCAACTACAATTTCTTACACCCTAACAAAACCCCTATGGTTGCTGAAAATTCAACAATGTAAAAGCCATCAAAACCCGACTACTATTCCATCATTTTCAGCCATAAACAATCCATCTTCTTCCACCTATTAACCAAAACAACCCCAAAAACTCAACACCTCTAACAAGGAAAAAATAGCTCAAAAATTAGTTTCTTCCCAGCCGAAACAACTCCAAAATGTGGCTGAAAATGGCTATAACCCCAGCAAAACTTCAGCCACGAAACAGCTCCAAAATACGATTGAATTACCCCCAAAATCTCTCCAAATATGGCAGAAAATACAAGAGTTTCAGTCGAGATACGAAGCTCCGTCGAAGTTCTAGGTTTCATTTCTGGTCGTGGTTACTTCATACAAAAGTGCAACAAATCTCTATTCATATTGTATCTAAGAATATTTAGCCATTGAAAGGTCCATTTCTTGACATCGCTTCCTTATTTCATTGACGTTATATGCTTGTTGATTCTTAGGATTGATTATATGAGCTGTTTATTTATTTTGCATGATTAGGTGTTACATATGCTTTATGTGTTTGGTCTATTGAGTTTAAAATAAATTTTTTTTGCCTAAAGTTGGTATATCTTCTTTGTTTTGGTGGGTTATATTTTCTATCGATTTCTCCCTTACCATATCTTATTTAGTTTAAAATCACAGTTCAAAAGTACAGTGTTATATTTGAGATTTGAAAGAAAAGATTGAAGTTGGATTTGGGCTTGGTTAGTAATGAGAAGAAATTCCCGTGGTCCAATCTATTCCAACAATTATGCTTTGCTTAATTGCGTAAAGGATTAATATAAAGTTGTAAACAATTTTGAAATGGCCAATTGTTGTATCATAAAAAACATAACTTAATAGTTGTAACGTGTAGCATGTATAAAGTTCTTGCTTATAAATACTAGTATATACTTATTAATTGTCTCTCTTACGATGGGTACGGTTCCCATATCATGGTCACGATATCTAAAGCCCTACTTGAGTGTATATTTTATGTGGCTCAACCATAACTTCAAATAATAATAACATTAATATGTTTTAAATTAGGGGTGCGTTTCACATGGCGCGCAATATGTGCAAAAACAAACAAGTGCGTGACATAGTGACTTGTTTAAATAATTTTAATAAATCATGGCCTCAATAAAAATTCCAAAGTAGTTTAAGAAAAATAACTGATGAACATCCTATCTTGCTCTGGGCGCGTAATAAAATCATCACGGCTATGGGTATGCTTTTATGTGGCATAGTCATGATACATAAATTTAAATTCGGGTATGTATTTCATGTTACCCGATCATAACTTCAAATAATAATAATAAAATATAAATTGCGTGTGCATTTCATATGACACAATTCGCAATGTGTTCAAAAACAATAAGTGTGTGACATCGCTACTTATTTAAATAAACTCCATAAGAAAATAAAACGGTAATAAAGTAAAAATTCATAATAGGTTTAAAACTTGTAATAAATAATATAATTAGGTCAACTATTAATAGTTGAGTGGCCGTGCTAAAATTACAAAACTCGAGAATGGTTAACACATTCTCCTGGGTTAACGAAATTCCTTACCCGGTCTTTTGTGTTCGCAGACTTTAAACATAGTCAAATTTTTTCGATATGGGATTTAAATAAATTGGTGATTTGGGAGACCATAAATTATTCCAAGTGTCGATTCTGATTAAATAAATAATTTTATTTCTATTATTGTCACTTAAATTGAAAAAACACCATATTCCTATCGAAAAATAGATGTGTGACAGCTCTGGCGACTCAATTGGGGATCGGACGTAAAACCTCTGGTTTAGGACTCAGATTTCGTGCTTAGAATAACTGTGATACTTGGGTTTCGTTTATTATCAAGTTTTTACGTGTTTAAGCAAATACCGTTTTTTACCGCTTTAGGGGGACGGAGAGATTGATGGGGACGTCACTCATCGTATAGGAGCGGGGTGATCAAAGTGGAGGCTTGCATCAGGAATCCTGTGCGACAAAAAAGTTCCACAGAAACTCAAGGGGAAATTTTATAGAGTTGTGGTTAGACCGGCCATGTTGTATGGGGCGGAGTGCTGGCCAGTGAAGAACTCTCATGTTTAGAGGATGAAGGTTGCGGAGATGAGGATGCTCAGATGGATGTGCGGGCTCACCAGGTTAGATAAGATTAAGAATGAAGTTATTCGAGAGAAGGTGGGGGTGGCCCCGGTGGATGAGAAGATGCGAGAAGCAAGGCTGAGGTGGTTCGGGCATGTACGGAGGAGAAGTTCTGATGCCCCGGTGAGGAGTTGTGAGCGGCTGGCGATAATCGGCGCACGGCGAGGCAGAGGGAGACCTAAGAGGTATTGGGGAGAAGTGATTAGGCATGACATGACTAGAATGCGGGTTTCTAAGGACATGACCCTTGATAGGAAAGTTTGGAGGTCTAGTATCAGGGTTGTAGGATAGGGGCCCCTAGAGTTTTTCGTACTCCTCACCCGGGGTTGGGTGAGGCTTGGCAGGGCTATCCATAGATGATTTATGTATTGGATTGTGTCTCCCTTATTGTAGTTATCTATGGTAGTTACTGTCTGATATTGTTGCATGCTATTTTATTTTATTTATTTATTTATTTATTTTTATTTATGGTTCTTATGTTTAGATAAATTTTTATGCTATTTCTGCTGAATCTACTAATGTTCTTTTGTTGTTGTTTTTGTTTTTGTTGTTCATTTCCTTCACTGAGCCGAGGGTCGATTGGAAACAGCCTCTCTGCCCTTTCGGGTAGGGGTAAGGCCCGTCTACATATTACCCTCCCCAGACCCCACCTTGTGGGACTATACTGGGTAGTTGTTGTTGTTGTTGTTGTTGTTGAACTGTAGATAAACTATTACGATACCCTCCTTCTCTGTGAGTCTTCTAAATATTCTAGGGAGTGTGCACTTCGCATGGTTTCTTTTTATTAGAGTCATATCCTAATTTTAGAACGAGATTCGGACATGTTGAAAAGCTGGTGAAGCTTCTGTATAGCATTAATGTTCTCCGATTAGGATGAAGAAGACTTTCTTTCTTACTATCATAATATTCAACCCTTTACAAACCCTTTGAGCCAGCTCCCATTATTTGATTACCTTGTTTGAAAATTGGAAATTATTATTAAAAAAAAAAGAAATGAATGAAGAATAAAAAAGTAGAAGAAAAAGAAAGACACAAAAAAGGGAAGAAAAGACAAAGAAAACGAAATTAAAAAAAAAAGAGTAAAAAGGAAAGAAAAAGAAAGAGAAAATAAAACAAAACAGAAAAACAAAAAAATCAGAAATAAAGTTGCTTGAACTACGTTTGACTTCATTCCGAAAGGATACATAGGCAGCCTCTCTCTTGGCCTTGGGTTCAGACACACCAAAATAAATATCCAAATTTTTACAAAATTTAAACGGGGACAGACGTTATAATGGTTCAACAATGGTTTCTCTTGAAGAGTTCTAAAGTTTTAATTCAATTCAAATACTCTTTACCCCAAATCCTTTTCAAGTCATTCTGGTCAATCAACGATAATGCTTAAAATGAGAGGATACAGTTAATTGGATCTGATGTAACCAAATAAGAGAAATAAAATGAGAGTGTCTTATCGGTGAAAACGCTCACGGGCATCATTAGGCTATGGAAAGTAAAGAATTTGAAAATGAGAGAAACTTGTTAGTGAAAACTTGTAATTAGCACTATAAGACGACAGTGAGAAGAGAAATGAGAGAGGTCAGCTGATGAAAATCCACAAAGGGCGCCACTGATCGAAAAACGGATCCTCACAGCCAACGGCGTTGACAGAGTCCTGGCAAGGTTTCTCAATTTTAAGGCAAAAGTTGTGATGAATTTATAAGAGCTGTACAGTTTATACAGATCAGACATCCAATCCAAAAGGCACATCATGTTCATTGAAGTCTACATACACTCTAGATAAGTCCTTCTTTCCTTTCCTTGAAAGGTATACCTCTTGTCTAAATTCATTGTCTTTCTTTTTTTATTTTTCTTTGAATACCTTTCGGTCTAACTCTATTCTAAAACTAAGACAAAACGTATGGTAAGACGGATTTGCAGGATTTTTGTTTGACACGAGCTAATATGCAAAATGGCACCCAGCCTCGTTAAGGGTATCAAGTCGACCTCGACTGGACATGGCGGTCGATGCTTCGAAATCAGAACTCTTGGAAGGAGAAAATCAAATTGATGTGAATATTAAAGGCAAATGAAGTTGGAAAGGTCGAGTTCCATGTGACTAACTGTATTGGCAAAGATTTAAAAAGCCAAGGTACCCCAAATGCTCTAAAACTAAAGTTGGAAGAAAGAAGCCAAATTGAAATGCCTATGAAGGCGAAATAAAATTGGGAAAGGTTAGTTCAATGCGACTAGCCGTTACAGAAAAGTTTGAGGAGCCAAAAGCTCCCCAATGCTTCAAAGTAAACAACTAGTTGCATTTGAAAGTATCATCAAAGAAGTCGACCGAGATCAAATAGTTGAAATAATCAAGGCCACAAAATTAATCACCGTTTCAAACTGACTATTTGTTCTTTGTTTAAACAAACAGATGAAATCTAGAGCAACCATGCAAGAAGTAAGAGCAACCAAAAGAATTAGTGTGGAGACTGAAATAGCTTTTCAGTATCAACCACTCCAAAAAAGGGAAGTCTCTTGCAAAGTTCTTTCCCGCATTTATTCATTCTATGAATATAAATAAATAAAAAAGACAAAAAATTATGGGGAAAAACAATACAAAAAAAGGAAGAAAATTCAAAATCATGATAGTATAGGGTCTCCAATCCATAGTTGCAGTTTTCCAACATAGGATCTCTGCTCCCTAGTTGATGTTTATTTTAGACATATGATATCCACTCCCTACTCTCTTTTCCAACATAGGGTCTCCACTCCGTAGTTGATGCCAACATAGGGTCTCCACTTCCTAGTTGATATTTTCCAATATAGGGTCTCCACTCTCTAGTTGATGCCAACATAGAATTTTCATTCCCTAGTTGATGATTTTTAGACATAGGGTCTCCACTCCCTAGTAGATTTTCCAACATAGGGCCTCCAATCCCTAGTTGATGATATTCTAATATAGTTCCTCTACTCCCTAGTTGATGCCAACACAGGGTCTCCACTCCCTAGTTGATGACTTTCCAACATAGAGTCTCCACTCCCTAGTTTACGCCAACATAGGGTCTCTAATACCTAGTTGATGATTTTCCAACATAGGGTCTACACTCCCTAGTTGATGATATTTTAGATATAGGGTCGCCACTCCCTAGTCATTTTTCCAACATAGGGTCTCAATTCCCTAACTAATGCCAACATAGTGTCTCCACTCCCTAATTGATGATATTTTAGACTTAGGGTCTCCACTCCCTAGTTGATGCCAACATACGGTCTCTACTCTCTAGTTGATGATTTTCCAACATAGGGTCTCCACTATCTAATTGATGCCAACATAGGGTCTCCACTCCCTAGTTGATGATTTTCCAACATAGGTTCTCCACTTCCTAGTTGATGCCGACATAGGATTTCCAATACGTAGTCGATGAGTTTCCAATATAGGGTCTCCACTCCTTAGTTGATGCCAACATAGGATCTCCACTCCCTAGTTGATGATTTTCCTACATAGGGTCTCCACTCCTAGTTGATGCTAACATAGGGTCTCCAATCCCTAGTTGATGATTTTCCAACGTAGATTCTCCACTCCCTAGTTAATGATATTTTAAATACAGGGCCTCCACTCCCTAGTCTCTTTTCCAACATAGGGTCTCCACTCCCTAGTTGATGATATTTTACACATAGGGTCTCCACTCCCTAGTTGATAATATTTTACACATAGGGTCTCAACTCCCTAGTTGATGCCAACATAGGGTCTTTACTCCCTAGTTGATGCCAACATAGGGCCTTTACTCCCTAGTTGATGCCAATATACACTCCCTGGTTGATGCCAACATAGGGTCTTCACTCCGTACTTGATACCAACATAGGGTCTCAACTCCCTAGTTGATGATTTTCCAATATATCATCTCAACTCCCTAGGTTATGCCAACATAGGGTCTCCACTCCCTAATTCCTTTCCCAACATAGGGTCTCCACTCCCTAGTTGATGCTAACATAGGGTCTCCACTCCCTAGTTGATGCTAACGTAGGGTCTCCACTCCCTAGTTGATGATATTTTAGACATAGGATCTCCACTCCATAGTTGATGCCAACATAGGGTCTCTGCTCCTTAATTGATGATTTTCCAACATATGGTCTCCACTCTCTAGTTGATGCCTACATAGGGTCTCCACTCCCTAGTTGATGATTTTCCAACATAGGGTCTCCACTCCTTAGTTGATGCCAACATAGGGTCTCCACTCCCGAGTTGATAATTTTTAGACATAGGGTCTCCACTCCCAAGTCGTTTTTCCAATATATGGTCTCTAATCCCTAGTTGATTTTGTTTTAGATATAGGGTCTCCATTCCCTAGTCTCTTTTCCAACATAGGGTCTCCACTATCTAGTTGATTTTATTTTAGACATAGGATCTACACTCCCTAGTCATTTTTCCAACATAGGGTCTCCAATACCTAATTGATTATTTTAGACGTAGGGTCTCCACTCCCTAGTCGTTTTTCTAACATAAGGTCCCCACTCCCTAGTTAACTTTATTTTAGATATAGAATCTCCACTCCCTAGTCGTTTTTATTTTTAGATATAGGATCTTCACTCCCTAGTCTCTGTTTTCTCATGGTACACCAATCCTACCTTTTATTTTCTTTCAAAAATAAAATAGTATAGAATTTTGCTACAAATAACTCACCAAATTTTCCTAGTGAAAACTAAGGCAGAAAATTTCATTTGTTTGTTTGTTTAGGCATTTGAGCAGGTTACTGGTGTATGTATATAATTCATAGTTTAGCACATTATGTTCCTTGCATATTACATACTTTAATGATAAATTACACTTTATTTGCGCGTAATGGAGTCTATTTTATGTGTAGGTGAATTGGAGATGAAAGTACAATAAAAAGGATACATTAAAAGTGTGCTCGAGAACAGAGAAAAGGAGAGGCAGAGCAAAGGCTAGCTCAACCAGACTTTAGCCTGGCGAGGCCAGCCAAATGCCAGGCTGAGGCTGGCATTAGGCTAGTGATGCCAGGCCTCGGGCCAGGTCCAGTCTGAGTTTTAAAGACGTAATTTGTCTCCTAGTTTGACTAGGACTTGGCCTACATATTTAGGTCGTTTCCTACACATATAAATAGAACTAAAAATGTCATTTTTGACAGACATTAGACAGATGAGAGAGAAATTGAGTTTGGATATTTTAGACCTAGGGAGAGCACCGAGTCACCGTGGAAACCAGAGATTCGACGTATGGAGGCAAGAACACACTAAGAGCAAGTCAGAGCATTCTTCTACGAATTTTTCACTTCCATCTTACTATTTTCATTGTGGTTATGAATTATAGTATTGTAATTCTCCATATTATTATGAATAGCTAATTTATTATCTAGGGTCTTGATAAAACCTTTTGGAAGATTATTTTCCTGTTACGTTAATATAGATTTGTTGTAGTATTTTCTCATGTTGTTCGGCAACGTTATTATTGTGGTTGGTTGAAGAGATCTCAATCGACTATGCCTATTTAATGTGTATTACTCTGGAGATAGTGCATATTTAGGTGGTTGTTGAACAATATCACTCCTAACATATATGAGGGATCAATATGAAGGGTTTAAAAATGGCATTAAGATAACAAAACCTTGGTGCGATCTGAGAGAGACATACTTAATGCCACCTAGCGCAATTCAGGAGATTATGTCTAGTAAATTGTGCAGTTACCCGGGAGAGAATTATGAAACTCTAAGCGCTCATGATCGATAGAGAATACTTAGGTAAAATTATAGAAGACATAGCGGGAAGAATTCCGACAATTGAAAAAATCATTACTCTAGACCTCCTTAATCGCTTATCAAACCCTTAGTATCCCTAGTTGTTAATCTACTAATTTAATTTGTTAGTTAATTAGATACAAGAATCTTACTATTTATAACATAGAAATTGTTTGAACTTGTCTTCTTAGCAATATTGAACAGTTGTAGCTAAGTCTTACTTTTCTGTGCGATTTGACTCCGGACTTATAAACCAGATTATATTTGCAGCGACAGCTTAGTCCTTTTTATAAAGCATAGTTTGGCATGATCAAATATTAGCGACGTTGTTGGGAAACTAATGGTGTAGCTGTAGATGTACATATTTCTAAGTTGCAAGTTTGAACTTCGATTTTCATTTTTTGTATTTGATTTTTTTATATTTTTATTTTACTTGTTGATTTTAAAAACATGGTGTCTTGGAACTGTTAGAGTTTCGATGTTGGTGATACTACTTTTTAATCCTCCTCATGTATATTGTAAAGGAAACTATCCATTGCAAAATTATCAAAAAATTAATGAGAGCGAGTTATGTGCACCAACTTAATCTTATGTGTGGAATGTATGTGATATGTATGGTAGTCAAGATGGTCACTTTCATTGTTGTGATTATTTATCTTATCCCCCCCCCCCTCCCAACCCTTTACTATGATGGTTCTATTTCTGATGAAGTTAATAGGAAAAAAAATCCTAGGAGGCTAACCTGAAGAAAATCAAAGATATGTTAAAGTATTTCATGGAACTATATGATAAGAAATCACTGAATATACAAATGCAAGAGGCAACCATTCACAACTTGGAGACTCAAGCGAATAAATTAATTGAACCATATAAAGCACAACAAGTTGATATTGTGGATAGTAGCAAATATAAGCATGAATTGGATGCAGAAATTTCCATTATACTTGAGAATTTAAAGAAAATATGAGGTGGTACTAGTGGAGAAGGACAAAGTAGAACATCGACAATCAAACAAACTAGATTTTGAGGATGGTAATGTTGTATAAGAGATACTATAGTCAACCAAGGAAATTGATGATACGTATGTAGTTGACTCTAATGTCAATACTATTGAGGACGTTGACAATCCCAATGTTTATATAGTTGAGCACATTGGTCCACACTCTAAGTATTTTCCACATTGTGTTTGGATGATGATATGGAAATAGATTAATTCGATCCACTTGAGGAGTCAAGGGATAAGGAACAAGATGATCACATTTAGGAATTCTTCTTTCCAGAAAGTCGGGATACACATTTCATCTAAAGGCCAAGAAGTGCAGAATACTATATTGTTTTATTGGGCCAGTCATATTCGTTCCACCACCCAAGGAGCATGATCATAGAGCAAAATAAAAACTTGGGGTCCAATTCAAAAATTCGAAGTGGAGGCAAAAAATAATTCACGTCGTGTCGCGGCATTATATCCAGCGATTGTTGGGAGGCAACCCAACTTTACTATTTTCTTTTATTTTTTTATTTTTTAAATTGTATTATTTTTGTACTGCAGGTATTTTTTTTTCTTTGAGCATGGAAAGATAAGCTATTAGAAAGATCCAACAACAAATCAGATGGTTGGAACTAAGTGTAAGGTACTCGCATGAAGGACCAAGCCTGGGAGAAATTTGAGTACCTCATAAGTTGTTAGTGCTTCAGCCTCTGGCCTACCAGGGAGTTTATTTTACCTTATTATTAGTATGGTATTGATTGGGGACAATGCACATTTCAAGTGTGGGGTGATAAGATTATCTAGATGACATTCTATGCTATTTCACTATGTTAGTTTAATTGAATATTTTTTTATTTTTTAGAAAAATGAAAAAAAAGATTGGACTTTTCCCGACGATGGATATCCTAGACAATTTTCTTGATGGATTTAAGTCTAAAGAAAAAAAAGAAAAAGATTTTCTTTGTATGTAGTGTAGTAATTCCCCCTTGATTTTTCTTTGTGCTGCGGTTATTTTCCAAGGGTTTTGTTTGACCGAGTGTAGTTAGTTTTATTTTTAAGGAGTAGCTAGTGTGACACAAATTGAATTGCAGCAATATATTTGAGCTTTGTGATGCCTTGAGAATAGTCAGTACTCTATTTGTGATGTTTATGCTCAATTTTTGACTCTAGGATAAATACGTTAAATCGTGGATTCTTAAATTTGCTTACCTACTTTGACCAAATTGTCGTGATAATAACCAATCCTAAATGAGTTATGTGCCATATCTGCGTGAGGTTTGTATGTATTCCACGCACTGCATTTGATGTCTAGAACTTTCCCTTTGTGTATGGAAAGCGAAATAGTAATCTTGTTCAGTCTGAAAAGTGATATGGGCAGTTCTTTGTTTAGCCAGATATATATATATATATATATATATATATATATATATATATATATATATATATATATATATATATATATATATATATATATATATATATATATATATATATATATATATATGATGTATCGTAGTTAACCCGTTGAGCCTATAATCTTGTTTCTTTGGTAACCACATTACAAGCCATACCCCTTTATTTGAATCGACCATATATTTGAACCCTGTCAACTCTCATGAGCACTTAGATTGTGATGAATTATGGAAAATTTAAAGTGTGGGGTGGTGGGTGCTTTTTAGTGGAACATGTGAAATAAGGAGAAAAGGTGTACCGTTTGAAATATAAAAAAAGGAAAACCGTCAATAAAAGCCATTTGGAAAGGGAAAGAAAAATATATTTATATAATAGCTATAGTGTATGAAAAATAATTCCTAATAGTGGTGGCTATTGATGTATTGGTGCGTAAAAAAGTAGGGGTAAAATATAGTGAACCTAAGGTGGAGTTTTGCTTTGACACACGTATGAGCTTGAATTTGTATTAAAAATTCTGTATAATGAGTTAAGGGAATTTATTAATATGTTGTATCCGGGAGTATAGTTTGATTGCTTGAGGACGAGCAATGTTTAAATATGGGGTATTGATGTATGGCTATAATTTATGGTTTAGCACATTATGTGCCTTGCATTGTACATGCTTTAATGATAAATTACACTTTATTTGTGTGTAATGGAGTCTATTTCATGTGTAGGTGAATTGGATATGAAAGTAGAGCAAAAGGAAAACTTAAACGTTGAAAGTGTGCTCGCGAACGGTGAAAAGAAGAGGCAAGGCAAAGGCTACCTCAACCAAGGATTTAGCCTGGCAAGGCCAGCCAAAGGCCACGTTGAACCAAGCTTTAGCCTTGGCAAGGCCAACCAAAGGCCAGGCTGAGGCTGGCGTTAGGCTGGCGATGGCAGGTTTGGGGCCCGATCCAGTTCGAGTTTTGAAGACTTAATTCATCTCATGGTTTGACTAGGACTTGGCTTACACGTTTAGGTATTTTCCTACACATATAAATAGACCTTGATGTTTTAATCTTCAATACCACACAAAAGGGGGTGTGATTTGTGTGGTACCTAATTTTCTCTTAATTGAACTATTGAAGGACTTGGTTCTTCTATGTGTTCCAACTACTACTATTTGCAGAATAATAAGTAAAGAAAATAAAGAACACAGAGATTTTTACGTGGAAAACACCTGGCTCAAAGGGTAAAAAAAGTATGACCTACTACTCAGTAGGATTTTCTCAAAACTTCCACTAAAATCATTGAGCCCAAATAGCATTAACAAAACTCTTTATAAACCTAAGGATTAAATCTAATCTCGTTGTGGCACACAACCTCAACTGTTGCGACAACTTCAAGTTAACTCTATCTTGAACACTTTAGGTAGCTAATACAACTGCTTCTATGAAAGCTGAAAGGTACAATGTAAAATCACCTACTATAATTGAACTAGAATAAAAGATAGACACTTGAAAATGGTTCTTTTGTCTCGTTGAAGTAGCTTTAGGGTTGCACACTTGAATCACACATAAATTTCTTGCAAAATCTCCTTGCTCTTATGCTCTTAATTTAAGTTTAACTTCTGCTTATGTGCATTACCTATAAAAGAGAACAACACTGATATTTAATAGGTTAGTAATTAGAGATTGATTGGGAACAGATACAGCTCTTTTATCGTAGAAGAGTCCAAGTTGATCTTATACTATACATTATCCTCTTACTAAACTGTGTTCTCTTCATATAAGGAGTCTTTCTCCCCTTATCCAATATACAACCTTTTCGATCAGATCAGGAGATATTACTTCTTAATAAGTTAGATTTATCACTTGTTCCGTCTTTTGGTGTAGCTTTTGCTTGATCTGAGACTTCACTCAAATCTTTTATCAGCCCAATAGCTTCATCTTCATGTTCTTGTCTAAAGAACGTTAGTTTCATCAAAAACTACATGTACACCTTCTTCTAAACACGAAGTTCTTTTATTGAACACTTTATAAGCTTTGCTATGTGAAGAATATCCCAAGATACTCCCTTATCACTTCTGGGATCAAACTTACCTAGGGAGTCTTTTCCATTATTGTGCACAAAGCACTTGCATCCAAATGCCCTAAGATTGTATATATTTGGTTTTCTCCCTTTAAGTGACTTATAGGGAGTCTTCTCTGTAGAAAATCATTCTATCCATGATATGTGTGCTTTGGTTGTATTAGCATGATTTTCAGGTATAGGTTTTGATGAATGACAAACAATGAAGTCAAGTGCCAAACAACGTTATTATATGACAAACAATCAAGATTGAATGCCGAGAAGCATATTGATGAATGGATTGCATAGACAAGCCAAGACGAGCTCAAAAGTTCAAGACCGAAGACCCAAAGCTTAGGTCGTTAGGTAGAACCAATGTAAGAACAACTTTTAAGTTATGTTATCTTTTGACTCAACATCGGTCATCATAAATATGCATAAAATTATTTTCTCAAATCATATTTATCATAAACATATTTCATATACTTCAAACAAAATGATTTTTACGTTTTCATGTTAACCAAAATGGTTTTTGAAGTAAGTTTTCGATTCTGGACAGAACAGCCAGATAATCGATTATCCATCAGCTGATAATCGATTATGCTGAGTTTCCAGATTAAACTGGAAATTTCGCAAATGTAAATAATCGATTATCTAAAAGAGCATAATCGATTATTCCCTGACCGTTGCCAAAGTTTTTGAATGATAGGCAGATAATCGATTATGCAAATCATGTAATCGATTATTCTAGCATAAAATCAGCTTCTGATTTTTGAACGTTAAGCAGATAATCGATTATGTAAATCTGATAATCGATTATCCTTGCATAAAATCAGCATTATTGATTGTCAATTAAGCAACGGACATACAACTTCTACCACCTATAAATAGAGGTCTTTTGAGCTGATTTTACACACACAACACCTCTCATTATTCATAAACATATTGATATTATTTGTGCATCATTTTAGAGCTTTGTTGAGCCATTTGAGAGACAACTTTGTGTTGTTCATAGAGCTTATATTGTATTTCTTTATCTACTCTTATTAGAGAGTTCTTGTTGTAAAAGAGAAAGGTTCTTGAGAAGACCATATCTTCTCATTGATTGTCGGGTTTGCTAAGTACCTTCAATTTTAGTGTGTGAAGTCTTGTGGTGCGGTATCCACGAGCAAGGTGAAGTCTTGAGGTGAGGTATCCTCGAGCAAGTTGAAGTCTTGTAGAGTGTACATCTACGAGCAAGTGTAACGGTTTGTTAGGCACCCGTAAGCTTAACGGAGTTAGTGGAAACTCGAGAGAGTCTCTCGGGGACTGGACTAACCACACGTTATGGTGAACCAGTATAAATTTGGTGTGTCCTCTCCTTACTATTTTAATTACTGCACTTACATTACCCCAATTTTAATTCTGCAAAATTTATCGACATTCTCGTGCCTCACTATTCACCCCCCCCCCCCTTCTTGTGACGGACATAAATCCTAACAGTTGGTATCAGAGCCTAACTCTCTAAAAGCCTTAACCAGTTGAGAGAACGTTCCATATATTTGTTGAGAATGTTGAGCGCAGGAATGATGAGCGAAGGACACTCCACCAATAGGCCTCCACTATTTGACGGAACAAATTACACATATTGGAAAGAGCGGATGAGAATTTTCATCCAATCAAATAACTTTCGCTTGTGGAAAATCATCAAGAACGGTGAACAAATGCCGACAAAGAAAGTTGGGAAAACCACGGTTCCAAAAGAGGAAGATGAATATAATGCCGAGGACATCAAGAAGGTTGACTATAATGCAAAGGCCATCAATATGTTGTATTGTGCGGTGAATCCGGATGACTATCGGAAGATTTCTTGCTGCACAACCGCCAAGGAGATGTGGGATTAGCTTGAGATCACTTATGAAGGTACGCCTCAAGTCCGAGAAATAAGAGTTGATTTTCTAACACATGAATATGAACTCTTTAGAATGAAGGAGCCGGAAAGCATCGATAATATGTTTGAACGGTTCTCAATGATCATCAACGATCTCCATGCTCCTGGGAAAGTATATTCGAACAAAGATCTTGTTCGAAAAATCCTGCGGAGTCTCACTCCCGAATGGCGTTCCAAAGCCAATGCCATCCAAGAGTCGATAGGAATCACGGACGTCACAATTGATGGACTAAGAGGTAACCTCAAAAGTTATGAAAGCACAATTCTTAAACCTTCATTTGGAGATGAGAAAAGTCCAGGTATTGCCTTCAAAGCCTCATCTTCTAAAAGAGTAGAAGTAGGTGATTCGGAAAGCGATGATGATACTATTTCCAACGATTTAATTGAAAAGTTTCATAAGTTTATGAAGAAGGAAGAACCAAGTCCTTCATGCCATAATTGTGGAAAACTTGGGCACACCAAGTCACATTGTCCAAAACCCAAGGACAAGAAAAAGAAGAAACACCAAAAGCGCGTGACATGGGATTCAGAAAGCTCGGGTGATGAAACTGCCGCCCTATGCTTCAGGGCCAACGAGGAAGAAGAGGTAAGTACTCCTAACTCTTACTCTTATGAAGAATTACAAGAAGCTTTTCAAGAATTATATGATGAATCTAAAAAGTCTTCAAAAATCTCCAAATAGGCCAAGGCTAAAATTAAAGTTTTAGAAGAGAAAAATAATTTTTTGGAAAATGACAATATTGATCTTAGAAATAAAATTAAGGAGATGCATGAAGATTCTTCAATTGATCAAAATTCTAATTGTTCATCTTGTGATTTTTTGAAATTAGAAAACATAGAACTTAGGAACACACTAGAAAAACATAGTGTAGACAATCCTAAAATAGTTGAAGAAATTAAAAAGAAAAGGCCTAGGAAAAATAAAAGACGTAAGAATCATGTTAGAAATTGCGATGCTCAACCTAGAAATAATTCTAGGATTTTTGTAAATGAGTCTAGAATTAATCATTTTAGACCGCCTAGAAATGACTCTAGGAATTTCAACGCTTCTAGGAATAACGACTTTATATCACCTAGAACGTGTTTGGCTCAACCAAGACATATGCACAACCCGAATATTATATGTCATTATTGCAACCGGGTAGGACACATAGCACCCGTATGTTTTGCAAAACATAGGGATTTATTTTTTAGCTATGATTATTATCTGCCTAACCCCCAAGGACCCAAAAGTGGTTGGGTACCTAAGACCTATTTTTAGGTACGTTTGCAGGAGTGCTTGAAGACTACAATATCGTAGTAGATGCACCAAGCACGAAACCTTATTGCATCGAGTGGGAATTTTGGTTAGTTATCATATTTTTAATAAAAACGTAATAGTTGATATGTGTTAACGATTGATATGTCTTTGTTAACAATTAGTATCAATTATTTTTGTTGATTCATGTTTTGATAATTTTTATTTTATATAACAATTGGTATCAATTATTTTTGTGTTAAAAATAATGATTGATTCATGTTTTGATGAATATTATTTTTGGTTTGAATAACAGTTGGTATAATCTTGAAAAATAAATGATTCATGTTTTTAATACAACTATTGGTTTGTTAAAAATTATCACTTGATATGTTTTTAAGTAATATGATTTGCTAAAAATAACCGTTATTGTGGTTGTTATGTTTTTACTAACATTTGGTATCATTTTATGTTGGTATGATTTTTTTAAAAAATCGTCATCATGTATATTCCTCATTGTATTTCCTATTTTAATTTTGACACTAACAGTTGGTATACCCAAAAGGGGGAAGTGTCGAAAGGGGAAAGTAGCCTTTGTATACTCTCTTTTTGCTAATGCCAAAAGGGGGAAGAGTTTAGGCGATATGCATCAAATAAGGGGGAATGTATCTACGTTATAGTATGCTTTATTTGAGGGGGAATTATCATTAAGGAGAATAAGTGTGCATGAATTGTATGTTGAGATATAGCATGAATTTAGGGGGAATCCGATATGCATATCTCCTGTTGTTTGTCATTATCAAAAAGGGGAAAATTGTAGAAAAGCATTCTATCCATGATATGTGTGCTTTGGTTGTATTAGCATGATTTTCAGGTATAGGTTTTGATGAATGACAAACAATGAAGTCAAGTGTCAAACAAAGTTATTATATGACAAACAATCAAGATTGAATGCCGAGAAGCATATTGATGAATGGATGCATATACAAGCCAAGACGAGCTCAAAGTTCAAGACCGAAGACCCAAGGCTTAGGTCGTTAGGTAGAACCAATGTAAGAACAACGTTTAAGTTATGTTATCTTTTGGCTCAACATAGGTCATCATAAATATGCATAAAATCATTTTATCAAATCATATTTATCATAAACATATTTCATATACTTCAAACAAAATGATTTTAACGTTTTCATTTTAGCCAAAATGGTTTTTGAAGTAAGTTTTCGATTCTGGACAGAACAGCCAGATAATCGATTATCCATCAGCTGATAATCGATTATGCTGAGTTTCCAGATTAAACTGAAAATTCCGCAAAGGTAAATAATCGATTATCTAAAAGAGCATAATCGATTATTCCCTGACCGTTGCCAAAGTTTTTGAATGATAGGCAGATAATCGATTATGCAAATCATGTAATCGATTATTCTAGCATAAAATCAGCTTCTGATTTTTGAACGTTAAGCAGATAATCGATTATGTAAATCTGATAATCGATTATCCTTGTATAAAATCAGCATTATTGATTGTCAATTAAGCAACGGACATACAACTTCTACCACCTATAAACAGAGGTCTTTTGAGCTGATTTTACACACACAACACCTCTCATTATTCATAAACATATTGATATTACTTGTGCATCATTTTAGAGCTTTTGTTGAGCCATTTGAGAGACAACTTTGTGTTGTTCATAGAGCTTATATTGTATCTCTTTATCTACTCTTATTAGAGAGTTCTTGTTGTAAAAGAGAAAGGTTCTTGAGAAGACCATATCTTCTCATTGATTGTCGGGTTTGCTAAGTACCTTCAATCTTAGTGTGTGAAGTCTTGTGGTGCGGTATCCATGAGCAAGGTGAAGTCTTGAGGTGAGGTATCCTCGAGCAAGTTGAAGTCTTGTAGAGTGTACATCTACGAGCAAGTGTAACGGTTTGCTAGGCACCCGTAAGCTTAACGGAGTTAGTGGAAACTCGAGAGAATCTCTCGGGGACTGGACTAACCACACGTTGGGGTGAACCAGTATAAATTTGGTGTGTCCTCTCCTTACTATTTTAGTTACTGCACTTACTTTACTCCTGCAATTTTAATTCCGCAAAATTTATCGACATTCTCGTTCCTCACTATTCACCCCCCCCCCTCTAGTGACGGGCATAAATCCTAACATTCTCTACAAGAGGTCTAGTCATGCATCTATTAATGATATAATATGCAGTGTTTATAGCTTCTGCCCAGAAACAATGAGGCAATTTACTAGAAAAAAGCATAGTCCTAGTCATATCTTCAAGAGTCTTGTTCTTTCTTTCAACTACTCCATTTTGTTGAGGAGTCTTAGGGGTAGAGAAATTATGATCTATACCATGCTCATCACAAAATTCAGCAAACTTAGCATTTTCAAATTCAGTTTCATGATCAGACCCGATTGATGCAAGTTGATTACATAGTTGTTTATGAGTTTTTCTAACAAACACAGTAAACATGTCAAACGTTTCATCCTTAGATGTTAAGAATAGTACCCAGGTAAACCTATTGTAATCATCAACAATTACCATCACATATTTCTTACCACCTCTGCTCAAAGTTCTCATTAGACCACAGAGATCCATATGAACCAGTTCTATCGTCCTGATTGTACTTACCATTTTCTTGCTTTTAAAGGATGATCTTACCTGCTTCCCCATTGCACAGGCCTCACAAAATTTGTCTTCCTTGAACTTGATATTGGGTAACCCTATCACCAAGTCCTTGGAAACTAATTTGTTGAGTTGATGCAGACTTGCATGACCAAGTCTTCTGTACAATATGAGGGGATCATTGTTCAACACACTCAATCAAGTGAGTTCATTTTCTGAAAGAATGAACAAATCTACAATGTAAATATTGTTAACTCTTTTTCCCTGCAAAATAATCTTGTCAGTGGTAAGATTAATCACAAAGTATTTGGTAGAGGTAAATGCTACAAGGTTACCTCTGTCACATAGTTGTGACACACTAATTGGGTTATATTTCAAGCCATCTATAAAGTAATCATTCTAAATGGAATGTAAGTCTGTATTACCTACCTTTCAAACCCTAATAATCTCACCTTTCTTTTCATTTCCAAAGGAGACATTACCCCATTTTAAGTCCTCGAGTGAAAGGAATTGATTCTTGCTTCCAGTCATATGTTTTGAGCAGCCACTATCCATGTATCATATTTGGCTACTTCTCTTCACTTAGGCCTGCAAAAAGAAATCAGGGGTTAGTTTTAGGAACTCAAACTAGTTTGGGTACCTTTCTATAGGCAAAGGGGTAAATTAAATTCCTTCTGGCCCACCCAGGCAGCCTATTTTTTTTTTGAACAAAGGTTTTGTTCTTTTGACTGACCTTTTCTTTTGCATTACATTCATTTTTCTAATGACAAGTCTTGCTACAACGTGTGCGGATTTTATTTTCAGGAAGAGTGATGTACTTGCTTTTAGGGTCCCACTTAGGTGCTTGGGTCCCATATCCAAGTCCTCTCTTGTTGCTACGTGGTGTTCTTGTAACCAGAATAGTTCATTTGAAGCCTTATTCCATTTGCAAGTTCTATCTTGTTCATGTTTTACCTTCCCTAGGTCTTCTTTTAAGACTCTTATCTGCTCATCTTTCTTGTACAACCCATCATTCATTTTTCCTAGGTTTTCTTCTATGGTGAGATGTGTATGATCAGCTTTCTTCTTACCACTTCCAAATTTCAGTTTTAAATTTTCAAATCTAAGTTCTAAGACACTAGTATCAAGTTCAAGAACCTGCTTCTTCAACTCGGTGTATTTACTGTCACTCTCATTAGCCCTAGATTCTAGGTTTTTGCACTTGGTTTTTACCATCACACACTCCCTAGACATTTGTTCCTTCTCGTTGTTAATTATTTCAAACTCAACGATGAAGGCTAGCAATAGTTCAGAAAATCTTTCTTTACATAGAAGTTTAGTCTTGTCTTTGAGATAGGTCACACTTACCTCTTGTTCATCATCTGATTCTCTGATGGCCATAAATGCTTGTTCATCTTCTGAATCTTCATATGATGTCTCTCCCCAAAAAGAAACCATAGGCTCTGTTGATCCTTTGTTCCTTTTGGGTTGAACTTGTTCCTTCTTCAGCCCTTTCCTTCTTCCATTCAATTTCCCACTAGGGATAGTTCTTGATCATATGATCAGTCTTGTATATTTTTAGCATCCCTCATTGGTCTGTTTCTCAGGAGCCCTTGGTTTGTTGAAGTCTGTACCTCTTGAAGAACCCTTTCCTCTTATCAGGTACTTTTTGAAGTCCCTTGTGATCATGGCCACTTCATCCTCCTCTAGAACTGCACCTTTAGCTATTCTGAGAGTCAGACTCATTTCCTTATTGGGTGCATTAAGTTTTATGGTTTGCCTTCTCAGTTTATAGGCAATGAGATTTCCAATCAATTCATCCAACTTAAGTGTAGCAATGTTCTTTGATTCCTGAATAGAAGTGATTTTGCTTTCCCAAGTTACTGGCAAGACCCCTGTCAAGATTTTCTCAACCTTGTCTTCTCTAAGGATAATTCTCCCAAGAGATTTTAGTTCATTTGTTAGTGTTGTGAACCTTGTGTATATCTCCGGGATGGTTTCTCCTTCCTTCATAGTGAAATTCTCATATCGAGAATATAGCAGTGTTCATTTTAATCATTTTAATTTAGGAGTTCCTTAATGAGCCACTTGTAATGTGTCCCATATCTCCTTAGTAGTGGTGCAGCTTTGAATCTTATTGTACTCGTTTGGACCTAGTCCATACACAAGCCATTTCTGGGCCTTAGCATTCTTTTCTCATTTCTTCAAAGCTTCAGTAGTGCAGTTAGCTCTTGTCTTTGGCACGTCCACTCCTTTAACATTCTTCTTTGTAGTAGCCCGGGGACCATCAGTGACTATGTCCCAGAGTTCATAGACTTCTCCTATAATGTGATCTCTCATCCTATTCTTCCACCAACAATAGTACTGACCATTAAAGAGTGGGGGCCTAGCAGTGGATTGTCGTTCCTAGTTTCCAGGTTGTGCACTCATCTTGACCTTTTCCTAAGGTGTTAACCTCTTTAAGGATAACCCGCTCTGATACCAATTGATGTTTTAAGCGTCAATACCACACAAAAGGGGGATGATTTGTATGGTACCCAATTTTCGCTTAACTAAACTATAGTAGGACATGGTTGTTCTATGTGTTCCAGCTACTACTGTTTGCGGAAAAATAAGTAAAGAAAATAAAGAACACAAAGATTTTTAAGTGGAAACACTTGGATCAAAAGGTGAAAAAACCACGACCTACTACTCAATAGGAGTTTTCCAAACTTCGACTAAAATTCATTTATAAAACTCTTTGTAAACCTAAGGATTAACTCTAATCCCGTTGAGGCACATAGCCTCAACTGTTGAGACAACTTCAAGTTAACTCTAACTTGAACACTCTAGTTACCTAATATAATTGCTTCTATGAAAGCTGAAAGGTACATTATAAAATCACCTACTACAATTGAACTAAAATAAAAGATAGACACTTGAAACTGGTTCTTCTGTCTTATTCAAGTAGTTTCAGGATTGCACAATTGAATCACACATAAATTGCTTGCGGAATTACCTTGCTCTTATGCTCTCAATTTAAGTTTAACTTCTACCTATGTACATTACCTATAAAAGAGAACAACACTTATATTTAATAGGTTAGTAATTAGAGATTGATTGGGATACAGATACTGCTCTTTCATCGTAAAAGAGTCCAAGTTGATATCATACTCTAACACTATCCTCTTCCTAAACTGTGTTCTCTTCATATAAGGAGTCTTTCTCCCCTTATCCAATATGCAATCTTTTGAGTGGGTGTTTTCTTCACGTTATTGCTTTCAAACACTTCATGTTGCTTCCTCGCATATTATATTCCCTGCAAAACCAAATAGCACCAATTAAAGCATTTTATTAGCAATTTACACTATAAAACAACAACAAAGCATGGGCAATTACAGTTTAAATAACAACCATATAGCCTATTGTCAACACCCCGCACTCAACTTACTGCTAGTCCTCGAGCAATTCACCATACTCCATCAAAATTTACTCCCTATGATTTTCCCTCAATGACTCACACCATGAACATTTTACAAGAGTTACACCTAGTAACGAGCATTTTTTACCTCAAGAATCAAATCTTTCGTACCCCGTAACATTTGCACTTACTCAAACCACTCTACACAATAGTCAAGATGCACCTTTCCTTTGTGAATCACATGCCCTCACATCACACAAGAGAGTAGTTCCATATATATAATGATAGTGACAACAACTAGGAACTCAAATAGATAGAATTCACTCACTCTCCACAAAGAACATTCACATGCCACAAAGATGCACCATAAGCTTGCATGTAGTGTAGTACTCGACTAATTGCGCTCATTCAATCTTGGATCAATTAGGACTTTATTTGGTTGCAATGTACGCTACGGGACAGGTAGGATACATTTAGATATAAGAGTGGCGACACCTCTCTAAGCAGTTTAATACATACATTTTTAACATTCAAACCCTATACTTCTGTCAAACCAAAATTCCACCTTCACATCAATGTAAATTACCCATTTCTTCTTTAAGCACACTTACGTCAAGAGCCACCACTTATCAAGGAAATATTTTTTTTGTGTTTTTTTTTACGTGGCTCTTCCTTTTTTTCAAAATAGTGCACCTTTCTCCTTATTCAGTTAGTTCCGCTCAAAATCCAAACCAACCACCCCACACTTTAACTTTTACAAAATTCATAACAATTCAAGTGCTCATGAGAGGTGAAACGGTTCAAATAGATGGTTAATTCAAACAAATGGGTAAGGTTTGTAACGTGGTTGCCAAAAAAAAAACTATACGCTCAAAGGAGTTAACTACGATACATGACAATTAGGTGGGTCAAATATACACATCTGGCCCAATAAAGAAATGCCTATGTCACTTCTAAAACTGGACGAAGCTGCCATTTCACTTTGCAAACACACAGGGCAAAATCTAGGCATCATATGTACATCATGGAATATAGTAACACTTATACACATGATACATGACTCACTTTGGATTAGTTTATCAAGATATTTTCGTTTAATATTCAAGTTAGGTACAAACATACAATTTTTAAGGCACTTAAATAAGATTCAACCCTTGAAGCTTAGTGCTACACTCTAGCGTCTATCGTGTTCAGGTGTAAGAACGCTACGGGTTTTTCTTCTTCAATTTTAAACTCATTGCCCATTAATCCTAACCTAATACATGGAAAAAAACAAAATCTACCTATAATCGGTTCAAGCTAAACTATTGGAAAAGAACCGTGGCCCAAAGAAAAACTAGGGGGAGTTACTACACTACTTAAGAAAATAAAAAAAAATTAAAAACTCTTTTTGGTATTTTCTGTAGACTAGCTTCCTTAAAGAAAATTGCCTAACGGATTCGTCATTAGGAAGAGTCTTTATATTTCAAATTTTTTTTGTTTCCTCGACTTAGTCCCTCAAGAACCCCGCCGAAAGAGATCCTTCGTCAGGACAAGTCGCGTACTATTTTAACTTCCTAAAGAATTGTTACTCTATTTCTAAAGCAATTAACACAAAACAAAACCAAGAATCAACAAATAGATAATTTTTACAAGTGCAACATACAACAAAGTTCCCCCCACACCACACTTAAAATGGAGACATGTCCATATGACTTGACGACATAAAGAGCAGTGAGGTAAAAGAAGAGGGGTCATTCTTGATTGGAAACTTTGTCTGGGTTCACGTTACAGGCGCGACCCAGAGCTCTTAACGAGCCCATGAATTTCTTTTCCGACTTCACCTGTCGGTCAGCCACTACATCAGTATGGGTACCCAAGTCAACAACAGAGGTCTGCAGTCTATTCATCTCCTATTCCAAAGTAGCCATGCAAGTGCTCCGGTGTAGCTGTGACAATCCTGCCTCGTCCTCTCTAGGAGGAGCTGTGATCTCAGCAGCCTCAGCATCATCCATAGACAAGTCATCATTGTGTTGGACCGGCTCGTTTCCCTCTAGTCCAATTTTTTTGACCTGGAAAGCAGTTCTTAGAGGTAATTTCCCATCAACTCGAGAGTTCTCAGGGACATTTGCAAAGCGGCACATACGGGTGACAAGCGAAGGGAAGTAGTGGCCTTTGATTAGCTCGGGTGTCGAATGAACATTTCTTCATAGAGGACTCGTGCGACATCAAACCCTTGGTGATTCATGAAGCAGTAGATCATAGCGACCCGTGACCCATTCATATATGTGGTATTGCTGGATGATAGCAACCGAGTAGTGATGACAGTGAGCCAACATTTGGCCTCCCAAGTAAGAGATTTTGAGTCTAGAGTCGTTGGTTGTGCTACCCATTTGGGTTGTTTGCCGAGTATACAAATGACCTCCAAAATTCTATCTCAGTCAACCATCGAGTGAATAGACATGATGTAGTGATCATCACCCGTGAATGTGAGGAGGCGATTAGCTATATGGATGGCCTCTATAGAAGCATCAACCCAGGTGTTGCGCACCGTCACAACCCCATCCTCGTGCTCTGGCAGGTTTGCATAAAACTCCTACACTACCTGAATATTGGCCTCCTCGGGAGCCTCAAAGAATATGTCCAGCTGACACCTCCGTAGCTCATGAAACATATTGGGGAATTCTTGCACCGACGCCTTCATATCGATATGGACCTCATGAAGTAACTTCTTTGCAGCTTTCTGATTATATCTTGTCTTTGCTTTTTCAGAGACGAACGGAGTGCTATCGAACCGTGGTGCACTGGTTTGGCCCCTAGCTCGTGAGGAGCCTCAGGGGTCACAAGCAGAGGACCCGATGTTTCTTCGTTTATGGAGTGAACTCATAGTACCTGTTAAAACAGAGAAACGCGTATTAGGATGAGCCTAAGATCTGTGACTATGGGTGGTTACTCAGACTTCACCACAACCATGTCACAACATCTCCGTTTTACTTCATTGAGGCAATTTCCCAAACACATTAGGGCAAGGCAATCATCATCACATTCATGGCCCATGGGAATCAAGAAAACTTTCCCAAATCAATTATTCACTACACCAACATACCCCACACTTGCTACAAGCAATCACCTACCAACAACACGCTTTCAATAGTCAATACACAACCCATTCACAAACATATCCAACCACAACAAAATTATACTAAAAAGAGGAAAAAAAGAAAACTAAACAAATATTCTAGCACTAATACTACATGATACAACATTAAACTAGTATACAACACAATAGATAGGAAGAAAAGAGAAGAGAGGATCAGAATTCATACCGTAGCGAAGAAGGATGATGGGTGTTATGAAGGAAGAGGGAGAAGAGGAGGGTATGAAGGGTGGGGAGTTAGGGTTTAGCGAGAGAGAGAATGGGGATTTGAGGGGGAGGGGCGGGTGTTTTATGAGAAAGGGGTGTTTTGTTTTAATTTTAAGAGAAGAATGGAAGAGAAAAAAATGAAAAAAATGAAAAATTTAATCAAATAAATAAATAAATAAAATTTACATATGGTACCCGACCACGGTCGACACTGTGGTTTGAGGCAACGCCTCCCGCGGGTGCAACCACGGTCCGTGTTGCGGTCACGGTGAACTTTTTAAGCCCAGTTAACAGGAATTTTTTTCTTTTTTTTTTGAAACATGAAGTTACATACTACACTTAAAACACATTCGTGGGTTGCCTCCTACGCAGCGCCTGATTTAACGTCACGGCATGATGCAAGTAGTGGAGCCATCACTCCTCATTTGCGTACTGGGATTCTTTCAAATTAATCACCACTGTATCCTCTTTTTTCTTTAGCTATTCCAAGTTAATGTTTCAACCTTTACCCATTTACTGTGAACTTGTTTGTCCCATCTTCTGACTCGATCTCAACAGCTCCAGTTGTGAACATTCGCACCACTCTAAATGGTCCTGACCATCGGGACTTTAACTTACCCAGAAACAATCTCAACCTTGAATTATACAGTAATACCTTGTCACCGGGTTTGAAATCTCTGTCCATGATGTGTTTGTCATGCAGCTTCTTCATTCTTTCCTTGTATAGCCTCATGTTTTCAAAGGCTTGAGATCTAAGTTCCTCCAGCTCAGGCAACTCTGTCAGTCAATTTTGTCCATCTGCGTCAGGATCCATGTTCAATTGCTTTAGTGCCAACCAAGCTCGATGTTCTAGCTCTACAGGAAGATGAAAGGCCTTCCCTAATACCAACTTATACGGTGACATACCTATTGGTGCTTTGAATGCAGTTCTATAGGCCTAAAGCGTGTTAACAATTTTCTTTGCCCAATCAGTTCGTTGGCATTCACCGTCTTGGTTAGTATACTTTTTATCTCCCTGTTATACACCTCAACCTGCCCGCTAGTTTGCGGATGGTAAGGGGTGGCCACCTTGTGGCGTACATCATATTTTGCAAGTAGTTTCTCGAAGGCTCTATTAATAAAATGAGTGCCTCTGTTACTAATGATCGCTTTTGGTATCCCAAATCGGGTGAATATATTCTTTTTCAGAAATCCTAATACTACTCTTGCATCATTTATGGGCAACACTACAGCCTCTACCCATTTAGACACGTTGTCCACAGCAACAAGGATGTACTTATTGCCAAATGAGCTGACAAACAAACTCATAAAGTCAATCCCCCAAACATCAAACATCTCTACCTCTTGAATCGGGTTCATCAGTGTCTCATGGCGATGGGAAATTTTCCCGGTATGCTGGCATTTATTGTAGCCCTTTAAACAAGGTGCGCATCACTAAACACAGTTGGCCAAAAGAATCCGGCCTCTAGCACTTTCGCAGCCCCTCCAAAATGTCCTATGTATGCTGATTCGTGACAAGCCTGCAAAATTGAAAATTGTTCTATCTAGGGGACACACCACCGGATAAAATTATCAACACATATTCTAAATAAATGAGGCTCGTCCCAATAGTACATGCGGCAATCACGAAAGAAACAGATGAAAGGCGATATGGAACTATACCGCAGGCCAGGTAGTTTGCAAAATCTGCATACCATGGCGCATCCTCACGACTAGCTGCAAGCAACTGCTCGTCTGGAAAGGTTTCCAGAATCTCTTCGACCTCAATTGATTTTTCAGCTCCTTCAAGTCATGATAGATGATCAACGACTTGATTTTATATGCACTTAAAGTCACAAATTTTGAGGTCAAATTCTTGCAACAGTAGTACCTAACGAATCAGGCGCAACTTAGACTCCTTCTTCTCAATTAGGTACTCGAGAGCTGGATGATTAGTGTATATAATTACCTTGGAACCAATAAGATATGATCGGAACTTGTCAAAAGCAAACACCATAACATCTCCTTTTTCGTCACAGTGTAGTTGAGCTTTGCATCGTTTAGCATTCTGCTTGCATAGTAGATCGCGTGCATCAACTTATCCTTTCGCAACCCCAAGACTGCTCATATGGCATAGTTGCTTGCATTACACATGAGCTCATATGGTTGCTCCCAGTCGGGTGCAATAATGATGGGTGCAGTTACCAGCCTCTTCTTCCGTTCCTCGAATGCCAACCTGCAATTATTAGAAAATACAAAGGGCAGATCCTTTTCAAGGAGTTTGCATAATGGGTTAGCAATTTTTGAAAAATCTTTTATGAAACGCTGGTAGAACCCGGCGTGTCCAAGAAAATTTATCACCGCCTTGACTGAAGTGGGCGGTGGTAGCTTCTCAATCACGCCAACCTTAGCATGGTCGACCTCAATTCCTTTACTGGACACTCGATGTCCCAGGACTATCACTTCTTGTACCATAAAATGGCACTTCTCCCAGTTTAGCACTAAGTTAGTCTCCACACACCTTTTGTCCTCCACCATGAATCTCCCACCACGGATAAATCATCTATAAATACCTCCATAATGTCCTCCACCATATCTGTGAAGATGGCTAACATGTACCGTTGAAAAGTCGTTGGTGCATTGCTTAGCTTAAAAAGCATTCTCTGAAAGGCAAAGATGACATATGAAAAGGTGAAGGACGTTTTCTCTCTATCCTCGGGGGCTATTGATATCTGATTGTACCTCGAATATCCATCCAAGAAACAACAATGTGATCTATCGGCCAGCCTGTCCAGCATTTGGTCAATGAAATGCAAGGGAAAGTGGTCCTTTCGGGTGGCGGTGTTTAATTTCCGATAATCCATGCAAATCCGCCACCCTGTGACTGTACGAGTTGAGATCAACTCATTGTTCTCAGTTTGCACAACAGTCATTCCCCTTTTTTTCGGCACACATTGGACATAGCTGACCCGGTTGCTATCAGAGATAGGGAAGATGATTCCTGCATCTAACCATTTGATCACTTCCTTCTTTATAACTTCTTTCATGTTTGGGTTAAGCCTTCGTTGATGTTCTTTGGAAGGTTTGCTCCCCTCTTCCAGGAGAATCTTATGCATACAAAAGGTTGGGATGATACCCTTTATGTCTGCCATGGTCCAGCCAATGGCAGTCTTATTTTCCTGCAGTACCTGTAAGAGCTGTTCTACCTGCACATCTAGAAAACCGGATGAAATAATAACAGGCGAGGTCGAATTAGGGCCCAAGAACACATACCTGAGGTGATTTGGGAGTGGTTTTAGCTACAGTTTGGGTTGGTTTCTCTATTGATGGCTTTGCTGGAGGTGTAGCTCTTTTTTCTAATTCAAGAGACTCAAATTGAGGTTTCCTTGTCCAGAATCCTCAGCCTTCAAGTATCATGACTCATTCAGCTAACCCTTCCCCATCCATCTTTTCTAGATTTTTCA
Organism: Nicotiana benthamiana; assembly: GCA_034376525.1. Taxonomy (NCBI): domain Eukaryota; kingdom Viridiplantae; phylum Streptophyta; class Magnoliopsida; order Solanales; family Solanaceae; genus Nicotiana; species Nicotiana benthamiana. The sequence continues at coordinate 109,008,323 of CM067326.1, read as the reverse complement.
TACATGCTTCCAATGGGTCGTTAACAGTCATGGTTGCGTCGTCCTCTTGCAGAATCACACCTACTACATCCACTAAAGAGAAATTAGCATATTCATTGGGTCTTCTCATAGATTGCTGAACATTGAAGATGATTTCTTCATCATTCAGTCTCACTTTTAGTTCCCCAGTCTCACAATCGATCAGTGTTCTGCCAGTCACCAAAAATGATCTACCAAAAATGAGAGGTATCTCCTCATCTACCTGGAGATCCAGAATAACAAAGCCTGTTGGGAACACGAACTTCCCAACATGTACCAACACATCATCAAGAATATCAGTTGGCTTTTTCACCGTGCGGTCAGCCAGCTGTAGCAGCATAGAAGTCGCTCTAGCTCTGCCGATGCCCAATTAGTGTACACAGCCAGCTGCATCAGATTTATGTTGGCCCCCAGATCACATAATGCCTTTGCAAAGGCGTAGCTCCCAATTGTGCATGGAATAGTGAAACTACCTAGATCAAACATCTTTTGAGCCATCGATCTTGTCACTGCTACGCTGCATGTCTGTATCAGAGTCACAGTGGAAAGATCTTGAAAATAAAACTTGAGACTATATCCTTCATCATCTTTGCATAACCGGGCATCTCCCTCGAAGCATCCATCAAAGGAATATTCAACTGAATTTAACGCAGCATCTCCATGAATTTCTTGTATTGAACTTCCTTATTTTGTTTAACCAGTCTCTGAGGGAAAGGTGCATGTATCACCCTTATTGCATTGCTTACAGGCTTCTCTCTGTTGGAATTTTCTGGCATAAGATATGCCACCTATTCTGCAGTTTGCTCATCCATCTTTTCTTTGCCTTTTTCCTCCTTACTCTACTCAACCACCACTTCAGTAAGCTCTGTTGATTCCTCCACCTCTAACGGAACTGGAGCGACTGTCGTACTCTCCTTCCTGGCTTGTAGATTCTTGTGTTCTCTATCTAGATCTCTCCCATTCTGGAGATTTACTACCATCAACTGATTTGAGTTTTACTCCTTAGGGTTTATGTTAGTGTCTACATGCAAGGTTCCCTGAGGACGGTTGTTCAAAGCCATGTATAGTTGTCCCAGCTGCGTTCAATGTTCTTTATAGCTGAATCATGCACTGCCAACTTTTCCTGTACTTTATTATTTGTCCTAATGAGTTGCTGAAGCATACCCCTGATTTCTATCATGTTGTTATCTTGCTGGGGAGGTTTTTGATACGTTAGTTGTTGTTGATTTTGCTGTTGATGGTACTGACACCATTAGTTTTGAGGATGCATGCCCCCATGTTGTTGCATGTTAGGCATGTACTGCTGATTTTGTGGCGGTATCCATTGTTGTGCTCCTTGTCTCTGACCCCCATAGTTGTTGACATAACTCACATCTTCCCTCGCCCTTTGATTTTCTACTTCTCCGTTCTGTGAACACACATAAGACTGATTAATACAAGGTGTACGCAATCCTCCATTTGTGGTATAAACAATATGCACCTGTTTTGTACCTATCTTATCAATCTTCTTTGTCAATATACTCATCTGGATCATGAGTGTGGCCATATTCTCTACATGTGAAATATTTGGGTTAAGAGGAACTGAATGCACTATGGGTGCCAGTGTTGTAGCTCTAGTCATCCACCCCGAATTTTGTGACATCTTGTCAAGAAGGATTTTGCACTCGGTGAATGTCTTACTCAAAAATGCACATCCAGCAGAAGCATCCACATTTGCCTTTAAATTGTCAGCTAAACCCATGTAGAATCTCTGGCCAAGCATGTGGTTTGGAATGACATGGTGAGGGCACTTCACTAGCATCCCTTTAAATCATTCCCAAGTTTCTTGCAAGGACTCAGTCGATTGCTACTTATACTGCAATCTTTTATCAATTTGTCATGCAATCTTGCTGGGCGGATAGAACTTATTCAAGAACTGCTTGACTGATTCTTCCCATGTGGCTATGGAATTGATAGGGAGAGAATTTAGCCAAGTCTAAGCTTCCCCAGTCACAGAGAATGAAAATAGTAGTAGCTTGATAGCTTCCGGGGTCACATTCGGCTACCTTTGGGCCATACAAATTGACAAAAAAATTCAAGTGTTGTTGCGGGTCTTCAATGTGTGACCCGGAGAAATCCTTTATTCTTTAGTAGATGCAGCATATTGTTGGTTATCTAGAAGGTCTCCGCTTGGATTGTAGGCACAACTATGGCAGTGGCCAGGTTATTAGCTGTGGGTTGTGCCCAATCATAAAGTGTAGCTTCGGGCATAAGAGGTACCACCACTCTCGCGTTGGGGTTCGTTGGTGGATCCCTAATGTTTCTGACGACGTTGTCTGCGTCACCCATATCAAATTTGAGTGGGTGTGATTGTTAGGATTGTTGTGTTCTCTTATTGGCACGGTTCAATGACCTGAATGTTTTCTCATAGATTGAGAGTCCTTCTAGCATTTCTCGAGTCCTCGAAGAATTTCTACGAATATACATGTAGTCCACAAGAGCTCAAACGTTAGAATTTCAATGAAAAGATTGGGTATAGAGAAAACTGACTACACTACAAATTTTGTAGTTCTTTCAATTGTAATTGATAACACCGTTAAGTCCCCGGCAATGATGCCAGAATTTGATAATGCCAAACTATGCCTTATAAAAGGACACACACGGACATAGAAAATATAGTCTGAGTAATTCTCCCCAAAGTTGGACCATAGAGAACTAACCTATCAATTACTCTTGTTGGACTTGCTAAATTCACAATCAATTTCCCCAAACTTTGTGATTCACAGTTGATGATATATCTAACAAGTAAACTGAAAATAAATAAAGTTGAAAGTTAACTACGCTTGCTTGAATATAATTGGAATACGATCTAAGGTAATGGTTTCCTCCATTGTTGATTTCCTTGGTTGAATATGTTTTATAACTAAGACTTAGTTGTCTCTATCAATCATGAGCACTCCAGTTATCATAAATCTTTCTCAAGTAGTTATGATAATTTACTAGACGGACTTTCTCAAGCTACGCTAGCTAGTTTCACAATACGGTTCACTTAGATTGCACCTGAGGTATCTTTATCTCTAATCCAACCTCTAAACCCTCGGTTATGACTCTCGTCTGTACTCCAAGAGTGATGTTGTTCATACAATCACCTAAATATTCACTCTCTCTCAAGCATATACATACTAAATAGGGATGGATAATTGGGGGCCCTTCCAACTAACCACAATCAGAACGTAGATGAACAAATAGAGACAAACAACTAATTCAAAACTATATTAGCAACCAAGTATCCACAATGGGTTTCACTAATACCTTATGTTAAAGTATTTAGCTAATCATAACAATGGAAGATAAAACTAATAGATAGTTCATAATAGCATATATACAAGAACAATAGAAAAGATAAAGAACTATAATGTTTTGGATGATCTCTCACACTAGTTCTTCTTCAAAAAGTAATCTCAAAATGAAGCCTCCCCTTATTTTGGGCAAGTTTCTACATCATATAATGGCTTTACAAAAAGTTTCCCCGAATGGGCACTTTGGCCCCTTGAATTTTCTGTGTTGAACAGTGCGCCGCAGCCGCGGCATCAACCTCGGTGCTAACTGCAGGAGGCACTACCTCAAACCGCAGCACGGACCGCAGTGGCGATCACGGTGAGAACTGCCTGGCTTTTGTCTCCGCGTTCCTTCTCTTTTTTGCTCTTTTATGTGTGGGTACTTCTTGAGTGGGTGTTTTCTTCACGTTATTGCCTCCAAACACTTCATGTTGCTTCCTCACATCTTATATTCCCTGCAAAACCAAATAGCACCAATTAAAGAGTTTTATTGGCAATTTACATTATAAAACAACAACAAAGCATGGGCAATTACAGTGTAATAACAACTATATAGCCTATTATCAATTATCCATTGGCTGACTAATGCAAGATGTGCATAATCACTCATTGGTACTATCTACATTGTGTACATGTTGCTTCTGCGTTCCACCCTTTTTGTTAGTATACTCATCTGTGTCATTAATGTGGCCACGTTTTCAGCAAAAGTGTTGGATGGATCTAATGGCACTGAGTGAACCACTGGAGTGATAGGTGCATTCCTCGTTGTCCACCCCGAATTCTCTGCCATCTTATCAAGCAGACTCTAGCTTTCTCTCCATGTTTTGCTCAAAAATGCTCCACCAGCTGAAGTATAAATATTACCTTTCACGCATCTTCCAAACCCATGTAAAATCGATGTCCCAACATCTGATTTGGAATACCGTGTTACAGACATATAACCAACACTCCTTTAAATCGTACCCATATTTCTTGCAGTGTCTCTATTGGTCTCTGTTTGAAACTCAAAATTTCATCAATTTATTGAGTAGTCTTGTTGGGTAGATGAAACTTGTTCACAAATTTCTTGACTAACTCCCCTAGGTCTGGATAGCTCCTGTCACTTGTAATGGAAACATCAACAACTTTATTGCTTCCTAAGTTACATTGGGCTGCCTTTGAGTTTGAAAATTGATAGGAAATTCTTCAAGTGTTGTCAGGATCTTCGATTTGTGACCCCGAAAATAATCCCTTATTTTGCAACAAGTGCATCATGGTGTTCGTGCTTTGAAATGATTCAGCCTGTATCTACGGGAATAAAATCATTGTGGCCAAGTTCTCTATTGTAGGTTTTGCCTAATCATATAGAACAGCCTCTGGCACAAGAGGTGTCACTATCGCTAATGGCGCAGTTGGGTCTACCACGTTATCCCCCATTTCTGGTTCGAATTATTAAGTTGTTTGTTTTGTTTTATTTTTCTAGTTGGCCCGATTCAAGGTCTTGAGAACTTTTTCGGGATCTAATAATGCTTCAAATACTTCACTAGTTCTCGATGAGTTTCTATGACTGCACATGTACAACCAAGTCAACAAATGTTAAAATTTCAATGTATAGATTGGATATAGAGAAAACCGGCTACACTAAGAATTTTTGTATTTCTTTCAATTGTAACTGATAACACCATAAATTCCCTGGCAACAACACCAAAATTTGATTATGCCCAACTATGCCTTATAAAAAGGACTAAGCGACGTTGCAACTATGATCTGAGTATTTAGCCCAAAGTCAAACCCACAAGGAATTAACCTATCAATTACTTTGGTTGGACTCACTAAATTCTAAGTAATCAACTTCCTAAACGTTTTGAATAACTATTGAAGATATTTCTACTAACTATAACCGACTGCAATTAAGTAACTAAAAACTAACTATGATTAAGTTGTAAACAATTCAAAGAAGGATCTAAGGTTGTGATTTTCCCTATTGACGGAATCCCTTCCAGTTATGTTTCACATAGATTTTCCTAATTATCTCTATCGATTATTATTACTCCCTCATATACTCTGGGAGTGATGTTGTTCAACAATTACCTAAATATGCACTCTCTCCCGAGTAATACATACTAAATACGCACAACTAATTAAGGATCCTATCAACTAACTACAACAAGAACGTAGTTGAACAAATAGAGATTAAACCGGGCAAACTATATTAACATAACATGAAGTTCATCCTTCAATAGATTAGACTAAGGAATTATCTACTTATAGCAAAGCAAGATAAAACTATAAAAGTATTCATAGTGTGCAATTAAAACAACAAAGAGAAGATAGAAAAACTGTAATGGTTGGTTGCTCTTCTCCCACTTGTTCTTGTCTCCAAATTAGTCTAAAAATAACCTTTTCTTTGGCGAGTTTGTTGAGTTTATAAAGGGTTGGGATAAGTTTTCCCCAATTTACACTTTAGTCCCAAAAATTCTGGGTAATTACACAGTTTACCGTGGCAGAACACGATGCGACCTCTATGAAACACAAACATTCTGCCTCACTTTCTTGCCCTACCACAGTCTAGCCGCGGTCGACCGTGGTCGCGGTGGCATCAAGCCCAGTCCTCCTTTGCGTCTTTCTTGATTATTTTCGCTCGGGTTCTTCTTGATTGGCCTTTAATCCACATTCTTGACTCCAAAACACTCCATATTCTCTTCCTAACTTGGAGTAGTCCCTGCGAAGCAAAAGAACACCAATTAAAGTAGTTTGTTATCATTTAGCCTTTAAAACAACAATAAAGCATGATACATTTAGAGTGTAAATATCGTCTATATAGCCTCTGTCAAACTCACACCTGGAGAACTTAGCATATAACTTCTTCTCCCTCAAAATTTGATGCACTACCCTCAAAGGATAACTTCTCCTTACTATGTGAATATACCAAGATATCATAAATGAACACAATGACAATGTAATCCAAATAAGTTTGGAATACATTGTTTATCAAATGCCTGAATGATGTTGGGGCATTAGTCAAACCAAAAGACATTACCAAGAACTCATAATACTCATAACGAGCTGTGAAAGTCGTCTTAGGAATGTCTGAAGCCTTGATCTTCAATTGATTGTACCCTGATCTCAAGTCAATCTTTGAGAAAACCCTAGCACCCTAAGGTTGATTAAACAAGTCATCAATGTATGATGATGGATACTTATTCTTGATGGTAACATTGTTGAATTTCATGTATTCAATGCACATCCATGGAACCATCTTTTTTCTTAACAAATAGTACTGATGTACCTTAAGGTGAAACCCTCGGCTTGATGAAACCTTTATCCAACAATTCCTCTAACTATTCTTTTAACTCTTTCAACTTGGTTGAAGCCATGCGATATAATGGAACAAGTGTTGGGTGACGGCCCGATGCCAAATCAATACCAAAATCAATATCTCTATCAAGTGACATGCTTAGTATATTTGTTAGAAATATATTTGGATCTCTCACCACAAAAACTCAATCAATCATATGAGTATCAACACTGATATCTCTAACAAAGGCTAAGTATGACAAACATCCTTCTAAAACATCTGTTGAGTCTACTGAAAAGAAACTTCCCTACTGAGAACTGACCAAGTGAAGCCCTCCATTCTAACCGAGGCAAACATGTCACGGTCTTAGCATGACAATCAAGAATAGTATGGTACAGAAATAACCAATACATATCAAAATTTAAAACAGAGTCCACCATATTAACAAAAAAAAGATCAACCCTAGTATCCTAGTCCCCAATATTAACCACACAAGAACAGTATACCCGATTCACCACAATATAATTTGCATCAGGTATAGAAACATAAATAGGAATATCTAAAGAATCACGAGACATATACAAATATGAATGCAAAGTAGGATGACACATATGACTAAGTAGAACTGGATCGAATAACACTAGAGCATCTCTATGACAGACCAAAATAATACATGTAATGATTGCATATGATTTTTTAGCAAATCCATTAGGTGGGTACCTAGGGCTAGTTTTATTACTACTAAAAAAGCGAAAAGGAAACCACATAGGACGAGTATAAATAAAGGGTACAATAGCACTAACAGTGTTGCCTCTATGACTTGGCTAGATAATCACTCATCTGCGCCTCACAATGCCCATATAGTAGCCTCATGTAGAGGAATCATGGTGTAGCTGCCGACAAACTGTCACGAGGGCATATAATCTTATGGCCCCTTGGATATCTTTCCAAAGGCATAAGACTAGTGCAACATAGACTAGGCTAAACCTTACCTTACTAATCCTATTGAAGCAAATAAAAAGCCTCACCTACTAGCAAGCATGCAAAAAGAAGGAAGTAGCTAGAACTAAATATTCTATGATCATCACAGAGCTTATAACATACTTTGTGATGATATTACATAGAACTATGCTAATGTGATGGAAAAATAAAAATATGTAGTAATAACAGTGATGTACTGTCTTCTCAAATTATGTGAAGTCTTCAACTTGTAAACACTTGTCTTCCTCCTCTACCCTCTTCAAGATCTCTTCAAATCTCATGATTTCTTATTTGAACGAGTGGACTTTGTTGATGTAGTTGGATAAACCTGTTTTTGTTTGGCAACTCTCATTGGGAGTCGCGTTATGTTTGCATCTTCATTCACCCTGCCGTCTCAACTTCTTTCCCTTGTTCTAATCTTCTTACTTTTTCCACTATGCATAGGTGATAAATCACCTTTTCTTGCTGCCTCTGCCCGGTATTGATTTATGATATCATCTTCCTCACCTTCTACATATGTATCTCTGCTCATGATTACCAGATTTGGCATGTCTTGAGCATAACCTTGAGTCACCATAGTGTTCCCCTCCTATTTATTCACTAAGATTGCCTTGTTTTGTCATGTTTTGTAATTTGTTCATGCCCCTACTCACACGATCAATGCTAAATGCAATTGAATTTAAAGTATTCCTAGGATTTGAACTTACCATTCATCCAGCAGCTTTTTCTCCTCTAATGAAATAAATGGACTGGATGTCACTATTCGTTGCTGCCCAGCAGTTGACGTTGTTGCTCCTTTTCGACCATCAGTAGAAACCATAACTACAGTGTTTGTGTGTTGCTGCATACCAACAGTTGCTGCAGTTTTCTCCTAATTAGTAACTGACATTGTTGCTACCACTTCCCGTGCTTACTTTGTTGTTGCTGTTCAATATCTGCTTATGCTTTTGCTATTTGTTCCTCTATAATTGTCACAGCTGGTGTAATCTGTTACTGTTGTCCAGGCCTATTTGCTGCATTTTTCATCAGAGAGCCACCTGCTGTGCTTGGTCCAACCAGTTGTGTTCCAGCTAGAGGCACAAAAGTTGGAGCTTTTGCGTTAAGTTTGCTGTTGGGACTTACTGCTGGTATTCGATCAGGTTTTATCATTGCTAATGAGTCGATCTCCTCACTTGCACTATCCCGATTTACCTCTTAGTCATCCTCTTCACTCGAATTTCCAGCATATGCATCACCATAGTCTTCCTCATCCTCATATTCACGTTGAGATGCCCATAGTTTTGATTTGATTGCCAATTCCCACAAATTAGCCTTTATCACTTTATTGTTATTTCCAGATGACAACATTAATTCACCTCCATATTCACCATAGAACTCTAAGGACTATGATCGTATATCCTGCACTGAGGTGTTCAACGTGACCATAGGTTGTTTAACCATGTTTGTATGCATCATCATCGCATTTTGGTCCTCTTTGATGATCTGTTCAACATGCGGGCTGGGAAAATAATGCAAAGTAGGAATATTAGGACTATGTGCCTTACCCATTAGCTCTTCTACACTATTTTTCTTTGAGACATGCTGTCGAACATCAAGCTTCAAAGCAAAATTGTCGTTGGTTTGAGATTCTTTTTCACTACTAGGACATGGAACTGGCTGCCTGGACATGATGTCTTCTTTTAGACTCGTTGAAACTAGTTGCTCATCCTCTATAGCTATCAGTGCATCAAAATCATTTGGGTTGGTCACCAAAGTACTATCATTTCGTCAAACATCTTGGACCTGTTGTTTTGGTGATAATCCCTTCTTTGTGGGAGATTTTCTGGTGGTTACCACATTCCAAACCTCTCTTTTTTTTCGTTTTGATCTTTCCCATTATCACCTTCATTTGTATATCCAGCCTTATCTTCCAACAATTCACATTTATTTCCTCTATTTTCTCCTCCAAAGGCCTGGGTGTCACCAATATTACAGACCCCTGTTTCTGCAGATTGCCCAATGATTTTACTGCCTGAAATATGGACCTCACCTCCAGTTACAACATGTGGATCATTATCCCCTGAGTTCTTCCCCATATCACCACAATCATCACATGCCTTCTCCTTAGTTTGCTCAGCCTTTCCAGCTCGATCAAAATCTGCCTTAAAAACTGTAGTTGCTGGTGCACCAGTTGCATCAGTCTTAGTCTGCAACTTATCATCATCACTCTTTGATCGTTGTCCATTTGCCAATTTTTTTTCACTAGCCAACTTGTCATATGCTGCTACAATTGGATCCACAGACTTGGCTAACCTTGCTAATGCTATTTTAGCAGGCACATCTCGTGAAGGTGGAGGTGGACCTTTGTCAACCTTTGAACTATCACCTACCATGTCTCCACAAATTCTTTTCCTCCATCAATCTGTACTGCCTGCTGCTTGACCAGCTTGTTCTGTGTTGTTTCATCTATCACTTTTCCATATGCTGCTGCTACTTCCTTAGCACATTGCCCAGTCCTTTTAAAATTAAGGTAGTCTCTAGCCTCTCCTTGAAGTTGTTCAGTCATGGATATGTCAACCACAGGTAGATTGCTCACATATGATGCACTAGTTTTTTTCGTCTCATCTACACCTTGTTATTTCAATAGTCGACATGTTTTATCACCATGTCCTTGATGCTTGCAATATGTACAATATTTTGGAAGATTGTCATATACAACTTCTTGATAATGTACAATTGTTTTACCTGTAATTCTGTCGACGATCAAGATTTTAACCTTCTTCGGATGTTTTTCTAGTAGATCAAGAATAACCTTCACCCTCGCATCACTAGGCCTCGTTCAATCCTGAGTTGCCTTGTCCACAACAGGAGGTTTACCCACAGACGATGCAATCGACATCAAGGACCTCTTAGCGAAAAAATTAGGCGGCAGACCTAGAAATGAGATCCACACCACTGCCATGGACATTTCCTCTTTAGGATTGAATCCTAACATCCATGGGAAAGTTCTAAAAAAGAATTCATCGCCTTTTGCCTTGACATAACCAGTTGATCTTGATATAAACTTGATATAATCACAATAAAGATCAAATCTGATTAATAAGTGACGGAATTCAAGCAACCCAATATTGTAGCAACCTTGTATATCGAATTGCGTCGAGAATATTTTTCGAAACTCCTGTTACTCAGGTTTTACGTATGAAAATTTCATTATTGCTGCTTGATGCAAACCTTCTTGTCTTGCGAATTCATTAACCTCATCCATAGCAAACTCACTTGTTGGTTCACCATGCTTGATCATCACAGGACACAATTCAACTTTGGACGAATCTGCTTCAGTTGTTTCAAACGAACTGGGCAGCATAATACTGTTTTGTATTGACGTTTGGGACTGATTGTTGGAAGTTATTAATAGCCTCTCCCACAGCCAAAGGCCGAACAAAGGCCGGGGAGAGCTCGATGCAGCCATGGCTGCCCTAAACAAGCATGCACGCTAGAGAGAGAAAGTAGAGAGGAGAGGACGCGATCCCATAGGTTTAATTTTTTTAAAATTTTTGTAGCTAGTGGGAATTGAACTTTTAACCTTCATCTGATGTGATTGCCTTAGTCCTACCAGGGAAATCATAACAAAAGGTCTGGTCTCCTCTTCTACGATGACCTCTATCCACCTATCCCCCACATCTAGTTGGTTGTGCAAGTGTTGTAGCATTTAGAGCTAGAAGCATAGCTTGGGTTGTTAGGATTATGATTCCTACTAAAAAACAACAACCTTCATATTGAATAATCCGGAATTACAACTACATGAGCGGAAGCTAACCTGAATCCATATGTGGAATTTGATGAACCTCCTTTGAAGATTGTCCTTATGTTCTTGTGAATTCCTTGATCCTTCCTTCAAGTTTCTTGAAGTTGTATATCACCACAAATGCCTCACAAGACTTAAAACAATATATGTGAATTGTTCACAATAGTAAAGGTTATGACAATAATCAAATTTGGTATATGGTTTTCCACCCTATTTGCAAGACAATGGACAATATGGTTCTTGATTCAATGGGAAGAAGAAGAACTTGTCTTGCTAAAGAATGGGAACCATAACCCCACTTTATAACTCTAGGAGTTACATAACCCAAGAGACAAGAGTTACAAGACAAAAGTTATGTCTTGCAAGAGTTACAAAACTCAAGAGTCACAAGCATTCATGTAACCATAGTTACATTTGTAACCTTAGTTAGCCCATCATAAACTAAGGTTACCCTTTTGGGTATCTACACATTAGTCCTACACTTTAGTATGACAATACATTGGCCCCCTTAACATAATGTCCATAAGACCACATAATTAGGCCAAACCAAAAGATAGCACATAACATATAATTATCCATATATTGTTCATATGTGTGTAGATATAAGTCCATATATCTAGATATAAATCCATATATCTTACAATCTCCCACTTGGACGAGATATACAAACATATGTACAATCCTTAATATTATATGTTACAAACCTTAGGTGCACAAAATTGCTATCACAATAAAATTGTCATGAACAATCCGGTCCATCAATCATACCAACATAGGACCTAGAGCTCGTCGTTACTCATTCGTAACTAGAACCAATCATAGATCACGTATATCAATATAACCAACGACATGGATCAAGTGTAGGTATGTAGCATGGAAATAACATAAAGTGTGGTCAATAGAATGTCTATTTCCAACTGGTTCTCTTTATTGAGATCAAACATAAACTGTAAGAGTACAAAAACTTTAAAACTGAATATCTGCAGATATAACTGAATTACTGAATTTCTGAATATAATGAACAATTACATAAATGTGCAATACAAACTCCCACTAAAATACATAATCCTTATCTGATTTGACACCCATACAAGCAATATGCTCATGAAATACTTTTGGTGCCAATCCCTTAGTTAGCGGATCCGCAAGCATGGAGTTTGTACTAATGTACTCAATGCACAATTATCCATTTTGTACTCTTTCTTTAACAACCCGAAATTTGACGTCCATATGTTTTGCTTTCGTCAAACTACTGTTGTTATTAGCATAAAGGACTGCTGATCTGTTGTCACATAATAGCCTAAGAGGCTTCTGAATAGTATCAACAATACGCAGTCCACCAACAAAATTCCGCAGCCATAATGCCTCATTGGATGCTTCATAACATGCCATAAACTCCGCTTCCATGGTGGAAGTGGCTGTAAGAGTTTGCTTAATGCTTCTCCAAGAGATAGCACCACCCGCAAGCATGTAAATATAGCCTGAAGTAGACTTCAAACTATCCTGACATCCAGCAAAATCGGAATCGGTATACCCAATGATCTCAAGCTGGTCCGATTTCCGGTATGTAAGCATGTAATCCTTTGTTCTCTGTAAGTACCTCATGACCCGTTTGGCTGCCTTCCAATGGTCCATTCCCGGATTGCTTAGATATCTGCCTAACATCCCAACAATGTATGCTATATCAGGTCGTGTACATACCTGAGCATACATCAGACTACCTACCGCCGAAGCATAAGGTGTCTTCTGCATTTCCGAAATTTCATAAGAATTGTTTGGGCACTGTTTGAGACTAAATTTGTCTCCCTTAGCAACAGGGGTGTCGCCTGGTTTACAATCCTGCATGCCAAATCTTTTCAGAACCTTATCGATATAGCCCTTTTGTGACAGACCGAGAACGCCTTTGGAACGATCTCTTAGAATCTGAATTCCTAATACAAAAGAAGCTTCACCAAGATCTTTCATTTCAAATTTCTTTGAAAGAAATTTCTTAGTTTCAAGTAATAATGCTATATCGTTACAGGCAAGCAGTATGTCATCGACATATAAAACCAGAAAAATATACTTACTCCCACTGAACTTATGGTATATACAGTCATCAGCAATATTCGGTTCAAAACCAAAAGATGTAATGACTGCATGAAACTTATAATACCATTGACGAGAAGCTTGCTTGAGCCCATAGATGGATTTCTTTAATTTGCAAACCTTCTTCTCTGATTCATCCGAAACAAAGTTTTCAGGTTGCACCATATAAATTGTTTCCTCAATGTCACCATTGAGAAAAGCAGTCTTAACATCCATTTGATGAAGCTCAAGATCAAAATGTGCTACTAATGCCATTATAGTCCTGAAAGAGTCTTTCGATGAAACTGGAGAGAAAGTCTCTTTATAATCAATGCCTTCTTTCTGAGTGTAGCCTTTTGCGACAAGACGAGCTTTGTACTTAATAACATTGCCCCCTGAATCCCTTTTGGTTTTAAAAATCCATTTACAACCAATAGGTTTCGTACCTTCGGGCAACGTAACAAGCTCCCAAACGTCATTATCGATCATAGACTTCATCTCATCATTCATGGCATCAATCCACTTTTGAGAGTTAGAACTCTTAATGACTTGACGGAAGTTGATTGGATCATCTTCCTCAAGTCCAATATCACTTTCTTGTTCTTGGAGAAATACATAATAATCATCCGAAATTGCATTTCTCCTCTCTCTAGTGGATCTCCTTAATGGCATTTCAGTTACTTGAGGTTGTTGAGTTTGAATTTCATTAGTTATATCAGGTTCCTGATGGGGGAGATTTTCGAGATTGTCTTGAACCGGAGTTGTGTGATCCGAGTCAGTAAGACCAAGATCAACAATTTGAGGGAAAGACACATGTTCTTCCTCAAAGACAAAATCTCTAACAACTTTATCTCCCCACCCCCCAAACTCAATATCCTCAAAGAACCTAGCATTTCCCGTCTCAAAAATAGTTCGTGATGTGGGATCATAAAACTTAAAACCCCTGGATTTTTCAGAGTATCCAACAAAATAGTTACTAACCGTCTTAGCATCCAGTTTCTTTTCATTCGGCCTATAAGGCCTTGCCTCAGCTGGACAACCCCAAATGTGTAAATGCCGAATACTGGGTTTATGCCCAGTCCAAAGTTCATAAGGGGTTTTGATTGTAGCTTTAGTTGGAACTCTATTTAGAATATAAGTTGCAGTTTTTAATGCTTCACCCCAGAGTGAGTCTGGCAAAGAAGTACGAGAAATCATACTTCTTACCATATCCTTAAGGGTCCTATTTCGTCTCTCAGCTACACCATTCATCGTAGGACTTCCTGGCATAGTATATTGAGGGACGATCCCACACTCATCTAGGAATTTAGCAAAAGGCCCTGGACGTTGTTCACCGGAACCATCATATCGACCATAGTATTCACCTCCACGGTCAGATCTAACGGATTTAATTCTTTTGCTTAGTTGATTTTCAACTTCAGCCTTAAATGATTTGAACACGTCTATGGATTGGGACTTTTCGTGAATAAGATATAGATACCCATAACGAGAGTAATCGTCTATGAATGTGATAAAGTATTATTGACCATTCCGACAAGGAGTAGGAAATGGCCCGCAAATATCCGTATGTATCAATTCTAAGACGTCCGAAGCTCTCTTGGCACCTAATCTAGTCTTGTTTGTTTGTTTTCCCTTGACACACTCAATACAAATTTCCAAATTTGAGGTATCAAGAGAATCAAGAATTCCATCTGACACGAGTTTCTGAATTCTTTGAATGGATATGTGACCCAAACGTTTATGCCAGAGTGATATAGAATTCTCATTAGTTAATTTCCTTTTAGTAGTATGCAAAGTTTCTTTATTTGAAGTTATTGTATCAACCAAATATAAGCTATCAAATGTTGATAAAACACCAGTACCAATAAGATTTGAACACTGAAAGAGACTAACTTTATTATCCCCAAATGTACATTTATAACCAGATATGTCCAATTGGGGAACCGAAATTAAGTTCCGTCTAAAAGACGGTACAATAAAAGTCTCATCCAAATCTAAATGAAAACCAGTTTTAAACAACAGCCTAAATTTGCCAATAGCTTCAACTGGCACCTTCTTGCCGTCACCCACATAGATGTATCTTTCACCATCATTTGGTTTTCGGCAGTTCAGGCAACCCTGCATTGATATACTTATATGAGTAGTAGCAGCAGAATCTACCCACCAAGTATCCTTAGGTACTGAAATTAAATTAACTTCAGAACAAACAAGAGAAAGAAGTGTACCTTTTTTCGCACGCCAGGCATGGTACTTGGTACAATCCTTCTTCACATGATTAGTCCCCTTACAGAAGAAGCAACCTAATGCAGTGATTTCAACCTTAGGTTCCTTATGTTGCTTATTCTTGGGCTTTGCAACTGCAACTTCCTTACCCTTCCTCTTCTTAGTTTCCTTAGAAGAGGATGCCAAATGAGCACTTTCTGTCTTATCTAGCTTTATCCTTTCCTCTTCTTGCACACAGTGTGAAATGAGCTCGTTAAGAGACCATTTCTCCTTCAGGCAGTTGTAACTGACCTTAAACTGATTAAAGTGTGCAGGAAGAGATATCAAAACAAAGTACACAAGCAGTTCCTCAGGTAAATCCAGCTTGAGTGACTTTAGTTTCGAAGCAAGATGAGACATTTCCATAATGTACTCCCTAATGTTTCCCTTGCCCTTATACCTCATGGAAACAAGTTTACTCAATAGTGTACTTGTTTCCGCCTTTTCGTTTTGAATAAAACGCTGTTCGAGGTTTTCAAGGAAAACTTTGGCATTGGGTTCATCATTCATAGTGCCCCTGAATGATTCTGGGATTGCACGCTTCATGATCATGAGACTCATGCGATTCGAGCGTTCCCACTTCTCCATCACCCTCCTGTCATCAGGAGAGGATGTATCCTCAAGAGGAGTAGGTTGCTCGGTCCGAAGTGCTAAGTCAAGATCCATGCAACCGAGAACGATCATGACGTTATCTTTCCATTCCTTAAAGTTAGTGCCGTTAAGCACAGGGATGCTATTGATGTTGGCAGAGATCGTAGAAGCAGAAGAATTTACTGAAAATAGAACAAAAGGATTACTGAATACATGCTTATATAAACTTGAACTTTAACTTTATAGATTCAAAATTAGGCAATTCCCATTACAAGATACCTTGCACAACATTGATTTTAGTCTTTGGACAGAAAAACAACTTGTAAGTGGTACTCTTGGTGTAGTGATCAAACATAGACAATAAACTCCTGTCAAATATTAAACCTTCCTTTGGGCCGATTTAATATTCACATGGAAAACCAAATAATCGTCTCATATTTACCACCACAAGAATGTTCGAATTCCTGCCAAATAACACCTTCCTTTGGGCCGGTGTTAAACGCATGGAAGACTAACATCCACAGTCATCTTATATTTTAAAATTAATCAATCTACACAATAGAGGTTACTTTGGCAACATAGTGCTTCAATTGAATAACTAAAATATTAGATGCTATAAACTTTAGTTCCTTAAGCCATTTTATGAATCTCAACTTAATGTGTTACATGATTGGATGTGTAACACTTGAATATTAATTGTTGTTTACTGAATTGGACAATTCTATAATATATAAGAATTGATGGACTATAAAACAATTAACATTCACTGAAACTTAAGAGAGTTGAAATGTTTTTCTTAAACTTTACTGGACCAGACAATCGATTGTCAACACAGACAATCGATTGTTTGGTTTTTTCTGAAAATTTTAAGTCACTGGATGTGACAAGGAAAAGTTTTTCTAAGTTACTGGACCAGACAATCGATTGTCAAAACAGACAATCGATTGTTTGGTTTTTTCTGGAAAAATTTTAAGTCACTGGATGTGACAAGGAAAAGTTTTTCTAAGTTACTGGACCAGACAATCGATTGTCAAAACAGACAATCGATTGTTTGGTTTTTTCTGGAAAAATTTTAAGTCACTGGATGTGACAAGGAAAAATTTTTCTAAGTTACTGGACCAGACAATCGATTGTCAAATCCAGACAATCGATTGTTTGGTTTTTTCTGGAAAAATTTTAAGTCATTGGATGTGACGGAAAAATTTTTCTAAGTTACTGGACCAGACAATCGATTGTCATATCCAGACAATCGATTGTCAGGTATACTTTAAAAAACATTTCATCTCACTGGAGTGTATACAAGCGATTGTACAGTGTATACTTTTTCTGAATTATAACATGATTTTTAACATGAATCTTTAAACATGAAAACATGTTATTTACCAACTAAATCATGCTATATACAACGTTTTAACATGATATAAAAACATCAAACTGAATCAAATCATAACATTCATAAAATCATGCTATCATGCTATTTCATGGTAGAATTTCATAAACAAAATTCTAATTATACTTTAACATGAATC